>CM040123.1:77516329-78716329 GCA_022559845.1 Amorphophallus konjac | reverse complement strand
TGGGTCCCGCTGTGTCGCCCTTTACCTCCCTGCGTGGAGTGGCCAGTGAAATTACCTTGCTGTAATTATTGTGTAGTAATTATTCCGAGAGTACGAGATCGGCC
Source organism: Amorphophallus konjac (assembly GCA_022559845.1). Classification (NCBI taxonomy): domain Eukaryota; kingdom Viridiplantae; phylum Streptophyta; class Magnoliopsida; order Alismatales; family Araceae; genus Amorphophallus; species Amorphophallus konjac. The sequence continues at coordinate 78,716,225 of CM040123.1, read as the reverse complement.
GGGGTCGTCTTCCCCACGCCGAGAGCGTGGAGGAATCGTATTCGCTCCCATCTCGGCATTTACTTTATTCGTATATATTTCTTTATGCCACTGCTAGAGAGCATGCTTGGATCGTAGCTCGCTATACTTTTTATATCACCGCTACTGCGAGAGAGAGCGAGACCATCTCGTGACCCGATCCGGGCACGAATTTGTGAGTTGACCACCCTAGCTCTTTGCCAGTTTCTCAATCGTGCACGTCCGCACGCTTCCCTCGTTAGGGACGATCGCGAGCTTGCTTAGAGTCCAAGGGTCGCATATCCATTTGGAGTCGAGTCGCGTGTCCATCCCGCATCACCAAGGATCACATATCCAATTAGAGTCGAGTCGCGTTCATCCCGCATCACTGAGGTAGTGGGTCGGCAGAAGGATTCTCCTCTCTCTCAGCACCGGGTGCGCCGCCAGAACTCCCAGTCCCTGATATATGTTGGCAAGTGCAATAGGAGCTAGGGCCAACTGTCTCCCCTCCGCCAACAAACAAGCTGGCCACAGCAACTCGGCCCTCAATAGACCATCCTCTCCGTGCGGGACCACAAATGTCGCTAACCAGTATGCCAAGTAGGTGGCAAGATGTGTCACGTCCGGTAAGCCGTGGGGATTCCACCCCTCCTGTGGAGCATATATGTATCGGGAGTACGTCCAAAATAGTAGCTCCACTTCGGTATATTCCTCCCATGGAGTCTGATCCTTGGCGAATTCCTAATAGAAGTAGAAGGGTCCGTTGTAGAAGTGGCGGACCCACACATTTAGCGGCACCCTGGGAGTCTGGGCAGCTCTGTCTCTCCCGGCTAAGGCCAGGTCCCTCCAGGTCTTCAGAAGATACCGGTAGCTGTAAGGTACCCGGTATCGCCCCTATCCGTCGATATGGCTACGGTGGAAGTCATCCAGTACCACCTCCTCATACCCTTCATCGATGATGGGCAACCTAGAAATCTGGAACAGAGACCACAAGTCAAGGGCAGTCTCTCCCTCTACTATCACCACCGTGTTCCATCGGCGATTGAAGCGCTCCAGCAATCCCTGCGGCAGTCCGGTGTAGCACGGGTACACGTACAAAGCGACAGTCACCGCGTACTTGATCCCAGCCCGATCCAGTAGCACCCGGTAGTGGTGAACAATCCCCATCAGCCACTCAGTGGCACCCTAACGGTAGTAGTGGGACAAGATCATTGCCCAGCAACCGTACCAGTTGATGACGGTCTGCCGCATAACTCCATCCAGGATGATGTGGTCGTCATAGCCTTCCCCAGCATACTGTGAGCCCGCCGGCCCCAGCACCAACCCAGCGGTCCCCTCTGTCTCTACGCGGTGGTGACCGTGCAAGTTCCAGGAAGTAGGGCCCCGCGGCCCCACTCTGACACCAGACTGCTCCGCTCTGCCAAAAAACCCCAGGCACTTAACACTGGGGAACTGACGCTGCCTCCAATAATCCTTAGAAAAGCTCGGGTAACTACAGAATGCCACACCATGTAGGCTGTCCCTGCCAATCAAGATAGCCCGCTCAAGCCGACGATGGGCCCCCGAAATCTCGGTGTCACCCTCCTCCATGCCAGGAGGGACGTAGCTCCTGATAAACTCAAACAGATGGCAATCCAGGGGGAACTCCAAAGGATAACCTCCGCTCCGGTCATAGGTATACAGACCGCCTGCCCCCGAAATTCGGGCCACCTCTACAATCCCAACTGCAACTGCCCTCTCCCCAACGGGGCCCTCGGCCACTGCTGCATGTCCCAAATCCAGCCGTTCCACACTAGCCACAATAACCACCGGTGGACCCAGAGGAGCCATCGGCCGCTCAGTCTGCCGCACCCAATGGTCCTCCTCCCGAGCCACTCGCCTCGGGACCTGCCCATCTCTGTCGAATCGTGCCATAGTTGCAAGACAGGGCACCAAAAAAAACTAATAACAGTCAGAATACCAGAAAATCAACATATACAGCACATCAAAATAAAGGCACATAAAGTATCAAAATACAACTACAATAGCCCGGAACAGGGGTCTCACGGGCCGTACGCCCTCGTCTCCGCCTCCGACGCACGCCCCGTAGGGGGCATTTGTTGTACCCGGACTATTTCTTGGCATAATAACAAGAAATAAGGGTTTGGGTATTTCGCTGAACACCTTCAAGGTATGGGCTGTCTAGCCCTTTATACAACCCTGTGGGTCCCTACAAGGGCCCTGACCAGCTTGCCGTGACATGCGGCGACATAAGCAACTGTCCGGGCTCAACCACGGTCACTCACATACCGGCTTTCCCCACATCCTACATGGTCGCCTAGGGCCACCCGGGGGCACCCCGACGTTAAGCCATGCCACATGGCACCCCGTGAAAGGGCCGAGGGCCCACCCCGAGACACTTCTTTCAACCCTCCAAGGTCAAAGGGAGACCTAACTAACTCAACCACAGACTTTGGAGGCCTACCGCGCACATATACGGCTCGCACGGGTGTGTTCGGCATTCTATCGGACACATTGTGGGCGCGTGTATTCCAGCCTGCCTACACCAAACCATGGGATGCCCCGTGGCTCCAGCACATTAATTGGGCCTTACAACGACCCCCCAGCAAGTCAGGGTCAACCCCGACACTCAGACACGTGGCAACAAGCCACTTAACTCTAGCACTCGGGCCAACCCGAGGCTACCTTGCCAACCCGCCATGCAACATGGCACGTAGCTCGAGGCATGACTCACATCCCTGAGATGCCTCCCCTTAGCTCCCACGAGCTCCCATCTTCAACCCAAGGCCCACCTTGCGTCTCCTCGGCCAGCTACCCAAGCCATTCGGCAATCCGGGGTGTGTCGGGCATTTACCCGAACACCTTGCGAGCGGCTACGACCACTTGAAGAACAACGGCCCCCACGGGCGCATCCCAATTTCTCAGAGTTTAGTGTCCTTCAAAGGACACTTGCAGAAGACACAAGGAGACCCTGGGGGCCATCCCTCGGGGTCACGACCAGCCCCGGGGCCAGTTCGCCCCGGGGCGCGGTCATGCGCCCCCGGGGAAGGTGAACTCCTTGGGGGTCACGCCCTCTCTCCAGCCCGGTGGTCCCACGACCCCACTTAGCCCCAGTTCGTCTAGTTTTCGATCCTACAACGTGGTTCATGTGCCGTACCAGTTCGTGAGGTCGACATGTGGGTGCGGGAGCATAAAGTGGCAGCACGGGGGAATTCCTCAAGTTCAACGCGCTCGCAAGCTTCCACGTATCCTCCCAGCCAGTTGTCCTTTTCCTTCTTAGTTAATTTAGGAAGAAGAAAGACCAAAAAACTGGATTTTATAGTGGGGACCACCCCTCTCTCTCACCCACAGCCCAGTCCGCGTAAACCCCTTGGGGGGGTTTACGGGGGCCTGCCCAGCCCCTTGGGCTGGTCCGCGTAAACCCCTTCCATTCCAAAAAAAAATTGCTTTTTTAAATTAAAAAAGCCACAAGCCAGCCCGCCTAAACCTATTCCAGCCCCTCCAATTAATAAAAAAAAACACCCTCCGTGGAGGGGTTTACGCGGACCAGACCAGCCTATTGGGCTGGTCCGCCTAAACCCCACCCAAGGTAGGGGTTTACGCGGCCGAGCTCAACACTATGAGCTGGTCCGCGTAAACGCTTACTATTCACTTGGGTTTACGTGGGCTAGCTTGGCCCTATCAACCTAGCCCTCCTAAACTGATTCTAAACCTTTCAACTTCTCTATAAAAATCCCTTAGAAGCTCAAGGGGTAAAAAGAGATAGAAAAAAGAGAAGAAGACATCCGGCCTGCAAGCTTCAAGTGGCTCCAGGCAACGAGCTAAGAAGAATTGTGTGTGGGTGACTTGTTTGTCGACTTAGTACGCCGGGGGTATGTCGTTTGCACTCCCCTCACGCCAAATTTAGCCATAACACGCAAGTCGACACCCACCATATGCAAGACGTTATGACAAGGGTGAACGTCCCCTCATGCCGGAATTCCCCCTCACGTGCCTATCAGTTGCAACCACGCGTGTACCATGATGTCACGCTCCCTCGCAGTGACGAGGCCATGTTCGACCGCTCTACTCGAGTCGTGATCGGTCCTCGCCCAGACACCGGATCGATGCATCCCTCCAGTCATCCAGTCATAAGCCCCCCGTTTGACGTCGCCACCATGGCCCACGCCACAGGAGGGGCCCTCTGTAAAACACACATGTGTTCCTTTGTCACGCATTGACCCGGGGACCGATCATCACATCGGAATTATCCCGTGGCGTGCACCAGTTGTACCCCGGGCCACTACATCCTACCTGTAAAGACATGCATATTTCAAAAATTACACTGCCAATTGGACGAATGCCCTCGCATCCACGTTCGGGCCCCCAGCTTTCTACCTACACCACTCGGCATCTGTGCCTAACATTCTAACCCTAGTAAACACCCCCCAGTCGAAAGCGCACCTACAGCTGCAGAATGCTCCCGACCCTCTACCCACGGCTTCATACATATATACAGACTTTTCTTCAGCTCAGAACGAAGGTGTTCAGATTCAATTCGATGTAAATAAACACCGGTTGCTTACGGTCGGTGGGGAAAGACGTCCAGTACACGATTCCCACAATCGCCTACACACTCACACCCGTGGAACCCCTTCTCTCCATGTGTCACCCGATGGCCCGAGCCCACGTGCCGCGCCCTGGTGGCGCTTCTTCGGTCAGCCCTTGGTTCTATGGGTGATTGTCAAGAAATCGACTGGCACGCCCACACCCTGTCCGGTTAATCCGTACCCTAACATTTCCGTGCCATTCGACCCTTTTCGACTTTCCGTAAAAGGAGAGTGCCCGATACCGCTGTGAGAGGCATGCAACCGTAAGGAGGATACCCGAGATATATCAAACTCATGTGTCTTCCTTCCTCGCTATATCCCTTCCTTCACCCTGGTCATTCGGCATATATATATATATATATATATATATATATATATATATATATATATATATATATATATATATATATATATATAAACGTGCGCAACAGCTGCCAAGACTGGGTCAAGAAACCGATCTCGTGAACCGATACTAAGCCGAAGCTCATTTATCCGCGCACCAATTCACAAAAGGGAACCATCATCCCCAGTCTTGAATGGCTCAACGACCTATCCGTGCGACTAAGATTCCTCTAGAATCATCATTATTTTTGATGAAGGGGAACTCAAATTTCAGATTTACCAAAGTCACAAGGTCTTTGATATAATCTAGTAGCGTAAGTAACATATAGTAAAATGCATGCAGGGAGAGATTGTGATAGCAATAAGCATGAGGGAACTGAGGAATGGCACCGTAGGGACTTGGATGATGATGCTTGGACGGTGGGACCAAGAGCTCCTTCCTGCGCTCAAAGATTCATTAGCCAAGATATAATGAAAGATAAAGTAATTAAGTATAGCATAACAAGCATAGCATGTATCAAAGCATTAATAGATGTGATTGTACTGTGGTGAATGGTGTGTCATTCTGCCCGCTGTGGAGGAGTTTCCTAGGTCGTCTGTGCCTGTCGGCCATGAATGGCGAGGGGGGCAAGCCCCCCCGCTATTTCCTCAGGGGTTGGTAGTGAGGGTGCTCTTCCGCTGGTGCAGCATTCGGGCCCTCGCAGGACGTACGTGCAAACATTGCTGTTGAGGCCTCAAATTGCAAGGCCGATGATCCCGATTAAGGAGCCTTCCTTCACTGACCAAGGGGAACTGGTGGTTTTCTTCTCCAAAGCCGACATACAAGCATCTCTTCAGAGCCTTTGATCTACAATCATTGCTAAATGCTCTTATGGCAGGCCTACCATCCCTGAGCTAAAAACCTATTTATAATAGCGGCTGGCTCTCACGAATGATTTTGTGATTAGTAGATTAAACCAGCGACATCTCCTCTTTCGGCTTGGCAACGAAGGTGATTTTCTGAAGTTATTGTTACAGAAGAACCTCTATATCAAAGGGTACTTGTTCAGATTCTTCAGGTGGACGCCGGATTTTGATTTTAATGCAGACCCTACATCGACCCCGGTGTGGATAGGTCTTCTAGGTCTGCTTGCCAACCTCTATCACGAAGATTGCATGAAGTCCATTACTGGAAATTTCGGCCCTGTCCTGAGAATTCATGAAAACACAGTTGCAATGACAGATACATCAGAGGCGCTAGCTTGTGTTGAGCTGGATTTATCCGCCCCAAGAAAGGAAAGAGTGTGGATTGATATGGATGGTGAAGGTTATTGGCAGCAAGTTAACTATCATAGAGTCCCACATTTATATGCCTTGTGTCACAAACTTGCTCATTTGGATGCTGACTGCAAAAAGAAAATAGGTAATTCCATCAATGCTCAGTCTCGGGGAGGTGCTGGAAATGTGGCCGAGAGGAAGGTTTATAGGCCCAGGGTAGCAGGTCCACGAACTGTTCGACAAGATGCCCCCATGAACAACAGGTTTGCAGCCCTTCAGGAACATGATTTTACAGAGAAGGGTGACCTGGAGGACAATACAGGCTGCATCCACATTGTTGATGAAAACAAGCCGAACTACAAGAAACATGCAGGTGGTGGTATGGATATGCAAAATGGTGTAAATGATAATCGACTCTCTATCTCCCAGCAGGTTCAAGATACTGAGCTTCTTTCAAACCAAATTTTGAATGACAGGACTCTACACAAGCAACTAGATGAGGTCCACGGCCAGATTGTTATAATTAATGCATAAGAAACAAAAGAAAGGCGAAAGGAGAATGGTAATGGAAATCCTCAAAGTGATCATATTATTTTGGTGACAGGCTCACTCAACAGCTTGAGTGGTATAGAACAGGAAGTTTCTGATCCTCTTCTGGAAAGATTCACTGAAGGTGCTGTGGGTAGAAGTTGTGAAAGGGGAACTGGGGCTAGCTCGTTGATTAAGTCTGCATTTGATTCTACCAATTTAGCTAATGTGAATAAAGCTCTATCATCTTATAACAATACCTCTGGTCGTGACTTGTCTATGGCTGAACAATCCTCTACTGAGAACATATTCATGCAAGATGTGCATATGAGGAATGACCAAGAGTTTCTGAAATGCTTAGAACATGGGATTAAACAGCCAGGTAATAAAAAGAAGCAACCCCTGACAAGGGCAAAGGCTAAGAATTTAGCTCGTGGTCAGCAACAATGCTCCCTTTCACAATGAATGGTCCCATTTTGATTTGGAATATAAGAGGCATAGGTAATGCTAAATCTATGCGTAGTATCAAAAATCATATTAGAATGAATGATGTAAAGATAGTTTGCATTATTGAACCTAAGATCCTTGTTGATAGATTGGATAATATAAGATGTAGGCTTCAGTTTGATAATGCCTGCTCCAATCAGGAGGAAAATTCTAAAATTTGGCTGCTTTGGCAACAACCTACTTCACTCTCGGTAGTGCAGAGGCACTCCCGATTTATTACTGTGAAGGTTCAGAATGGAGGTGGTGTGGACTGCATTGCTACATTTGTCTATGCTTCCTGCAATGTGGAAGGTCGAAGAGAACTGTATGATGAGCTTATCCAGTCTTGGAAGTCGGTTGATAAACCATGGCTTTTGGGTGGAGACTTCAATGCCATTCTGTCACCTGAGGAGAAGAAGGGGGGAACATTCTCTATGACAGATTTTCAAGGTTTTGTTGCAGTGGCAGGGCACATGGACGCTGGATACGTAGCCAACCCTTATACATGGTCTAACAATCAGGTTGGGATGAGGAACATCAAGGCTAGGTTGGACAGGGTCTTTTTAAACGACAGTTGGACAGAAAAAGCCCCTGCTATTGTTGTCAAACATCTGATGAGAGAACCTTCTGACCACTCTCCAATGCTAATCTATCAGCCTCAGTTAATTTCTGGCCCTAGCAGATTTGTCTTCCAGCACATGTGGTTAGAGGATGAGAATTTCAAAACTGTTGTAAGGGATGCATGGGTTGTTGTCTCTATGCAACATCACAATCCGTTTTATATTCTACAGTATAAACTCAAAGCAATTAAACCAATTATCAAGCAATGGAACAAGGAACAGTTTGGAAACATTTTTGAAAGGAAAGATAAAATAGAGGAGGAGGTCAAGCAGGCTGAATCTATCTTTGATGAAGACCCTAACGAAGCGAACAAATTAGCTCTGCAAATTGCACAGGCTGAACTTAGAAGGTGTCTTCATCTAGAAGAAATATATTGGGGGCAGAAAGCAAGAGTCAACTAGCTGTAGTTAGGGGACTGCAACACTAAATTCTATCATCTCCATGTTAAGCAAAGAAAAGCAAGAATGGCCATACACATATTAAAAATTGATACTGGTAACTAGTGTGAGGAGGAGTCAGTTCTGAAAGATAAAGCAGTAGAGTTTTTCAAAGTCAATTTACCTCTGCTGAGCATCATATAAAGCCTGAAGTTGTAGAACATATTCCCTGCCTTATTTCAGTAGAGGATAACAAGAAGCTTACTGTGATGCCAGAGGAGGAGGAAATCAAAAATGATGTTCATTCCCTTTCTCCTGATAGTGCACCAGGGCCAGATAGTTACACGGGAAAATTCTTCACTTCCTGTTGGGACATCATCTCTGCGGATGTTATACAAGCAATGCATGGATTTTTCAGAGGCCTTCCTTTGCCGAAAGGTACCACATCCTCTCTTATTGCTATGATTCCCAAAGTGGTCTCACCGAGCACCTTCACTGACCTGAGGCCGATTAGCCTTTGCAACTTCACTTATAAAATCCTATCTAGGATTATTAGCAACAGGATGGTGGATATTCTTTCACATATTATATCTGACAATCAAGGGGCCTTCGTTAAAGGGAGAAATATTGTAGACACAATTTCTCTTGCATCTGAAATGATGAAAGATTTGGGAAGAAAAGTTAGAGGTAACAATATTATTCTCAAATTAGATATGGCAAAATTATATGACAGATTGGAGTGGGACTTCCTGTTAGCTGTAATGAAAGCCTTTGGGTTCTCTACCCGTTTTTGTTCTATGATTTCCATGATGTTGAGTAATTGCTAGTTTTCTGTTCTTTATAATGGATCCCCAACTGGATATTTCAAATCTACAAGGGGGGTAAGAGAGGGGGACCCCTTGGCCCCAGCACTTTTCATCATTGCAGAAGAAGCTCTAAGTAGAGGTATAGCCAGCCTTTTTAATAGTGGGAAGGTCCAACATTATCATGTGCCTCGCGGTTGTCAACATATCACTCATTTGTTGAATGCGGATGATACTTTAGTTTTTCTTAATGGCACGTCAAAGAACATCAGAGGTCTGTTAGCTTTCATAAGGGAATATGAGGACTCTTTGGGGCAGAAAGTTAACAACAGTAAAAGTAGTTTTATTATTTCTCACAAAGCCTCACCTGCCGCTATCAAGAGAATTTCGGATAACACACGGTTTCAGCACAAGAGTGGATTGCATTCCTATTTGGGGGTTCCTCTCTTTGAAGGGAGGAAAAAAGTTTCCCACTACAAATATCTATTGGACAAAATATGCACAAGGCTAGAGGGTTGGCAATCAAAATTCCTCTCACAGGCTGGCAGAAGGTGTCTTATAAATTCAGTTCTCCAATCTATCCCTATCTATACTGCTAGCGCATCCTGTTTACCAGCTACTCTGATAGGAATTATTAATAAATTGTGTGCTAATTTTTTCTAGAGTGGCAAAGAAGGCCCTAAGTGCCATTGGGTTTCTTGGTCCAACATCACCAAACCGATAGAAGAAGGTGGTCTTGGCATTAGAAGTCTTCAACATACTCAAGTCTCAATGGTTGCCAAACAGATATGGAGAATTCTGAATGGTGCTTCCCTCTGGTCTCAGTTTGCTTCTTCCAAATACATCAAGGGACATCTGAGCAATCTTGATAGGCCTTTCCCTGCTAGTGTTAGGAAGGATGTATACAGCAAGGCTAAGCAACTTGTGCTGTCCAATACTCAATGGATGGCAACTCTATTGATGTCTTGAAGGATAACTGGTGCGGTTCACCCCTGGCTCCTTATGTTAATATCCCAAAGGTTACTTTGAGGGAGGCAGTATCAAATCTGAATCACCCAGTCTGGGCTCACATTCCATTGCACTTGGCTCATAACATTAGTTGACTACAACTGCAAAAGAAACCAGACAAGTGTGTATGGGCTGTCAATATGGATGGCACTTATTCGAGTTAATATGCTTATAATGCAGTCCATCCTAGAGGTAATAGCAGAATGCCTCTGAAGAAGATTTGGGGAGCATTTTTTTCCACTGAGGGCCTCTATGTTTTGCTGGCGGATACTGCATCTTGCAGTTCCGGTCGACTGTAATATTAAGAGCAGTGGAATCAATCTATCATCTAAGTGTGTCTGCTGCTATAATAATAATCAGGAAGAGAGTCTCAACCACCTTTTTATTGAAAGTCAAATGGCTAAACCTCTGTGGAGATTCTTGAGGTCCCTTTTTGATCCCCGGTGCAGTCCCTCTAATTCTATAACCAGTTTTGTTGGGCTGTTATTTGCTCCGCTGATATCAAATCCCCATACGGCTTTACTGCCATTCTAACTATGCTGCACATCTTGTGGGAGGTTTGGAAGGCCATATGCAAACTCAAGTTTGAGGACAAGGGTTCTTCAATTAGAGTGATGGAACATCATATTTTGAGACAGGTGGAATTCTCTTTAAATAAGGTCTATTTCGGCAAGGCTCCTGCGGTGAATGAAAGGTGTGTGTTAAATCAATATAAGCTCTCATTCAGATGCACTGAAAAACCACCCAAACTCATCAAATGGCTCTGCCCAAGGTCAAGTTATGTTTTAAACGTGGATGGGGCTGCCAAGGGCAACCCAGGCCATGCTTGTGGTGGCGGATTCATCAGAGGTAGCAGTGGGGAAATAATCCATGGCTTCTCTTATTATTATGGAGTGGGGAGTAATATGGTGGCTGAGGCCAGAGCCCTACTAGATGGAATGAGAATTTTGGAGAGGAGTGGGCTTCCAGTAGAAGCCATATATTCAGATTCCAAGGCTCTCATAACCCTGATTCAACATTGTAATCATCCTCCTTGGAGGATTAGTAAATGTTGAACCCCCTCCTCTTGTATCATGCCTTATATATTTTGATGATGACCAAATGATATTTCTTCAACTGAAAATGAGATTCTCTAATGACTTTGAAAGTGCTGCAACATATAAGGTTTTGGACGGTTGAAGGACTTCTCATCAAGGGTAAGTGTTTATCATTTGAAATTCATGAAAGAAATCAAATTCAAAAAACTGTATTGACATGACAATCAACAATGGCCACAGTCGACTACAACTCCAGACGATGGGTGAGATCTAATCATTTTTGAATCATGGCAATGTGGTTTGAACTCCTTTATTTCCATAAGTCCATTTATCTAGAAAGCATCCAAGATTTTAAGTATGTCAAATGGTTTATGTTTCATGCTAATCATGTTTATTTTCATAAACCATCATAAAATATCTAGATGTGTTCTTGGACTTAGAATTATGGTTTGTGATTGTTGTGGAGCGTGGGACGACTCATCGGGGCGATCCCCAAGCCAATCAGAGCAACTTAGCAAGGGTTCTTAACCCCTGCTGAAAGGGTCGACCCCAAGGGTCGACCCCCAGCTTCAAGGGTCAACCCCAAGGGTCGACCCCTGGCAATCAATTAAAAAACCCGTCGGCCCCTTTTTAGCCCAACTGAAAGACAGGACCTCTTGCTATTTTTTGTTGAGCCAGAACCTGGTTCTGAGAGGGTCGACCCCTGGGGTTGACCCATGACTTCTGGACTTCTAGCACAGCACGAGGGTCGACCCCAAGGGTCGACCCTTCTGTTCTAGGCGGCGCCGACTTTGTTGACTTGGTGGTTTTGTGCCACATGGGCTTATACAGCTGTTAGGGACTCCAGGAATCACTCCATAATACATGGATCTGGTCCCCTGAACGTCCCTTGACCAGTCTAGGAGTATATATCATCTTGTTAAGGGTGAAAACCCTAAGTGGTTTTTGATACACACTGTTTTCGGGTTTCTTTCTAACCCTTCTTTGTGCAGGTCGCAGCAGCCACCTCCAGCCCTTGTTCCTCTTGTGTTTGTGCGTGAAAGTGAAGGGAAGAAGGAGCATTCGAAGTTCCAATCAACCCTCTACTGCTGGCTGCGAGTGAAATCAAGATTCAAGCTCATCCGATTCAAGATCGTCAAGAACATCTTCCTGCTGCACAAGTGTTTGATTAAATTCCGAGAAGAGAAAAGGGGAGCTCCAACCAGGATAATTTCATTCTTTCCTCACCCTTTCCATTCTGATTCATTTGATTCAAGCTTGAGTATTCGTCTGTAAACATTATCTCAGATACTTGTGTGTTGAGTTCGTGTTCGATAACACGAATGTGTGTGTGTTGTGTTCGTGTTCGGTAACACGAACGTGTGTGTGTTTGCTGTCCTTACAGCATGTGTGTGTGTCGTTCACTCATAGTGAAGCCTTAATCCTCCGTGTGAGGGGTGGACATAGGGAACACGGCAGTGTACCCGAACCACCTAAAAATTCCCGTGTGTCCTTTGTGGTTTGCCTATACGTTTACTTGTCAAGTGGGCTTCGCGGTGAGTTGAGCATACACCACTTATTCTATCAATCACACCCGTTGCATACGCTTCCACAAGTGTGTTCATGCTCGTGAGAGATAAAAGCTTGTTAATGTATTTTTCATAAGAGTTCTATTAGATAGTTAATTTTTATTGGGCATCAATTCACCCCTCCCCTCTTGATTGCCACGTTCCGGGACTCAACAGTAAATGGTGGGATGAAATCCAAGACACTATTAAGAGGAATGGGTGGAAAGTGCAGCACACATACATGGAAGGGAATACGGTAGCGGATGCCCTTGCTTCATTAGCATGCTATGCTCGGATAAATCAGGACTTTAAGTGGTGGAAAGACCTACCAAGCAAAGCCCGGGGATGTGCTATGGTAGACGCTGCTGGTCTTCCTAGTTGGAGGGGATGATTCACCTTGTTCTTGCTGTCCCTTTTCATTTCTTGCTACTCTCTCAGGGGTCTGCCCCGTGGTATTTGTAAATACATTCTTCAGTATTAATATAAATAGGGTTGGATACTATTGGTGGAACTAGCACAAACTGTGCTTTCCCCCAAGAGTCATCCATGGCCTCATTTATATAAAAAAAATATCAAAGCATTAATAGCATAGTAAGGCAAAGCATGTATAGCATCAGAGCTTTAGCATTGTTTCTTTTAAGCCATGAGAAGGACCAACTTGGCTAATCCGTTAAAAGATTTGGAGTTGATAGATAAAGCTCGTCTGAGATTTGTTCTTGAATGATTAGAATGAATGCCCAGAGTGGCAGGGATAATCAGATGAAATTAGTAGGAATTATTTAGAAAGATGTGGGAATGATGTCCAATCGATGCCCAGAGTGGCAGGGATAATCAGATGAAATTATAGGGAAGCATCAAAAGGTAGATATCCATGAATGAAGAGGACTCATCCATCGTTCTTGATCCTTGCAGAAAATGATCCCTAAAAAAACACCATCAGAAAAATACAATGTATTTTTTTTATTTTTATTTTATTTTTTTTGAATATGTAGATTTTTATGGATTTTGAAAATATTCATTTTTTTAGATTTTGTAAAATATTCATTTTTTTAAAATTTTGAGAAAATATTCAATTTTTTTATGGTTTTTGGTTTAGGCGTTGCTAGTTTAACACCAATGTGAATTTAAATCACCGGCTGGGATTCTCGTTCTTTTCCCTTTCACTAAGAACCGTCCAAAGCCGGGTGTGCATTTAGAGGTGGCGTCCTATAGTCGACTGCCCATAGTTAACGGTGCCTCTACCAAGGCCATATTTGAGAAACATTCAGCCTTGGAGGGAAAAGAGAAGAAAAATTGGAGAAAAGCTTTATGCAGGCTGGGAGATATCGGGACTCAAAATCCTTCCAAGATACTACCCCTCAAAGAGGTGGTCCGTTGCGCTGGGGCTTTGTGCCTTTGATTTTTAGACCCTTGACATGCATACGACCATGGTTTTCCTTGCGGGAACGTTACCTCTCTTGACATGCCTTTATTTCATAATTTTATATTTATTGAATTTTGACTTTGATATAGCCCTTTTGGCTAGATATATCATGAAAACCCATTTTAATTTGGGTGAAGACTGCCCCTATTTGAGACTTCTCCCGTATTGGGGATTACCTAGGTTGGTCATCTCATCCAACAACCTCTTGCACCTGCACTCGGCCGAGTAAAGAAGAGAAAAGACTTTTGATGCATACCCATGGTATGGCCGAAACAACAACGATGTTTACCAAGAGAGGCGGCTGAGGACGCCGTGAAGTGTGTGGAGTGCCCAGCTAAGGGCTACCTTTAACAAGCGGGGAGGGAATGTCGAACTCCTAGCGTGGGGTTCTTAGTAACCAGAGGTGCTGCAAAAGTAAGCCTAAAAAACTCTTTTCTAAAATTCAATAAAGATAAAGACCTAGGATAAAGGCCTTGACCACCACTCTTAATCATGTTAAGAAGTACTTCATTTTGAAAATCGTGCGTGAAGAACGATGAAATCAGGAATGCAAATCTTACGCAAAAATGTTACCTTGCAACCTTATGAAATAGCAACTGCCGGAGGTGATCTTGATCATCATGGGATTTGTCCTCAAGTGACAGATAAAAGGATTGGAAGCCAAGGTTTGAAGTGGCTTAACAAGAAGGAGTGGTACCAAGACCAGACTCAGACGAATAAGCAGAAAAGGAAAAGAGGTGAGGGCTAGAACTCCCTGACTAAGGTGCTGAGACCCTGATCACAAGGAACGGTGTACAGAGAAGTGGAAAATTAAGGGGAGGAGTGAGGACTAAAGCCTGGAAAGCAGTGGGAGAACGGGCAGATGCCCACAGTGGTGGATGTGGAAGTTAGGTCGGACCCGGGATTAGGTGGGATTAAGAGGAGAAATTGGTAGATGGAAAGTGGGGAATCCGGAGGGTCCGGAGGCAAGGGAGGAGAATCATGATAGGAAGAAGAATCCGAAGGTTCCAGAGGGATCAAATATTGAGGGACGCGATGCCCCAGAAAAAGAGATGAGAAGAGATGATTTAAAAGGAAGAAGAGAATAAAGGACGCGATGTCTCGAAGGAGCATGAGGAGGAATCATAAGAAAGAGCAGAGATCTGGAGGTTCCAGAGGAATAGAATCAGAAGGGGCGTGATGCCCGGAAAGAAGATAGAGAGAGTAAGATGGAAAATCCAGAGGTTCTGGGGGAATATAGAAAGGGGTGTGATGCCCTGAGTGGAAGTCCGGAGGTTCCGAAGGAGGAAGATGTAAAGGGGCGCGATGCCCTGAGAGATTCAGAGGTTCCGGAGGAATAGAGAGGGAAGGGACGCGATGCCTAGGGAAAATCAGTGAGAAGCCTGGAGGACCCAGACATGAGGGTGTATAGGGGCGCGATGCCCAAAGAGGGAGGTCCCGAGGTTCCGGAGGAATAGAATTAGAAGGGACACGATGCCCCGAGAGGAAGAGAAAAAGATCCGGAGGGTCCAGATGCAAGAGTTGGGAGTGGGCGTGATGCCCTGAGAGAAGTCTGGAGGGGGCGCGACGCCCGTCAAGCAGAGAAAAATCCGGAGGATCCGGATATAAGAGGTGGGAAGGGGCGCGATGCCCCGAGAGAAGATTGGAGGGGGCGCGATGCTCGGGAAGTGTAAAGGGACCCGAAGATCCCGAGGATAGAAATGAATGAGATGGGGAAGGCGGAGGATCTGGAGATTCCGAAAGGTGGGGAAGATACGGGTCTGGAAACCCAGGAAAGAAGAAATGCAGATGCATGTGAATGCAATGCAATGGATGCGATGGATGCAATGAGTGCAAAAAATGTATGGAATGAGAAGGTGAGATCCTCTTTCCCAATCCGTGAGTGGCCCATAAGGTGATAGATGAAAATGGAAATGAAGTAGAATAGATAGTGGGTAAGGTAGTGGAAGGCCCCTTAGCACCAGGATAATCAACCCTCCATAGTAGTGAAAGTGCGCGGCCCATCGGCCAAAGGGATAAAATCAAAGCCCATGACGAAGCTTCAACAATTAATGACAACTCCCTTGGAGGTTGAAGACCAACGATGTAAGGGGGTTAAAAAGTTGGAATGGGAAGCATCGTGTTGCCCAGGGATTGTGGCGTATAAAGAGTGTTGAATAAAATGGGCATTCGCCCCTTGTACGGAAGAATGGGTTTAAGATTAGAAAGTTGGGACAAGGGGTGCCCTACCCGACTTGATGGGGACATCCCCAGCCACTTCACTTTTTGGGATACTCTTGTTGCTCGCCATCAGCACATCATCATTTGTGGCCGTTAATCTTGAGTCATAGCATGTAATTTTTATTTCATTTGAGTCATGTATGTGTGATCTTTCTTTATTTGAGTCAGTTAATAGGTTAATGGGTCAGTTTGTTAGTCAATTAGGCCCAACTAGTGGGCTAGGTCCAAGGGCGCCCCTCCCTTGGAGTTATTGGTCATTTACTTATTTGTCAAGGTTATTTTGATCTTAGGAAAAGTATGGAGTCTATAAATAGTCTCTCCCCTCTCTCATTTGTAACAACTTTTGAAGAATCATTTGAATAGAAGAAAATCTCTAGTCATACTCTCCTCCACCAAATTTCTCTTCACTCTCTCTCTCATTATCTCTCTCTTTCTCTAAGGGGTGCGCCCCTTTCTCTCTCCTCCCCCTCCCAACCACTTTCTCTCACTTCCCCTCCCCTAATAACTCTTTCCCTAGTCCCCACACACTTCCATTAACTCACCCCAACCCCAAGAGCTCTCCTCCAATCCACACCCCACCTCCCAAACCCCAACTACCCCTCTCTCCTTCCCCAAGCATCCCACCACCTTCCCAAGGCTGAAATAACTCCTCCCAAGGCCCAAATTCGAAATTCCCTCCCATCTCACCACCCCCACACCTGCTTTGGTCGCCCAACCCAGCCCTAGACCCAACCCAAGTTCACCCTCCACCTCCTCTCCAACCCACCCTCTCTCTAGTGCACAACCACTCCCCCATCACCTCCTCTAGCAGCTCCAGCCCCCCTTCCACCCCATCCCTTCCACCCCAGACCTCCTAGAGACCCCAGCCACGTCCTCCCTTCTTCCCCAGCCATTAGCTATCCTCCCCCTTGCTGAGTTGCCCCACTCCAACACCATTTGCCACCACGAAGTTGCAGCTCCATCAGCAGTTCGCAAGAAGCAAGTTCGGGTCCTGGAAGAAGCATCGTCTCCAACCCTTCCCCTCTTAATCTGGTGGCAAGTCATATACTGCTGGAAAGGTTGTCCAGAGAGCTTTCTAGGTGAGGTGGTTTCGTCTTCGTCCGAGCACCGAGCTGCCCGTGGGAGCATTTCTTCCTCGACTGCGCAGAACCACTCAGGCAGAGGACCAGAGCTGCAGATCCGGTTCGACCACGGCCTCTCCCTTGTATATCTTGGAGCAAAACTTGGCTGAGAGATTCCCTCTCAAGTCCTCTTTCATCCCCAAGAAGCAGAGCCAAGTTTGGACATCGGCATCAAGAGTTAAAAATTTTCTACTCAAAGTGTGTCAGGTCAGTTTTTGGGAGCCAAAACTGATACATCTCTACTGTTCGGGGCTTCACGATCATCTCCGACATCAGTCGACAACGCTGCTGGGACCAACGAAAGAGAACTCGAGCACGATCGCATCGGTACCAGCCACGCTCAAATTGGAGTTCAGGAACATCCGTGGTGTTCTCTTCTTCCTGTTGCTGTGGTTCTCCTGCCACCAGAGACAGAGATCAAAGGCCCTATTTGCAGTCCTGCTCCGACCAGCACCGACGACCAAAGAAATCAAAAAAATTTAGACGACATCCTGACCCATCTATGAAGAATTTCCAATTGGTTTTGTCATCGGTGAAATTCTGGAGTGGCCGCAGCGTCCAGAGAACCAACTGCCTGTTCTGAAGCGCAGATAGTGGACAGAATCAGCATCGGCTACCATTCTTTGTTTCTAGCCCGACTTTCCCCTTTTTGCTTGGCCGGCTGAAGGCCCCTCCCTGTGTGGAGGTAGTTTTGGATGTATTAACAGCTAACCCCCACCCCAAGATCCCCCTCCTGCGAGAGGCGTAGTGTTGTAATCACTTAAACCGGGTCAAGCGGCATCGGCGCGGCGTGCGGGTGCGTATCCACGCATCCCCGCTCGCCCTCGTCTATCGGCCGGGATCGGTGTTCTCACACCGATCAGGTGAGCTCCAGGACACATCCCTTGCTGGTTTATTCATGCTTATTTAGTATTGTCCTTAGCTCCGTCGGACGGTAACTGAGTGCTTGATCCAAAATTCCCCTCCAATTAAGTGGCCACCGCGGAGTGAGGTGAGAGCGACCCTACAACCCATGCCTTTGGCATGCTGACCGCCCACTAATTTGGGTATGCCAGCCCCTTAGGGGGTCAGCCTCGTTAATCTTGAGTCATAGCATGCAATTTTTATTTCATTTGAGTCATGTATGTGTAATCTTTCTTTATTTGAGTCAGTTAATAGGTTAATGGGTCAGTTTGTTAGTCAATTGGGCCCAACTAGTGGGCTAGGCCCAAGGGCGCCCCTCCCTTGGAGTTATTGGTCATTTACTTATTTGTCAAGGTTATTTTGGTCTTAAGAAAAGTATGGAGTCTATAAATAGTCCCTCCCCTCTCTCATTTGTAACAACTTTTGATGATCAATCCAAAATCAAGTGTGTTTAGTGTCATTGGAGAGGATTCTCCACTTCTCTCTCTCTCTATTGGGGTGGATTCCCTTTCTCTCTCTATCTCATTTCTCTCTCTTCTCTCTCTCTTCAAGGAGGAGGGCGCCCCCCTCTCTCTCTCCTCCCCTCCCTCTCTCTCCTCCACATCATCAACTCTCTCTCTCCCCTTGATTACTCATCCTCACAACTTCCCATAACCCCCCATTACTACCCCCTAGTTCCAAGACAACTCCACCCAATCCACACCCCACCCTCCAACCCCCAACTACCCACTACCCTTCCCCAAGCATCTCCCCACCTTCCCAAGGCACCTCTTCCCATCCCCAAGACCACCATTGATCACCCTCCATTAAGGAAAATTCAAACTCACATTCCCTCCACCCACTTGTGCCCCCTCACCTTCCCCCTCTCCCTCCAAGTCCCAAATTCGCAGCTCCTCTCTCACCCATAGCAAACACCCCCTTCTAGCCCCCATTCTCCCCTTCCCACACCTTAGACCACCCCCTCCCAGGCCCCCTCACAACTAGGGGTCACTCTCACACCTATTCACCCCATCTCCCCTTCCATATACCCCATTTCCCCCATCATCATCAACATACAGTTCACTATTTGCAGGCAGCAAAGAAGCTGTTGGTTGCAGAGGCTGTCCCATCATCTCCTCATTGAACCCGGTGGCAAGTCTTATATTTCTAGAATCTTCTTCGAGTCGGCTTTCCAACGGTGGTGGTCCCGCCGGCTTCCAAGGTCGGATCTATTCGGAGGAGGCGATCTACTACGACTGCGCAAGACTTCTCAGGCAGAGGACCAGAACCTGAGTGGAAGCTCTTTCACGGCAATTCTAGCATGAATCTGGGCGAGAGTTCTTCTACAAACTTCTTCCTAGACCTGTTGACTCCCAGGATCAAAAAGCGGAACTCCGATTTGCATCCAGCAGCAAGAGTTATCAATTTCTTCCTCTAGGTGCTTGGTTCTGTTTCTTATCAGTCTGCTCCAACCCCTCCTCCTTGTTTGAGTTCTACCGGTCCACTCTGACATCATCTGGCATCCTTGTTGCTTGCGTTTCGAAGAGGACTCGGCAACGAATCCATCGATACCAGCCACGCTCAAATTGAAGTTCTGGAGCGACCGTGGTACCGTCATCTTCCAGCTACTGAGGTTCTACATAGTTAGAAGCAGAAGACCTGCCTCCCTGTTCGAGCTTCTGTCACGGCCAGCACCCACGGTCAGAGAAATTAGTAAAATTTTGGCATCATCCGGATCAAATTACAAAGAATTTCCCACTGGTTTCATCCTCAACAAAAATCCGGAGTGGTCTCAGCGTCAAGATAAGCAGGTGACTATCCAGAACCACAGAGTGTGGCAGGTTCAGCACCGGCCTCCTATCTTTGCGTTTAGCTCGGTTTTTCCCCACCCCGCTTGGCCGACTAAAGGCCCCTCCCTGTGTGGAGGTAGTTTTGAATGTAATTTCAATAAATCCCCGTCCCGAGATCCCCCTCCTGTGAGAGGTGTAGTGGTGTAGCATTTCAATTTTCAGGTTAAAGCGACACCGACGCGCCGTGCGGGTGCGTCCCACGCCTCCCCGCTCGCCCTCGTCTCCGGCCGGGATCAGCGTCTTCACACTGATCAGGTGAGCTACTCAACACCACTCATTGCTGGGATTTAATTGCTTAGTTTAGTATTGCTTTTAGTTACTCCGTCGGCGGTGAGAGAGTGGCCGTTCCCAAATTGCCATCAAATTGAGTGACCACCGCGGGGCGAGTTGTGAGAGCAACCACTTAACCCACACCCTTGGCGTGCCGGCCGCCCGTGAATTGGGCATCCCTGGCCCATTTGGGGTCCTCCATAAGCTAGCCAACCATTAGAGTATCAAGGTCCCGACTCGGACCCTCTCCGTCATCGCTAAGTCGCCTACGGGCACTCGTGTGTGCTACGCGATCGTGTTCGTTAGTGTGAGTCCACTGCTCAACTTGATTGCTTGCAATATAGGTCCATAGGTGGTTTCACATCAAGTGGTATCAGAGCAAGTTCACAACTTATCTCTATCAAGTTGGTCCTAGGGCGCACATATGCATTTAGAGTCTCCTAGTGCATCGCTCTTATCCACTAGTATGACCGCCTCATACCAACCTTGCCCATCGGCCCTCTCCATGAGTCCAAAACCCCAAGAGAAACCCATCACCAACACTCATGACCTCCATGGCC
Source organism: Amorphophallus konjac (assembly GCA_022559845.1). Taxonomy (NCBI): domain Eukaryota; kingdom Viridiplantae; phylum Streptophyta; class Magnoliopsida; order Alismatales; family Araceae; genus Amorphophallus; species Amorphophallus konjac. The sequence goes on along the minus strand of CM040123.1, from coordinate 78,695,307 downwards.
ATGTCGAATACCTCATGGGAGCCATGACTAATGCTTTCTATCGCCTAGATAGCATAAGAGGTCAACTTACCCAATTAGGTGATAATGGGCCCGTCCCAAGGGTGGACAATAGATTGGTCCCCCTCCCACTTCCCGCCTTTGATGGAACCTCTCCTAGAGAATATTTAGATTAAGAAGCTACATTGGACAAGTACTTTACTTGGTATCCCATGTCCGAGGATGAAAAGGCTTGGGTTGCCAAAATGCAACTTACCAAACGAGCTCAAACTTATTGGTTGCAAATTGTCGGGTTAAGAATACTTAGAAGGGAAGCTCTCATCACCACTTGGGGGGACATGAAGGAACAACTTAGGGCCAGATATGTTTCCCCCTCCTACTCGAATCACCAAAGCCTAAGGAGCACTTCGACTCCTTCACCCCCTCCTGGCCAACCCAAGACCCTAATCCCCCATTCCCCACCACTTCCCACCTATCTTATCCCGACCACCACATCTACACCCTACCTACAAGTCCTCACCACAACCATAACTCCACAAACCCAATTGGGCCCCATGACCACCCCTCCACCTAGGTCCATGACGACCACCCCCCCCAACCCAAATTCTCCCACCAAACCCATATCCCACAAGCCCCCTTGAACCCCACCACTATCCCTCTATCACCCCCAAAGAAAGATGCACCTCCCAAGGCCAACCAACCTAAACCCCCTCACCCAACCCACCTCCCGCTTCCTACACCAATCTTTCTCCAACCTAGGCCTCCACTACTTCCCCTTCCTATCCCAACCCAAGTCCACCCTTGCCCACCACCCCGAGTGCGTCATGTGCCGGCTTTCACAAAACCACCCACCATAGATCCTCATACCCCATTAGCATTAGAAGTTGTAGCCCACACACACACTCAAGTAGAGAAGGATGTCAATCCGGATCCACCTCCCACCATTATGGAAATTCAAGAGCCCCCAATCCCACCATTCTTCCCTAGTCCGACTCCTCAAGAGCCACACATCCACACACTTGGCACCCCCATCGTGAATGAGGCCATACTCCAATGGCTCAAACGAGGACCCACCCTTCCTAGCTCACCCCCACCCCTCTCACCTTTGGGATATCCATCCCAAATTGTCCCCCTTCACTCCTATCACACCACAATCCAATCCTACTATGAGGCAGAAGGTTGGGATGATCTCCTCAAAGGTCTAGAGTGGCAATTAGACTTGACTTCTTTGTTGACCCTAGGGGCGGACCGACCCAAGAGCCTTGACCTCATCCATCCATGCATTGGGTCTATCACCTCGGTTTGCACTATTAGTTGCTACACTAGTGACCTCCTTTTCCTTCTCCCCATAGTGGAAGAGCCCATCCCGGTCCACTCCCCTACCATTGTGATTCCTAGAACCTTGACCAACCAACCCACCCCATACACCGGCCCAACCATTTCACTAGAAGAGGGCGACTCACCACCATATGAGGATCTTGAGGACATGGAGTACCCCTATCTAGGTGACCCTTACCATGATCCCTTCGACCCTTTCCTTTGGGAACCTAGATCTCTATGTAACCCACTCACCTTATTCACCACCCACCTTACCCGACCCTTACCGCCCATGTTAACCCAAACCCCTCCCTTCCTAGAATCGGGTTACACCAAGGGAGCCTTGACCACAGGCAACATACACCTTGGGATTGATGAATTGCCTCACTCCATGATGTCCCCCTTCTTAGATCCCTTTGATCCATACGAGTGGAAGCTCAAGGGCCACCCCACATCCATGCACATGGAAGTCATCTCTAGGATAGAAATACATGTGCCTGGGCATACCGCACCACTTGACATGATTCATAAGTCGGGTCTATTCATTCATATCACCCACATGTCAAGTAAGAAGCATGAGTGGTCCATATTTGGGTGTAATGGCCCTCCTTCATTCATCATGAGTCTTAAGCATGTTAGGAGTATTCATAGATGTCCAGGTCCTCCGGCACTTATCACACCCACGCATGAGAGGGACACCTATGGATGCCCCGGTCCTCCCAAATCATTCAATGTCCTCATAACATCAATGCACAATAGGTCTATATGTGGTTACCTTGGACCACCTTTGCACACCACGCATTGCCCACTCACACCGCATCATTGTGCATGGCATATAAGCAAGTATCAAGTAACAAGCGGTGAGATTCACAAGAAGCGAGCACAAACTCGTAAGCGCCACTTGGAATTCCAAGTTGGCAACTTTGCGATGATGGCTTTGGGATGGCTCTATCTTAGGGTCACCTCCAAATTGAGGGCACGAGGACTTGGACCTTGCCAAGTTCCGAGTGGCTTTGGCAACCCGGCTTATGGGTTGGACTTTCGAATGGGTTTTGGGATTCACCCCACTTCCCACATGACGGATCCGGCACCCTCTAAGGGCACCGTGGTGGATCCTAGTGAGTGCCTTGAGCTTACACTTATCCTTGCGAGAGACACCCTCGGAGTGCCACCCCAAATTATCCTGAGAGTCCGACGTGAGCACACGGCGGTAATACTAGGCAAGCAAGATCTCATCGCCAGCATGAGAGTGTGTCCGAGCCACTTTGAAAAGCTGAAGCGCCATTCTCCGTCTACGGACGCGGGTTGAGTTCAGAGATCGTGGCACGCTTGGAGCTACATTTGGTACACTACTTCCCCGGTCGACCCATACTCGACGGGGTCGAGTTTTCCCCACCCCTAGGATATGATGGGGACATCCCCACCCACTTCACTTTTTGGGATACTCTTGTAGCTCGCCATCAGCACATCATCATTTGTGGCCGTTAATCTTGAGTCATAACATGTAATTTTTATTTCATTTGAGTCATGTATGTGTAATCTTTCTTTATTTGAGTCAGTTAATAGGTTAATGGGTCAGTTTGTTAGTCAATTGGGCCCAACTAGTGGGCTAGGCCCAAGGGCGCCCCTCCCTTGGAGTTATTGGTCATTTACTTATTTGTCAAGGTTATTTTGGTCTTAGGAAAAGTATGGAGTCTATAAATAGTCCCTCCCCTCTCTCATTTGTAACAACTTTTGATGATCAATCCAAAATCAAGTGTGTTTAGTGTCATTGGAGAGGATTCTCCACTTCTCTCTCTCTCTATTGGGGTGGATTCCCCTTCTCTCTCTATCTCATTTCTCTCTCTTCTCTCTCTCTTCAAGGAGGAGGGCACCCCCCTCTCTCTCTCCTCCCCTCCCTCTCTCTCCTCCACATCATCAACTCTCTCTCTCCCCTTCATTACTCATCCTCACAACTTCCCATAACCCCTCATTAGTACCCCCTAGTTCCAAGACAACTCCACCCAATCCACACCCCACCCTCCAACCCCCAACTACCCACTACCCTTCCCCAAGCATCTCCCCACCTTCCCAAGGCACCTCTTCCCATCCCCAAGACCACCATTGATCACCCTCCATTAAGAAAAATTCAAACTCACATTCCCTCCACCCACTTGTGCCCTCTCACCTTCCCCCTCTCCCTCTAAGTCCCAAATTCGCAGCTCCTCTCTCAACCATAGCAAACACCCCCTTCCAGCCCCCATTCTCCCCTTCCCACACCTTAGAACACCCCCTCCCAGGCCCCCTCACAACTAGGGGTCACTCCCACACCTATTCACCCCATCTCCCCTTCCATATACCCCATTTCCCCCATCATCATCAACCTACAGTTCACTATTTGGAGGCAGCAAAGAAGCTGTTGGTTGCAGAGGCTGTCCCATCGTCTCCTCATCGAACCCGGTGGCAAGTCTTATATTTCTGGAATTGTCTTTGAGTCGAATTTCCAACGGTTGTGGTCCCGCCGGCTTCCAAGGTTGGAGCTGTTCGGAGGAGGCGATCTACTACGACTGCGCAAGACTTCTCAGGCAGAGGACCAGAACCTGAGTGAAAGCTCTTCCATGTCAATTCTACATGAATCTGGGCGAGAGTTCTTCTACAAACTTCTTCCTAGACCTGTTGACTCCCAGGATAAAGAAGCGGAACTCCGATTGGCATCCGGAATCAAGAGTTATAAATTTCTTCCTCCAGGTGCTTAGTTCTATTTCTTGTCAGTCTGCTCCGACCTCCCCTCCTTGTTCGAGTTCTATCGGTCCACTCCGACATCATCTGGTGTCCCTGTTGCTTGCGTTTCGAAGAGGACTCGGCAACGAATCCATCGGTACTAGCCACGCTTAATTGAACTTCTGGAGCGACCATGGTACCGTCATCTTCCAGCTGATGAGGTTCTGCACAGTCAGAAGCAGAAGACCTGCCTCCCTGTTTAAGCTTTTGTCACGGCCAGCACCGGAGATCAGAGAAATCAGTAAAATTTTGGCATCATCTTGATCAAATTATGAAGAATTTCCCACTGGTTTCGTCCTCAAAAAAAATCCGGAGTGGTCTCAGCGTCAAGATAAGCAGGCGACTATCCAGAAGCACAGAGTGTGGCAGATTCGGCACCGGCCTTCTATCTTTGCGTTTAGCTCGGTTTTTCCCCACCCCGCTTGGCCGGCTGAAGGCCCCTCCCTGTGTGGAGGTAGTTTTGAATGTAATTTCGATAAATCCCCACCCCGAGATCCCCCTTCTACGAGAGGTGTAGTGGTGTAGCATTTCAATTTTCAGGTTAAAGCGACACCGACGCGGCGTTCGGGTGCGTCCCACGCCTCCCCGCTCGCCCTCGTCTCCGGCCGGGATCAGCGTCTTCACGCTGATCAGGTGAGCTACTGAGCACCACTCATTGTTGGGATTTAATTGCTTAGTTTAGTATTGCTTTTAGTTACTCCGTCGGCGGTGAGAGAGTGACCGTTCCCAAATTGCCGTCAAATTGAGTGACCACCGCGGGGTGAGTTGTGAGAGCAACCACTTAACCCACACCCTTGGCGTGCCGGTCGCCCGTGAATTGGGCATCCCTGACCCATTTTGGGTCCTCCATAAGCTAGCCAACCATTGGAGTATCAAGATCCCGACTCGGACCCTCTCTGTCATCGCTAAGTCGCCTACGGGCACTCGTGTGTGCTACGCGATCGTGTTCGTTAGTGTGAGTCCGCTGCTCAACTTGATTACTTGCAATATAGGTCCATAGGTGGTTTCACATAAAGACCCTTGGGCATGGACTTACACGAAATCAAATCTTGACATTCTCTTTTGGTGAGCAGTGGTGGGGACTTGGCCTTTTCAACCATGCTCGGTATAAAAACACGGATTGGCATCCGACAAATAAACTCGTGCATCTCGAATAGCATAGCCGTGGCCAAATCCTTCTTGCCCGGCTCTTGATAATCTTCGGCACAAGTACTTGTAGAAGGACACCCATTCCGAGTGGTAAAAGGAGGTGAGGCGGAAGTGGAAGGCTCCATGGATGGTGGAGGTGTAATGGAAGGTGTTGGAGGGAACACGTCGAGCCTCTCCCTTTGCTCGGAAGCGGACGGGGTTGGCTCGAGTGCAAAAAGGGGTGGACCCTGCTCATGATTAGCAACGGGTTTGGGTAAAGGGATAGATGAAGGGATAGTTGGGTTAGGGGTTAAAAGGGTAATGGAGGGCGAGGTGGTGGCGATGGGAGGTTAATTCGAGGAGGTTTAGTGGTGGGCTCGGCGGAGGCCGATGGCGTGGAGATTGATGGTGTAGGAGTTGGAGGTGTAATAGTGGGAGGTTCAGCGGTGGCCGGTGTTGTGGAGATTGATGGTGTAGGAGTTGAGTTTAAAGGAGGTATAATGGGAGGTGTAAAAGAAGGAGGTTTGGTATGTATGAAACGTCGGATGGGGCGAGAGGTGTTAGGGATAGGAGAAGACTCATGATGCATCGGTGTGAGTGATTGGAGTATCAACCCCTCGTTGTAACACCAATAAGTCTCAAAAATGGGGGTTGGATCGGGGACGATGGCATCATCATGAGCAGGAGGTTCATCTGGTGGTAGTGGAGGCAGAGGAAAATGAAAGAAACTCGGAAGGGGTGCCTTCGGAACTTCATCATCACGTGCCGACTTCAATTGCTCACATGTCGACTCTTCATTATCAGGTTCAAGTGGACGCCGTGGTGGAGGCATATTAATGGGTGATGAAATATAATGTGGAGGATTTTGTGTACATGGGTATGAAAGCGGAGGCGGAGGCCCATATGAATGAATGGGGTGAGTAGGTGGAGGGCGGACGACGTCCACTTGATCGTTGAGATCTGCCGGCTCTTGCTCACTTGCGCTGATGTCGTAATCATCTCTCCTATCCTTCCATTCTTTTTTCATCTTAGTAATATTGTTCAGGAAGGCGTGAAGAGGATTGACTGGAGAAGGAGGAGGAGGAGCGGGCCGTGGGCTTGTGACCCTCTTTAGTTGTCACGCCCCGAACAAGGCGGAAATATCGGGACGTACAGTTAGAGACACGCTGGCAAGAGAGAGAACTAATCTCAAATAATACACAAGTGCTACAAGATGGAAATACTAAATGATCATTAACAAACCACAACTGATACAATAACCTCATGTTCAACTTAATACAACTGGAATAATCAATCACTAAAGCTCAATAACATGACTGAGACTAAATGCTCTCCAAAACGCAACTAAAAGTAAGATAACACACTACTAACACACTAGAACGGATACACTCAAGACATCACTCCTGCCCTTCCCCATCGGTAAGTGCGTCACCTGAACAGCCTGGAAAAGGGGGAAAACACAACTATGAGCTGACGCTCAGTAGGAAATAACAGACAGGTATAAGTGATTAACAGTTTAATTACATTTTAAAGTGTCATGCTACAAATGATAAAATAATAAAAAGATAACGATGATATCACGAAACAAAATTCAAAGATCTTGCAAGGTCAAGAAATATAATGAATAAAATGGTAAGACAAGAATTTACTATAGGAGATAACGATAAAAAGTTGGCCATATCAAGACAATTCAAGTCATGTCAAGCACGTATGTAATTTCATTTCCACGTCCAAGTAATCAACAAGTAAAGTAACAACAAGTAGAGTATAGAACAGTGAAGAGTGGAAAGTGAAAAGTAGTAGAAAGTAATGTAGAGAGTAGTGGACAGTCCTAAATTTAACACATGTCAAGTACTGGTGCCAAATGTCACACCTAGTCATTCACCTCCCCGGGGATACACGTAGTGTTCGGGCGCTCTTCCCAGGACTAGACCGAGCCCTTAATTGTTTGCCAGGCATTGATTTCTTTGGATCAAAGATCCCACGAATCTAGACTTCCACAGTTTATGGCCAGAATTCCAAGGTTTAAACTAAGTAGCAATAACAACTTCAAGTAGGAAAGAGATTCATTTCCAGAATTTCAAGGTAAGTATAATCATCAAAGAGATCGAAACCAAGTCACAACAAGAGTTAATCGTGCTGCGCTACTGTAAAACAGCAGCAATCAAACAAGCAAATCAACAAATTAATCCTAATCACCAAGTTAAGATATCATGATTAACCATTATCATTTGTATTAGCCAAAGTGCCAACAAGCTAGAACAAGTTGTCGAGGTAAAGAACAAGCTCTCACAGCGGTGAAATAGAATGCATTATCAGGGGTTTTAGTTACACCATTAATCATTAATTATGTGAGTTTCTATTTAACCAATGTAAGTGTTGTAATGGAGATGGTAAACATCGTGTTTTGTACTATGTTTGCAAGAAAGGACCAATGCAAATTTGAAATCAAGGGGGGGTACATGAATAGGTCAATTGTTCTTCAAAAATATAATTTCAGTGGGTCTAAGTTTAATGGGTTGATTCCCCACTGATTCGGATCCATCTTCGGGTCGAAAATGATGAAAATCGGGTTTCTGGTGTACGGGTCGACCCCTGGGGTCGACCCCTGAAAAACTGGGGTCTGGAAGCTGAATGGGTCGACCCCTTGGGTCGACCCCAGCAATTTCTGAAGATGGGTCGACCCCTGGGGTCGACCCCCACCATTTCCTTCAGATGGGTCGACCCCTGGGGTCGACCCCTACATTCCTGTGCAATGGGTCGACCCCTGGGGTCGACCCCCATGCAGGGAGCTGGATGGGTCGACCCTTGGGGTCGACCCCCATACAGGAACAGGAGGGGACGACCCCTGGGGTCGACCCTTGGGCCTGCAGGGTTGCCCAGAAAACGGGTCGACCCCTGGGGTCGACCCCTGCAAGAACAGCAACGAATGTTGCTTCCGGAAACCACATAAACTCATCCAAATGGGGTCCAATTGAGTTGAAATCAAAACCACATGATCTAGGAATATTAATAGACATTCTAGGGTCATAAAACTACAATTTTGAAACACGAATTGTTACAGAAATTGATTGAATCTCAACTTATATATGGTAATTTCATGAAAACCCTAGTTCCTGACCCACTTCTACTAAATCATGCAATTCTCTTAACATACACAACGAAATTTAGGGCTTTTGGTGTCAAAAGAAAGCTGACTCGATTATGAATCCAACCATGTATGGTATGCTACATGAAGATCAAGTTACAGGACTCAAAATTAGCCCGAAATCAAGCTCTAACTTAAAGGAACACTATATGAAACATGTTCTAGATATGCTCTTACAAAAATTCAAAATTCACGAGGCATGCTCAATGGAATTTGGGGCTTTCTATGTTAAATGAAAGATAATAACATGCTGATTATATCATGTATGTTAATTAGAGTTTGGTTGTTAGATCCTACCTCAAATCGGAGAGAGAAAACTCAAACCCTAGGATGAAGAACACTTGGACAGCACCTTAGAAAACCCGTGATAACTCACTCCACACCTGATGAAAATTGGGGATTTCAGTCCCAATGGATAGATCTCGACGAGATGCACAACTTTCTATACTCATGATCAAAATTTGGTTGAGATTTCCTACCTCAATCGATGGATCAAAGAAGGATGAAGGGAAGCCAACAGCCTGCTGACCCACCTCCACAAATTGAGCTAGACCTCCCCAGATCTGAAACTTCAGCGAATCCCACAGCAGCCAAATGAAAGAAGACTCGTAGGGCTTCATTTTGATAGCTCATAGAGCTTCTGGAGCCTTCGGAGTTGGGAGTATTCGCTGCTGCAAGCTACGTGTTTAGAAACGGCGCCGAAATCCTTGACTTGACCAAACTATGTCGGCAGCACGTTTTGGGGCTAGGTTTACCTCAAATTGATTGAGGGTAAATGTTTCTTACATTGTGGCCTTCCATTTGCCACTGATTTCAGTTCATTTGGTTGAGTATTCAGGTCGAATTTCGTGTTTTAATCTAAGGGTTAGGTATGGGTCAAAAGTGTGTACTTTTGGGTTTAAACTCTAAATAGATCTTACCACGGATTTACAATGGCTTAATGCCAGAAGGAAAAGTTGTTATCTACATCGACCTTAACCTGTTTACTATTTTTATGGATTTTTATAAGGTAGTCGAATTTTCACTCATACTATTTCTAACGAATTAAATATTAATAAATCCGAAATTCAATTATTAATTCAATAAAATTTTATTCTCAATTAATAAAAGCTAAATAAGAAATATTGGGCTCAATTAAATAATTTGGGGTCTTACACCCTCCCCTACTTAAAGGAATTTGGTCCTCCAAATTCACTGCACTAAAACTGAGAGTAGAAAAAGATCGCTCACCTAGAATAGATCGGGATACCGTTTTCGCATAGTCTCTTCAGACTCCCATGTAGCTTCTTCGGTCCCACGCCGACTCCACTGAATCTTGACCATCAGTATCGAACGATTCCGGAGTTGCTGTTGCTTCCGGTCCAGAATCTTGAGAGGTCTTTCCTCATAGGTCAAATCTTCCTTCAGTTCAAAATCCACTTGCTGAATGATATGAGTGGGATCGTACACATATTTCCGCAACATAGACACATGGAAAACATTGTGTACGCCAGACAAATGCGGTGGTAAAGCCAGTCTATATGCCACCTCTCCCACTCTATCTAGAATCTCGAATGGACCAATATACCTCGGACTCAGCTTGCCATGAATGCCAAATCTTCGGATCCCTCTCGTCGGAGAGACCTTTAAGAACACATGCTCGCCAACCTAAAATTCTAATGCTCTCCTTCTGTTGTCGGCATAACTCTTCTGTCTTGACTGGGCTACTTGTAACCGGTCTCGGATAACACGGATGTTCTGTGATGATTCCGAAACAAGATCTGGTCCAAGCCACTGTTTCTCACCTACCTCGTCCCAACACAACGGGGAACGACAACTTCTACCATATAGTGCTTCAAAAGGAGCCATCTGAATACTAGACTGATAGCTGTTATTGTAGGCGAATTCAATTAATGCCAAATGCTCACTCCAATTACCACCGAAATCAATCATGCAAGCTCGCAGCATATCTTCCACTATCTGATTGGTTCTTTCAGTCTGTCCATCTGTCTGTGGATGAAAAGCAGTACTAAAATTCAGACGAGTACCCAAAGACTCTTGCAGTCCCCCCCAGAAATGTGAAGTAAATCTGGGGTCTCTATCAGATATTATATTCACTGGAATACCATGCAATCTCACCACTTCCTTTATATACAAAGTAGCCAATACATCAATCGTCCACTTGGACTTAATTGGTAAGAAATGAGCCGACTTTGTCAATCGATCGACAATCACCCATATCGCATCAAATCCACCACGAGTCCTAGGTAGACCCATAATGAAATCCATGCCAATGCTTTCCCACTTCCATTGGGGTATGTCGAGTGGTTTCAATTTCCCTGCTGGTCTGAAATGTTCAGCCTTAACTTGCTGACATACCAAACATCTACTCACAAAATCTGCAACTTCTCTTTTCATATTCGGCCACCAAAAGGACCTTTTCAAATCTCGGTACATCTTAGTGCCTCCAGAATGAATGGTATATCTGGATCTATGAGCTTCCTCAAGAATTTTGTTCTTTATTGTAGCCTCATCCGGAACACAAGTTCTGCCTCTAAATAATAATTTACCATCATCGGCCAACATAAAGTCAGGTCTGCTGCTCAAGCTTCCCTTGATCTCTACCAACTCGGGATCATTATCTTGCAAGGACTTGATCTCTATCAATAATTCAGGTTTAAGTTGAATCTGAGCAATCAAGACCCGATCATTGTCGATATTAAGATCCAGACTAGATAATTGTTCCAACAATCTCCATTCTTGTAACATGAGACTTGACAATCTAGCTACTGGCTTCCGGCTTAATGCATCTGCCACAACATTACCTTTGCCAGGATGATACTCAATCGAGAAGTCGAAGTCTTTCAAGTACTCCAACCATCTCCGCTGCCTCATGTTGAGTTCCTTCTGAGAAAATAAATACTTCAAACTCTTATGATCTGAAAACACTGTGAAGGTTTCTCCATATAAGTAATGCCTCCATATCTTCAAAGCAAACACGACTGCAGCAAGTTCCAAATCATGAACATGATAATTATCTTCGTGCTTCCTCAACTACCTAGAGGAATAGGCAATCACATTCCCATGCTGCATGAGTACACAGCCTAAGCCAATACCTGAAGCATCAGTATAAACAACAAATCCTCCTTCACCAGAAGGTAAAGCCAAAACAGGTGCAGTAGTCAAACACTCCTTCAGAGTCTGAAAGCTTCGTTGACAATCATCTGACCAATCAAACTTATTTTCCTTGCGGGTTAATCTTGTCATAGGTACTGCAATCTTAGAGAAATCTTGAATAAATCTTCGATAATAACCTGCCAGGCCTAGAAAACTTCTAACTTCTGTCACACTGGTAGGTTGTTCCCAATTCTTCACTGCCTCGACCTCCGAAGGATCAACAGAAATACCGTTCTTCGTAATGATATGTCCTAGAAAGGACACCTCTTGCAACCAGAATTCACACTTACTCAACTTAGCATATAGTTGATGATCTCTCAACAGTTGCAATGTCATTCTCAGATGCTCAGCATGCTCCTCCTCATTCTTAGAATAAATCAGGATGTCATCAATAAAGACCACGACCTATTGATCAAGATAGGGTCGAAATGCATTGTTCATCAACTGCATGAAAGCTGCTGGAGCATTCGTTAGACCAAAAGGCATAACGACAAATTCAAAATGACCATACCTGCTGCGGAAAGCTGATTTATAGATATCATCTTCCTTAATCCGCAACTGGTGATATCCAGATCGAAGATCGATCTTAGAGAAATATTGAGCTCCCGCTATCTGGTCAAATAACTCGTCAATCCTCGGCAAGGGATATTTATTCTTGACAGTCTTCTTGTTCAATTGCCGATAATCAATGCACAGCCTCATCGAACCATCTTTCTTCCTGACAAATAACACAGGGGCTCCCCACGGAGAAGTACTAGGACGAATAAAACCCTTCTCAAGCAATTCCATCAGTTGCTGCTTCAGTTCCCTCAGTTCCGCAGGAGACATACGATAAGGAGCCTTAGAAATAGGAGATGTGTCAGGAATAAGATCAATAGAAAAGATAACTTCCCGCTCAGGCGGAAGTCCTGGTAGTTCCTCCGGAAAGACATCAAGAAAATCTCGGACAACAGGAATGTCCTTGATCGCAATCTGCTGCTCAGGGGTTGCACAAACAAAGGCTAGAAAAGCCTCACACCCATGCCTCAAAAGCTTATCAGCTCGAAGAGCCGAGATGAGCGGTACGGAGTTATGGTGCTTGACTCCCGTAAAAGATAAACCAAAATGTCCAGTAAAAGTCACTGAGCTAGAACTACAGTGAACATTGGCCTCATACTTGGCCAACCAATCTGCTCCTAAGATTACATCATAATCCTTCATATCCATGCAGACTAAATCAGCTGGAAAGTTCTGCTCACCAATCATAACCTTACTAGAAGGATAGAAATACGGGATTGTTGATCTAGTGCCAATAGGGGTTGAAATCTCTAATGGAGTACTCAACAAAACAGGTTCCACAACTAATGACTTAGCAAATCTCCGTGAAATAAAAGAATGTGTTGCACCAGTATCAAAGAGAGCAAATGCGGGCTTATCGATTATAGTAAGGGTACCTTCGACGAGTCCGCCATCATCAGAAATCCCAGTTTATTCTGCATGTAAAGCTTGAAGCTTGCCTTGTGGTTTCTTGAAGACTAGAGGTTTTGCCGGTGTAGCTTGCTCCGATATGAGAGGACAATTGGGGATACGGTGCTCCTTGCTTCCACATCGCAAACAGGCGCCTAGCTTGCGCCAGCACTCCTCTATATTGTGACCCGGACGATCACAATAGTTGCACACGCCCTTGAATGGAACAATAGGGCCAGGCTTCTTGTCTTCATGCCTCGGCATCTTGCCCTTCCACGATCCGGACCCGCTCCACGAACTAGGTCCACTAACAGGCCTCTTCTTGGTATACCCGGGTTTGACACTCCCGGAACCCGTAGGTAATTCTTTCTTGGTGCCTTTCCCACGGATTCTCTCCGTCATTTCAAGAGTATCCTCTAGAACTTGCGCTTTCCTTACCACCTCAGAATACGTGGAAATCTCCATCGGTGCCAATTGGTTGATATAATGAAGCTTCAATCCATTGAGAAAGCGCTTCGCCTTCATCTTCTCGGTGGAAATGAGATGTGTAGCATATCGAGAAAGCCGTGCAAATTGAGCCTCATACTCTGCCACGGACAAACCTCGCTGTTTCAGGGCCGCGAACTCCGTCGCTTTCTTCTCTTGCACTCTATCAGAAAAATACTTGCTGTTGAAGAATTCTTCAAACTCTTCCCACATAACTTGCCGATCACCGAGAGTTGCCTTGATAGAATCCCACCAAGTACATGCATCATGTTCCAGTTGAAATGTGGACAAAAGGACACGCTCCTGGTTGGTGCATTGCATAACTTCAAAGATCCTCCCCATCTCATCTAGCCAGTGCTCGGCTTAGTCAGGGTCGGTCGAACCCGCAAACCTTGGCGGATTCATCCCTCGGAAGTTCCGGTATAGATCACCGGTGCCATGCTGTGCCGCTCCTGCCTGAGCTACTTGCTGAAGGGCCTGAGTAAGGCCTTGAACCGTACGCTGCAGGTTCCTCCATTCAACATGATCAGCTGCCATCTACACGAGAAATAGATTACTTTGGTCCAATAAGATAGATAAAGCACGATTAAGGAACGAACTTAACCCAAGTTCTACCCAATCTCACAGGTCAGGTCTTAAACTTTCACAAGGTTAGGGATCTAGTGCACCTAGACACGACCAAAACTTGGTACCTGGCGGAGGTAATCGGTCCTAAGACCACTCGCGCAAGTGTGCGACCTTTCCGATAGGCGTAGCCTAACGTTCAGACAACACCTTTTGATATACCGGTTATTGGGATGCAATGCAAGAAAACCTAAAACTTAGGGAACCTAGGAATGTGAAACCTAGGGCTCTGATACCAACTAAACTGTCACGCCCCGAACAAGGGGAAATATCGGGACGTACAGTTAGAGACACGCTGGCAAGAGAGAGAACTAATCTAAAATAATACACAAGTGCTACAAGATGGAAATACTAAATGATCATTAACAAACAACAACTGATACAATAACCTCATGTTGAACTTAATACAACTGGAATAATCAATCACTAAAGCTCAATAACATGACTGAGACTAAATGCTCTCCAAAACGCAACTAAAAGTAAGATAACACACTACTAACACACTAGAACTGATACACTCAAGACATCACTCATGCCCTTCCCCATCGGTAAGTGCGTCACCTGAACAGCCTAGAAAAGGGGGAAAACACAACTATGAGCTGACGCTCAGTAGGAAATAACAGACAGGTATAAGTGATTAACAGTTTAATTACATTTTAAAGTGTCATGCTACAAATGATAAAATAATAAAAAGATAACGATGATATCACGAAACAAAATTCAAAGATCTTGCAAGGTCAAGAAATATAATGAATAAAATGGTAAGACAAGAATTTACTACAGGAGATAACGATAAAAAGTTGGCCATATCAAGACAATTCAAGTCATGTCAAGCACGTATGTAATTTCATTTCCACGTCCAAGTAATCAACAAGTAAAGTAACAACAAGTAGAGTATAGAACAGTGAAGAGTGGAAAGTGAAAAGTAGTAGAAAGTAATGTAGAGAGTAGTGGACAGTCCTAGATTTAACACATGTCAAGTACTGGTGCCAAATGCCACACCTAGTCATTCACCTCCCCGGGGATACACGTAGTGTTCGGGCGCTCTTCCCAAGACTAGACCGAGCCCTTAATTGTTTGCCAGACATTGATTTCTTTGGATCAAAGATCCCACGAATCTAGACTTCCACAGTTTATGGCCAGAATTCCAAGGTTTAAACTAAGTAGCAATAACAACTTCAAGTAGGAAAGAGATTCATTTCCAGAATTTCAAGGTAAGTATAATCATCAAGGAGATCGAAACCAAGTCACAACAAGATTTAATCGTGCTGCGCTACTGTAAAACAGCAGCAATCAAACAAGAAAATCAAAAAATTAATCCTAATCACCAAGTTAAGATATCATGATTAACCATTATCATTTGTATTAGCCAAAGTGCCAACAAGCTAGAACAAGTTGTCGAGGTAAAGAACAAGCTCTCACAGCGGTGAAATAGAATGCATTATTAGGGGTTTTAGTTACACCATTAATCATTAATTATGTGAGTTTCTATTTAACCAATGTAAGTGTTGTAATGGAGATGGTAAACATCGTGTTTTGTACTATGTTTGCAAGAAAGGACCAATGCAAATTTGAAATCAATGGGGGGTACATGAATAGGTCAATTGTTCTTCAAAAATATAATTTCAGTGGGTCTAAGTTTAATGGGTTGATTCCCCACTGATTCGGATCCATCTTCGGGTCGAAAAATGATGAAAATCGGGTTTCTGGTGTACGGGTCGACCCCTGGGGTCGACCCCTGAAAAACTGGGGTCTGGAAGCTGAATGGGTCGACCCCTGGGGTCGACCCCAGCAATTTCTGAAGATGGGTCGACCCCTGGGGTCGACCCCCACCATTTCCTTCAGATGGGTCGACCCCTGGGGTCGACCCCTACATTCCTGTGCAATGGGTCGACCCCTGGGGTTGACCCCCATGCAGGGAGCTGGATGGGTTGACCCTTGGGGTCAACCCCCATACAGGAACAGGAGGGGACGACCCCTGGGGTCGACCCTCGGGCCTGCAGGGTTGCCCAGAAAATGGGTCGACCCCTGGGGTCGACCCCTGCAAGAACAGCAACGAATGTTGCTTCCGGAAACCACATAAACTCATCCAAATGGGGTCCAATTGAGTTGAAATCAAAACCACATGATCTAGGAATATTAATAGACATTCTAGGGTCATAAAAATACAATTTTGAAACACGAATTGTTACAAAAATTGATTGAATCTCAACTTATATATGGTAATTTCATGAAAACCCTAGTTCCTGACCCACTTCTACTAAATCATGCAATTCTCTTAACATACACAACGGAATTTAGGGCTTTTAGTGTCAAAAGAAAGCTGACTCGATTATGAATCCAACCTTGTATGGTATGCTACATGAAGATCAAGTTACAGGGCTCAAAATTAGCCCGAAATCAAGCTCTGACTTAAAGGAACACTATATGAAACATGTTCTAGATATGCTCTTACAAAAATTCAAAATTCACGAGGCATGCTCAATGGAATTTGGGGCTTTCTACGTTAAATGAAAGATAATAACATGCTGATTATATCATGTAAGTTAATTAGAGTTTGGTTGTTAGATCCTACCTCAAATCGGAGAGAGAAAACTCAAACCCTAGGATGAAGAACACTTGGACAGCACCTTAGAAAACCCGTGATAACTCACTCCACACCTGATGAAAATTGGGGCTTTCAGTCCCAATGGATAGATCTCGACGAGATGCACAACTTGCTATACTCATGATCAAAATTTGGTTGAGATTTCCTACCTCAATCGATGGATCAAAGAAGGATGAAGGGAAGCCAACGGCCTGCTGACCCACCTCCACAAATCGAGCTAGACCTCCCCAGATCTGAAACTTCAGTGAATCCCACAGCAGCCAAATGAAAGAAGACTCGTATGGCTTTATTTTGATAGCTCATTGAGCTTCTGGAGCCTTCGGAGTTGGGAGTATTCGCTGCTGCAAGCTACGTGTTTAGAAACGGCGCCGAAATCCTTGACTTGACCAAACTATGTCGGCAGCATGTTTTGGGGCTAGGTTTACCTCAAATTGATTGAGGGTAAATGTTCCTTACATTGTGGCCTTCCATTTGCCACTGATTTCAGTTCATTTGGTTGAGTATTCAGGTCGAATTTCGTGTTTTAATCTAAGGGTTAGGTATTGGTCAAAAGTGTGTACTTTTGGGTTTAAACTCTAAATAGATCTTACCACGGATTTACAATGGCTTAATGCCAGAAGGAAAAGTTGTTATCTACATCGATCTTAACATGTTTACTATTTTTATGGATTTTTATAAGGTAGTCGAATTTTCACGCATACTATTTCTAACGAATTAAATATTAATAAATCTGAAATTCAATTATTAATTCAATAAAATTCTATTCTCAATTAATAAAAGCTAAATAAGAAATATTAGGCTCAATTAAATAATTTGGGGTCTTACATTAGTTGTTCCTCCAACGAAGCAACTTTATCAACGAGAGCTTGGAGGGGTGTAACATGAGAAGTAGAGGGTTGGCATGGTGGCCTTGAAGGAGGGGCCGCATAAGATGGCCGTGGAGGGGGAGTAATGGGCTGACCCAGAAAAGGTCCGGTCGAGCCAGGTTGCAAGGAATAGATGGGCCTTGTGGCCGTGAAAGAGGGGGAATAGAAGGAGGCGGGTAATGGGCCACCCGAAGAGGAGTATGTGTGGAAGGAGGCGGCGGGTGATGGGCCACCCGAATGGGAGTGTGAACAGGAGAGGGAGGCGAGTGATGGGCCACCCGAGTAGGAAAGGATGGAGAGGGAGGTGGGTGATGGGCCACCCGAACGGGAGTGGAAGGAGGATGAGTAGAAGGAGATGCACAATCAACAACGGCCTTAAGGGCTTTGATCTGTTGAGGGGTGAAATGATCTATTGCATGCAAGATTCGGGCGACCTTCTCGTTGTGGGTAGGAGACGGTCCCAAAGGAATAGTGGCTCGCGATTGAGGCGAGGGACCATGAGATTGGAAATTGCCCTTGGGTCGGGCAAGACCATAGGAATGAGAACGCGGTCTCTTAAAAGAATTGTGGTGAAAATCATGATAAACATGTTAGAATTGAGGAGTGTAGGATGTGCTAGGTTGTGCATCCTGATGATTATAATTAGGATTAAACATGTTGGTTTGATTATCAAAGCGAAACATCATGCCAATGGTCAATATTCAATCAAAATGTTTTGCAAGAATAGCAAACAAGTTGGAATGTTACGCTTGATTTTTTTTATGTCGAACCTTGGTGAATTAAATGATTTTATCAAAGTTGATGTGATCCACTCAAGGTCATGAACATAGTTTCAATAAGTTATTACTTCAAATGTTAACTAGGTTGATTCTCACCACGTTTTAGGCCAACTAAACCCAGGGACTTCAAAGGGTACAACCTGTCCAAGCTTCCGTGAGGGAATCCATGGGTGCGGGTACTTATGGAGGCCTTGGTTTAGGAGATCCCGGTCCAAAGAGACAGAGTGCTCAATGGAGGGTCCTTCCTTAACCAAGAGAGGGGTATGGTCTCCTAGGAGTGTGGGGAGAGGAGGTCTCCCAAGCCCAAGATGCCCTGCGATGCAGGTTAATGCAGCAAAAAAAAAAAACACACAGAACAAGCACAAATGCTAATTGATATGAACAGAATGATGATTTGTAAATGATGAATGCATAACAGCGTAAACAGGGAAGCTAATTCGTATGAATAGTAATGCAGGTAAATAGGGAAGCTAATTCATATGAATAGTAATGCAGATGAAATGGTGGATGCAAGACAGAACAAACGCAAACACTAATTAAATGATGGGTAGAAGGAAGAACAAACCAGAACGGCAATTGAACATGAACAATAATATGCAGTGATGGGAAGATAGTATGCCACAGAAAAGGTAAATGTAATATATAAATGCAATCAGGGCAGCTATGCAACAAATGCAACATGGAGACTATGAATACAATATGCAATAAGATGCAACAAATGAGTGTGCAAATACAACAGGTTATATGCTAACAAGGAATCACGATGAATGCAACAGAGAAATGAGCGTCCACAAATTATTTTTTTTTAGGGAATGGGCGTCTAGTGGACTGGACGCAAAATTGTTTTTTTAGAGAATGGGTGTCAAGAAACTTGGACGCAAGTTTTTTTTTAATAGGATAGCATCACAGATGGGAATGGGCGTCTGTCAGAGTGGGCGCCCATTAGTGGACGCAAATTTTTTTTTTGAAGAAGCAGGGAAATGGAATTTTCAAATAAATCTATAAATTAACAATCACTTGGGAAAATAAGATGAAAAGAGTGCTACGTGGAGCACTAAGGGGAGATGCACCGTGGGTGCAAAAGGGAGATGGCACACGTGGGTGCCTAATGGAGAAGGAAAATCAAAAGAAAAGACACAAGGAGTCCCACCATGATCGCCAATTTGTAGATCCTATTTACAATCCACTTAGATTAAAGTAATAATAGGAAAAGGAGTGGGAAAAGGAAAAGGGAAAAGGGAGCATACGTGGGATGCTAATAGGAGGGTGATCGCCAGAGGACTCGCGGGCCTCAAATGATAAAATAATGAAAAAGGAGGGATCGTGAAATACCTTAAAGAGTGGGGAGATGTGAGTGTCTTCCTTCTCGTCCTATCAGCCGGCCGATGGAGAGAGCCTTCCTTGAGATTACCCTTCCAAACAAAGACAAACACCAAATAAAGAATAGATTAGAAACCAAGGTGTAGTATCAAATCTAAATGAGATATACAACGTGAATAGCATGGAGAATGACACACCTTATTGGGTGTTACCCATTTAAACCCCGATGCGAAGGGTAGGGAAAAGAGTATGATGAATAAATAAAAAGGACGTGCAAGTGTTGCACTAAAAGGAGCCTCAACGTGTATTCTTGAATTTACCAAAATTGAAAAGGAAATAGCATCCATATGATCAGACACGTATTCAGGAATTTCAAGAATTTGGTAATTATCAAAAATGGAAAAGGAAATTGTGTCTACTCAACCAGTCACCCAGTAAAAATGCGCCCAAGTGGTCTGACGCGTTCAAGAAAAGGTTCTGAAAAATTGGAGAAAAGCCCAGGAAAAATCTGGAAAAATAGAAGAAAGCTGAAGAAAGTTGAATATTCAAGAAAAATGGGAAAAATCACTCAAATAAGTCGATTTGAGGGTCAAATTGAGCATCGCGGTGCGATAGGAGATATGCTCAAAATGATGTTAATTTTTATGTGTCTACAACATCTTGAGCATGAAGGTGGTGGTCAGTCAGATGTTATTGAGGAAGTGGAGGTTATGGGAACATGTGTCGGCCATGACTTTTAGGCTCAAGATCCCACGGGATCAGGGTTCGGCTGTCCTTGCGAGCCTGACTGTCACGCCAGCTATTCATCGTCAGGTGACTGAGGCTCAGCGTGCTGACCCCGAGCTTCCTCGAATTCTATCGTTGGTCGAGGTGGAGTTTGGTGAGGATGGAGCTGTGAGGTTCCGAGGTAGGCTGTATGTCCCAGCCGAGGAGAATGTGAGGTGTGCGGTGTTACGAGAGGCTCATGGGAGCCGGTATGCCGTGCATCCCAGATCGGCAAAGATGTACCATAATTTGAAGAGGCAGTTCTGGTGTCCTGGGATGAAGAGAGATATAGCAGAGTTCGTGGCCAAGTGTTTGACCTGTCAGCAGGTGAAGGCGGAACACCAGCGACCAGGTGGTACACTTCAGCCCTTGGAGATTCCTACGTGGAAGTGGGACCACATGACCACTGATTTTATGGTTGGGTTACCGAGGACATCCAGTGGGCATGATAATATCTGGTTACTAGTGGATAGACTGACGAAGACGGTTCGGTTGTTGTTAATCAAGGTCAGTTGGAATGTGCATAAGTTGGCCCGCTTGTATGTGGAGCGGATCATTCCATTGCATGGAGTCCCTATCTCCATTGTGTCCGATCGTGATCCTCGCTTCGCTTCGAGATTCTGGAGGAGCTTCCAGAGAGCTTTAGGCACGGAGTTGGCTTTTAGCTCGGCGTACCATCCTCAGTCGGCCGGTCAGTCTGAGAGGACCATCCAAATTTTAGAGGATATGTTGAGATCGTATTGCCTGGAGTGGCAAGGGAGTTGGATCCACCATTTGCCATTAGTGGAGTTTGCCTATAACAATAGCTATCATTCGAGCATTGGTAAGGATCCTTATGAGGCGTTGTCCTGTCAGGATCGGATTTGGTGCAGTAGTGTGTTGAGGTGGTGCATTTCGTTCGGCAGAAGATGTTGGCAGCGTAGAGTCGACAAAAGAGCTATGCCGATCGGAGAAGGCAACCCCTCAGCTTTGTGGTAGGAGATCGGGTGTTTTTGATGGTCTCTCCCATGAAGGGTGTGATGCACTTCGACAAGCATGGGAAGTTGAGTCCCTGATACATTGGTCATTTTCCTATTGTCGAGCGTATCGGTGAAGTTGCTTATCGATTACAGTTACCACCGGAGCTAGCTGTTGTACATGACGTGTTCCATATGTCTATGCTGTGGAGGTATATGCCCGATGACTCCCATGTCTTAGAAGACGCTGTTTGGCCCAAGGTGACCCCAGACTTGTCCCGTCCGGAGTACCCTATCCGCATTGAGGATCGGCGTGAGCAACTCTTGTGGAACAAGGTTATTTCCTTGGTGTAGGTAGTTTGATAGCATCACTCTGGTGGTGAAGCGTCGTGGGAGCGAGAGGAAGGGATGCGACGATAGTATCCCTACTTGTTCAAGTGAGTCTTCTCCCCTATTCCCGTGCCTTATTTTTAATTTTGAGGATGAAATTTGTTTAAGGGGGGAGGGCTGTAATGTCCCAGATTTTTTGGACATTTTTTCAGATCAGGATCCGTGGGTTTCGGATCACTTTCAGGGGTCTCGGAGCGTGTTTTGTGCTTTACGTGTGTTTTTCCCTGACGAGCCTTTGGAGCCCCGTATAGGGCGAACCGTTACATTCTCCTACTACGGGACGTTACCGGTGCATTGAGCGTGTTCCGAGGATCGAGAAAATGATTTTTTTCAATTTTCCATATTTTTTCAATTTTTTATAAATAACCTTTTTCTTTTTTCTTTTTCCTTTCTTCTTTCTTCTTTTTCTCTTTTCTCTCCCGGGAGCCATGGCCGACCGTTGCAAGCTCCTCTCCCCCGTCCAAGAGTTCGCGGCGCCTTTCCTCCTCCGGTGACCGACGGCGGACCACGGCGACGGCGTGGTGACGACGGCGACGGTCATGAGGTGATCGTGGCGGTGCCATTTTCGCGGCGTGAGGGTGGAGATCGTGTTTGGCCGAGATTTGAAGATCGGCGATGATCTGCGGGTTTCGAGCTTCCTTGAGGTCGGGGGACGAATCCTTGCCCTCCTTCCCGCTTTCCCCGTGATTTCTAGGCCGAGGAGAGGTTGAGAGGGGTGTATTTGAGCCAGGAGGGTGAAAATGCATGTTTGGGGTTTGAGCACCGGATCTCTCATTTCTCGGGATTTTTAACCGATCTATGGGTGTAGAATCATGCTAGGAGGGTTGGGGAAGAGATCCCCTTTGTTTCCTCATCATCGGGGGATGATCGGGGCGTGGATCAGGTTTTTGGGCCGTTCCCGCCATTTTCGTGCTTGGATTGAAGTTGTGGTCCTACCAGAGACCGCCATACCCTTGGGGCGGTCCTCTAGGGACCACTAATTGATTCTGAATGTCAGTTGGGAATGGCAGTCCCTGTGTGAGCGCCAAACCCAGTTGCAGTCCTACGACTGACCGCTACCCTTGGGGTAGCGGCCAGCTGCAGACCATTTCTATGGCCTGGTCAGAGCACCTTGGGGTGCATGTTTTTGACCGTTGGGGGGTCGTTGCCGTGTTGCGGTCAAGGCTGGACTGTTTCCTGATGTTTTCTGGTCTTCAGCTGACCGCCTGGTGGGTCTGGCGGTCTGGCGATAGACCGCTAGGCAACCCCTTGTCTTGCCTGGTTGCGGCCATGGTATGACAGCCAGGCTGAGCTTGGCGGTCTCGAGGAGACTGCTAGGCCCATTTTGCGATCCAGGGATGGCCGCCTTTAAGAGAAACGGTCCTAGGAGGACCGCCTCTCTGTTTCCTTTCGATCGATGGTTTCCATGAGTTGAGTCTTACCTCCAATGACCTGTCCACTAGATGTAGCTTTCCTGCGCACGCGTGTGCGGACCCACTTGGGAGTGGTGGAGAGCGTGACCCGGAGAGAGATGGTTTTTAGGCTGGTTACCATAGGGCCTCTCGTCTTTGCAACCTACATCCGGTCTGGGGGGAAGAACCATCTAGAGGGCCTGACCTAGAGTGCATGGTCTGTATGTGCACGCATGGTTGGGGGTAGTCAGACTCCCGCTGACGAGTGTGACCTGAGCTAGTCCTTGTTCGTGGTACTTGTTGTGTGTCTCAGTCTCTGCCTGGGGAGGGTAGGGAGACACTGAGGCGCGGTGTAAGACATCTGGGGACGCATCCGGCCTTACTTCTAGTGGGTAGTGCTCCTGTCTTCTGGTTGGTACGGGCTTGTTTTCCTGATGGTTCGAGGTCGGTTTGTTCGGTATAGCTAGTTATAGAGGGATTTTCCATTCATTTATTATTGTTACTGCCATACTTTTATTATTTAGCTTATTTTCCTTGCTGTCTCATTTTCTTCGTCGCGAGGTGGGGGTCCGTGGGATCCCTACTGAGCCTATGAAATGAGGCTCACCCCTGTGTTTTCAGGTGAGGCGGGGTCATTGAGAGGCGCGGCAGAGTTTCAACGTGGTTCTGGTAGCCAGGGTTAGTTGTCTGTTACCAGAGCCGGGGTATGTCCCGTATACTTGTACTTTTCTTTCTGTTGACTGTACTTATATTGGACATGAGATACTTTAGACCTTGTAGTTGTTTATGACTATTTATCTTAATTCCTGCATTATTTTTATACTGTTGTGCTAGCTCTGCAGTTATTTTAGTTTCTTGTGTACTCTCACACCATCCTTTAACCCTTTCGAGTCTTCAGGCTCGTGGGTGGCGGGGCGACGTTCGAGTCGTGCCGGTTCCTTTCTCGTACTCGGATCTCGGGTCGTTACATGTAGACATAAAAGTCTTGAGGTGGGCCATTGAAAAAGGTGGATTTACTGTACCAGAAGATAAATGTTACTTAATTCATGGTTGCTAAGAGTCTTGAGGTGGGCCATTGAAAAAGGTGGATTTACTGTACCAGAAGGTAAATGTTACTTAATTAATGGTTGATGTAACACCCCAATCTATCCGAAACTTAAAAATAATCAAATATTTTATATTTAGAACTCATATAAATTTTAAGTTCTCTTAATAAAAGTCCAATATAGTGAATATGAGTTTAACGAATTTTATTAAGTAAATTAAATAGATATCTCACTTTAATAATATATAACTTTTCATAGGAATGTCATAATAGGGTCAATATTAGACCCATTGGAAAGAGAATTCAAAGATCTACAAGCTTCATGTTGAACATATTTTTAAATTTTGACATTTGATAAGTCAAAAATAAGATAGAATGAATTAATTATTTAAAATCATGTTATTGTGAGATTTTTAAGAGTTTTTACATAAAAATCCCTCCCTTCTCTCCTACCCTCCTTCTTCCTATGATATAGGTTAAAAAATAAAATAAAAATAAAAATAACTTCACAAAATATCTTCCCCCACATCACCTTCCCCACTCCTTATCGCCTTCCCCCCTCCCCACGTTACCACCTCCCTTCTTATCTCTTCTCTTCTTCTTATCCTCCCCCTTTTCCCTCCCTATAAGTACCCCCTCCTCATTCCTCTCCCCCTCCACCCACGTAATTAACAACCCCCTCCTTCTTTCATTTCTTCTTCTCTCTCTCTCTCTCTCTCTCTCTCTCTCTCTCTCTCTCTCTCTCTCTCTCTCACAGACACACACACACACACAAGTTCTGTCACCTCTCTCTCTCTTATTCTTTTTCTCTATCTACTCTCTCTCTATTTTCTCTCTTTACTCTCTCTACTCTCCCTCTACTCTCTCTATTTTCTCTCTCTACTTTCTCTTTCTATTCTCTCTCTACTTTCCACTCTCATTCTCTTAAAAATAAACGGAGAAGAGAATACGACGTCAGATTAAGATTAATATTTGACAAAAGTTTGGACGGAGAATTTGGGAGCTTACTTGGAACGTTTCGCCCTCCTTTATATAGAAAATCATCCTTACAGGTAAGTTGCAGGTTGTTTAAATTTTAGTATTTGGGGAAGATATAATAAGATAAAAATTACGTTTGGGATAGGAAAATTATCTTTTCCTACGCAATGACTATTACGGGAGCTCGGGTGAGATATTAAATTTAATTTGGGAAGCCCACCTTAAAGGTAGGCACATGATAAACTGATTGCATGTTATTTGATATTTATATTCTTTTGATTCTAGTTTAAATATGCTTAAATTAGTGATTTATTTAACATATTTGACTCGATGATTTATGCTTAAAATCAGTTATTTATTTAGTTACTATTGTGTTAATTTTATTGTAGTAATTAGAAGTGTAATTTTATATAGTTAAAACAATGGTGATTTATTTAGTTAATAGATTTTGGCCCACTACCCTACGATTAAAATTTGATTTATGATATTAAAGTATGACTCGTTGATAATAGGTTATTTTAGCAATTTTAATGACAAGTTTTATGTATTGAGATGAATATATAATAAGAATAAAAATTTGATTAAGCATATGGACTGTGTCACTTTAAGGAGGTGTGGGGCGAGAAACCATAGTTAGCTTTCGCTACAGGATTATGCCCATCTCCGAGGACAAACGACTTCTGAAAAATTTAAAACTCGGAATAAGAAAAATGTCTGGGGAATGGTGGAGTATTAACTCCCGATCCTACATAGTTGATCAAGGCCGATAGGCTCCAGCATTTAGACCATTTATCTGTAAGTCGACGTATGGATGCATATGTATGTCTTTGCTACTTCTTATAGTGACGGGATGCCTGTCTAATATATGCTTATCTAATATGTGATAAATAACTAATGCATTATGTGACTCTGTAAACAGGCATGGCCTAATATGAAGTTCAGATTTAATATATGACTTTGATATGATTTGAAAATAAATTTATCTGTATAAGCTATGAATTATCATGTCATTTATAAGTTAGATGAGATTTGTTATATGTATTTTCTTATGAATATGAAAATCATTTTGTTCTATTATATTTCCTTCGCATTCATAGTATATATATACAATCCAATGAAATTATAATTGGTTATACATATATCATGGATGTTGCACAGATTATTATATGATAAGCATGTGATTGGTTTTAATGCCTACCAAGTCTTTGAACTCATTTCTGCTGCCTAACCATTTCAGGAAACTGACAAGCGTACACTCTGACTTCGGCAGACAGTAGGTCGGAGGGTGATCCCGGGTGTAATTTGAATTTTCGCTGCATAGAATAAGTACGTTTAGTTTTCTTCTATATAATAAATGTAAATATGACGTTTGGGTAAAGATATGTAGGAAACAATATATGATGTAAATTATGTGTGTTTATCTTATGGAAATGGTATGGTTGTGCTATTGGAATATGTGATGGTTTGGCCTTAGCGCCTTGCAAATATCTCGGCCCACAACACTCCGTCTATCCGCTGTGACGTCCTCGGATGCGATACGGGATCATGGGAAGGGGTCGCCATTGATGTTGGTATCAGAGCAAAGTTGTGAGACTTGAAATTATTTGCAACCATCTGATTTATACACCATACTACAAGATCTTAGGAATTTATATTAAAATTTGATGCCAAATCAACCTAGAATCATACTAATTCGGGTTAGTTCTCCCTTGCAGGATATGGCAGGGAGTGATAGGGCTATGGTAAATACTTCTCCCGAGGAGTCTGCGCCCTCAAATGGCACATCACAAGGGATTATTGGATAAGCAATACATGGCGAGCTTGCTCTCGGTGGGCAAGGTGTGTTGTCTACTCAGGGTGTGTCAGACTTAGGGGGGTTCACACAAGCTTTTCAAGGGTTGGTGCAGACTATGTAGTTACAGGCCCAAACTCAGGCGATGATGCAAGCCCAATTACAAACTCGTATGCAAGAACAACCACATAGGGCAGCAAGTGCTACCTTGATGGAGAAATTCAAAAATACGAGTCCTCCTTCTTTTAAGGGGGAGAGTTAGTCGGAGATTGTGAAAAATTGGGTAAGGGAAGTTGAAAAGATTTTCACAGCCATTAGATGTGCAGAGCAGGATAATGTGATATTAGTTACATTTATGCTGAAGGACCATGCGGACGAGTGGTAGAGGTCTGCACTTAGAACCACTTTTAGAGATAGAGAGATTGAGATTGGCTCGAACGAATTTCTTGATGTCTTCCATGCAAAATTTCTCCCTCAGCATGTGAAGGACAAGAAAGAAGTAGAATTTTCAAATCTGTCTCAAGGAGGTATGTCAGTTGCCGACTATGAGGCAAAGTTTACTGAATTGGAAAAATATGCCCCTCATATTTGTTCTGATGAGTTGAGAAGAGTGAAAAAAATTGTTAGAGGTTTGAAGAGCAATATTAGAAGTAGAGTTGCATTTTTTGATCATCAGACTATGGCAGTAGCTTTGAGAACCGCCTTTATTGTGGAAACTGAATATGAGGAATTCTTAGTAGAAAGACAAAGGGATAATGCTAAAAGGGGCAATCTGGGTTCAGCCGTAAGGAAAGATAAGAAGCCAAAGATGGCATTTCCAGATAGGATTCAGCCAGTTAAAAGGGATAATGTGCCAGTTTGTTAGTAGTGCGGGATGCAGCATAGAGGTAAAGAATGTTGGCGGGCCGTTGGAAAATATTTTTCATGTGGTGAGACTGGGCATATGATAAGAGATTGTCCAAAAAGACCAAGGCAAGAGCATCAACCACAACATCAGCGGAGGATTCAAGCCAGAGTTTATGCATTAACAAAGGAAGATACTCGGGATGCCAATACAGTAGCTAAAGGTATTGTTCTTATCGATGATATGCATACTAGAGTTTTATTTGATCCGGGTGCTACACATTCCTTTATTTCTCTGAGATTTGTTGAATTATTGAAAGATAAACAAGTTGTGAACACTGATGAGATGTCTATTAACACACCAACTGGGGAGATAGCTAGAACCACTTATGTTATTCCTAATATTGATGTGGTGATTCAGGGGAGGATTATGCCAGCATGTGTTTACCTGCTAGAAATGACTGATTTTGATGTCATCTTGGGAATGGATTGATTAGATAGAAATTTTGCCCTTCTAGATTGTCGTGGAAAGAAAGTGATTTTTCAGAAACCTGGGGAGCAGATATTTCACTATCAATGTCCGAGGCACTATTCTAGTAGAACACTAGTTCCAGCCCTTAAGGCTTTGAAATGGCTCAGAAGTGGGTGTCAAGACTATTTGGCTAGTGTAGTGGCTATTCCTTCTAATGAAAATAAGAAAACCACCTCAGATATTGATATTGTCAGAGAATTTCCAGATATATTCTCTGATGAACTTCTTGGTTTGCCACCACACAGAGAGGTGGAGTTCACTATTAAACTCTCACCAGGTACTTTACCCATTTCCATCTCTCCCTATAGAATGGCACCAGCTGAATTGGCAGAATTGAAGAAACAATTATAATAACTGCTAGATAAGGGGTTTATTCGACCAAGTGTATCCCCTTGGGGTGCACCTATTTTGTTTGTTAGAAAGAAAGATGGGTCGCTTAAACTATGCATTGACTATAGGAAGTTGAATCAAGTGACCATTAAGAATAAATACCATTTGTCAAGAATTGATGATTTATTTGATCAGCTACGAGCTACCACAGTGTTTTCGAAGATTGATCTCAGATCTGGATACCACCAATTAAGAATAAGAGAAGAAGATATCTCAAAAACTACTTTCAGAACACGCTATGGGCATTATGAATTTTTGGTTGTACCATTTGGGTTAACTAATGCACCAGCATCATTTATGGATTTGATGAATAGAGTTTTCCAACCATATCTGGATACATTTATAGTGATGTTTATTGATGATGTGTTGATTTATTCTCCTACTGTTGAAACTCATAGAGAACATTTGAGGATTGTGTTGGAAACTTTAAGGAAACATCAACTCTATGCGAAATTCAGTAAATGTGAATTTTGGTTAGACCAGGTTCAATTTTTAGGGCATATCATTTCTGGTGATGAAGTGTCTGTTGAGCCAATCAAAGTTGAGGCAGTTTTACATTGGGAAAAGTCGAAGAATGCCAGTGAGATTAGGAGCTTTTTAGGTCTAGCTGGTTACTATCGCAGGTTTATTGAAGGTTTTTCTTCTATTGCAGCTCCTATGATCAAATTAATAAGAAAAGGAGTTCCTTTTGAATGGTCAGATGAATGTGAAATGTATTTTCAAGAATTAAAAATAAGGTTAACTACAGCCCCAGTGTTTACTTTACCTTGTGGGTCAGGAGGATTTGTGGTATATACAGATGCCTCTAGAAAAGGAATAGGATGTGTCCTGATGTAGAATGGTAAAGTAGTAGGTTATGCATCCAGATAATTAAAACCCATGAGATGAATTACCCAACACATGATTTAGAGTTGGCAGCAGTAGTACATGCTCTGAAAATTTGGCGACATTATTTGTATGGTGAGCAGTTTGAAGTATTTATGGACCATCAGAGTTTAAAATATATTTTCTCTCAGAAAGAGTTAAATTTAAGGCAGAGAAGGTGGATTGAATTTTTGAAGGATTATGATTTCACATTGAATTACCACCTAGGAAAAGTAAATGTGGTAGTAGATGCACTCAGCAGGAAGAGGCTAATGGCAATCCAGTTACGTCAAATTTGGAAAATGACATCTGATGTAGTGCAGTATTCTCCTGTATGTAAAGGGAAAAACTTATTTCTGGCCCAACTAACTATTCAGTCTACAATGGTTCAACGAATTGTGCAAGCACAACTAAATGATCAGTAGTTATAGGGATTGATTGGCACACCGAGATTTACTCAAAGTGTAGATGGAGCAATCAGATTTTAGGGAAGATTATGTGATGGGGGCATCTCTCGCCCTTCATGTTTTTTACAACTTCGATTGCTTGCTAGCATAGCTCCATTGTGTCCGTCATATTTCTCTAAGTCGAGTCATGTAATTTTCATATTTTCTTTGAGTCATAATCATGTAATTTTCCTTTTATTTGAGTCTCGTACCTAGGTTAATGAGTCATTTCCCTAAGTTTGAGTCTCATTAGGCTAATGAGTTTGCTATTGGGCCTATTTCTTTGGGCTAGGCCCATGGGCGCCCCCCTTCCTTTGGTTATTTGTTAGTGTGTTAAATGTCAGGGTCTTTTGTGAAAATGTGGGTTGCCTATATATAGGACCCCATTTCCCCCATTTGTAATCAATCAATGAATCAATCAATGAAAAAATTGCCATTTGAGAGTTCAAAGACTTAGTTTAGTGGAGTGAATCCAATTGGGTGAGAAGCCCCTATCTCCCCCTCTCTCTCTCTAATAAGTCATTTTCTCTCTCCTCCACTTTCTCTCTCTAAAACCTGTGCCCCTTTCTCTCTCATCCCCTCCCAACCACCTTTCTCTCTCTTCCCCCCTCCAATAACTCATCCCCAACTCCCCACCAACCCACCTTAACTCCACCCCATCCCCAAGGGAGATTCCACCACTCCCCACTCCACCCTCCAACCACCAACCACCCACTCCCCTTCCCCAAGCACCCTCTCATCTCCCAAGGGAGAATTCCCACTCCCCAAGCCCCTTTTTTACCTTCTCCACACACCTCTTCCCATCCCCTAAGACCAAAATTTAATCCCACCCTTAAACCCATTTTCAAATACCCTTTCCCTCTCACCCACCTTCCCAAATTCGTAGCTCCTCCTCCCACCACCTGTTAGACCCCCTTCCAGACCCCATTCTTCCCTTCCCCCACCTTGGAACACCCCCTCCTAGACCCCCTCACAGCCCGGGCTTTCCCCACACTCATCCACCCCCATTTCCCCTCCCATATACCTCATTCCCCCCGTCATCTTCAACCTACAGCTCTCAACTGAAGATCTGTAGAAGAGTAGCAGCTTGCAGACGTGACCACGTCTTCCTCCGGACGAGTTTGAAGACCCAAGAGCTATCCACGGAAGCGTCTTCCTGTCTTCTTCGCAACGACTATGGTCTTATCCCCATCCGAGGTCCGTGTCGCCCGGGAGGTCCGTTATCCCACAACTGCGCAGAGTTGCCCCTACGGAGTACCTGATCCGGAGTAGAAGCTTCACCACGACCAACCTCGGAAGAATCAGGCCAAGAGTTCTTCTGCAAAGTTCTTCCACGTCCTATCTACTTTCAGAATCAAGAAGCGGAACTCCGATTGGCATTCATGTTCAAGAGTTACTAATTTTCTTCCTTGGGTACATAGTTCTACTTCCCCACAGTCTGCACCGACCTATCACCACTATTCAGAGTCCACTGGTCTCCTCCGGCATCGTTTGGCTTCCTTGCCAGTTCTGGTGCGAAGAGGGCTTGTCCACGGTTCCAACGGATTTGACGGCACTTGATTCTGAGTTTTGGAGCGGTCGGGGCATCCTCTTCTTCCTGCTGTTGGAAACCTGAGGCTATCAGTCCGAGAAGCTGCCACCCTGTTCGAGCCTCTGCCCGGACCAGCCTCGGCACCAGAAGAAATTAAAAAAATTCTAAGGCATTCCCATTCCAGATACAAAGAGTTTCCCACTGGTCCCGTCATCAGCAAAATTCTAGATCAAGATCTACGTCCTCAACTCTGGCTGTCTGTCCCCTATCGCAGAGAGCAGGCAGATTCGACATCGGCTTCTTCTCTTGTGTTTTCATCACTTTCTCCCCTCCCCGCTTGGCCGGCTGAAGGTCCCTCCCTATGTGGAGGTAGTAATTGGATGTATTCTTTGGTTTCCCTTCCCCAAGATCCCCCCCTTGCATGGGGTGTAGTGCATGTCATTTAAAATTTCAGGTCGAAGCTTCTCCGACGCGGCGTGCGGGTAAGCCCACGCTTCCTCGCTCGCCCTCGGCCAGGATCGGTGTCTTCACACCGATCAGGTGAGCCACCGCACACTCCTCTTTGCTTTAATTCATTTGCTTAATTAGTATCGCATCTTAGTGCCGTCGGTGGTAAGTGGAGCGCCCAAACCCGAATTTACTTATGATTGAGTGACTACCGCGGGTGAGTTGCGAGAGAGCCATTAACACCCACGCCCTCGGTGTGCTGGCCGCCTACGAGAGTGGGCATCCTAGGACCCTTGAGAGGTCCAATCCAAAGCTAGCCAACCCCGGAGCAGCAAGGGCCCGTCCCAGACCCTCACCACTATCACCGGTTTGCCTACGGGCACAAGAGTGCGCTTAGCGGGTGAGTCCGCCCGAGTAAAGTCACCGGTTCGTGCGTTGGTTGCTTGCTAGGTCCAAGGGTCATTTGATCATGTGATTATCACCCCAAGGTGGTGTCACATCATTATGTGTACCTCGAAATGAGGAAATTAAGAAAGATCTATTGATTGAGACACATAAATCATAATATTCTATTCACTCAGGTAGTACAAAAATGTACAGAAACATGAAGAGACATTTTTGGTGGATTGGCATGAAGAAGGATATAATAGAATTTGTCAGTAAGTGTCTTACTTGTCAACAAGTAAAGGTGGAGCATCAAAGGCCAGCGGGACCACTACAGTTGATGGAAATTCCATAGTGGAAATGTGAGCATATCACTATGGATATGATTTTGTGATGGAATTACCAATGACTAGGAGAAAACATGATTCTATTTGGGTAATTGTTAACAGACTTACTAAGTCAGCTCATTTTCTAGCAATCACAAAGACACAATCGTTAGAGGATTTAGCCCATTTGTATATCAGAGAGATTATGAGACTTCATGGTGTGCTTGTGTCTATTATTTCAGATCGGGATGCAAGGTTTACAGTAAAATTTTGGAGGAGTTTACAGAAAGCACTAGGTACACAATTGAAATTTAGCTCAACTTTTCATCCTCAAATAGATGGACAATCAGAGAGAACCATTCAAACATTAGAAGATATGTTGAGGGCATGCAGTTTAGACTGGCGAGACAGCTGGGATGAGCATCTGGTTTTAATTGAGTTTGCATATAACAACAGCCATGATGCAAGTATAGGAATGGCACCATATGAAGCATTATATGGTAGACCGCGTAGATCACCTATTTGTTGGGATGAGGTTGGTGAGCGGAGATTGATTGGGCCACAGATTGTACAGGATTGTATAAAAAATGTTGATTTAGTTAGAGAAAGATTACTTACAACTCAGAGTAGGCAGAAAAGTTATGCTGATCAGAGAAAGAGAGATCTACAATTTACTGTCGGAGATCATAAATTTTTGCAAGTTTCACCTACTAAAGGAGTAATGAGATTTGGCAAGAAAGGCAAGCTCAGTCCAAGGTACGTTGGACCATTTGAAATCTTAAGAAGGATTGGTGAGGTAGCATATCAACTGGCTTTACCACCATCATTGTCAGGAGTTCATGATGTATTCCATGTGTCTATGTTAAGAAAATACATGCCAGACTCATCGCACATTATAGATCATGAGCAGTTGAAAATTCATCCAGATCTTACATATGAAGAGAAACCAGTTCGCATTCTCGATCGAAAAGAATAAGTGCTGAGAACGGAGACAATTCCATTTGGTGAAGGCATTGTAGAAAAGTATCTCAGCAGAAGAAGCCACTTGGGAGATGGAAAATGAAATGAGGAAGAGATATCCACAGCTATTCGGTACGTATTGAGTAATTTTTTTAATTTTGAGGATGAAATTCATTTAAAGGGGAGAGATTTGTAACACCCCAATCTATCTGAAACTTAAAAATAATCAAATATTTTATATTTAGAACTCATATAAATTTTAGGTTCTCTTAATCAAAGTCCAATATCTTGAACGGTATAGTGAATATGAGTTTAACGAATTTTATTAAGTAAATTAAATAGATATCTCACTTTAATAATATATAAATTTTCATAGGAATGTCAGAATATGGTCAATATTAGATCCATTGGAAAGAGAATTCAAAAATCTATAAGTTTCATGTTGAACATATTTTTAAAATTTGACATTTGATGAGTCAAAAATAAGATAGAATGAATTAATTATTTAAAATCCTGTTATTGTGAGATTTTTAAGAGTTTTTACGCAAAAATCCCTCCCTTCTCTCCTACCCTCCTTCTTCCTATGATATAGGTTAAAAAATAAAATAAAAATAAAAATAACTTCACAAAATATCTTCCCCCACGTCACCTTCCCCACTCCTTCTTATCTCCTTCCCCCCTCCCCACGTTACCACCTCCCTTCTTATATCTTCTCTTCTTCTTATCCTTCACCCTTTCCCTCCCTATAAATACCCCCTCCTCTCTTCCCCACATCCTCATTCCTCTCCCCCTCCACCCACGTAATTAACAACCCCCTCCTTCTTTCATTTCTTCTCTCTCTCTCTCTCTCTCTCACTCACACACACATACAAGCACAAGTTCTGTCACCTCTCCCTCCCTTATTTCTTTTTCTCTCTCTACTCTCTCTACTCTCTCTCTCTACTTTATCTCTCTACTCTCTCATATCTCTTCCCACTCCCATTCTCTTAAAAATAAACGCAGAAGAGAATACGACGTCAGAATAAGATAAATATTTGACAAAAACTTGGACGGATAATTTGGGAGCTTACTTGGAACACTCTCCTTTATATGGAAAATCGTCCTTACGGGTAAGTTGCGGGTTGTTTAAATTTTAGTATTTGGGGAAGATATAATAAGATAAAAATTACGTTTGGGACAGAAAAATTATCTTTCCTACGCAAGGACTATTACGGGACTCGGGTGAGATACTAAATTTAATTTGGGAAGCCCACCCTATAGGTAGGCACATGATAAACTGACTGCATATTATTTGATATTTATATTTCTTTGATTCTAGTTTAAAGATACTTAAATCAGTGATTTATTTAACATAATTGACTCGATGATTTATGCTTAAAATCAATTATTTATTTAGTTACTATTGTGTTAATTTTATTGTAATAATTAGAAGTGTAATTTTATATTGTTAAAATAACACTGATTTATTTAGTTAATAAATTTTGACCCACTACCCTACGATTAAAATTAGATTTATGATATTAAAGTATGATTCGCTGATAATAGGTTATTTTAGTAATTTTAATGACAAGTTTTATGTATTGAGATGACTATATAATAAGAATAAAAATTTGATTAAGTATATTGACTGTGTCACTTTAAGGAGGTGTGGGGCGACAAACG
This sequence comes from Amorphophallus konjac, assembly GCA_022559845.1. NCBI lineage: Eukaryota > Viridiplantae > Streptophyta > Magnoliopsida > Alismatales > Araceae > Amorphophallus > Amorphophallus konjac. Next base: position 78,659,970 of record CM040123.1, on the reverse strand, counting down.
TAGTTAGCTTCTGCTACGGGATTTGGCCCATCTCCGAGGACAAACAGACTTCTGAAAAATCCAGAACTTAGAATAAGAAAAATATCTGGGGAATGGTGGAGTATTAACTCCCAATCCTACGCAGTTGATCAAGGCCGATAGGTTCTAGCGTTTAGACCATTTGTCTTTAAGTCGACGTATGGATGTCTAGGTATGTATTTGCTACTGTTTATAGTGACGGAATGCATGTCCAATATATGTTTATCCAATATGTGATAAATAACTAATGCATTATGTGACTCTGTAAACAGGCATGGCTTAATATGAAGTTCAGATTTAATATATGACTCTGATATGATTTGAAAATAAATTTATCTGTATAAGCTATGAATTAGCTAAGATATGTATCATGTCATTTATAAGTTATGTGAGATTTATTATATGCATTTTCTTATGAATATGAAAATTATTTTATTCTATTATATTTCCTTCGCATTCATAGTATATATATACAATCTAATGAAATTGTAATTAGTTATACATATATCATGGATTTTACACAGGTTATTATATGATAAGCATGTGATTGGTTTTAATGCCTACTGAGTCTTTGGACTCATTCTACTGCCTAACCATTTCAGGAAACTGACAAGCGTACACTCTAACTTCGGCAGACAGTAGGTCGGAGGGTGATCCCGGGTGTAATTTAGATTTTCGCTACATAGAATAAGTAGGTTTAGTTTTATTCTATATAATAAATGTAAATATGACGTTTGGGTAAAGATATGTAGGAAACAATATATGATGTAAATTATGTGTGTTTATCTTATGGAAATGGTATGGTTGTGCTATTGGAATATGTGATGGTTTGGCCTTAGCGCCTTACAAATATCTCAGCCCACAATACTCCGTCTATCCGCCGTGACATCGTCGACACGATACAGGATCGCGGGAAGGGGGCGCCATAGTTGCTATTCATATTTACTTTATATACTTAGAATTCTATGCATTCCTTGCCGTAGGGAAATACTGGTTGGAGGATGCAAGATATGCAAATACCCCTTGTTTCTTAGCACCATATCGTGGCACAAGATATCATCTACCGGAGTACAACTCTAATATAAGAAGGCTTACACATAGGGATAAGAAAGATTTGTTTAACCATAGGAACGCTCAACTACGCAATTGTGTTGAACGTGCATTTGGTGTCCTCAAGTCACGTTTCACAATTATGGTGAAACGTCATAATTTTCTAATTAAGACTCAAGTCAGGATTGTAATGGCGTGTTGCATACTCTACAACTTCATTAGAAAGGAACAAAGTCTTGATTTAATTTTCCAACAAAGACAAAATGATGTGGATAATTTTGGTGATGAGGAGGTAGATGAAGAGGACAATGTCAGTAGGACAGAGGCTGTTAGAGGGGAGAGATTTTGGGAACATATGTCAACTCACCTTTGGACTCCTCATAATACACAAGGGTATTTACTAAGTCTAAACCGTTGAGCTAAATTTTATTCATTTGACCGCCTTCACAATTTTACAGTTTGTATGTAACATGTAACTTGTCTATTACAGACCTCATCAAGTGAAAACCCCAAATGATGACTGACATTCTTATGTTATAATATTGAATTGGATAATTTTACATATTGTGTACTTAGATAATTTAGATGTTGTGTACCTGGATAATTTTAGTATGATTCTCATTTATGATGTGTTTACTTTTTTACTATGCAAATGTCCTATATAACTTAATTTCCTTGGCAATTTCTTAGATATGACTTCTGATCCTTCACAGATGACCTTGGGATACACTCTAGACTATACTCTGCACTCTAAACTATACTCTGCATAGTTCTTGAAAGTAACACTTCGAGCACTCACATAATTTTTTAGAGTAGCCTAGCTCAACTGTCACTTTCTATGGGCTTTTGGCTACTACAGTGCACATATCTTGGATGCAATTTTTTGTGCATGTGCTTGGACTTGTGTTTTTTTTATGCTATGTCTATGTGTTCATATTTGCTATGTTGGTTGTATCTAACATATATGCTTGTTACAGGAATATAGTCCTTATAGAGGACATTGGGCTATGATGATGGGAAGGAGCATTCATGTGGTGAGGAGGATTGTAGGGGCATCTCATTTTATTTCCCTGTATGTACATAGGGCAGCCCTTACTAGTAGGTTGGATGGCCTTGATGGTAACCCTTACTAATAGGTTGGACAGTGTTACTACAGATGTCATAGAATGTGATTGCAGTACTTGTCCTCCAATGAATATTATTTATAAATATTATCCATCTAAACCTAATAAGATGACATATCTTCATGAAGTATACTTAGCATTTATGTTTAAATGAAATTAGATTCAACAACAGTCGAGTGTGTGCTATGTTAGAAGCGGTGTTTCATGTTTAGAGTGCCATTAGATTACTCCACAGTCGAGTGTGTGCTGTGAACGATGAATTTTTATTTTCATTGGTGAATTAGTAATACGCTAGTGCTTGTGTTGTGAAAGTATGATTCTTACTTACCAAATATGCCTCTAATGCGTACATGATTATTATGTTTGCTCTGCCATTATGTTCTAAATTTTTGGAATAACTTTTGGACTATGAGCTTATTGGAATCTGTAATGTTCACATGTTCAATATCTTCATCTGTGAACTCTAGTGATGGTTTGAACCTTCATTTATGCCGGCGTTGTTTAGCTATTGCATGAGACACAAAAAAATGCTTTCAGAATAAAATTATGAAGTATCAAGGCTCTTCAGTAAATTTATGCACATAACGAGCTATAGGTGATCATTCACCAATTAGTTGGGCCTTTATGAGAATGATATGTCTTTTGAAATCAATATCAGTAATACTCCAGAGCTTCTCTCCTAAGTGTTGAGTAGTGGATGTCGGATCTAGAGGGGAGGGGTGAATAGATTTGCCCCTCTTTTCGCAAAACACCCCTCTTTAAAGCTAGATAAAGATAATAGCATCAGAATATAACTAGCTTAACGAAGGACACAATGATTTGCTTAGCAGGATAAACAAGTAAAACAAGGATTGAACCTAAGCATGCATCTAATACAAAGCAATCACACAAACAAACCACAACACACGAGATTTTAAGATGGTTCGGACTGAATCCCCAGTCCTACGTCTACCCCTCACCAAACCCGATGAGGCTCCACTAGTGCAGCGCACCAAACCGCAGATCGGAGAACTTCCGATTGCCTTCCTACTAACCACCGGTAGGGACGACAACACCACAGATTGGAGCACCTTCCAACTGCCTTCCTACTAACCGCGGTAGGGACGATTCACAGTTTCAATAGCTTGAACAAATTAAAAAGAGAACAAGATGAAAATGCTCAAACAAGATAGGGGGATATGCTAATATCGAGAGAAGATCTTATCTTAAATAGAGACTTCTTCTTCCTTGCGAAATGATCTTCCTTGGATCCTCTTCAGTTGATGAAGAGTATTATGGATGCAGATTTGATCTCCCTTGAAACCCTTGTGAAATGAGCTTCCTTGGATCCCTTTGATAGCTTTGCTTGCTTCTATTCTTCCTTGGAGGTTGTTGGCTTAAGTTATATGCTTGAATCACCTTGGAATGAATGAAGAACTCTGCACGGAGTTATATGCTTGAATCACCTTGGAATGGATGAAGAACTCTGCACGGAGTACTGTTCACGGCTACAGTACTTCTTCTTCCTTGGACCTCCTCTAGCCTCCTTTGATCTCCCTTGATCCCTCTTGATGTATTAGGGTTTCTAACCCTCTTGTGTGTATTTTATATCTCTTGGATGGTCAATAGACATCCCCCAGACCAGATCCACAAATCATGGGAGATTGGGTGACGTTAGGATTAAACAAATCCAAGAAGAGAGGCTGCCCACGAGGTGGAAAACAAAGTCAAACATTGCTGCATCGGGGCTTCCGATCGACCGGAAGTATGGGTCGGTCGACCGGATTTTTTACAGGTATGAAGAATTTTGTTGCTGGGAAATTCAGTCGGCCGGCAGGGGATGGGCGGTCGACCGGACTTGGGGCTGGTCGACCGGTCATTCTGGGCGGTCGACCGATTCCTGAGAATTTTGTAACATTTCGGTTCTGGCAATTCTGGTCGACCGATTTATGACCGTTGGTCGACCGGAAACTTGATTTTTCATAGTTTTGCTTCGATCAACCCCTTAAACTTGTTTGCAGTCCATTCCAGTCTATGGCATCAAACTCTTTAGACCTTTGGACATGAAACCAAGTGTGCATGGCCCCGTGGCTATGTGAAGTGTCGACTCTTGCCTGTAGAAGGGATTTTCATCCTTGCTTGGGCACGATCATTGGGCTTTTACTTTTGCCATCTCCACTTCATTCCTTGGCATATCTGTCATGAAAGAACATCAAGTATTTCAGTCATATGAGAGTGGGAAACATCAATGACTTATAGTGTTTAGTCATTATCAAAACCATGAATGCCAAATGACCATAGGGGCATAACATTCTCCCCCTTTTTGATGATGGCAACACTGTGAGCTATTAGTTGGCAGTAATGTCCAAGATCGCAAATTTTATAACAAATGCAGCTTGATGATGCATGGATGATCAGATGATGTGAGCAAGTGAATGAATGCGGAGCAAGTGAATGAATGCTATTCAAGTGCCGCCGGATTATGGATGCTACTCTCCCCCATCTCACAAAGGTTTATTCTCCCCCTTTGATCTCTCAAAGGCAACTCACAAAGGTAACTCACAAAGATATTCTCTCCCTTTGACAACAGCAAAAAGGAGGGATAAAATAGAGACTGTGACAAATGTCTTAGTGATCAGAGCTGAATTGGAGTGAAGAGCAAGCTATTATATGCAGATCTGAAACATGCCGTAAGCAAGATATATGGTTCAAAACTAATGAAGTCCGATATCAACAATAGAGTTCGAAAAGCATCTACATCCATGTTTTAACTGAAATGAACCAGAAGTGCATATCATGGCAGTGGTTAACCATCCTTCATCTTATACATCCATATTCAATAACTTTATCGGGAATAGCACAAACTAGTATTGAGGTTAAACAAGTATGACTAAAGCATGAAATTTTATGATTTCAGCACTATTTTTCATGATCTTTTGCATTTGAATGCACATGACTCATATTTTACGAGCAATCGAGTCCAGTACATGCCTCCTATCCATAAGAATACACGTTTAGATGTCAGTATTCCTAGGTATTTGGTAAGACTGGCTGTTATGCTTCAGATTGAACAGAGATAGCAAAGTCACGTCATGACATATCTTACCTCATTTCTTTAATGATGAGATATATTTCTCAGCAATTATTCCATTGCTCTGCCTAGAGTCCAATTTAATGAGGACAGAGATAACAGGGACACATCATGACATATCATTCGTCACTTATTTTGAGGACATGACATATTTCTCCGTGCAACAATATCATTGCTCTGTCAAATTGATTGTCAGAATTCCAGCTCATCAAGATGTTTAAAAATAATACGAAGCTTTAGTGTATCACCAAGGTTGCCATGAAGTTTGAATTTTCAGATTTCAAGATATTCATTCAAGGCACAACATGCAATTTCTAGTTAAAGTCTATTAAAACCACCGAACATAGATGATTTCAAAAGATATATCAGAGCTTCAAAGAAATCATTAAATCTGAACCATTTTCATTGGATAGACAATCATCAGTTCATATAATAGACAGCTCTTACGCCATAGTTCTATCTGTTTCATGATCACATTCTCAGACTGCAAGAGAGTAAGAAAAACACCAAGACTCCCCCTAAGGATATGTAGTGAATGCGTTCAAGGAGTTATGTGTGCAATCAAGGGGAATGATCAGATATGAAATGTATGACCCGGCCTATGGTTATACACTTATTAAGAGTTACAGAATGAAGATGAAACATATGCATGAATGCTTCAAAGAAATAACTCCCCCTTACTGTATGGCCTACATGCGACAGTGACGCATGATACTTGGCGGAGGTGTATCCTCACGCATGTGAGTGTTTCTAGACAAGCATAACCTGTCTTTCCACACTTCATCATTTAATATACCATGGCCATGCAAGAATGATGCTACACCACATGCAATGCATCGTGAACATAAATTCAACTTTATTATGCAACTACATGCAATGCGACACCAAATGCAGAATGACATGTTTTCATATAAACAATGCATGGATACCAATCAGCAAAAGCACACAACCAAATTGAAGAAGATCATCATTTCAATTTTTATTAGCCTGAGGTCTGCAAAGACCAAGCTCCCTTCTGAGTGTTGTAAACCTGTCATTACACAAGGGCTTGGTGAAGATGTCAACAATCTGATTTAGTGTATCAACAAAATACAGTTTGAAGTTTTTCTTAAAGACATCATCTCTAATGGAGTGATGCCTTATCTCAATATGCTTGGTCCTAGAGTGCTGGACTGGATTTTTTACAAGGTTGATAGCACTGGTGTTATCACACAGAATTGGGACACAACCAAGATCCACTAAGTAGTCTTGGAGTTGATGTTTAATCTACAACACTTGGGTGCCACAGCTCCCCGCAGCAACGTATTCTGCTTCGGCAGTTGAGAGGGCAACCGAGTGTTGTTTCTTGGAGGCCCAAGAAACTAAACACCCACCCAGAAACTAGCAGTAGCCACTAGTACTCTTGCGATCCAACTTGCATCCAGTGTAGTCCGCATCAGAATAAGAAATAAGAGATAAATCACATGATGACGGATACCACAATCTCAAATCTTAAGTTCCGGCAAGATATCGAAGGATACGTTTGACGGCAGTCAAGTAGGATTCTCTAGGACTAGCTTGAAATCTAGCACAAAGGCAAACACTAAACTGGATATCTGGTCGGGATGCAGTCAAATAAAGTAGGGAGCCAATCATACCTCTATAGATTTTTGCATCCACTAATTTACCATTTTCATCCGAATCTAATGATGTTGTGGTGCTCTAGGAGTTGCAATTATTTTACAACTTGTCATGTTGAATCTTTTCAGCAGCTCCTTGATGTATTTGGCTTGACTTATGAAGCACCCTTCTTCTCCTTGGTTGACCTACAAGCCGAGAAAAAATTGGAGTTCTCCCATTATGCTCATCTCGAATTTGCTAGTCATGAAGTTAGCAAATTCCTCACACATTTCAGATTTAGTAGAACCAAACACAATATCATCAACATAAATTTGAACAATCAAGATATTCTTACCTTGCTTCTTGGTGAAAAGTGTTTGATCTACCTTACCTCGTGTGTACCTTTTCTCAATGAGGAACGAGCTTAGTCTCTCATACCAAGCTCTTGGTGCTTGCTTCAAATCATAAAGTGCCATGTCTAGCTTGTATACAAAATCTGCATGGTTAGAGTTCTCAAAGCTAGGAGGCTGTTTCACATAGACTTCTTTTTTGATCAAACCATTTAAGAAAGTACTTTTTACATCCATTTGATACAACTTTATTCTAAGGGAGTATGCAACGGTAAGTAAAATTTTGATGGCCTCAAGTCTTGCTACAGGGGCATAAGATTCTTCAAAGTCTACCCCAAACTCTTGATTATACCCTTGAGTCACCAATCTAGCCTTGTTTGGTATTGTCTTACCATCCTCATTGAGTTTGTTCCTAAAAACCCATTTAGTGCCTATGACAGATTGTGATGATGGTCTAGGAACAAGATGTCAAACTTTGTTTCTTTCAAACTGGTTTAATTCATCTTACATTGAGTTTATCCAGTTTTCATCTTTTAAAGCTTCATCAATATTCTTGGGTTCAATCTAGGAGACAAGAGTAAGATGATCTAATTCTTCCACAATTATGAAATGTGACCTAGTTCTAGGTGGATCATTTAAGCTTCTAATGACATTTTCTAAAGGATGATCCTTAAGAATTGTAATGTCTGTAAAATCATTACTTTCTTCTGGAGCTTGATCCCTTGCATTGCTTGATTCATCTAGGTCACCATCTTCTCTTGTTTCTTCTTGTGGAAGATCATTCTTTTCCTTCATGCTTAGGAATTCCCCGTCTTCATCATTTTTCCTACAATAGTTATCATTCTTAGAATCATCATGATATTCATCAAAGGAAACATGGGGTGATTCTTCCACAGTTTGACTCTTAATGTTGTAAATTCTATAAGTCCTAGATCTATCAGAATATCCAAGGAATATACCTTCATCGCTCTTGAGCTCGAATTTATCTAATTCTCTTTTGTCATTATTGTGGATGAAGCATTTAGACCCAAACACCTTCATATGTGAGAGAGAGGGCTTATTACCTTTCAGTAACTCATAAGGAGTCTTTTTGGTGTGTGACCTTACCATAGATTGGTTGATAATGTAACAAGCCGTGTTTACCTCCTCAGCCCAAAACTTCCTTGGGAGTTGCTGTTCGGCAAGCATTGTTCTCGCCATCTCTATTGTTGTGCCCCTGTGATTTTGATGATAGCAAACACTATGAGTTATCTGATCTTCTGTGACATATTTTTCAACTCTATGATTTTGATGATAGCATATCATGAACACATCTGATTGATTGTTCTGCTTTGGGCAAATATCATGTCAGTTCATACAGCTTTGCATATCATGAATCTGTGTCTGAATGATTATTTCTACTTTGGGCATAGAAATGTGCTATCTTGCATTAGCAGACATTCAGTTCATACAGCATTGCATTCTGTCATATGTCAGTTCATACAGCATTGCATTCTATCATTTATCAAGTCTATACACTACTTCATTCAATGTCTGTACAGCCTTCACAAGAGCAAGTCTGCACATCGTTCTCTCCAGCAAGTCTATACACTGCATGCTCACACAACCATCAAGTCTGTACATTGCTCACTTGCATGGACACAAGTCTACACAGTGCTCTTCATTCATGTGCACAGTTCGTGCATCAAGTCTGTACAGCCTGCATCATGTGTTGCACGCGTTCAAAGTCCATACATTGCCGTCATGCATACACAAGCATCCAAAGTCTGTACAGCATGCATCATCTCCTTCTGTACAGCGTTTGCCTAAGTCTATACATCCATTAAGTGTTAATTGATCAAGTCTACACATTCGCCACCTTGCATTAAGTCTCAAAGTCTGTACATAGTCTTTTGCATCGTTCATCAAGTCCATACATCGGCCCTGTAGCTTGCTTAGCTCAAGTCTGTTCATTGGCAAAGTCTGTACAACCACCGTCTCATTCAGCGTCTCTGCGCATGCATCGTGTCTCTCTAAGTCTGTACATCCGATCGTCTCATGCATCGTCTCTCCATGTGCACACATCATTTATCAAGTCTATACACTGTCCTGTAGCACACACATGAAGTCTGTACGGCCAAAGTCTGTACATCCATTTGTCTGCCCTGCACACACAAGTCTATACACTGTCCTGTAGCTTGTACGAAGTCAAGTCTGTACATTGGCCAAATCTACACATCGCCTCCTTGCTTCAAGTCTGCACATTGGCCAAGTCTATATATCGCCAGGTCTGTACATAGTTGCTTTGAAGCACGCTAAGTCTATACAGCCTTTGCATTGCACTAAGTCCATACATTAGCACTGTAGCATGTAGAACACCAAGTCCATACATTAGCACTGTAGCTTGCACGAAGTAAAGTCTGTACATTGGGCTTTCACATAAAGTCTATACATCACTTGCATCGTTAAGTCTATACATCGTCTCATGCTTCGTCTTGCAAGTCTATACATTGTGCATCTCGCTGACAAGTCTGCACATTCATTAAGTCTGCACATCGTGCCTCCTTTAATTTGAAGTCCATACATCGTTCACACCAGCAAGTCTATACAGCTTGCATGCCTCATAACGCCAAGTCTATACAACGGCTAGCTGCACAAGTCTGTACAGCCATTGCCCTGCATGCCCTGCAAGCTTTCCAAGTCTATACACTGCATGTCCTGCACGGGCTATAAGTCCATACATTGTCTGCCCTGCACTCAGCAAGTCCATACATTGCTTCTAGCATGCACATTCACACTTCAAGTCTATACACTTGTTATCAAGCCTTCAAGTCTATACACTCTTGTGTGTCTGCATTGCATTCACTTTCTATACACAGCCTGTGTCTGCATCAGTTCATAAGTCTATACATTGTCTTCTGTACAAACACTAAGTCTACACATTGTAGCATGCACGATCAAACAAGTCTGTACACACTTCAGCACTCAAAGGCTGAACACTCTTCAGCAAGTCTGTACACTCTTCAGCACTGAAAGGCTGAACGTTCTTCAAGCTAAAGTCTGTACACTCCTTATTTCTAAGTCTATACATTCTATCCTTCACACTAAGTCTGTATACGGTGGTCTTCAGTTACCCAGCACGTCTGTACATCCTTCTGATTATTTTCTTATGACTGTGTGACAGGTACTGTTCGTGAAGCCTATGAAGGGCACGTGATTCGAGGTTGGCACCTGGCACGTGATCCGAGGATAACGCCCTAATTGCTGCTACTATAAATGCAAAGCTTCTTCCATCAGAAGAAGACTGATCGAGTGATCGAGATAGAAGGAAGGAGCTGCAGAGAGGCAGAGAGCAGAAGAAGAAGAAAGAAAGAAGAGAGAAGTTGAGAGCCAGAGTGAGAGAGCAGAAGAAGAAAAAAAGAGAGAGAGAAAGAGAGATGGAGAGCTCGTGAAGAAGAAGAGAAGCTTCGTTTGTCATCACTGGACTTTAGATCAGATCCAATCCAGTTTGCTCCTGCGAGACCTACCTTGTGCATTTCTTTTTCCAACTTTCAGTTGCTGCATTTTTTTTCTCTTTTTAACTGTTCACAGTTGTTCTTCCAATCCTCTAGTGTGAGGTCGGGTTCCCTCCGGTTTGGAGGAAGAGAGACTTGCGTCTCTGGTTGCCTGTGACTGGGTGTCACTGGTTGTTCCCCTCCGGTTTGGAGGAAGGGAGGTCCGAGACCTCTGGGTTGCAAGTGGCTGGGGGTCACTTGTGGGTTCCCTCCTGGTTTGGAGGAAGGGAGATTCATCTCCGGTTCTGGTCTTGTGGGTTGCAAGTCCAGGTGTTCCCTCCTGGTCTGGAGGAAGAGAGACTTTGGTCTCTGGTTTGCTAGTGACTGGGTGTCACTAGTGGTTCCCTCCGGTTGGGAGGAAGAGGGGAGGTTGTTCCCCTAGTCAAGCTGTTTGGCAGCATTTGTTGCAGACTGAGTGTGCTGTTCTAGCTTTGCTAGTGGAAGCCTCACTCCGGTTTGGAGTGAGGGGTGGATGTAGGTCTGTGGACCGAACCACCTAAAAATCTTGGTGTTCACTTGTGGTTTGTTTTTGTACTTATGTGTTCTTTTCATTCCTGCGCACATTAGATGCTTGCTTAGGATCGTGTGAGGGCTAATTCAATTGTGTTGTCTTGTCGAGATCCTTCTAAGTATTCTCAGTATATTTCATCAACTATTTTTAATTCTGCATATTTGAGCATTAGAGATTTAATTAGGCAATATTTGAAGAGGGATACATTCACCCCCCCCCCTCTGTATCCGGGCCTTGCACCCTATCAATTGGTATCAGAGCCAGGTTCTCTGACGTTCCAGATCCAACGATCTGTAGAGGATCATGCTGGCTTTCGGTGCATCTCTGTCTTCTATATACAGTTTTGAAATTGCTTGATTGATTTGCCTTCATGGTTTCTCCACCGGTTTTCAATGGGTCTGATTTTAACTCATGGGTTAGCAGTCTCCATAACTATGTGAAATTGATGGATCCGGATCTGTGGAAGTTAATCTCACACGGTCCTCACAGACTACCAAAGAAAGAGTCCAAATGGACTGACAGTCACAGATCAAAACATGGAGAGAATCAAAGAGTTTTGAATCTAATGAAAGAAGCTACTGACAAGGCTCTACATTCTTGTTTTTATGACTGCAAGTCCGCTAAGGACATTCTGGATAAGCCGAAGCTAGCTCAGAGGAGAAATGAGGACAGCTGCCTGATGACTAACAAGAGCAACCATGGCAGTGATCAAGATGAATCCGAAGATGCTGAAGAGGTAACCAATCCTTTCTCTAGTTACACTTTATACGACTGGGAAGATGCCTATGCGAATCTGTTAGAATCCTATGAAAGACTAAAGAAGAAGAATAAAAAACTGATAAAGAAGCTAAAGAATCATGAGGATGCTAAATCTCGAGGTGAAAACCCTGAAATTCTGAAAATTGAAAATGACATATTTAGAAGACAGTTAGCAGATTTTGATTCTATTAGTTCAGACTTAGATCATTTGAAATCTGAAAAACAAACTCTTATGAAACAAATTGGATTACACAAAAAGGAGAATCAAGAGCTTGTTTGTGAAATTGCTGAACTAAAGGAAAGACTCAGCTCAACTGATGATGATCAGGCTCATAACAATGATGTTGTTCAAAATGAAGAACTGGTGAGAAACTTAGAGCTTGTCAACTTTGAATTGGAAAACATGAAATCTGAAATTGAAATACTCAAAAACCAGCTCAAAGAATTTGAACACAAATCAAATAATCTTGAAAAGGTAAATAGTTTGGTTTCTAAGAAACTGGAGGCTGAGAGAGTAATAAACTTAGAGCTTCAGAAAAATTTCAACAAACTTCAATCTGAAAAACAACAAGAAATGTTTATGAATGTCAGTTTTCATCGGATGATTGGGTGCTTGATGATGAACTCACAGAGCAAAATAATAAGTTGAAAGAAGAAATCAACAAACTGAAACATCTAAACACCCAGCTGACAGATAGGTTATTGACAATGGAAAAAGGCAAGTGTATGAGCATAGATAATTCTGATAGGTTGGTGAATGCTGAACAAGAAATTGAGAGTCTAAAAACCATCAACCTAATGTTGAGTGGAAATGTCAATTGCTGTGAAGAGAAGATAGCTAACTATGAGCTCACTATCACATCCCTTCAACAAGAAATTTATGATCTTAACAAGTCTCTATCTAAAGTTGACAATGAAATAAAGTTAAAACAGGAAGTAGAAAAAATCAAAAGTCTGAATGATGCCTTGCATCAACAAGTCATTTCCTGTGAAACAGATCTGTCCAAATATGAAGCTAATGTTGCTGTCTTAAACTATGAGATTCAAGATTTGAAAAATTCTCTATCAAAATTTGTCAAAGGAAAGGACAATCTGAATAAGCTTCTTGGAAATAATATTAGTTTTCAGAGAGAGGGACTGGGTTACAATCCGACAAACAAAAGGAGTAATGGGAATAAAACGTCAATTGTGTTTGTAAAAGCCTCTAATCAGAACACAACATCTGCTCCTTCTGTTTTTCAATTCACTGCACAAAAGTCCACTGTCAATTCCAAATCTGCAGAACAAATTCAAAAACTGAAAAAGAATGAAAATTCACTGAAAAGGGACAAAGATGTCTCTGTTAGTACAAAGAAAGCTGCACACAAGACACATGATCTCTCACACACTCATACTAAAAAGAGTTCATGTTATTATTATGGGAAGGCAGGTCACATAATGGAAGATTGCAGATTAATGTTAAAGGATGAGCATGCTAGTGGAACATTACATTCTAGAAATTTTTCTGATAGAAACCATGCTACTAGGAAGCATGATGCTTCATGTTATTATTGTGGTAAGTATGGTCATCTCATGAATGAATGCTTTATCATGAAAGAAGATAATAAATTGCATGCCAGGTCTTCCATGCATCTTCATGGTCCATATGGAACTAAACACAAGTCTAATCAGCACATTGTGTGCTTTAACTGTAATAAGCCTGGGCACAAGACTGCTGAGTGCTGGTTTGGATCCACTTGGGGTAAAAATGGTTTTCATAGAAGAAATTCTTATGCTTGCTCTCACTGTGGGAAGAATGGCCATACAGTCAAGAACTGTTGGCATGTTCAGAAGAACTCTGTTAACCCCTATGTTGTCAAATTCCCTGCAAAACCATTTGCAAAATTTTCATGCTATAACTGTGGTAAGCAAGGTCACAAATCTGCTGAATGTTGGCTGATTAAGAATAAGAATCAAACTGTTCATGCATACAACAGAAAATCTTATGATCATGTTTATAAACCTCATATTGTTGTTACTATGCATCATAAGAACCAGAAACCATTCACATCATGTAGATATTGTGGAAAGTATGGTCACTCTATGGACAATTGCTACCTGATGGATCATGATGACCATGTTGCTAAGAATTTGTTTAGAACACCTGTCAGGGCTAACGCAGGACCCAAAGCTGCTTGGGTCCCTGCAGGATCAAAATGATCAAAAACTTTGCACGTGTGCCTTAGACTGAGGAATAAAGAGGGGTAAATTAAACCAAGGCACCCAAGCTGATAAAGCCCCTTTCAGGTAGATTCTCTGCACTTCCTGTTCTTAGATTTACTGCATAGCATGTTAAATCTATTTTTGCATATTCATTTATCATCTGCATTGTCAGATTTAAAATTTCTGAACTCTCCTCATACATGATTTACTTTTTAATGATAGACTGAATTTGCATATGCAGCCATTGAAAAATCTGATGCACTTAGGACTGTTGGTATTGCATATCATGCACTTTGTCAGGGGGAGTTTATCTGTTGTTGCTTTTGAAGAGTAGTGCATGTCATAATATTTGAAAAACCAAAAAGGATATTCCATGGCATCTAGACAGGGGGAGCATTCCTGTTTGATCACTTCTTCACCTCTTGAACTCCTTCTATCTAGCAATCTGATCCATTCTCTTGGCAATTGTGTGGTTCACTTGAATTCACTGCCGTCCATACTTGTGTAGCTGTTCTGTCTGTATTCCAGACTCAGCTATTGATTCTGTCTACTGTGAATTCAATTGCTAGCTTGTTCCTATCATTCACATTTCTTCATATCCTGTCAAGTCTGGTCCAAGCTAATGTGACTGCATTTTAGTCCTTAATGCTGGCGTCTGATGGCTCTCTGCTATTCTCTCAATAAAAATGCTTTGTTGACTCCACTGATTTCCTGACAATGTCAATGATTCATCTGAATGAGGAAAGATTTTAGTCAGTGCACCCTAGACATAAATCAGACATATTCTGAAAAGAAGAAACTTCTATTATACTGGCTTAAGAATGTTTTGATAAATCAAATTGATTTAAGTCTAATGTATTTCCTAAGTTTTGATGTAAAAGACTTGAAAATATCTGAATCATCATGCTTAATAAATCTTAACCAATTGTCTCATGAACTTCATGCAAAATCTTCTGAAAACTGAAAATTTAAAAGACATGGCTATCCTTGGTTAAGATACATGTAGAAGGTATTATTCTTAAACTTTTCAGTGTACTGAGCATTGTTTGAAAAATCTGAAAATATTTAAAAAGTTAAAGCAAGAGCAATGACTTTGGTCACAGAGAAATTGAGTTCTCTATCAAAGAAGTAGAGTAAGCCCATGTCATGAAGTGCCATAGTTACCTCTCCTATAAAAATGTTTAAAAATCTGGCAGAGCAATGGCATGGTTGTGTTGAGTAACTGGGGATTCTGGCCTCTCATCAAGGTGTCTCCTCATGTAAAAAGATACTCCATTGCTAACTCTATTCTCCTTGAGAGGTAATATGGTTGTCACACTGAGTATCTAGGTCACTTCACCTAAGATGTGTTGTGCCTCACGTAAAAAGGTGTTGACTAAACCAAACCTGCTCAGGAAAAATGAGTGATGTTCAATAGAAAATTCTGAAAAACTAAGGACAAGTTCAGTTACATTTATCTCTGTCTAATCTCAATATTATATTGTGTAACTTCCATAGGAGTTATTGAATTTACATGAGTAAGATGGAAGGAGGTTTAACATGATTATCACATGAGTTGATGGTTCATCTTTATTAAAAGGTGTTTCAGATATGAGTATTAAATTTTCTTGATAAACTTCGAATACATCACTCTTAAATCATGATGGTAAGTTTTAAACTCATTCATAATCTATTATAATTGAAGAATCTGAAATTCGTTTACAAAGATTTATGAATTTGGTGTGCTAATGAAAATCTGTCTTCCTCATTCATTCATTGTGCATACAGTTTGTGGTAATCCTTGAGTGCCTATGTGCTTTTGCTGATAGATACTTATCTCCTCTTGACATACCTCAACTCCTTTCTGGCTTTAAGGGGGAGATTTACCTGCTTGTCATTTCTTGGCTATCCTTCACATGTTGTGCATGATTTGATATGGATGGTATAGGAGAGCATTCTGCTGCATCATAGACTTGATTTGTGCTTCATTGTTTAACTGCCTCTGTGTCTTTCATGTCTAAATGAATGAGTCAAAGGGGGAGTACTTACTTTATTCATATCATGAATGCTAGTATCTCTCATCTCAAACTATTTTTCTTTTTGATGAAGTCAAAGGGGGAGAATAGTTTGACATGAGTCAGTGTGACACATAGTGTTGCCCTCATCAAAAAGGGGGAGATTGTTGTGCCCCTGTGATTTTGATGATAGCAAACACTATGAGTTATCTGATCTTCTGTGACATGTTTTTCAACTCTATGATTTTGATGATAGTATATCATGAACACATCTGATTGATTGTTCTGCTTTGGGCAAATATCATGTCAGTTCATACAGCTTTGCATATCATGAATCTGTGTCTAAATGATTATTTCTGCTTTGGGCATAGAAATGTGCTATCTTGCATTAGCAGACATTCAGTTCATACAGCATTGCATTCTATCATATGTCAGTTCATACAGCATTGCATTCTATCATTTATCAAGTCTATACACTGCTTCATTCAATGTCTGTACAGCCTTCACAAGAACAAGTCTGTACATCGTTCTCTTCAACAAGTCTATACACTGCATGCTCACACAACCATCAAGTCTGTACATTGCTCACTTGCATGGACACAAGTCTACACAGTGCTCTTCATTCATGTGCACAGTTCGTGCATCAAGTCTGTACAGCCTGCATCATGTGTTGCACGCGTTCAAAGTCCATATGTTGCCTTCATGCATACACAAGCATCCAAAGTCTGTACAGCATGCATCGTCTCCTTCTGTACAGCATTTGCCTAAGTCTATACATCCATCAAGTGTTAATTGATCAAGTCTACACATTCGCCACCTTGCATTAAGTCTCAAAGTCTGTACAGAGTCTTTTGCATCGTTCATGAAGTCCATACATCGGCCATGTAGCTTGCTTAGCTCAAGTCTGTTCATTGGCAAAGTCTGTACAACCACCGTCTCATTCAGCGTCTCTGTGCATGCATCGTCTCTCTCTAAGTCTGTACATCTGATCGTCTCATGAATCGTCTCTCCATGTGCACACATCATTTATCAGGTCTATACACTATCCTGTAGCACACACATGAAGTCTGTACAGCCAAAGTCTGTACATCCATTTGTCTGCCCTGCACACACAAGTCTATACACTGTTCTGTAGCTTGTACGAAGTCAAGTCTGTACATTGGCCAAATCTACACATCGCCTCCTTGCTTCAAGTCTGCACATTGGCCAAGTCTATACATTGTCAGGTCTGCACATAGTTGCTGTGAAGCACGCTAAGTCTATACAGCCTTTGCATTGCACTAAGTCCATACATTAGCACTGTAGCATGCAGAACACCAAGTCCATACATTAGCACTATAGCTTGCACGAAGTAAAGTCTGTACATTGTGCTTTCACATAAAGTCTACACATCGCTTGCATCGTTAAGTCTATACATCATCTCATGCATCGTCTTGCAAGTCTATACATTGTGCATCTCGCTGACAAGTCTGCACATTCATTAAGTCTGTACATCGTGCCTCCTTTATTTTGAAGTCTATACATCGTTCACACCAGCAAGTCTATACAGTCTGCATGCCTCATAACGGCAAGTCTATACAATGGCTAGCTGCACAAGTCTGTACAGCCATTGCCCTGCATGCCCTGCAAGCTTTCCAAGTCTATACACTGCATGTCCTGCACGCGCTGCAAGTCCAGACATTGTCTGCCCTGCACTCAGCAAGTCCATACATTGCTTCTAGCATGCACATTCACACTTCAAGTCTATACACTTGTTATCAAGCCTTCAAGTCTATACACTCTTGTGTGTCTGCACTGCATTCACTTTCTATACACAGCCTGTGTCTGCATCAGTTCATAAGTCTATACATTGTCTTCTGCACAAACACTAAGTCTACACATTGTAGCATGCACGATCAAACAAGTCTGTGCACACTTCAGCACTCAAAGGCTGAACACTCTTCAGCAAGTCTGTACACACTTCAGCACTCAAAGGCTGAACACTCTTCAGCAAGTCTGTACACTCTTCCGCACCCAAAGGCTGAATGTTCTTCAAGCTAAAGTCTGTACACTCCTTATTTCTAAGTCTATACATTCTATCCTTCACACTAAGTCTGTACACGGTGGTCTTCAGTTACCCAGCAAGTCTGTACATCCTTCTGATTATTTTCTTATGACTGTGTGATAGGTACTGTTCGTGAAGCCTATGAAGGGCACGTGATCCGAGGTTGACACCTGGCACGTGATCCGAGGACAACGCCCTAATTGCTGCTGCTATAAATGCGAAGCTTCTTCCATCAGAAGAAGATTGATCGAGTGATCGAGATAGAAGGAAAGAGCTGCAGAGAGGCAGAGAGCAGAAGAAGAAGAAGAAAGAAGAGGGAAGCTGAGAGCCAGAGTGAGAGAGCAGAAGAAGAAAAAAAAAGAGAGAGAAAGAGAGATGGAGAGCTCGTGAAGAAGAAGAGAAGCTTCGTTTGTCATCACTGGACTTTGGATCAGATCCAATCCAGTTTGCTCCTGCGAGAGCTACCTTGTGCATTTCTTTTTCCAGCTTTCAGTTGCTGCGTTTTTGTTTTCTCTTTTTAACTGTTCACAGTTGTTCTTCCGATCCTCTAGTGTGAGGTCAGGTTCCCTCCAGTTTGGAGGAAGAGAGACTTGCGTCTCTGGTTGCCTGTGACTGGGTGTCACTGGTTGTTCCCCTCTGGTTTGGAGGAAGGGAGGTCCGAGACCTCTGGGTTGCAAGTGGCTGGGAGTCACTTGTGGGTTCCCTCTGTTGGAGTTAGATAGAAGGCTTTTTCACCACAGAATGGGGATCTAGAGGGGGGGTGAATAGATCAACAGGCTAATTAAAAATTTATGCCTAGATTCAAATGCGGAATTAAAAGAACACTGGACAACCACAGTCAAAGCACCGAATGATGGAAACAAGATCTGCTAAACAGACAAGCAAACACACGAGAGGCACAAAGACTTTTAGGTGGTTCGGTCAATCCGACCTACATCCACCCCACATTCAACTCGAATGTGGATTACTGCTGATACACAGCTTCAATCTGCTGGGCACTACAGCTTGCCAACAACGGCTGGGGCTTACAGCTTATCCCGACCAGAGGAACACCCTCTGCAACAGCTGAGCTTCACAGCTTGCTCTGTTGGGCACTACAGCTTAGCCTACCAGAGGTAACACCTCTGCACACTGCTGCCTCACAGCTTGACACCGCTGACTAACAACTTGATCGAACAAGAGTTTTCAAAGGAAAAATAACAAGACTGAAAAATAAGAAAAACACAATCGAATGGAAGAAAATCAAAACGACTGTAGCTCAAAGTGAGCAATATTAGCTCTGGTATCTAGACCAAGACGTTGATTCACAAGCTCTCATATCACTCTCTCAACTCATTTCTTCTCACTTTCTTCTTCTCTCATTTTCTTCTCTTTGGATCTCGATGGCTCTCTGATGTATCAGGTTTATCTCACTGTATAGACTTGCCACTCTTCGATCAGCCTTCAACAGAAGATGAAGACTTCTATATATACAACAGCAGATTGGATAAGGGCCCGTGGCTTCCAAATTTTCCCGCCTAAGGAATTCGCCAGATCCGAGGTGCTTTCATCCACGTGGCAGCATCTGATCATCTCATCCTCCTGGGATCATGAGCCATGTCAGCAATCTTAGTAGCAGATCCCTATCAGATAGAGTATCGGATTATCAGGTTAAGTGAAGAACTCTGTACAGACTTATAAGATGAACTGCATTGTATAGATTTCACTGTATGGACTTGTGAACTCGAATGCAGTGTACAGACTCTGCCCAATGTATAGACTTCATCTATGTGAAGATATGCGATGTACAGACTTCATATGTGAAGCATCCGCTGTACAGATTTAAGAAATATGAAGACTTGACAGACAACTGACGATGTATGGACTTCAAGTGTGAAGACGTTGTGAATGCAAATGCAATGTACAGACTTCACATGTGCATGAGACTCTAAGAGAAATGGGCGTTGTATAAACTTCACCAGACTTCACTCGATGTACAAACTTCACGAACGATGCATGCAATGCATTGAAGGATGTACAGACTTCCTGAAGTGTGAAGGAGTTGAGTATATAGACTTCATCATGTGAAGACTTGAACAAGGCATGTATAGACTTCACGTCGTGAAGCAATGTATATACTTAGTTGAAGAAACTCTATACAGGCTTGACCAAGGCAAGGCAAGCGAGTGTATAGACATCCACAATGTACAGACTTGCCAAGCGAAGGGGCTGTACAGACTTAATGAATGATGCAAGGCAAGCGAATGTATAGACATTCAATGTATGGACTTGCCAAAAGAAACTCTGTACAGACTTGATCAAATCAAGGCTGCTAATGTATAGACTTAACAGTCGCCCTGGCTGTACAGACTTGGTCACAAGCTGAACAGTCAGTTGTATAGACTTGCACAAACCAAAGTCTGTAAAGACTTGAAATGAAAACTAATGTATAGACTTTCAAAGCTGAACGTAGATAAAGAACCCAATGTGCAGACTTGGAATTGCAACGTAGGAACAGATGCCAATGTACAGACTTTGGCATGCTACGATGTACAGACTTGGCCAAACATTCCGATGTATAGACTTGAGGCATGGAGACCAATGTATAGACTTGGAAAGCTAAGGCCAATGTACAGACTTCACCTCGTGCAAGCTATAGAGAATGAATGTATAGACTTCATGAAACGCTAGACACTGAATGCTGTACAGACTTGAGCAATGCATAGACTTAGCTTCGTGCATGCTACAGTCCAATGTATGGACCTTGAACTTGATGCAACATGAACAGTGAATGAATGTGTAGACTATGAACACTTTGAACTCTCTGAACTCTGTACAGACATTGCAATCGACAGGCAATGTATAGACTTGCAAGCCTGAAGGCCAATGTATGGACTTGCACAGTAGCCCAATGTATGGACTTGACAGGGCTGAATGAGTGAATGAGCAAGCCATAATGTGCATACTTCACGATGTGTGGACTTGAGTGAGCGTGCAAGCCAACAGCCAATGTACAGACTTCCTCGTGCAGGCAATGCAGCAATGTATATACTATGAACTTGAACGTGCAGTGTATAGACTATGCTATGCAGTGTATAGACTATGCTATGTAGTGTATAGGCTATGCTAATCTGAGGAGTCGACCCATGTGAACATGGGGGTCGATCCACAACTGTCCAGACTACACAATGAAATGTATGGACTCTATGTTCATGCTGCAAAGCAATGTAGACCTGTGGGTGTGTGCACGACAGTATAGACTCTGACTGCATTATGTACATAGACAACCTAATAACAACAATTTCATCAAAATAAGAACAGTTGCCAATCAATCAAAACAAGCTGTTGCCAATGAAGTAAAACTTATTGTCAACATCATCAACACAAAGGGGTCACAACAATCTCCCCCTTTTTGATGATGGTAACACCCTATTATATAGAATAGCAACATCCTATCAAACAGATGTATTTTTGATGAAGGACATGATTCGTTACTCAGATTGTCATGCAGATGCTATGAATGACATGCTGAGACATGAACACAACTCTCTGCTCACAAGATCTCCCCCTTTGCCATAGACATGATGCATACACTTCCCTGGAATGAATTCATCAAGTAGACAATATATTCTCCCCCTTTGCCATCAACAAAGAAAAAAAAATATAAGGGAAGGAACAAGAAGAGTCAGCTGACTGGCATTCTTAGCAAGTAGTTCAGAAATTAAGCAGCTAAAGTACAGAACCTTCAGTCATATGAGTTTAGAAACTACTTAGAAAGTGAGGTTCTGGTTTAAAGGTTATAAAAATGAGAGTTCATGCACTACATTCATTGGATAAGGTAGGTGTGCATGATAAAACAATAAACCAGAGTTATATTTACATGAGAGATTCAATTTCAGAATATCTTACTTTCATAGAATCAGTAAAATGTGTTAAGAGAAACCAGGTCATATATTGAAATTAAACAATTGACATCCATGAAAAAATCTTAGAAGGAACAACATTTTCACTATTATTTCATGTAAGACATTCAGGTACGATAAGTCTTTTTACATAAGGGTATACATTTATCAGACGCCAATACCCCTAGATACTCAACATGATGGACCATCTTGCCTATGATCAAACTCAATAGAACTGATTTACACCTTTTTGTGTGAGGGTACACGTTTATCAGACGCTGGTTACCCCCAGGTACTCAGTGAAACCAACCTACTGTTTTGATCATTTTATACAGAGATAGCTGATACACCTCATGACATGAGTATTGTCTACTTCTTTGATAGATCACTCAGTTTCTCAGTGATTTACCAGTCATTGCTCTGCCAATGCTATTTTTCAATTAATTTTTAATGTTTTTCAATATCTTTCTTAGCTGCCCTTTATTTGTTTCAGAATGACTTGTTTAAGGACAATACACATACTTAGCTTCTCTAACATGATTTCAGATGAGTTTTCAGATTTCAGATATAATTGACTTTGTCTGACATGAAATAAGATGAGGGTTGAGTGCTTTATCAATTTTCAGCATCCTTATTTACTGATTGTAGTCTTTCAACTCTAAAGATTATAAAATTTAAACCATTAAGTCAGTCTTTAAGCAATTAAAGTTCTTATGAGGGAAGAAGTCTATTTTCTATTGCTTAATATTAGAACTGACTAAAAGATTGCCATACTGTCAGACTCAATCATTCAGCGGCAAAGGATGAATAAACAGAGTCGACGTTGGGAGTTCAAGGCGTCCACGCATTAGTTGAAGAGGCAACAATATAAAACACTGAGATAATGTCAGTGCGTCGACTCCACGCTATTGCAGCGTCAACTCATCAGAATAAGAAGCAGAGACATTCACAGATCTAGTTCACTGCGTCAACGCCACAGTATAGCAGCGTCGACGCAGCAGTTCACCCTGAAATTTTGACAAGACTCCCCCTATCTATATGCATGCAGTTTTGCAAAAGATGACTGATCAAATGATTTTTGAAGTTCATGCTGATTCAGACTGCACTATCATGCAATATGACCACCAGGGTTATGCAGAGAAATGTAGTGCAAAACAGTTCTATATGCATGTGATTTTAGACACATTCATGACTAAATGATATGCAGTGATGATCATGAGAAAACAATATGAGTGTCATGCATGATCATGAGTCTGTTGCACCAATCAACCTTCACAGAGTTTTATACAAGCTATAGATGCAAGTCCAAATCAAAAAATTTATTCATCATGCTGAAACTTACACAAGCCAAGTTCTCTTCTAAGAAATTTAAACTTTTCATTTCCAAGTGGCTTAGTAAAGATATCAGCAATTTGTTTGTCTGTTTCAATGAAATTCAGTTCGATTTCCTTCTTATTCACAGCATCTCTAAGAAAATGGTGTTTTATCTCTATGTGTTTAGTCCTAGAATGATGAACAGGATTTTTAGCAAGGCATATGGCACTAGTATTATCACATAAAATTGGAATACATTCCAGTTTTATCTGATAATCATCTAGTTGGTGCTTGATCCATAGTACTTGGGCAGCACAATTACCAGCTGCAACATATTCAGCCTCAGCTGTAGACAAGGCTGCAGTGTGTTGCTTCTTAGATGCCCAAGATACTAGACAGCCACCAAGGAATTGACAATAGCCACTAGTGCTTTTTCTATCTACTCGACACCCATCATAATCAACATCAGTGTAAGCTAGAAGCTCTAACTCACACCTAGAAGGATACCATAATCCTAGCTCTTGGGTGCCTAGCAGATATCTAAAAATCCTTTTTACTGCTTTAAGATGAGTTTCTTTATGACTGGCCTGAAACCTAGCACATAATCCTACAGCAAATTGAATATCAGGCCTAGATGATGTTAAGTAGAGAAGGGATCCGATCATACCTCTGTATAGCTTTTGATCAACAGGTTTACCTTTAGTGTCTTCATCCAAGATTGTAGAGGTACCCATTGGAGCAGCTATCTCATTGAGGTTGTCCATCTTGTATTTCTTGAGTAGATCCCTTGTGTACTTGGACTGAGTGATAAACATTCCATCCTTTGTTTGTGTAACCTGCAGTCCAAGAAATAATTTGAGCTCACCCATTGAGCTCATTTCAAACTCATTAGTCATTGTTTTAGAAAATTCCTCACACAATTTGGGGTTAGTTGACCCAAAAATAATGTCATCCACATAAATTTGTACAATAAGAATGTCAGAATGACTCACCTTTGTAAACGAGGTCTGATCAACTACTCCTCTAGTGAAATTTTGATCAGTAAGGAACTTGCTCAGAGCTTGCTTAAGACCATAGAGAGCTTTATTTAATTTGTAAACATGATTAGGAAAATCTAGACATTCAAACCCAGGGGGCTGTCTTACATAGACCTCCTCACTAATTTCCCCATTCAAGAATGCAGATTTTACATCCATCTGCTAGAGGATTATTCCTAGGGAGCATGCATAAGCCAATAAAATCCTAACAGCTTCTAATCTGGCTACAAGGGCAAATGACTCTTCAAAGTCAATACCAAACTCCTGGTTATACCCCTGAGCAACAAGTCTGGCTTTATTTTTAATAATATTCCCTAATTCATCAGATTTATTCCTGAATACCCACTTAGTCCCTATGACTGTTCCATGATCAGGAGGTGGGACCAAGTGCCACACCTTGTTCCTGTCGAACTGATTAAGCTCCTCATGCATGGCATTAGTCCAATGCACATCTTTGAGGGCACAGTCAATGGACTTGGGTTCAATTTGAGAGACAAGAGCATATGTATTTAATTCATCCTGAATTCTAAAGTGACCTCTAGTCCTAGGGTGATCATTCAGATTGCCAATGACATTATTCACAGGGTGATCTTTAAGATATCTGATATTAACAATCTGAGTTTCAGGAATTTCACTTACCTCCCCCTGAACTTCAGATTCTTCTTCATTCTGCTCTTCTTTTTCTTCCTCACCATCAGACTGGTCTGCAGAGTTATCATCTTTTAAAATGTTCCCATCTTCATTCCTGCAATGACCATGGTTAGTTTCCATCAAGGATTCATCAAAGACAATGTGTGGAGATTCTTCAACAATTTTTGAGTTTAAATTGAACACTCTATAAGCCCGAGTGTTTTCAGAATAACCGAGGAAGATTCCTGGTTCACCTTTTGGCTCAAATTTATCAAGGTCCCTCTTATCATTTATATGTATAAAACATTTACAACCAAAGACCTTGAAGTGGGCGATTGAAGGTTTCTTACCTCTCAAAATCTCATAAGGGGTTTTCTGGGTGGAATGTCTTACCATTGCCCTGTTAATTAAATAACAGGCTATGTTGACTGCTTCAACCCAGAATTTTCTTGGCAGTTGACCTTCAACTAAGAGAGTTCGACCCATCTCCACTAGAGTTCTGTTTCTCCTCTCAACAACACCATTCTGCTCAGGTGTCCTGGGTGAGGAGAACTTATGATGAATCCCATTTGACCTGCAAAATTCTTCAAAGTGTGAGTTTTCAAACTCACCTCCATGATCAGTCAAAATATTTTTAATTTTCTGATTTATTCTTATACAGAACTCCCGAAATTCTGAGAATGCATCATTCTTATGTGACAGAAAAAATACCCAAGTATACCTAGAAAAATCATCTACTAAGACAAACCCATACCTCTTCCCTGATAAACTGACAGACCTGGTTGGCCCAAATAGGTCCATGTGTATCAGTTCATAAGGTTTAGTGGATAGGTTTTCTGTCCTAGATTTGAATGATTTTCTAGTCAACTTGGACTGAATGCATGCATTACAAAATTTATTTTCCTTTTTAAAAGAGACTTCAGGGAGTCCTCTAACCATGCTATGCTTGTTTAGTTTATGCAAAACAGTATAACTCGCATGACCTAACCTACGATGCCATAAAAATGCTAAATCTTCTCTACTGGCAGTAAGACATAGGTTAGAATGCTGAATATCATCTAAATCTATCATGTATGTGCTATTTATTCTTTTTCCAGAAAATTTGACAATATCGAATCAGGTTCAAAAACCTTACAGCATTGAGAATCAAATAAAACTTTATGTTCCTTATCACACAACTGGCTAATACTGAGTAAATTATAAGCTAACCCTTCAACCAGCATAACATCATCAATGCATCAGGTAGAACACTTACCTACCTTACCTGATCCAATGATCCTACCCTTTGTGTTGCTTCCAAAGGTGACAAGGCCTCCTAGCTTTTCAGTCAGCATGCAAAACTTGGCCTTATCTCCTTTCATATGCCTGGAGCAGCCACTGTCCAAGTACCACAAGTTGCTCTTGGCTGCCAGGCATACCTGCACACACAATTAGGGCAAAGAGTTTGGAACCCAAGACTGATTGGGCTCCAATGCAGATGAAGTGCAAGTAAAGAAAGAAAGCATGGCTTTAGGAATTCACATTTGTTTAAAAAAACTTTGTTCAATAGATTTTGCAGATTTCCTTCTGTCATTTCTTCTCTTATTTTTGTTGTTCTTCCTTTTATTTGCACCAACAGAGTTATTCACAGAATTGTTGTTATTGTGCCAATGCTTCAGCCAAGTAGCATTCATAAAGTTTTGATCAGGGTAATATTTGGGTTGGCTGTAAGATTGGAAGTTCCTGGTTGTTTGACTACCATACCCATTACCCCAATTTCTGACATAGGGTCTGTAAAATTGTGTAGGTTGTTGAACATACCCTGTATGCATCCCTTGAGTTCTAGTCCACCCAAACCCATTAGGATAGATTGACTGTGTGGGGTACTGGACTCTAGGTGGATTGAATTTGTTGGGCTGACTCCTGAAAGTATTTTGTCTTCCCTACACTCTTGACCCTGCTGACCTGTTCATAGGTTTTTGTTGGGTCTTTTTCTGTGATGGTGGTGGTGAAGACTTTTTGGCATTGACATGGGATTTATTTACCTGAGCAGGCTGACCCCTAGCCTTAGGTTGAGCACTAGAGCTAGGTTTGGAAGTGCCAATTCTACTAGGCTCACCAACTTTCTATTTACCCTTCTCCTCTGCAGTGGGCTTTTTCAGATTCACATTAGTGTTCACAACATTATTAGAATTCATGTTAATCAGAGGTCCACTCTCCTTTTGTGCAACGAAGGAAATAGTTTTCATTCCAAAGCTCTTAGTTGCACTAGAGTTAAATCCTAGGCCCTCTCTCCTGAAATTAACCTTCGACCCCAATAGTGCATTTAAATTTTTAGATCCTTGGGTCATTTTCTCAATGGTTTTCAGCTTATCCTCATTGTATTTTTGAATTTCATCAATAGACTTTTTCAATTCATTATTTACATTGAGGACAACTTCATATTTTTCAGAGGTAATTTTTATCTCACTTTCATAATTCTGAATTTTCAATTTCCATGCATCAATTTCATTGTCTAATCTCGTATTTTCTTCCTTAGAGATTTTCAGTTCTTTCTTGATTTCTTCAAATTCAGAACATGTGAGTTTCAGCTTACTGTTCTCATTCTCTAAGCATGCAATTTTATTAGACAATGAAGTATCATTTTGCATGATGTTAATTTTTCTTCGTAGATGCCTATTTTCTTTTCTGACATCATCTACTCTATCAGCAAGTTCATTATAAGAATCCATCCAATCAGCAATAGTAAAGTTTTCAAAACGAGAGGATACCTCATCAGATTCTTCCTCTCTATCTTCTGAGCTGGTTGCCATGAGACAGATTGGCTTCTCAGCTTCAACTTCACTGTCCGAAGTGTTGCTCAAGGATCCCTCGTCCTCATCACTCCAGGTACTCACCATAGCTTTCCCTCTTGTGTTCCTTTTCTTGGGCTTGTCCTTGAGGTTCTGATTTATCGGACATTCAGCTTTAAAGTGACCAGCCTTCCTGCATTGATAGCAAACATTAGCCTCAGCTTTCTTTACAGGGTTTGATTTGTACCTTGTGTCTCGGCGGCCACCACTGGGATTTCTTCGGCTGAATCTTCTTCCTTCTTTCTTGAGAAAACGCCGGGATTCCCTAGTAATCATAGCCATATCATCATTTGCCATTTCTTCTTCAGACAAGCTCTCTTCAGTTGATGATCCGTTGGGGCTGGATCGACTAGATTTGCTAGCACCAGCCTTCAGAGCTATTGGCTTCCTCTTTCTATCAACCTCCTCTATCTTCGGCAGATTCATCTCATATGCCATTAGAGATCCGATAAGCTCATCTGCCCTTGTATTGTGCAGATCTCTTGACTCTTCCATAACGGTGGCCTTTGTGTTCCAAATTGGAGTCAAGGATCGCAAAATCTTCCTGACTATATCATACTCAGAGTACTTCTTCCCGAAACCTCTGAGACCATTTGTGATAATAGTCAACCGAGCATACATTTCTTTGATTGTCTCATTAGGCTTCATCTTGAAAGCCTCGTATTCTGAAACCAGTATATTAGTCTTGGTCTCTCTGACTTGTGAAGTCCCCTCGTAGATGACTTCAAGTGCATCCCACATTTCCTTCGCTGAGGAGCAGGCAGATATTCGTGAGAACTCGGTGGGATACAGAGAACACTGGATTGCATTGATTGCACTCCAGTTGAGCATGGACCTTCTAATTTCCTCCTTGGTCCATACATCTTCATTAGGGGACAGCTCGAAAGGTCCCTTGCTAACCACCTTCTAGATTTCATAGTCTTTAGCTCTCAAGAATACCTGCATACGGTGCTTCCAGTATGCGTAGTTGGTTCCATCGAAGTACGGGGGCTTGGATGTGGAGTGTCCTTCAGCTATCATCCCTCTTCCATCCATCTGTGCTTATCCTCTTCGGGCGGTAAGTCCCTGTAGAAGAGTCTAGCTCTGATACCAATTGTTGGAGTTAGATGGAAGGCTCTTTCACCACAGAATGTGGATCTAGAGGGGGGGTGAATAGATCAACAGGCTAATTAAAAATTTATGCCTAGATTCAAATGCGGAATTAAAAGAACACTGGACAACCACAGTCAAAGCACCGAATGATGGAAACAAGATCTGCTAAACAGACAAGCAAACACACGAGAGGCACAAAGACTTTTAGGTGGTTCGGTCAATCTGACCTACGTCCACCCCACATTCAACTCGAATGTGGATTACTGCTGATACACAGCTTCAATCTGCTGGGCACTACAGCTTGCCAACAACGGCTGGGGCTTACAGCTTATCCCGACCAGAGGAACACCCTCTGCAACAGCTGAGCTTCACAGCTTGCTCTGCTGGGCACTACAGCTTAGCCTACCGGAGGTAACACCTCTGCACACCGCTGCCTCACAGCTTGACACCGCTGACTAACAGCTTGATCGAACAAGAGTTTTCAAAGGAAAAATAACAAGACTGAAAAGTAATAAAAATACAATCGAATGGAAGAAAATCAAAACGACTGTAGCTCAAAGTGAGCAATATCAGCTCTGGTATCTGGACCAAGATACTGATTCACAAGCTCTCATATCACTCTCTCAACTCATTTCTTCTCACTTTCTTCTTCTCTCCTTTTCTTCTCTTTAGATCTCGATGGCTCTCTGCTGTCTCAGGTTTATCACACTGTATAGACTTGCCACTCTTCGATCAGCCTTCAACAAAAGATGAAGACTTCTATATATACAGCAGCAGATTGGATAAGGGCGTGTGGCTTCCACATTTTCCCACCCAAGGAATTCGCCAGATCCGAGGTGCTTTCATCCACGTGGCAGCATCTGATCACCTCGTCCTCCTGGGATCACGAGCCATGTTAGCAATCTCAGTAGCAGATCCCTGTCAGACAGAGTATCAGATTATCAGGTTAAGTGAAGAACTCTGTACAGACTTATAAGATGAACTGCATTGTATAGATTTCACTGTATGGACTTGTGAACTCGAATGCAGTGTACAGACTCTGCCCAATGTATAGACTTCATCTATGTGAAGCTATGCGATGTACAAACTTCATATGTGAAGCAGCCGCTGTACAGATTTAAGCAATATGAAGACTTGACAGACAACTAACGATGTATGGACTTCTGATGGGAATCGACACCGAGCCTGTACTTTTTCTTTTGCATTTATGTCCTATTAGTTTGTGTATATATCCTTGGGAAAGTATGTACGCAAATGTAAGGCTTTATAAGCCAAGGAGTCATTCCCATAGATTGTGTGGGTTTTTATGCAATTATGCCGTAGGACCAGCAAGGGGGCCCTCAGCCCTCTCCCATTGGTCCATGTCACCTTGTGGGGCTGGTCAACCTTCCAAGGTGGACATCTAGAAGGGTGGGCTGTTCATATGGACACATGGTAGACAAGTGGCTCATTTTGTCCAAGGTAGGCCACCTACCATTTCAACCTTCCATTCAACCCCCCCCCCTCTAGTCAATAGGCCGCCCTCCCCCCCTTGCATATTATATTCATTTTTTTGTGTTTGTGGCATGCAATCCCAGCCCTTCAATCCCCACCCCTAGATCCAAGGGTTCACATTGCATTTGATGTGAATCATATAAAAGATTGTATTTTCATATGAATATTAATGAAAATTCAGAAAATTTGTTGAAAGGCCAAAGGCTTCTTGCGCCCCCAGCTCCTCCCCTCTGGTTCCTCTCCTCCAACCTCCAGTTCTAGAGTGTTTTCTACCTCCTATCCCCTCCCCTCTATCTCCGGTGATCATCTGTGCCGCCGCCGCCGCCGTTCGTGCCGCCTACGAGCCGCCACGGAGCCATCGTCAAGGTTCTGTCCTGCTGGACAGAGGTAACTTCCACGAATTCTTGCTTCCAACCAAGAGCTCAGATGGATTTGAAATTTTGAGGGTATGTTCGTACCTTGAATCCCCACCTCCACCTAAATTTTCACGTCCAAACTCCTCTATCTAGTAATTTTTCATTTTCGTTCATTTTGCATTCCTAGATCTGTTTTGTCTATGTCTACAGTGACAACAGCTCTGAGTTTCCCATCTCCGACCGTCTTTTTGAATTTTACAAACCCTTCCATTTTTACTGGGAGTTCTATCCATCATCCCCTACATCCACCATTTTTTCTGATTTTTGATCTGCCCTCTATCCATTTTTCAAGATTTGTGTTCTATCTCTGCTACAGTGCCTTTAGTCAGATTCCAGATCCGACCCACTATTAGTGAAAAAATCCTATCAATTCGTAGCCACATCCAAACTTGTCCAAACCAGTTTTTCCGTCTTCCTAGCTTATTTTCCTACACCTTTGATGGAGACCTCAAGAGCTGAATCGGACATCTACCCTACAGTCAACGACCATTCTCAGAGGACAGCCCTACAGATTTGAGAGTTAAGCCACTGTACAACAGCAACCTTCAAAATTCGCCAATTGGAAGTGTAGGCTTTGTTGTTTTCCTTTAATCATAGAGAGTTAAAGCCCTTCAAAGTATCTTTCCAACGGCGCCAGTTTCGTCGCATTCCGACGTCGGGGCTGATCGCAGCGTCCGTTCTCGCCGGAGCGCGCGTCGGAAAATAGAACCGGCAGATCCGTGGCCAGTCATTTCGACTGGTGCCGAACGGAGCCGCCTGACCTCCGGCCGGCGAACCAGCATGCCGCCAGCCCAGGGAACACTTCCACAAGTGTCCCCACCATAGTGGTGACACTGGGTCCCGCACAGTCCCTCCGGACAGCACGTGGGCCCCACCGCCACGTGTTCGGGTGCTGCCGAATCAACGCGAGAAGCCGCTCGTCAACCCGAATTCGATCCTTCGGACCCCATTGTGTAGCCCTTTACCTCCCTGCGTGGAGTGGACAGTGATTTGTATTGCTGTAATCTTGTGTATTATTGTTCCGGGAGTACGAGTTTCAGCCGGGTCCGTCGTCCCCACGCCGAGCGCGTGGAGGTATCATCCTCGCTCCTTACTTGGCATTTGCTTTATTCATATATATCTCTTATGCCGCTGCTAGAGAGCATGTGTACGGATATCTAGCTCGATGTTCATTATTTATTACCGCTGCTGCGAGAGAGTGCGAGACCGTCCTGTGACCCGATCTGGGCACAAAAGAGAATTGACCACCCTAGCTCTTGCCGGTTTCTCAACCGTGCACGTCCGACGCTTCCCTCGTTAAGGGACAATCACGAGCTCACCTAGAGTCCGAGGACTGCATTCCTCATTCGAGTCGTGTCCGTGGTCCGTCCCGCATCAATATGGTATCAGAGCGAGTTGAGTCTAGGGTGTCCAAAATAAAAAAAAAGAGTGTCATTTAAGTCTAAGTGTCTAAGTCGGTCTTAGGAGTTGCATTTGCATACCATTAATCGGTATATAAAAATGTGTTGTCCGAATGTTAGGCTACGTCTATCGGGAAGGCCGCACACTTGCGCGAGTGATCTTCGGATCGATTAACTCCGCCACGTACCGAGTCTTGGTGTCTTATCCTTAGTGTGCATGCATCCCAAACCGTGCATAGTCGGTCTAGTGTCTTGTCTAAATGGCCTTGCATACCCATTCCTAGGGATCCATTCCCACCTTTTCGGCACCAATGGCCAACCCATGTCGACCCGTCCAAGGTGATAGGTCCGTGTCTGAGTACATCTGGGACTATGATAAGTACCGATTGGAATATGACTTGTAAGAGGAGAGCACCACGACCGCATTTCAGTTCCGGAGAGGTTTACGGTTTCACTTCCAACTTGAATGTCTTGTCCGTGACGCGTTCTCGCTAGCGCAATCTTATAAGGTCGCTCTAGAGGTCGAGCCCTTTGAGTCTCATTTTTCTCACTCTAGAGGTCGAACCCTTTGGCAAACATCTACCTCGCAACCGAGTCCCGAGTCGATCGGACTACCTAACCCAATTCCTTCACCACCCGAGAGTGCTCCATTGTCACCCTCACCTTCCGATCTTAATTCGGAACCCTCTCATTTGGAGCCCCCCAAGCCCCAGCCACCCGTGTTTCTAACGGGTACGCTTTTCATCACCGAGCCGCTTCTTAGTTGGCTCAAGGATGGCTTGGTCCCACATCCCTTCCCATCCATGGACCCCACCTTACCTTTAGTGCCGGTCAACTCATTCCATACCACATTTCGATCTAGTCACCATGTTGACACGTTGGATGATCTTGTTATGGGACTAGACACGCAATGGAAGTTGACACATACGTTGGCCCGAGACTTCGACCAACCCACGAGTCGTAGCTTCACCCATCCGGCCTTCGGGTCCATTACCTCCGAGTGCACCGTGGGTTGTATCACCACGGAGGTTCTTCTACTTCTCCCGCTACCGGATGAGCCCGACTTCATGACTTTGCTTCCGAGGGAGGAGTCGTATTTCCTATACACGGTCCCATCTACCATGACGGAGGAAGGTGACCACCCGCACCTTCAAGAATTTCACGATTGGGACCATGCCATGTTGGAACCCACCATAAGGGGTCATACCTTCTTTGATCCCTTTGACCCCATCTCTAGTGGATCCCTAGACCCTTCATATTCCCTTCACTTCTTCGGGGAAGTCCATCTTCATACCCCTTTCCTACGGGTCGGGTCCTCCATACCCACCAAGCCCGTCCACGATACACCTACACCCGGCTCTTACACACCCGACTTTCCTAGCCCACTCAAGTCTCCCAAATCCAAAGGGCCGTCCATGCGTGACTGGGTCATACTTGGACGTTTAGATGTTCCCCATGCCACTCATCTCCGGTTACATAACATGCATACATGGCACACATTCGGGTGTCCTGGTCCGCCGTCACCCATGTACAGGTCGGACTAACATTAGGTGTGTCTAGGGTCATAGATGAGTCAGTGTGTTTTCTTCGTGAGGTTTGTTTTGTGTGGTTTGTTTGCATGGTTTGTGTACCGTTTGTTTGTCTGCATGTGTCTTGTGCTCGTTGACAGTCTCTTATGAGTGAGAGGCGAGTGGACTCGCTCGATGAGTATGGGATCGGTTCTATATCTATACCCGGATCAGTCACCTACAGGGACTCAGCAGTGATTCCTAGTGAGTCTTCGAGCTACTTCCTTCCCTTTTGAGAGTGCCCCACCCGGAGTGTCCACCTTTAGCCTATAGCAGTTTGCGCATATCGAGTATATATGGAATGAGCAGGTGACGATCACTTGGAGTGGAGCATACCCGCGCTACTTGGCACGGTGACGGATCCGCCGGAGTACTCGAGCATCCATACCCCTACTCGACGGGGTCGAGTTCCTCCCACCCGGGGAGAGTTGATGGGAATCGACACCGAGCCTGTACTTTTTCTTTTGCATTTATGTCCTTTTAGTTTGTGTATATATCCTTGGAAAAGTATGTATGCAAATGTAAGGCTTTATAAGCCAAGGAGTCATTCCCATGGATTGTGTGGGTTTTTATGCAATTATGCCGTAGGACTAGCAAGGGGGCCCTCAGCCCTCTCCCATTGGTTCATGTCACCTTGTGGGGCTGGTCAACCTTCCAAGGTGGACATCTAGAAGGGTGGGCTGGTCATATGGACACATGGTAGACAAGTGGCTCATTTTGTCCAAGGTAGGCCACCTACCATTTCAACCTTCCATTCAACCCCCCCCTCTAGTCAATAGGCCCCCCCCCTTGCATATTATATTCATTTTTTTGTGTTTGTGGCATGCAATCCCAGCCCTTCAATCCCCACCCCTAGATCCAAGGGTTCACATTACATTTGATGTGAATCATATAAAAGATTGTATTTTCATATGAATATTAATGAAAATTCAGAAAATTTGTTGAAAGGCCAAAGGCTTCTTGCGCCCCCAGCTCCTCCCCTCTGGTTCCTCCCCTCCAACCTCCAAGTCTAGAGTGGTTTCTACCTCCTATCCCCTCCCCTCTATCTCTGGTGATCATCTGTGACGCCGCCGCCGCCGTTCGTGCTGCCTACGAGCCGCCACGGAGCCATCGTCAAGGTTATGTCCTGCTGGACAGAGGTGACTTCCACGAATTCTTGCTGCCAGGCACGAGCTCATATGGATTTGAAATTTTTAGGGTGTGTTTTTACCTTGAATCCACACCTCCACCTAAATTTTCACATCCAAACTCCTCCATCTAGTAATTTTCCATTTTCGTTCATTTTGCATTCCCGGATCTAATTTGTCTCTGTCTACAGTGACAACAGCTCTGAGTTTCCCATCTCCGACCGTCTTTTTGAATTTTCCAAACCCTCCCATTTTTACTGCGAGTTCTATCCATCATCCCCTACATCCACCATTTTTCCTGATTTTTGATCTGCCCTCTATCCATTTTTCAAGATTCGTGTTCTATCTCTGCTACAGTGCCTTTAGTCAGATTCCAGATCCGACCCACTGTTAGTAAAAAATTCCTATCAATTCGTAGCCACATCTAAACTTGTCCAAGCCAGTTTTTACGTCTTCCTAGCTCACGTTCCTACACCTTTAATGAAGACCTCAAGAGCTGAATCGGACATCTAGCCTGCGGTAAATGACAGTTCTCAGAGGATAGCCCTGCAGATCTGAGAGTTAAGCCACTGTACAATAGCAACCTTCAAAATTCACCAATTGGAAGTGCAGGCTTTGTTCTTTTTCTTTAATCATAGAGAGTTAAAGCCCTTCGAAGCAGCTTTGCAACGGTGCCAGTTTCGTCGCATTCCGACGTCAGGGCTGATCGCAGCGTCCGTTCTCGCCGGAGCGCGTGCCGAAAAATAGAACCGGTAGATCCGTGGCCGGTCATTTCGACCGGTGCCGAACGGAGCCGCCTGGCCTCCTGCCGGCGAACTAGCGTGCCGCCAGCCCAGGGAACACTTCCACAAGTGTCCCCACCACAGTGGTGACACCGAGTCTCGCACGGTCCCTCCGGACAGCACATGGGCCCCACCGTCACGTGTTCGGGTGCTGCCGAATCAACGCGAGAAGCCGCCCGTCAACCCGAATTCGGTCCTCCCGGATCCCATTGTGTAGCCCTTTACCTCCCTGCGTAGAGTGGGCAGCGATTTGTATTGCTGTAATCTTGTGTATTATTATTCCGGGAGTACGAGTTTCGGCCGGGTCCGTCGTCCCCACGCCGAGCGCGTGGAGGTATCGTCCTCGCTCCTTACTTGGCATTTGCTTTATTCATATATATCTCTTATGCCGCTTCTAGAGAGCATGTGTAGGGATATCTAGCTCGATGTTCATTGTTTATTACCGCTGCTGCGAGAGAGTGCGAGACCGTCCCGTGACCCGATCCGGGCACAAAAGAGAATTGACCACCCTAGCTCTTGCCGGTTTCTCAACCATGCACGTCCGACGCTTCCCTCGTTAAGGGACAATCACGAGCTCACCTAGAGTCCGAGGACTACATTCCTCATTCGAGTCGTGTCCGTGGTCCGTCCCGCATCAACTTCAAGTGTGAAGACGTTGTGAATGCAAATGCAATGTACAGACTTCACATGTACAGACTTCACTTGCCAAAAGAAACTCTGTACAGACTTGATCAAATCAAGGCTGCTAATGTATAGACTTAACAGTCACCCTGGCTGTACAGACTTGGTCACAAGCTGAACAGTCGGTTGTATAGACTTGCACAAACCAAAGTCTGTACAGACTTGAAATGAAAACTAATGTATAGACTTTCAAAGCTAAACGTAGGTAAAGAACCCAATGTGCAGACTTGGAACTACAACGTAGGAACAAATGCCAATGTACAGACTTTGTCAAGCTACGATGTACAGACTTGGCCAAACATTCTGCTGTATAGACTTGAGGCATGGAGACCAATGTACAGACTTGGAAAGCTAAGGCCAATGTACAGACTTCACCTCGTGCAAGCTATAGAGAATGAATGTATAGACTTCATGAAACGCTAGACACTGAATGCTGTACAGACTTGAGCAATGTATAGACTTAGCTTCGTGCATGCTACAGTCTAATGTATGGACCTTGAACTTGATGCAGCATGAACAGTGAATGAATGTGTAGACTATGAACACTTTGAACTCTCTGAATTCTGTACAGACATTGCAATCGACAAGCAATGTATAGACTTGCAAGCCTGAAGGCCAATGTATGGACTTGCACAGTAGCCCAATGTATGGACTTGACAGGGCTGAATGAGTGAATGAGCAAGCCACAATGTGCATACTTCACGATGTATGGACTTGAGTGAGCGTGCAAGCCAACAGCCAATGTACAGACTTCCTCGTGCAGGCAATGCAGCAATGTATATACTATGAACTTGAACGTGCAGTGTATAGACTATGCTATGCAGTGTATAGGCTATGCTAATATGAGGAGTCGACCCATGTGAACAAGGGGGTCGACACACAATTGTCCAGACTACACAATGAAATGTATGGACTCTATGTTCATGCTGCAAAGCAATGTAGACCTGTGGGTGTGTGCACGATAGTATAGACTCTGACTGCATTATGTACACAGACAACCTGATAACAATAATTTCATCAAAATAAGAACAGTTGCCAATCAATCAAAACAAGCTGTTGCCAATGAAGTAAAACTTATTGTCAACGTCATCAACACAGAGGGGTCACAACACCCTCCTGGTTTGGAGGAAGGGAGATTCATCTCCGGTTCTGGTCTTGTGGGTTGCAAGTCCAAGTGTTCCCTCCTGGTCTGGAGGAAGAGAGACTTCGGTCTCTGGTTTGCTAGTGACTGGGTGTCACTAGTGGTTCCCTCTTGTTGGGAGGAAGAGGGGAGGTTGTTCCCCTGGTCAAGCTGTTTGGCAGCATTTATTACAGACTGAGTCTGCTGTTCTAGCCTTGCTAGTGGAAGCCTCACTCCGATTTGGAGTGAGGGGTGGATGTAGGTCTGTGGACCGAACCACCTAAAAATCTTGGTGTTCACTTGTGGTTTGTTTTTGTACTTATGTGTTCTTTTCATTGCTGCACACATTAGATGCTTGCTTAGGATCGTGTGAGGGCTAAATCAATTGTGTTGTCCTGCCGAGATCCTTCTAAGTATTCTCAGTATATTTCATCAACTGTTTTTAATTCCGCATATTTGAGCATTAGAGATTTAATTAGGCAATATTTGAAGAGGGATACATTCACCCCCCCTCTGTATCCGGGCCTTGCACCCTATCATCTATGAGTGTTTGATTCCTTCTTTCAACTACACCATTTTGCTCAGGGGTTCTTGGTGAAGAAAACCGATGTGAAATACCTTCAACCCTACAAAGATTATAGAATTCAGTATTTTTGAATTCACCACCATGATCAGATTGAAGGTTGGAGATTTTAAACTCACCGTCTTGCTTTATCTTCATATAGAGTGCCTGAAACTCATCAAAAGCATCATTTTTATGTATGAGAAAGAAAACACATGTGAACCTAGAGAAATCATCCACCAAGATATATCCATATTTTCTACCACTTAAACTAGCTGTTCTAGCTGGACAAAATAAGTCCATATGAATCAGCTCGAGTGGTTTGGATGACACATTTGCAGATCTAGCCTTGAAGGATTTTCTTGTTTGTTTACCTAGGGCACATGTATCACATAATTTATTTTCTTGTTTAAAAGATAGTTCAGGCAAACCTTTCACCATTGAATGCTTCAAAAGTTTATGTAAGACATTGTAGCTAGCATGTCCTAGTTTACGATGTCATAACTATGCAAGCTCAGACTTTGGTGCAGCAAGACAGAGGTTTATATGTGTAGGATCATCTAAGTCAATCATGTAAACATTGTTGACTCTTTTACTAAAAACGTTTACCTTGTCAGGTTTTGGTTCAAGGATTCTACATTCATGAGAGTCAAATAACACTTTGTGACCTTTATCACACAACTGATTTATACTAAGCAGGTTGTATTTCAAACCTTCAACTAGTAGCACGTTACAAATGGAGTTGGAGAGGTTCTTATCTGCATTACCTATTCCAATATTTTTTCCTTGTTGTTCCCTCCAAATGTGACGTGTCCTCCTTCCTTTTCCATCAAGATATAAAATTTTATTTTATCCCCAGTCATGTGTCTTTAACAGCCGTTATCAAGGTACCACCGGTTATGCATAGCTGCAAGACACTCCTGCACAAGGAATTAAGCAATGGGGTTTGGAACCCAAAAAAACTTGGGTCCCACCAACTTCTTCAGATTTTCAAAATATGATGCCATCTCTTTTGGAATCCAAACCTTCCTTGCATTCATGTTTTCTTTGCTTAGTGCAGGGATTTGATTTTTCTTTTCTGGTTTGACATTCACTTTTTGTTTAGAAACTCTTTGTTAGATTTTATGGAAGTTTGAGGAAGTTTGCTTCTTAAACCATTGAGGCTACTAGTTGGTTTTGGGTTGAAAATGATTGTTTTGCCACCTAGGGGATTGAGGCTTATAGGATTGATACACAAAGGAATCATAATTCTCCCAAAAGCAAGGTGGTGTCGACCTATATGAATGGAAGTGTCGACCTGTCCTATGTGCAACCCAGTTATAATGGCTTCTAGAAGGCTGAGCTAGGGATGGCCAAGGAAGTGTTGACCTGTGCTGTGAGGAAGGTTGACTTTTCTTAGACTTTTGAGCAATCTTTTTGAGAATTTCAGTGGCTTCCTCTTCAACCTTTTCTTTTCCTTTGGGTGTTATGTTTGAGATAGACGCAGCAGAATAGGAAACAAATGTGACAGTTTTTAACCCAATTGGCCTTTTATTTGTGGGTTCAAAACATAATCCTTCCTTGTTGAAATTCATTCTAGTACCTAGCAATGCATCTAGGTTTTCTCTTCCATCTACAAACTTTTCTAAGGAATGTTGTTTATCCTTCAACTCTTTTTGTAATTTTTCAATGTTTTGAAGGAGTTGAGTGTTGACATGTTTGACATCATCATACTTCTCATTACTTAATTTGCTGTCCTTTTCATATGTTTACATTTTTAGCTTCATGCTATCAATCTCATTTCTTAAGTCTTCATTTTCAGTTTCCAAGTCAGCCATTTCTTTTCTTCCCTCTTCCAAATTCTCAATTATTTTCTTAAGGTCTTCAATTTCAGTTTCAAGTGAAGCAGTCTTATGATTCATATCATGATCATGCACAAATGAGTTAATTTTCTTTTTCAAAGATTTATTCCTTTTTGTACATGTCATATTTCTCCATGAGCTGTATATATACTTCCTCCCAATCATCAATTGTAAAATTTTCAAATGGAGATTTTACCTTAGTTTCTTCGTCACCTCTGGTCATGAGGCAAAGATCTTCTTTTTCTTTGTCCGGGGAGCTGGTTCCATCATCACTTTCTTCTTCGTCGCTCCATGTGGATATCATGGCCTTGTTCTTCTTCTTGCCCTTCCATTTGTCAGCTTTTCTGAATTTTTCAGGATATTCAGTCTTGAAATGCCCTGATTTGTTACAAGAATAACAAATGATCTTGTCAAATTTCTTAAAATTTTACGAATTGGATTTGAAACCTTTCCTTACCTGTGACCTTCCTCTCATGAAGCTCTTACCTTCTTTTCTCAGAAATTTTCTGAACTTACGTGTGAGCATGGCTACGTCATCCTCATCTCGCTCACTTGCAGAAGCCTCACCTTCATCAGAAGTGCTTTGACCGCTTGGTCCTACTTTAAGAGCTAGAGACCTTTTCTTAAGTACCTCAGCCTCTTTGTTCTTTAGGTTGATCTCATAGATCATCAATGACCCGATGAGTTCATCTATCTTAGTAGTTGCGAGATCTCTGGATTCTTCAACCTCGGTAGCCTTCGTGTGCCATGCTGAGGTTAGTGATCTGAGAATCATCCTTACAATTTCCTGCTCTGAATATTTCTTTCCAAGATCAGTTAGACTATTAGTAAGCAGAGTTAAGCGAGCATACATGTCTTGAATTGACTCATCAGGCCTCATCCTGAACATTTCATATTCAGAAACTAAAATGTTGACTTTTATTTCTCGTACCTGAGAGGTTCCTTCATAAATCACTTCTAACCTGTCCCACATTTCTTTTGCACTTGCGCAGGTAGCTACTCTTGAGAATTCTATTGGATGGAGTGAGCATTGCATGAAGTGTCTAGCACTTCAGTTGACTGTTGATTTACTTATTTGATCATTGGTCCACAATTCCTCATTATCCGTAAGCTCATACGGACCTTTGCGGATCACTCGCCAGAGTTCGTAATCTTGGGCGCGAATGAACACCTGCATGCGTTGTTTCCAATAAGGATAATTAGTTCCAGTGAAATAAGGAGACCTATTCATAGAATTTCATTCAGGTAATAAACCCTTGGACGATAATCCACCATTTTTCTCAAGGTCGTTAGACCCTATAATGAGAGATTAGGCTCTGATACCACTTGTTGAGTAGTGGATGGCGGATCTAGAGGGGAGAGGTGAATAGATCTGCCCCTCTTTTCGTAGAACACCCCTCTTTAAAGCTAGATAAAGATAATAGTAGTGAAATATAACTAGCTTAACGAAGGACACAATGATTTGCTTAGCAAGATAAACAAGTAAAATAAGGATTGAACCTAAGCATGCATCTAACACAAAGTAATCACACAAATAAACCATAACACACGAGATTTTAAGGTGGTTCAGACTGAATCCCTAGTCCTACGTCCACCCCTCACCAAACCTGATGAGGCTCCACTAGTGCAGCGCACCAAACCGCAGATCGGAGAACTTCCGATTGCCTTCCTACTAACCACCGGTAGGGACGACAACACCGCAGATTGGAGCACCTTCCAACTGCCTTCCTACTAACCGCGGTAGGGATGAATCACAGTTTCAATAGCTTGAACAAATTAAAAAGAGAACAAGATGAAAATGCTCAAACAAGATATGGAGATATGCTAATATCGAGAGAAGATCTTGTTTGAAATAGAGACTTCTTCTTCCTTGCAAAATGATCTTCCTTGGATCCTCTTCAGTTGATGAAGAGGATTATGGATGCAGATTTGATCTCCCTTGAAACCCTTGTGAAATGAGCTTCCTTGGATCCCCTTGATAGATTTGCTTGCTTTTATTCTTCCTTGGAGGTTGCTGGCTTGAGTTATATACTTGAATCACCTTGGAATGGATGAAGAACTCTACACGGAGTACTGTTCACGGCTACAGTACCTCTTCTTCCTTGGACCTCCTCTAGCCTCCTTTGATCTTCCTTGATCCCTCTTGATGTAGTAGGATTTCTAACCCTCTTGTGTGTATTTTATATCTCTTGGATGGTCAATAGACATCCCCCAGACCAGATCCACAAATCATGGAAGATTGTGTGACGTTAGGATTAAACAAATCCAAGAAGAGGGGCTGCCCACGAGGTGGAAAACAAAGTCAAACATTGCTGCATCGGGGCTTTCGGTCGACCGGAAGTATGGGTCGGTCGACCGGATTTTTTACAGGTATGAAGAATTCCGTTGCTGGGAAATTCAGTCGGCCGGCAGGGGATGGGCGGTCAACCGGACCTGGGGCCGGTCGACCGGTCATTCTGGGCGGTCGACCGGTTCTTTAGAATTTTGTAACATTTCGGTTCTGGCAATTCTCGTCGACCAGTTTATGACCATTGGTCGATCGAAAACTTGATTTTTCACAGTTTTGCTTCGATCAACCCCTTAAACTTGTTTGCAGTCCATTCCAGTCTGTGGCATCAAACTCTTTAGACCTTTGGACATGAAACCAAGTGTGCACGGCCCCGTGACTATGTGAAGTGTCGACTCTTGCTTGTAGAAGGGATTTTCATCTTTGCTTGGGCGCGATCATTGGGCTATGACTTTTGCCATCTCCACTCTATTCCTTGACATATCTGTCATGAAAGAACATCAAGTATTTCAGTCATATGAGAGTGAGAAACATCAATGACTTATAGTGTTTAGCCATTATCAAAACCATGAATGCCAAATGACCACAGGGGCACAACACTGAGTTATTTTATTATTGATAAATCTCAAATACCAAACAAAGAAAAGATACTCTAGCATAGTTGTTGGGTTCGGTGCTATGTATTCAGAGGGGGGGTGAATGAATATATGCCATTTAAAAACTTCGCCCAAACTAAAATTTCGCTCACTCAGAACAACAAACACTTGTGAACCTGTGATCAAACACTTGGAGCGCCCCTACGCAAACATCTAGCGGAAGCAAACCATAAGCATTCAAATCACAATGCACAAGGGGTTTTTAGGTGGTTCGGTCTAGCAGACCTACATCCACCCCACACTCAACCCGAGTGTGGATTCCGCTGACTCACAGCTTGAACAGCTGGGCATCACAGCTTGTCATACAACCGTTGGGCAACACAGCTTGCCGTCCGAGGAATCCTCCTCGCCTGCTGAGCAACACAGCTTGCTCTCCAGAGGATGCACCTCTGCAAACTGCTGGGGATTACAGCTTACTCGTCCAGAGGCAGCACCTCTGCAACCGCTGACTAACAGCTTGAATAAAGGTATAAAAGGAAAACATAAAAGGGAAACAAAACAGCACCGGAAAGCTGTAAACACTGAAGCACAAAAGATATCCCTGTAGGGAATAAAGCTCAAACAATGAGCAACCTCAGATCTGGTTTTGAACCAAAGATCTGAAGAATGAACTACTTCTCTCTCTCTCTCTTCTTCTTCTCTTAACACTCTACTCGAGCTCTCTATCTCTCTCCTTTTCTTCTTTCTCTTCTGCTTCTTCTCTGCTCTCTCTTTTCTTTCTCTCTTCTTCTAGATCGTGGAAGCTCTCACTCTGCCTCTGCTTCAGTTGATCACGATCTGCCTTCTTCAGATGGAGGAAGGCTTCTATGTATGGCAGTAGCAACTAGGGCGTGTGCTCTTTATGATTCCCGCCCAAAGAATTCGGACCACGTGGCAGCATCCAGCAGGCTTCAGCACACGTGTCATCATCTGGGCACCTCGTCCTTCCTAGGATCACGTGCCCTTTATAAAGCTTCTCGAACAGTCCCTGTTAGACAGAGTATCGGATTATCAGTTTAAGTATAAACCCTGTACAGTCTCTGAAGAATGCAATGCATGATATAGACTTCAGACTGTATGGACTTGTGGACTCGAATGCAATGTACAGACTTTATGAATGGAAATGCAATGTACATACTTTGCCCAATGTGTAGACTTCATATAAGAAGGTAACGGCTGTACATACTTACTGAAGTGTAAAGCAATGTGCAGACTATGAAGAACAGCAGCCAATGTATGGACTTAGGCAATGTAACGACTTTGACAGACAACTGACGATGTATGGACTTCACTATATGGACTTACCAAAGAGAAGGCTATTCAGACTTGATGAACGATGCAGGGCAATTGAATGTATAGACTTCACGATGTGAAGACTTGCCAAAGACAACTGAACGATGTACAGACTTGAACAAAGCAAGGTCTGTATAGACTTGAAGGTTCACATGATGTATAGACTTTGGC
Organism: Amorphophallus konjac; assembly: GCA_022559845.1. Classification (NCBI taxonomy): domain Eukaryota; kingdom Viridiplantae; phylum Streptophyta; class Magnoliopsida; order Alismatales; family Araceae; genus Amorphophallus; species Amorphophallus konjac. Next base: position 78,615,554 of record CM040123.1, on the reverse strand, counting down.
AAAGCAACGATGTACAGACTTCAGGTAATGCATGCACAAGACGATCAAGACTAAGTCTGTACAAACTTTGAGAGACGGTGCATTGAGACGCAACTTGATACGGTCAACGAGACGCTGACTCTATACAGACTTAAGCTAAAGCAAGACAGTCGATGTATAGACTTGATGCAGAAGCCTTCAAGTGATGTGTTGACTTTGACCAGATGAGACGCTGCAAGAGACGGACCAATTTATAGACTTGACAATGAAGACCAAAGACAAACGATGAAAGACACTGTGGATGTTCAGACTTTGGCAAGTGTGAGCGAGACAATGCAGACGCTGTACGGACTTTGAATATGAAGACCAATGTATGGACTTCATGAATGCATGCTACAGTGCCAATGTGTAGACTTGATGAAACGTGATGCAATGTACACACTTGACAATGCTGAATGAACGAATGAGCAATGTATAGACATTGAAAGCTAACATGTGTCCTCAGTGTACAGACTTGCTGGATGCAGTCGAATGTATAGACTTGCTTCCACCGACCAGTGTATAGACTTTGTAAGCGTGAGACGCTGAATGAGACGATGGCTGAGACGATGCACAATGTATAGACTGGAGAGACGGACCAGTGTATAGACTTCAATGATGCGTGCAACAGTCCAATGTATGGACTTTGAAGATGGATGCATGAACAGTCCGTTGTACATACTTCCAACGTACAGACTTTATGAAACTCTAGACACTAGACGCTATGAATGTATAGACTTTAAACATAGCATGAGACGAGTGTATAGACTTTAAACAATGCAGTGTATAGACATGTGAACTGCAAAGAACACTCAGGCAAAATGATAACACACATTCATCAATCACAGACAATCTGATAACATAAATACATCAAAACATCAATAGTTGCCAAATCACTAAAAACAAGGTGTTGCCAATGAATGAAAATAATATGTCAACACCATCAACACAGAGGAGTCACAACAATCTCCCCCTTTTTGATGATGGCAACCCCCTATTAAGTGGAATAGCAATATCCTGTCATATAGATGCATTTTTTATGTAAGGCATGATTTGTTATTCAGATTTTTATGCAAATGCTATGAATGCATGCAACAACACCCTTCTTTGACATGCAACAACACCTCTCTTTGACCATAGCATGATGCATACCCTTCCCTGGATTCAGAATTCAATGCACAAATATTCTCCCCCTTTGCCATCAACAAAGAGGAGGGAAAGGAACACAAGGGAATGAGCAAGAAATCATCTGACTGGCATTCTGAACAGGTAGTTCAGAAATAAGCATTCTAAAGTATAGAGTCTTCAAGCATATGAATTTAGAAACTACTTTCAGATAGAGTTCTGGTTTAAAGACTATAAAAATTTTGAGTTCATGCACTACAATCAATGGATAAGTTGGCTGTGCATGATAAACTAATAAACTAGAATCACATTTGCATGAGAGATTCAGTTTCAAAATATCTTACTTTCATAGACTCATTGGAAAGATGATTAAGAGATACAAAGTAATGTATTGAAAATAAACAAATTGACATCGAATAAATTTCTTTTGAAGGAACAGCATTTTTCAATATGAGTTCATTTTGGGCATTCAGGTACCATGTGCCTTTTTGCGTAAGGGTATACGTTTATCAGACGCCAATAACCCTAGATACTCAACATCATGCACCATTCTGCCTATGATCAGACACAGTAAAACTGATTTACACCTTTTTGTGTGAGGGTACACGTTTATCAGATGCCAGTTACCCCTAGGTACTCAGTGAAACCAACCTACTGTTTTGATCATTTTATACAGAGATAGCTGATACACCTCATGACATGAGTGTTGTCCACTTCTTTGATACATCACTCAGTTTCTCAGTGATTTACCAGTCATTGCTCTGTCAATGTTATTTTTCAATTGATTTTCAATGTTTTTCAATATCTTTCTTAACTGTCCTTTATATGTTTCAGAATGACTTGTTTAAGAACAATACACATACTTAGCTTCTCTAAACATGATTTCAGATGAGTTTTCAGATTTCAGATATGATTAGCTTTGTCTGACATGAAATAAGAAAAGGAGTTGAGAGGTTTATCAATTTTCAGCTTTCTTATATATAGATTGCAATCTTTAAACTCCAAAAATTATAAGATTTAAACCATTAGGTCAGTCTTTAAGCAATTCAAATTCTTATACATGAAGAAGTCTATTTTCTATTGCTTAGACATCAGAACTGACCAACAGATTGCCATAATGTCAGATTTAAGCATTCAGAGTTAAAAGATGAGTGAATTCAAGAAAGTTGAAGTACACTCTGAATTTCTAACAATACTCCCCCTGTCCATATGCATGCAGCTACAGTACCAAATCAGTCACACCAGCCAAGAGATATATGAAAGATGAGTAGGCTGGTGGAAGAGTCAATCAGCAAGAGAGAGATCAGAAGTGTGAACATCAACACACAATAGTTGAGTCTGGAATTCAGACAGATCAGCTGATAGATAGTATCATGAAGGGAGTTGAAAGAAACTCTTCTTTAACAGCTCAACAAATAGAATGCAGAAGACTTTTTCAAGAGAGAGAAATGACATCAGATGAGAGTTGATCAAATGCTAGACAAGAGGTGTTTAAGATGCGACAATCAAAACACCAATTCTAAATGCTCCCCCTGTCTAGATGCAATGAAATTTATTGAAGCACATCACATGATATAAGTTTTGCATTCAGATATGATTCATACAGATTAGACAGAATAGAGTTACCATAAACATGATTGTGCAATTCTTAATTCAGAAACTTCAATTTCAACATCAACAAGTTAACATGATATGCAATCATTTCAAACATCAATTTTCAGATAATGAAACATGAGCAGTGATCAGAACTGACCTGATAAGTAGAATCATGGGGTTTTCCCTTTTTGAGTGCCTTGGCTAAATTCAACCCCTTTTATTCATTTCCCAGACACACCTGCAGAGATGTTAATCAATTTGATCTTGCAGGAACCCAAGAAATCTTGGGTCCTGAATTAACACTGACACTCCTAGCAGGTTTTCTCAACAGATTTTTTGCATGTTTATCATCACAACACATGATATAACAATTATACAAGGAATGCCCTACCTGCCCACAATAATAACAGGAGATAACAGATTTCATGTTCTCCTTGTATACATTAGCATTGGTGTGAACATGGTGTGACTGAACATGATTAATTCTGTTATTGACATGGAAATTTTTCTTTTCATAACCAGCCAGCCAACAGTTAACAGCTCTGTGGCCTGGCTTTCCACATTCAAAACATACATTGTGCTTGCTTTTAGAACCAAACTTCTTTCTATCAACAATATTTTTATTAACAGGAAAATTAACAAATCCAGAGTTAGTTTTCTTTCCCTGAGCATGCCAGCAGAAGGCAGCAATGTGACCAAACTTCCCACAGCAATAGCATTGAATTTTCTTTTCCTGATCAGTATAATATTTCCTAAGATGATTTCTAGGATACTTTCTAACAGTATTTCTTTCATCATTTATCAATGCTACACAATTATGCATAATATGTCCAACCTTCCCACAATAGTGACATGCTATACCCTTTTTATTCACATTCACTTGTTTGGCAAAATTGACATTCTCATGAGAGTGTGAATGTGTGTGTGAGCAGTGAGCAGCATGCACATGTAAATCAGGGATAAATTTGGAGTTATTCAAATCAGCATTTTCTTTTGTTTTTTAATCTTTTTCTGTTTCCTCTCTGAATTTTCAGCCCTCTTAGCAGTGAATTGAAAAATTGAGGAGCTGGATGAGTTAGCCTGTTCAGAGCTTTTCACGAAAACAGTTGATTTTCTCTTATCATTGTCGTTTTCATTCACAGACACAAATCCAATCCCTTATTTCTGGAAATTCACTTTAGAACCAAGCAGCTTATTCAAATTATCTTTTCCTTTAACGAATTTTGACAAAGAATTTTTCAGATCTTCAATCTCAGAATTCAATGAAGCAATACTCACTTCATACTTGGATAGCTCAGATTCACAAACAATCAGCTGCTGTTGCAAAGCATCATTCAGGTTCTTCAGAGTTTCATTTTCTTGTTGAACCATTATTTCAATGTTGTTCTCATCCTCCTTCACAACTGATTTTTCTTTTTCAATTGACAACCATCTCTCAGAGAAGACAGTATTAAGAACCATTAGCTTTTTATTTTGATCTTTCAAGTAGACATTTTCCTCTTTTAGAGATTTGATTTATTCTTTTTGAAAACTTTCATCAGAATCAAAATCATTAATCATGTCTTCGAGAATGGCACAAGCTTTGCAAGAATTATTTTCACCTATGAGTTCGTTTCTAATATTCTCATTTTCAGATTTCAACCTGTTCAACTCATCTTTTTCTTTAATCATGTCAGATTTCAAGTTTTCATTTTCAGCTTTCAGACTTCTGACCTCATGCAACATTTCTTTACTTATTTTTATCTTTTTAGATTTTAGTCTATCATATTTATTCAATAAATGCTCATTCAACGCAATCATGCTTTCCAGAGAAAAATTGTCAGTGTCAGAATTTACCTGTGACGAAGTATCCTCCACATAGTCTTCGACTTCTTCTGTTGCCATGAGACATTTCACTTTACCCTGGCTTCTGCTGCTTGCTATTATCTCGATCACTTCGGAGGCACTGCAGCAATCAACTACACAAGGAAACTTGTCAGTGTTTATCGCCCTTTTGATTAGATTCAGGGCACTTTGATTTGCAGAGAATTTTCGTCTATCTGAAATTTTCCATAGGGATTCATCCTTTGGAACTTCATAAGGACTGTGAGCAATGACTATCCACAGATCTGGATTAGTCTGCATCACATATTCTCTTAATTCATTAAACCACTTGTAAAAACCTAGACCTTTAAACTTCGGAGGATCAGCAGTGAGTTCCATGCTTAGACAGAATAAGAGTTCTAAATAGAACACTAATCAAACACAATGCAAGCAAATGAATCAACTCAGATTGCACCAAAGCCAAATGAGCAAAGCAAAGCACAAGTTAGTGAAATAAAACATGATCTCAAAAGACCCACTCTGAAATGCACCAACAGCTAGTAGGATCTACTGCGGATTGTTAGATCCTATGCATAGCAACCCGCTCTGATACCAAGTGTTGAGTTCGGTGCTATGTATTCAGAGGGGGGTGAATGAATATATGCCATTTAAAAACTTCGCCCAAACTAAAATTTCGCTCACTCAGAACAACAAACACTTGTGAACCTGTGATCAAACACTTGGAGCGCCCCTACGCAAACATCTAGCGGAAGCAAACCATAAGCATTCAAACCACAATGCACAAGGGGTTTTTAGGTGGTTCGGTCCAGCAGACCTACATCCACCCCACACTCAACCCGAGTGTGGATTCCGCTGACTCACAGCTTGAACAGTTGGGCAACACAGCTTGCCGTCCGAGGAATCCTCCTCGCCCGCTGAGCAACACAGCTTGCTGTCCAGAGGATGCACCTCTGCAAACTGCTGGGGATTACAGCTTACCCGTCCAGAGGCAGCACCTCTGTAACCGTTGACTAACAGCTTGAATAAAGGTATAAAAGGAAAACATAAAAGGGAAACAAAACAGCACCGGAAAGCTGTAAACACTGAAGCACAAAAGATATCCCTGCAGGGAATAAAGCTCAAACATTGAGCAACCTCAGATCTGGTTTTGAACCAAAGATCTGAAGAACGAACTACTTCTCTCTCTCTCTTCTTCTTCTCTTCACACTCTGCTCGAGCTCTCTATCTCTCTCCTTTTCTTCTTTCTCTTCTGCTTCTTCTCTGCTCTCTCTTTTCTTTCTCTCTTCTTCTGGATCGTGGAAGCTCTCACTCTGCCTCTGCTTCAGTTGATCACGATCTGCCTTCTTCAGATGGAGGAAGGCTTCTATGTATGGCAGCAGCAACTAGGGCGTGTGCTCTCCATGATTCCCGCCCAAAGAATTCGGACCACGTGACAGCATCCAGTAGGTTTCAGCACACGTGTCATCATCTGGGCTCCTCATCCTTCCTAGGATCACGTGCCCTTTATAAAGCTTCTCGAACAGTCCCTGTTAGACAGAGTATCGGATTATCAGTTTAAGTATAAACCCTGTACAGTCTCTGAAGAATGCAATGCATGATATAGACTTCAGACTGTATGGACTTGTGGACTCAAATGCAATGTACAGACTTTATGAATGGAAATGCAATGTACATACTTTGCCCAATGTGTAGACTTCATATAAGAAGGTAACGGCTGTACATACTTACTGAAGTGTAAAGCAATGTGCAGACTATGAAGAACAACAGCCAATGTATGGACTTAGGCAATGTAACGACTTTGACAGACAACTGACGATGTATGGACTTCACTATATGGACTTACCAAAGAGAAGGCTGTTCAGACTTGATGAACGATGCAGGGCAATTGAATGTATAGACTTCACGATGTGAAGACTTGCCAAAGACAACTGAACGATGTACAGACTTGAACAAAGCAAGGTCTGTATAGACTTGAAGGTTCACACGATGTATAGACTTTGGCAAAGCAACGATGTACAGACTTCAGGTAATGCATGCACAAGACGATCAAGACTAAGTCTGTACAAACTTTGAGAGACGGTGCATTGAGACGCAACTTGATACGGTCAACGAGACGCTGACTCTATACAGACTTAAGCTAAAGCAAGACAGTCGATGTATAGACTTGATGCAGAAGCCTTCAAGTGATGTGTTGACTTTGACCAGATGAGACGCTGCAAGAGACGGACCAATTTATAGACTTGACAATGATCTCTGCAGCGAATGTATAGACTTTGCAAACTGAGACGCAAAGTGAGACGATGAAAGACACTGTGGATGTTCAGACTTTGGCAAGTGTGAGCGAGACAATGCAGACGCTGTACAGACTTTGAATATGAAGACCAATGTATGGACTTCATGAATGCATGCTACAGTGCCAATGTGTAGACTTGATGAAACGTGATGCAATGTACACACTCGACAATGTTGAATGAACGAATGAGCAATGTATAGACATTGAAAGCTAACATGCGTCCTCAGTGTACAGACTTGCTGGATGCAGTCGAATGTATAGACTTGCTTCCACCGACCAGTGTATAGACTTTGTAAGCGTGAGATGCTGAATGAGACGGTGGCTGAGACGATGCACAATGTATAGACTGGAGAGACGGACCAGTGTATAGACTTCAATGATGCGTGCAACAGTCCAATGTATGGACTTTGAAGATGGATGCATGAACAATCCGTTGTACATACTTCCAACGTACAGACTTTATGAAACTCTAGACACTGGACGCTATGAATGTATAGACTTTAAACACAGCATGAGACGAGTGTATAGACTTTAAACAATGCAGTGTATAGACATGTGAACTGCAAAGAACACTCAGGCAAATTGATAACACACATTCATCAATCACAGGCAATCTGATAACATAAATACATCAGAACATCAATAGTTGCCAAATCACTAAAAACAAGGTGTTGCCAATGAATGAAAATAATATGTCAACACCATCAACACAGAGGAGTCATAACAATAGTGAGATTATTGATAATCTTTTGGCTGTTCTTTTATCTGTAGATATAGTTATGTTCCACCAAGCCAGATATACCATATCAACGTGTTCATCTGACTGTCTCCAGCTTCAAGAAAATGGAACAAGGCAAAAGTTCAGATATGTTAACAGTATCTAGAGACACGTGAGGGAAATAATCATTTTGTTTTAATTTGGCCAAGTCTTTTAACTACTACAGGTTTAATAATCATGACACTAGTAGGACCACCTCCCTTTTAATATATTTGTTCTCTTGCAACCCCATTGCTTCATTACTAGAAATGCATATTTTTCTTTGTTTCCTATGCCTGCAGTAGCAGGATAACTCATTTCTAATTGTGATGATTCACCATGTGATATTTGATAATTATGTAAATTACTCTTTAAATTAATTATATGTCGATGTGTTAGCTATGTTTTCCTAGATATTTGTGTGTTCATAATTGCTCTTTCATATGTACCTAACATATTTACTTTTTTATCTATACTTAACAAATTGTTTGTCACAAGTTGATCGATAGTATCCCTAAAATAATGGGCAATGATGATGGGAAGGAGCATACATGTGATGAGGAGTACTGTGGGGACATCTCATTTCATATCAATGTTTGTACTTCACACATATGGTAAGTTTGGTGGCCTAAGGTCTACCTCTACTTATGATGTGATCTACTGTAGGTGATATGAAATCACTACAAGAGAAAACAGATTTAGCGACAGAAATTTTTGACGGAATATTTTCTGTTGGAAATTCCATTTGTATTTCAAAAGGACAGATGTTCTTCGGAGAGTCCGTCGTAAATTTCGACGGACTAATGTTCTGTTGGAAAAACAGTCTGAATTTCAGATGAAATTTACGACAAACATTTGTCCATTGGAAAATATGACGATTATTTCCGACGGAGGTTCTTGCAGTCGTAAATTCCATTTAAAATTTCTGACAGATTTCATTCCGTCTGAAATCCGTCGAAAATAATTTAGACTCCCCCCCGCCCTGCCCCCCCTCGTGCCCCACCCTCGCGTTCGAACCTTTCTCCCTCTCTCTCTCACTACAGCCAACGTCTCCCTCTCCGTCTCTCTCTCCTACAACCGTGGCGGTGTCTCTCTCTCCCCCTCTCTCTCTCTCCAGTGAGCACGACGGCATCTCCCTCCCTCCCTCTCTCTCTCTCTCTGAGCGGTGGCGTCTCCCCCTCTCTCTCTCCGGTGAGCAACGACGGCGGTGTCTCCCCCTCTGATAAGTCCGCATCTCCCTCACTGCCGGAGCCCTCTCCCTCTCGATCTCACCATCTCCCTCTCCCACTCTCACCATCTCCCTCTCTCACGGTCTCTCTCCCTCTCCCTCTCCCTCTCTCGGTCTCCCTCTCCCTCTCTCGGTCTCCCTCCCTCCCTCTCCTTATCCCTTTCTCTCTCTCTCGGTCTCCCTCTCCCTCTCTCAGTCTCCCTCCCTCCCTCTCCTTATCCCTCTCTCTCTAACACACGCACACACTTACAGAGGGGGGCTGCCCGACCCCCTCCGCCTCCCTCTCCCTCTCTCGGTCTCTCTCCCTCCCTCTTCCTCTCCCTCTCTCTCTAACACACGCATGCACATACAGAGGGGGGGTGCCTGACCCCCTCCGTCTCCGTCTCCGTCTCCCTCTCTCGATCTCCCTCCCTGCCTCTCCCTCTCCCTCTCTCTCTAACACACACACACATTCACAGGGGGGTGCCCGATCCTCTCCGCCTCCCTCTGTCTCACTCTATCTCCCTCTCTTACTCTCTCTCTCTCTCTCTCTCTCTCTCTCTCACTGTCGCACACAGAGATAGGCAAGCCCCCCTCCCATTCATCCCTCTCTCTATTTGTCTCTCACAGTGATCAAATTTTCGCACAGTGCTATTAGCGTCGGGGACGGCAATAGACTTCATTCTTTCTTTCTGGCGACATTTCTATTAATAAAGGATCAGTAAAATATTTTTAATTTTATTATTTGATTTTAGTTTATTTAATCTGATTTAAATTTATTTTTTAAATTTATTTATTATTATTATGTGTGTGTTTACATTTATTATTTATTAGATGAGATAGAGAAGGGAGAGGGAGGGAGTGGGGTGAGTTGGGTGGCATTCTGCCGTCCGGGGTGTGTGTGTGTGCGCGCCAGTGAGAGAGGGAGAGATCAAATATGGGGGTGGGGTGGGGGAGGAGAGGGGGTCCGGTGTGGGAGGCGAGGGGTTCCGTGGGGGAGGGGACAAGAGAGGAGGGGAGGGGGGGCCACAGATGGGAGGGTGGGGGGTATGTAGGCGATAGGAGGGGAGGGGAGGGGAGGGTTGATAGGGGAAAGGAGAGGAGGGTGGGTAGGGGAGGGGGTTCGAGAGAGGGAGGGGGGTATAGTGGAGAGGGCAGGGGGTTCAGGAGAGAGAGGGGGGTATAGTGGAGAGGGAGGAGGGCATGTAGGGAGGGGAGGGGGAAAGGGGGGACACGGAGGGGAGAGGAGGGGATGTGTAGATGTTATGTTTTTTAAACACGTTTTTTTATTTAAACAAATTTTTATATAAATTTTTTATTTTTAAAAAAATAATAAAATATTTTTTCGACGAAATTTTTGACGGATTAAATTTCTTCGTCGGAATATTTTCGACAGAATCACCGACGGAATATATATTTTCTCGGAACTGATATAAAGTTTGAGTCTTTTTAAAAAATTAAAAAATCTAATTCTCCGATGGCTTTTCTAGCGGATTCATGTTCCGTTGAAATTATTTCTGACGAAAATCCCGACAGAATAATTGTCTGTTGGAAGTATTTCCGACAGCATCACCGATGGAATCTAGTTCCCGTCAGAAAGTTTAAGACCAATAATCCGACAATAGTTTCCAACAGAATTTCCATCGACTATCTATCTGTTGAAAATTATTGACGGAGTTCTGACAGAAGTTTTGCCGGTCGGAAACTTTCGAAAAGGAATAGCCGACAGACGTCTGCATCAAAATTTCTTCGAAAAGTCACACTTTCCGACGGATTTCCGATGGAGTTCGAAACTCCATTTTCCCTTGTAGTGAATGTGACTACAACATATGTACTTCAATGAATCTCAGCAAATGGGTTATCCCCATATGAGCCTAAGAACATATTTTTCAAATTGTAATGACATGTACATTCAATGTGCATAATTATGTCTCAGAATATCGTAAAAATGGATTCAAAAGATATGAGGGATGGTAAATATGACCGTATTCAATGTGAATGTGACAATAGAGAATGTCTTATCAAGATATCTCAGAGTAGTAGGAATCCTCAACGTCCCTATTATTGATTTCCACTTGGTGTATATTATTCTTACTTAGCATGTCATTTTGTCAGTGTCTTTGTTATCTATGTCATTTTATCTTATATATATATGCTCACAGTTTGGGAATGATAAGTCATGCCGATTCTTCATATGGGTGGACGAATTGTTACTTTGTCCTTGTGGCAAAGGTCTATGTAGATGACAAACTTAAAATACTAGTAAGAATGAAGGGAAAGTATTATATGTTTGTCCAAAATCTAAGGTACATGACCAACATTTATTTATAGCGGCTATTTTTACCATCCATATTAAAAATAGTATGACTTGAGTATATTTTACTTGCATGTTGATAGGACAACATCAGGTTGTGGGTTCTTCAAGTGGACAGAAGATATGTCAACGATATTGAATAATTTAATTTTTAAGTGATAATTTATTTATATTTCTCCATAGTGTGTCATTTAATTGGGTGTTAGAAGTAGTGTTTTAATTGATATTTGATTACTCCACAGCCGAGTGTGAGTTGTGCACCATGTCGTGTTTCATGTTTTCATAGATATTTGATTACTCCACGGCCTAGTGTGTGCTGTGAATGTATATTTATGTTTTAAATGATATTTGATTACTTCACAGCCAAGTGTGATGTGTTAAAAGTAATGCTTCATGTTTTCATTTGATTACTCTCCCTATTTGTTTAACATAATCACCTCTTTATTTCAGAAAGAGGGAAGGGCCCTTCAATTTTCAATGAACTAATCGATTGAAAAAATGCCCAACATATCTGCAAAAGAACGAGAGGTTGATGATCATGTTGTATTGGAAGACTTGCGGCTAACAATCGAGAAGGAGAAATTTGTTATCAATCGAACACTTACATTATGTGAAACTTTAAAATCTGATCGACTCAAGTTATGTAATTCGTTGTGATTGACACTTTTTGTAAACTTTATCTTTTGTGAGAATATGTAAACACGAAACTCTTTGAAACTTTTACTTTTTTCTAAATTTTATTAGTAATATGTATAGCAAGAATGTAGCTCTTTCTTTCGTCGGTGTGCATCATGTATGTCACACGTTAATTTAAATAATAAGTAATTTTATTAATTATGTGAAATCACACTTCTTTAAAAATATATTAAGTTAATTTAAATAATTAACTAGTTAATAAGTAAATATCGTCCAACAACTATTTGTATAAAAATATTGTGATAATAAATTGTATGCATCAAAATGTGTTAATCGGAAATACGGGAGATGGCGAGTGAGTTCAACCTGTTGTTCGACGTGCACAAGGGATATTCAAAGGTAAAGATAAGATTTCACTGGATGATTACTAAATATTATTAATAAAAAGGTTCAAGGAAAAATTTTAATTAAGAATACATTTATTGTTAATGATGACCGTTAATGATGAATTAAAAATAATTAAAACAAAGATTACAACATTAATTAATGGTATTAATTTTAGTTAACAACAATAAATAGTTATTAAAGTGTATAATTATTACTAAGTATATTTTTAAGGAAACAATCAATTAATTATCATTAGTGCTAATTAAATTTAATGTAGAAAAAATATATTAATCAAAAGTCTCATTATTACTAAAAAATAATTTGAATTGAAAAAGTTATTTCGAAGTTTTATTATCTCTAATCATAATTAAAGTAGAATTTGATTTATGTTAATGATGATATTGTATTAATAGTAAATTGAAGAATATTATTAATCATCGTTAGATTAGATAACATATTAAAGTCAAGTTGTATTGTTAATTGATCATAATTATGAAGGGAATAATTATTAAACAATAGTATCATTCATACTAAATATTTTTAGAAAGAAAAATGTCTTAAATGATATCTTCATTTGTACTATTTAATATTATTAAAAAATTAATTTAATATCATTTTTATTAATATTAGTAAAAATTATCTATTAACAGTTATTAGGATCTTCATTAGTCGTAACTATGATCGTAAAGTCTTAAATATTTTCTTATCTAAACAAAGAATAACATCACGCGTCTAAGGATAATACGGTACTTTTTCAGCATTTATTCTGATTTGTATCTCCACTTTTTACTAATTGGGTGTTTGGGAGCACTTTTTTTTCAAGACTATTTCTCCCTAAAAAATTATGGTAAGGTGATTTTTAATCTAACTTTTAAAATTGATGAAAATCACTCTGGACTGTTTGTCAAAAATATCACAATTTTTAAATTTTAGATAGCCCTGTTTGGAAGGAGGCCGCAGGGGGGAATCGGAGAGAGGGGGGGGGGAGCCGGCACCGGGGAAGGGGGGGAGCTGCGAGGGAGGGGAGGGGGACGCCGTCGGGGGGAGGGGAGGGGGCCGCAGGGGGCGCCAGGGAGGGAGGGGGCCGCCGTCGGGGGGGGGCACCGTCGGGGGGAGGGGAGGGGGCCGCAGGGGGCTTCTGCGCAGGGGGGGAGCCGGTGCCGGAGGGGGGAGGGGGCTGCTACGCAGGGGGGGGGAGCCGGTGCCGGAGGGAGGGGGGGCTGCTGCGCAGGGGGGGTAGCCGGAGTCGGAGGGGGAGCCGGAGGGGGGAGGGGGAGGGGGCTGCGCAGAGGGGGAAGCCGGAGGGAAGGAGAGATGCGGGGGAGGGGAGAGGTCGCGAGTGGGGGAGAATTTTTTAAAAAAAAATTGGTCTGATGTTGTTTTTTTTTTGAGGAAGATTTACACGGGAGTAAAGTATCTCCCTAAAAGTTAGGAGAGACATACCAAACAGGGTTATAAGACCTCTTCCTCTTTTTTAAAAAATTAAGAGAAAAAAGAGATAAAAAAGAGCAACCAAACACCCTATAAACGAAGAATAAAAATATTACCATACTTATCTTATCACATATCAGACGTACACGGGAATAAGAATATGAATAAATTAATTTAGAATAATTAATATTTATTCTTCTCAAAATTTATCTCGATATCAAATACGACCTTAAGATTAGGCTAGTTCACGATTGGATTATGTTAACATGACTTTTTTTTTATGGAGACAGACCGAGATTTTTTCGTGCAACGGAGAAGATGTGGGTAGATTTTAACTAAATAAGTGAATTAAGGGGACATACTCTCAATACTAAAATTTTTCAGGGGTTGAAAACTAAAAAAAATATTTATTTTTTTCTCATCAGTTGCTTTTTTTTAATTTGAACTGTAAAAAAGTGATAAATTAGGTGACAAAAATGGCACTATAATATTTTTCAAAGGAAAGATTAAGAGCTTTGAATTCTAAAAAAAAAATAGCTGCTGTGGAGCTCAAAGACACGAGGAAATATCTATGCACAAAATTTAACCAAATATCATAACTTTCCCCTCACCCCAAAACAATGGGTAGATGACTTGATAGTTAATGAGGAGGCAAGTTGGTGCAAATATCTGCCATCTGACACTGAAGACGCGTATGATATTAATACATCGTTAATTACCATAAGTAATGAAAAACTGCCTTCATGCATGGAGAACCTTTCTCGTCTGGAACGAGAACCGCTAATTACTTCGAAAGATTAATAGCATTCGGAGACGTTGGACTTTTCTGCGCGTGATTTGAAAATATTAATTCGTATCCCCCACTATTCTTCAATGTTGATTAACGTGCATCAAGCATCACGGAATGCTGACTACTGTGTCTTCCATCCACCTGTTGACACCAGGGGAAGGATTCGTTCGAGGAGCGTTATTTACGAACGCGCCTCTCTCGGATGCATCCTCTAAAGTCTATAAATAGGTCACCACGGGTGATGATTCGAGGATTCCTATTAAAAAGCTACAGAAATTGTGTTTTCCGTGAGAGAGTTGATGTTCTCCCGCGTCTCATTCTTTCTTTTTCTCTCCATTCTTTCTGCTGAGTTCTTAAAAATTAGATCGAGATTTACAAAACTCTCTCCGAGTATCTGTTGACGGGAGAGAGGAGATCGTAAACCCCAGAGTCGTCGTATCTCTAGGAGATTTTTATCGCGAGACATGTACGTCGTGTGATAATAGATCTCTTAATTCCAACGACTACGCACTTCGACTTGACAAGCCACTTCTAAACTTATTTATTCCTAATTATTTGCTATTATTTCATTTATTTCAGCAACATAAATTCATCATTCTAAGATACCTAACTTTTATTATATTGTTGGAAATTGATTTAAAGTGAAAAAAATACTTTTAAAATAGCGCATGGATATTGAACATTATTTAAATAGCAGTTGTCGATTAAACGTGTCCTACCTAAACGACACATTTTAAATATGTGAAAAAAATAAATAATAATATTCTAAATAGTACTCGTTCAAATAGACGCGGTTTCGTAAATCACATCCACTAGGAAGGACGTATTTAAATTTAAATAAAATATTATTTTTTGAAATAACGCCTTATCAATAGACGTGATAAATATATATTAAAATAATATTAAAAATTTGCATTCATTTGAAAAGACGTAGATTAGTTTTTTTTAAATATTAGTGTCTAAATAATGCCCCTTCACGTTGAGAAGTAAAAGAATTGACGACTCTTCAGAAAGACTAATTTGACAAGTAAAAGAATTGACGACTCCTCGTAAAGATGCAAATTCTTAGATAACGACTAACAACTCGATGTATTATTAAAAAATTTTTTACTTTAAAACGTGTCTGAGATGCAGTTTAATCCTCCCAATTTAAATTAGCGTCTGCACAAGAAGACGCGTTATTCAATCACTCTGAATTAGCGTCTTCCTGTGCAGACGCGGTTTACACTATGTGAAATAAATTATTTGTGTTTTCAGAAAGTGAAATAATTATAATATATATCTTGTTTATGTTATTTCTTAAATTATATTTCTATTAAAAATTACTTCTATTTACAGAAAAATAGGTTTTGAATTTTATTTACACAAAATGATTTTTTGAACTCTATTTTCAGAAAATAGTTATTTCTATTTTTCAGGAACCATAATTCTGAAAATCATTTCTATACGAAGTAATATTATTTACGGTAAATTAATTTTTGAAAATTTTATGCTATTCAGGAAACATAATGTTGCTGTCTTGTCATAAATTTTTGGTATTTCTTACTATTTTAAAAAACTATTTTTATTTTCAAAAAATCCAAAAAATTCTTTATATTGCTCATGCTCAAGTAAATTAATTCTCTTTTTAGAAAATTAAACCCTAAAATTTTATTTCTATTTAAAGAAAAATATTTGGTTCTATTTTTTAAAATAAAATTCCATAAAGTGGTATTTTCCATTAGTTTACAGAAACTAATTAATTTTATTTTCTAAAAATAAAAATCTAAAAACTTACTACTTGCTGAAAAAAGCTTATTATTATTCCTTGCTATTATTAAGCTGCTGTTGAGCCATTATTAAGTTGTGACTTATTAGTTACTTTGTGATTATTAATTTTATAAATTCAAGTGTATTGATAAAAACACAAAACACTTCATTTACAGATTGTGTTTACCTTACATTATTCTCAAATGGCCAACCTAATGACCAAGGAAACCCTTAGTGTCAAACCGGAAAGATTTGATGGAGAAAATATTAGGATGTATAGCAAAACCAAATGAGATTTTGGTTAACCACGCTCGATTTAATCTCAGTCATTAGTGAGAGTGCCACCGAGAGTCATGAGTCGGGTTCCTCCCAAACAACCACCCGACGAGTTCACACTCGTGCATCACGTGCATAAGCCGAACCTGAGTCATCCACCTCCATAAATCTCAAAGAAATTTATTATCATTGCCTCCACAGAATTTTAGGTGCTCTATCCGACAACTTCTATGACTTATATTATAATTTTAGTGCTAGTAAACTGTGGGATGCATTAGAGGCCAAATATGGGCTTGATGATACTGGAATCAAAAGTTTTAAGGTCTCACATTTTAACAAATTTAAATTTGTGGACAACAAATCAAGGAATGACCAAATATACCAATTTGAGGGCATTGTCCACGAACTGAGAGCCGTAAGATCCCAATTAGATGAATCATTCTAAGTAGCATATCTGTTGGATAAGTTACCCCCTTCTTTGTCTGATTTTACCAAACACTTAGCCATACTCAAGGTAGCCTCACTCTTTCTTAAGTGTTTGGTGCAATTAGAGTTGAAGAAGAACATAGACTTAGAGAGGCCTCTACTCAAAACTACAAATCCAAAGCCAACATGGTTGAAAACAAACTATTTAAATCTCACAAGAAGTCATTTCCTCCAAAGTGCAACCATTTTTAAAAAAATCATCATCCATTCCATAATAAAAAATCCCAAAACCTAAATTCTCAAAATAAGAATCCAAATGAGAACAATGGGGAGCGCTGATGCTATGTGAGTGTGGGCGGACGAACCATCTAGCATTTCAATACTATTTTCAGAAGAAGTCAGTCCGAAAGATGAAGAAAAATGATCCTCCTCCAACTCGTCCTCAAGTCAACATGGTGACTGCAGGTGCTAGAGCATCTGAGCATGCGCTTAGGTCAGTTCTCTTAAACCCTGATGTGAACTCCACTTATTTGCTTATTGATTGGTGGATTGACACCGGAGCTAACATTCATGTATGTGTCGATCGCTCTTGGTTTTCCACTTATCAGGACTCAAGTGCCGGAGCTGTGATGATGGGATTGAGAGAGTAGATCTGAAGTTGATTTCAGGTAAAACATTAACCCTTCACGCTATTCATCATGTTCTTGATATCAGGCGGAACCTAATTAGTGGATCACTCTTAGTACAGTAGAGGTTTAAGCTAGTTTTTGAATCAAATAAAGTTGTAATAACTAAAGGCCTATCCTTCATTGAAAGAGGATTTATGTGTGATGGCCTTTTCAAACTGAATGTATCTTCACCTTCTTTGAACGATCACATGTTTTAAATGTTGAATCTTCCTATACATGACATTCAAGATTGAGACATGTTAATTATAACTCAATCAAAAGATTAATGCGATTAAACTTAATTCCTAAAATGGACATCCAACATCATGATAGATGTGAGATTTGTGTGGAAGTCAAATTACCCAAACAACCCTTCAAATCAGTTGATGAGATTGTGATGTCCTAGAACTTATACATAGTGACGTGTGTGATGCTAAACGGATTTCTAGAGATGGCAAAAAATATTTTATAACTTTCATTGATGATATATCTAAATATTGCTATCTCTACTTAATCAAAACTAATGATGAAGTATTAAATAAATTTTAAATTTATAAGGCTGAGGTTGAAAATCAACAAGAAAATAAAATTAAAATATTTAGGTCTGATAGAGGAGGAGAATACACCTCTCTTGCACTCACCCAATTCTATCAAGAAAATGTGATAATATATACATGAGGTAACTGCCCCTTGCTCTCCCCAATCCAATGGTATAGCTGAAAGAAAAAATAGAACATTAATGGATATGGTTAAATCTATGTTGATCAATTTAGGTGCAGCCGAGAACTTGTAGCGGGTGCTCTTTTAACTTCATGGTTTTGTTTTAAATAGAATTCCTTTTAAACATAATGACTCCACTCCATATGAAATTTGGAAATATAGAAGGCTTAAGTTAAATTTTCTCAAAATGTGGGGGTGCTTTGCAAAAGTAAAAATACCTAAAAATAAAAGAAAGAAAATTAGACCTAAAATGATAGATGTTGTCTTCATAGGATATACTTGATAAGTGTTCATTTTCGATGATAATTCATCACATGTACACCATTTTATGTGCATATAATTAGATAACTATGCATGTCCCATCATTAATCTCAACTTTACATGTAAATTAAGTATTTCACGTAAATTGATTAATTTGGTGATATTATTTAATGAATTAAAGTTGAGGGCCATGAGTATTAATTCTCCATTGCATAATTAATCATGAGCATTTAAGATTTATGTGCACATTATGATAATTTTTATGGACTAAAGTGCAATTATGTGTGTGTAGGACACCAAAGGTAATTACAAAAGAAGCCGAGGGCAAAACTGTCACCACTACTTTGACCAAGTCAAAAGCACATATTTTGATTGGAGGGAAAAGAAATTTCAAAAGTTTGAAATTGAAGAAAAGAAACACATATTTCGGTTGGAGGGAAAATTGAATTCAAAGTTTGAAATAAAGGAGAGGAATGATGAGCCTTGGGAAGGGGGCTGTCCAAAGCCCAAGGAGGGTGTACTTACCTACTTTTTCTCTTCCCCATGCATCATATTCTACTTAAATCCTATCCATCCACCTCCTTTGATACAATCTCCACCCTCCATCTACCCAACTTTTCCTATAAATAGCCCATGACAAGAAGGAGAAGGGTGTTCTTCTTTTGGCAATTTCTCTCTCAACCTTAGGCCTCCGAGTTCTCCCTTGTAAGTTCGTTTTCAGCTCATGCACTCTTCATCAAAGTTCTTTGTTTTTAAGTTCTCTACAACTTCTTCTTCTGGAGCATCTTCTAGTTCATTCTAGTTTTTAAGCTATTTTGTATTTTTTACTGTGCTGTCCTGTTCATCTGCAAACCCATGTTTCCCTATGTTCTTTCCCATATTTCTCCCCCTTCTAGTCATTTTCATCTCTTGCTGTCTTCATGAAAGTTCTTTATTTTTACGTTCTCTACAACTTCTTCTTCTGCACCATCTTCTAATTCCTTCTGGTTTTCAATCTATTACGTGTTTTTCACTGTGCTGTCCTGTGATTTCACTGTTCATCCGAGGTTCTAGCTTTTGTTATTTCTCAGTTTTGAAGTCCTTCCACTCTTCTTTTCTCTCTGAGTTCTTCATCAAAGTTCTTCCTCTTATGTATATCTAGATTTTCTTCTTCTATCACTTCCTCCAATTCTTCTTTATTTACGAGTTATATTTATTTTCTCACTGTTTTACTCTCTCATCTTCTTCTTTCTTCATCTCCACACAAACCCTTCCACATTTCTCTCTATATTTCTCTCCCTTTTTGTCCTACACAACTCCCCTTTCATGGTGGCGTGCATATCAAGACGGGCGACGTTCCAAGGCTCGTGACGGGGACGGCGACGGCTTCTTCATCCACCTCTTTTCACGGCGATCTCTTTCAAGGCGGAGCGATCCTCTCCAAGGCTCGGTGAGGAGGAGACGACGGCGTCATCACCATTGCTACTACCATCTTCACACCTTAGGCTCCTCTTTTTGTTATTGCTTTAATTTTATTTCACTTCATTGTAATCTCATTGTGTCATTAGTGTAAACTTGTTTCACATTTCATGTACTCTTTCTTTTAAGTTAATGAAAGTTGTTCTCTTGATCTAGTTCTTGATCTTCTTCCATCTCTACCTCTTTCTTCTATCTCTTCTTTCCACTTCATACAATTATTTTCTATAGCATATGTGCATAGTCATAGGTATTTTTAATTAAGTGTTTGGTTTGTTCTTCATTTCACTATTTTTTTTAAACAAAACAAAATCACAAGTGTTTTCTAAAGGACTCCAAGGTTTTTAACTTTAAAAATCTCTTCTTCTCTGTGGATTCGACCCTTCTCGCCACCTTATTACGTCTTACCTTCGTCTAGTGCGAGTTGGAAATTTTAAGATTGATACACATGTTTTAAACGATGAACTTTCGCGTTATCAATTTTTGGCGCCGTTGCCGGGGAAGAATGATGATTTTTGATTTAAGAACTTTGTTTTCCTTGTGTATATAGTGTACTAATAAAGCACTCTTTTTTTTACAGGTTAAAAACAAAACCCAGAAAAATTAGAGGTAAGTTTGCATTTCTTTCTTTCATCTTTTGAGTTTGTCATTCATTTCAAAAGAGAGAGAGAGAGAGAGAGAGAACGAGGGATTGCGCATCAAGTAAGTCTTCAAACATATTGCTCTCATTTTGTGTCATTTCCTTAATGATCCTTGCATATTGTGGTTAGATAGGTTCACAAAATAAAAAAAAAACTCTTCACTTGAACCTAATAAAAAATCATCATTCCAAGAGTAGAAATCACACTTTCATGCTCTAAGTCATGCATCATTTAGGATAGAAGTTTTTTTTCCTTGTTGTTTAACTTTGGTCATTGCATTTTGGAGATTGCGAGGGGCAAGGTGAGTTCTTTTCTAATCTTTTTCTTAATCACATGCTCATGCATACTTGCATAGAACCCCTTGTTTGAACTTGGTTTGTTGCATATCATTCTAAAATATTCTAAGGGCAACACCCATAAGCAAGATAAGGTGGGGATTTCATCACCCTTCCTTAGCCCACAAACCATAATTTCCTTCATCTTTGCATCACCTAGACCCTAAATAAAATTCAATAGACGTTGGCCCTAGGTTCACACTGTGGTTCTTGTGTTATTTGGGCTTACCCTCTTGTGAAAATCGGTGCCTAAGACAAGACGGTCGGACGGCAAACGCCTTAAGCGGGCTAGTGGTTTGTAATTAGGTCCCTACGAAAGTAGGGGGAGCCTCCCACTACCCCACCCCTTACCTGGCCGGTGGAAATATTGAGGGTGAACTCAAGTTGCACTTTAGCCATTTTGTGAAACCCAATTTGTAGGTCTAAGTCACATCTAGGTCATTAGGTAATTTGTTTGACAACTTGTTTGTGTTTGCATAAAAAAAATAGAAACCAAAAATAAAAACAAAAACAAAACAAAACAAAATCCTCATCTTCTCTCTCTTCGTCCTAGTTTGTGTCAAAAAAAAAAATATAAGTCATCAAAAAAAAAAATCTCTCTCATCTCTCTTCATCCTAATTTATGCAAGGAAGAAGATCACAACATCCAAATCTACTAGGACCCATTCAGAAAATAGAGAGAGTCTTGTATCCAAGAGACGATCTCCAAGAAGATCTTATGGCCGAAAATCAAGGACCTCACCACCAAAATCTCATGGCTGAAAATCCCAATCCTCCAAAGTAAATGAAGGATTATTTCATTCCCAACCAATATCAACCTCCATCTTGCATTTACATTCCTCAAAATCAAGCCATCCATTATGAGATCAAGTCAAGCACAATTCAAATGCTCCCCTCATTTTATGGAAATACCAATGAGGACCCCTACAAGCACATTGATGAATTTTTAGAAATTTGTTCCACGGTAAAAATTCAAAATTTCTCGGATGATGCCCTTAGATTGACCCTCTTTCCATTCTCTCTTAAGGATAAGGCTAAATATTGGTTAGGCACTATAGGGAAGCCAATGAGAACTTGGGCCGAGATGCAACAAGAATTTTTGAAGAAGTTCTACCCTATAGGCCGCACCAATACTATGAGAAGGGCAATCATAGGTTTTACCCAAACTCTAGGGGAACAAATGCATGAGTCATGGGAAAGACTCAAGGAATTGCTTAGGAAGTGTCCTCACCATGGGTTGTCCAAATGGCAAATAGTCCAAGCTTTTTATGAAGGTCTATCCGATCAATTTAGACAAATGGTAGATCCATCATGTGGAGGGGCATTCATGAGAAAAAGTGAGGATGAGGCGTATGATTTATTCGAAATGCTTAGTGAGAATTCTATCAATCATGCTTCTTTATCATCCTATGAGAGATCCATTGGGCCCTCCAAGCGGGCCGGATTATATGAGATCAAGGCCCGGGGTGATTTTGAACCAAGATTGGACATAAATCTCATCACTCAAAAGTTGGATAAAGTAGAGAGTCTGACTCAAAAGTTAGATCAACTTTTGACTTTGAAAGACCCTTCTTGCCAACCATCATCCCATTCCTACTTGGGTCAATCTGTCACTCCACATGAGACATGCACTCTATGTGCAAGCCCATCCCATCACATCACGGAGTGTCCAACTGCGGCTCAATTACCCCCTGCCATCCAGGAGCAAGTCTTTGCAGCCCAAGGATTCTCTAAACCCAATAATGACCCATTTTCAAACACATACAATCCGGGCTGGAGGAATCACCCGAACTTTTCTTGGAAATCCCAACAAGCTCCACCTCAAGCAACCAACCCCTCTATTCATCAAGTCCAAAAGCAACCCATGCAAAGTCAATTTCAAACCCAACCCAACACATTCAATCCATTTGGTAGAGGTCCACAAGCTCAATTCCTTCCTATGGGCTATTCACATTTTCAGTCTAATCAAGGCCAACCCACTTACTAACCTCCGCCTCAATCCAACTTTGAAGATAAATTCAATCAACTCCAACAAATTATCTTGAATCAACAACAATCCATTTCCAAGTTGGAAAGTCAAATAGGACAATTGGCGGAAGCTACAATGAGAAGAGAAGTGGGTCAACTTCCAAGTCAACCTGTGGCCAACCCAAGAAACCAACCCCCGGGTTTTCCTCCACAACCGGGCCTCCTACCTCAACCCATCCCACAAGCCCAACCTAAAGGCCCATAATTTGAAAATGTCAAGGCTATTTCAACTTTGAGGAGTGGGAAGGTGTTAGATGACCCATACAAGGATGGAAAGGAGTTGCAAGATTCCATAGAAAAGAATCAAGATAATGAGGATGCAAGCAAGGAGGATTACACTCAAGATAAGTTGGGGGGAGATCCTAAAGGGAAAGGAAAGGCCCATGAAGATCCAAATTTCTATCAACCCAAGGTCCCCTTTCCTAATGCCCTAGAACCGAAGCCCACTAAGACTAGGCCAGGCCAAAATGAGGAATTCATGGAGCTCTTTTCACAAGTTCACATCAATATTCCACTCCTAGATGCCATAAAATATGTTCTGGCCTACGCCAAATTCCTCAAAGAGCTTTGCACTCCAAGAAGAGGGCCCAAGTCGACCCCTAAGAAAATTTGGCTCTCCGAGGATGTTAGTGCGGTCTTGATGAACAATCTCCCTAGAAAGTTGAAGGATCCCGGTGCTCCCCTCATCTCATGTGATATAGGTGGTATAACCTTTGACCATGCCCTCCTCGACTTAGGAGCTAGTGTCAACCTTTTACCCACATCTATTTATGAGCAATTTGATATAGGGGAACTCAAGACAACCCCCATCATTCTCCAACTGGCCGATCGCTCAGTCAAGACCCCTCGAGATTTGATAGAGGATGTGATTGTGAAAGTCCATGATTGCTACTTCCCCGTTGATTTCCTCATTCTTGACATGGCCTCCTCCTCGGAGCTAAGTCACACCCCAATCATCCTAGGCCACCCATTCCTTGCTACTGCAAAAGCCAACATCAATTGTGCTACGGGGACGATGGACATCTCATTCGGAGGTCAAAAAATTTCTCTCAATGTGTTCAAAGCCTCCCAATATTTGGACCTAGATGAAGAATGCCACTTCATAGACATCTACGATGAACTTATTGAGAATGATCTGGGCATGGGTCAAATAAGGAAGGTCAATGCTCTTCAAGATTCCCCTCATCATAGTACCATTTGGCATAAGGTTGAACCACTTCCAGCTTTACAAGATGAACCAGCCCTTCCATCACTTGAAAGTCCTCCTAAACTTGAGCTTAAGCCCCTTCCGGACTCTCTCAAATATGCATTCCTAGCCCCCGATCAAACCCTTCCTGTTATCTTAGCTTCCAATCTTACCCCTACCCAAGAAACACTTCTCCTAGAAGTCCTTAGGACTCACAAGAGTGCCATAGGTTGGATAGTGGCCGATCTTAAGGGGATAAGTCCGTCTATTTGTATGCATCACATTTACATAGAGGACAACGCCAAACCTAGTCGGGAAATGCAAAGGAGGTTGAACCCGAACATGAAGGAGGTGGTGAAGAAGGAGGTTATCAAATGACTCGATGCGGGAATTATTTATCCCATATCAGATAGCCAATGGGTGAGTCCCACTCAAGTGGTTCCTAAGAAATCGGGACTCACCGTGGTCCAAAATGAACAAGGAGAAGATGTGCCCACTAGGCCCACCACGGGATGGAGAGTGTGCATCGATTATAGGAAACTCAATGCCATGACCAAAAAGGATCATTTTCCACTCCCCTTTATTGATCAAATTTTAGAGAAATTGGCGGGCCAAAGATATTTTTGTTTCCTAGATGGATATTCTGGGTACAATCAAGTGGCCATTTATCCGGAAGATCAAGAGAAGACCACATTCACTTGTCCATATGGAACATTTGCCTTTCGGAGAATGCCATTCGGTCTTTGCAATGCACCGGCCACTTTTCAAAGGTGCATGATGGCCATTTTCTTTGATATGGTAGGAGAATTCTTAGAGATCTTTATGGATGATTTTTCTGTGTTTGGGGAGTCATTTGAAAACTGCTTGGAAAATTTGAAGAAAGTGCTTGCGAGATGTATTGAAAACAACCTTGTTCTTAGTTGGGAAAAGAGTCACTTCATGGTTCAAGATGGCATAGTTTTGGGCCATATTGTGTCCGAACGAGGTATAGTGGTGGATAAAGCCAAGATCGACCTTATTTCTAATCTCCCTCCTCCGACCTCTGTGAGGCAAATTCGTTCATTCCTCGGCCATGCCGATTTTTACCGCCAGTTCATAAGTAACTTTTCTAAGATTGCCCGTCCGTTAACTCTTCTCTTGGCCAAAGACACTCCATTCCATTTAGATGCTGCCTGCTTTGAGACTTTCAATACCCTTAAAGAGGCTTTGACCAAGGCACCCATTCTCCAATCTCCTAATTGGTCTTTGCCTTTTGAAATCATGTGTGATGCCTCCGACTATGCTATCGGGGCAGTTCTAGGCCAAAGAATTGACAAGTGTCCGGTAGTGATATATTATGCGAGTCGCACCCTCGCTGATGCTCAGCTTAACTACACCACCATGGAAAAGGAGTTATTAGCTGTTGTCTTTGCCCTTGAAAAGTTTCGATCATATCTCTTAGGGGCAAAAGTCATTGTGTACTCTGATCACTCAGCTCTCAAATATTTGTTCTCTAAAAAGGATGTCAAACCTAGACTCATTAGGTGGATCCTCCTACTCCAAGAATTTGATCTTGAGATCCGAGATAAAAAAGGTTCTGAGAATAAAGTTGCCGATCATCTTTCTTGGATTCTCACAACTGATAATGCTCCTTTGCAAGATTCATTTCCAGATGAACATCTCCTGTCCATCACCCATAGTCAACTCCCATGGTTCGCAGACATTGTCAACTACTTAGCTGTGAGACAAATTCCTAATGGGTGGTCTAAACATGAAAAAGAGCATTTCTTTGTCAAAATCAAACACTATTGCTGGGAAGATCCTGAATTGTTCCACGTAGGTCCAGATCAAATAATTAGGAGATGTGTCCCCGAGGAAGAACAACAAAGCATCCTGAATTTTTGTCACACTCTATCTTGTGGGGGACACTTCGCGGGAAAGAAAACAGCCGCCAAAGTGTTGCAAAGTGGATTCTTCTGGCCCACTCTCTTCAAAGACGCCTATGAATTTAACAAGACTTGTCTTAGGTGTCAAGCCATTGGAAACATGAGCAAACGCGATATGATGCCACTCAACCCCATTCTAGTGGTCGAAATCTTTGATGTTTGGGGAATTGATTTTATGGGGCCCTTTCCGCCATCATTCGGATATGAGTACATTCTTGTGGCAGTCGACTATGTGTCTAAATGGATTGAAGCCATTGCCACCCGAACTAATGATCATAAAGTTGTCATGAAGTTTGTCCGAAAGAATATATTTTCAAGGTTCGGGTGTCCGAGGGCGATCATTAGTGATGGAGGTTCTCATTTCACTCATGCCCAATTCCGAGCTCTTCTCGGGAAATATGGGATCACTCATAAGATTGCCACCCCCTATCACTCCCAAACAAGTGGCCAAGTGGAGACATCCAATAGGGAGATCAAAAACATCCTGCAGAAATCTGTTAGGCCCGATAGGAAGGATTGGTCCGAAAGATTGGACGACGCTCTTTGGGCCGATCGGACAGCATACAAAACCCCCATTAGAATGTCTCCATATAGGTTAATCTTTGGAAAAGCTTGTCACCTACCTGTTGAGCTTGAGCATAGGGCCTATTGGGCTATTAAGCAGTTCAATTTTGACTTAGCCCAAGCCGGATCTCATAGGACCCTACAACTAAATGAGTTGGAGGAGCTGAGGAATGAAGCCTATGAAAATGCCAAGATTTACAAAGCCAAGACCAAAGCTTTCCATGATAAACACATTATGAGAAAATCATTTCAACCTGATCAAAAAGTTTGGCTCTTTAATTCAAGGTTGCGCTTATTCCCCGGAAAATTAAAGTCTAGATGGGATGGACCATTTGTTATGCTCAAAGCCTTTGATCATGGTGCTGTCAAAATTCTAGACCCTAAAAATGGTCAGATTTTCACTGTCAATGGTCAGCGTCTCAAACTCTACTTGGAGAACACACAACTTCTATCAAAGGAATCAATCCCACTGAGTGACCCATGATAAATACAAGAATGTCGTCTGGCTGAAGACGTTAAATTTAGCGCTTGTTGGGAGGCAACCCAACCATTTCTCTTCAAAAATCTAGTGAGTCATTTTCATTTGTGTTTGTAGGAGTTGGAAGAAGTCGTTTGCAAAAATTGCCTACCAAAATACCTACGTCTGTGCACCCCAGGTTGTACCTTTCCTTCCCAAGCATTCATGTATGCATTGTCATGTTCATATATTCTACATGTCATTGAGGACAATGCCATTCAAGTTGGGGGGGAGAGAAAAATTTTCATGATGCATATTGCACAACCTGATAGGAGTTTTATCTTGCATGTCATCATTCCATGAAAGTAGAAAGATGTAAACCCCATTTTGAGTTTCATGATTCATGCTTAATTTAAAAGTAATTCTGGAATAGAAAAGACTAGGGAGAAGGATGATGGGAAATTTAGTCAATATAGCCATGGAAAACTGACATAAGAATCCCTTTAAAGTTCATGTGCACTTTGAAAAAAAAAGAAGAAAAAAAAAGAAGAAAGAAAAGAAATTCATGTTGCACACTAATGAAACAAGCAAGACAAGCCCTCTACTGTTTTTGGTATGATGTCTGATATTCTGCACTTCTTAAGAAAAGAGATCTTTTTACAAAGCTTTCTGCCAAATTATCTATCAAATAAGCGTAATGGTACAAAAAAAAGGAAAAAAAGAAAAAAAATACACCATGAAAAATGCCCCTAGTCTTAGTAACCGGGCCTACTTCACCTAAGACGTGTTGAGGTTCGCGTAAAATGGAAAAGGGAACCTTGATCTGTGAAACCGGGCCTGCTTCTCCTAAGGCAAGAGTCGAGGTTCGCGTTGAGCAGTGAAGGGTAGTGCAACATCATGTGTGGTATAAAAGATCCCAAAGGGACAAAGCAATAAGGCAGACAAAAAGCTAATATACATAATGCTCTGATCTAAGAGGTGCAGGGTTGAAAGGCATTTGTTTAGAATAGCGAATGAGTGACGCAATTGTCTAAGCTGTGGATTTGGTAGTTATATATGCACAAGTGCTATTGAGCTTTGATTTGAATTCTTGATCATGTAGTTCCTACGTAAGGCTAGTGTGTATTAATGATTCCAGATTCTTAATCTTTGGTTGATTCTATGAAGGGAGAGCTGGATATGAGAGTATGAATTTTATAAACCCTTGGTAGTCCTAAATTTTAATTTTATTTGCATTGCTAAGGGACTAGCAATGAGTAAGTTGGGGGGTGTGATAAGTGTTCATTTTCGATGATAATTCATTACATGTACACCGTTTTATGTGCATATAATTAGATAATTATGCATGTCCCATCATTAATCTCAACTTTACATGTAAATTAAGTATTTCACGTAAATTGATTAATTTGGTGATATTATTTAATGAATTAAAGTTGAGGGCCATGAGCATTAATTCTCCATTGCATAATTAATCATGAGCATTTAAGATTTATGTGCATATTATGATAATTTTTATGGACTAAAGTGCAATTATGTGTGTGTAGGACACCAAAGGTAATTACAAAAGAAGCCGAAGGTAAAACAGTCACCACTACTTTGACCAAGTCAAAAGCACATATTTTGATTGGAGGAAAAGAAATTTCAAAAGTTTGAAATTGAAGAAAAGAAACACATATTTCGGTTGGAGGGAAAATTGAATTCAAAGTTTGAAATAAAGGAGAGGAATGATGAGCCTTGGGAAGGGGGTTGTCCAAAGCCCAAGGAGGGTGTACTTACCTACTTTTTCTCTTCCCCATGCATCATATTCTACTTAAATCCTATCCATCCACCTCCTTTGATACAATCTCCACCCTCCATCTATCCAACTTTTCCTATAAATAGCCCATGACAAGAAGGAGAAGGGTGTTCTTCTTTTGGCAATTTCTCTCCCAACCTTAGGCCTCCGAGTTCTCCCTTGTAAGTTCGTTTTCAGCTCATGCACTCTTCATCAAAGTTCTTTGTTTTTAAGTTCTCTACAACTTCTTCTTCTGGAGCATCTTCTAATTCCTTCTAGTTTTTAAGCTATTTCGTATTTTTCACTGTGCTGTCATGTTCATCTGCAAACCCATGTTTCCCTCTGTTCTTTCCCATATTTCTCCCCCTTCTAGTCATTTTCATCTCTTGCTGTCTTCATGAAAGTTCTTTATTTTTACGTTCTCTATAACTTCTTCTTCTGCACCATCTGCTAATTCCTTCTGGTTTTCAATCTATTACGTGTTTTTCACTGTGCTGTCCTGTGATTTCACTGTTCATCCGAGGTTCTAGCTTTTGTTATTTCTCAGTTTTGAAGTCCTTCCACTCTTCTTTTCTCTCTGAGTTCTTCATCAAAGTTCTTCCTCTTATGTATATCTAGATTTTCTTCTTCTATCACTTCCTCCAATTCTTCTTTATTTACGAGTTATATTTATTTTCTCACTATTTTACTCTCTCATCTTCTTCTTTCTTCATCTCCACACAAACCCTTCCACATTTCTCTCTATATTTCTCTCCCTTTTTATCCTCCACAATTCCCCTTTCATGGCGGCGTGCATATCAAGACGGTTGACGTTCCAAGGCTCGTGACGTGGACGGCGACGGTTTTTTCATCCACCTCTTTCCACGGCGATCTCTTTCAAGGCGGAGCGATCCTCTCCAAGGCTCGGCGAGGAGGAGACGACGGCGTCATCACCATTGCTACTACCATCTTCACACCTTAGGCTCCTCTTTTTGTTATTGCTTTAATTTTATTTCACTTCATTGTATTCTCATTGTGTCATTAGTGTAAACTTGTTTCACATTTCATGTACTCTTTCTTTTAAGTTAATGAAAGTTATTCTCTTGATCTAGTTCTTGATCTTCTTCCATCTCTACCTCTTTTTTCTATCTCTTCTTTCCACTTCATGCAATTATTTTCTATACCATAGGTGCATAGTCATAGGTGTTTTTAATTAAGTGTTTGGTTTGTTCTTCATTTCACTATTTTCTTTAAACAAAACAAAATCACAAGTGTTTTCTAAAGGACTCCAAGGTTTTTAACTTTAAAAATCTCTTCTTCTCTGTGGATTCGACCCTTCTCGCCACCTTATTACGTCTTACCTTCATCTAGTGCGAGTTGGAAATTTTAAGATTGATACGCATGTTTTAAACGATGAACTTTCGCGTTATCAATACTTCAAACAATAATACATGTAAATTCTCCAGTAACACAAACTGATTTCTAGTAATTAACTTTGAAACAAGCGATATATCCAACGACACCATAATTGAGACTAGAGATGTAATCTATTTTGAAAATGTATTTCTTTTTAAATCCAGAATTGAAACTAATGTAGGAAATAATAAACTTGGCTCTAGCTCAATTAAGAAGAAATAAAAAAGCAAGAACATAAAAGGTCTTTGATGATTTTTATACATTATTAATAGAAGATTTCCCAACTACATATTCTGATGCCATGAACTCTATAGACTTATCTTTCTGGAAGGAAGCTATAGATAATGAAATGAATTCAATAATCTAAAATAACATTTGGATTTTAACTGATTTGCCTCCTGGTTGTAAGACAATTGGATGTAAATGAGTCTTTAAGAAGAAATGAAAATCAGATGGATCAGTTGATAAGTATAAGATCAGATTAGTAGCCAAAGGGTTTACACAAAATGTTAACATAGATTATTTTGATGTATATTCTCCTGTGGCTGGGATCACCATCATTAGAGTCTTAATTGCTTTAGCATCCATATACAAATTAGTCATATATTAAATAGATGTAAAAACTACTTTCTTAAATGGTGAATTAGAAGAAGAAATTTATATGGATCAACCTAAGGGCTTCATTGTTCCAAGTCAAGAAAAGAAAGTATGTAAATTAATTAGATCACTTTATGGTCTAAAACAAGCACCCAAACAATGACATAAAAAATTCAATCAAAGCATTCTTTCTTATGGTTTTAAAATTAACCAAACTGATGCATGTGTACCGTAAAATGTTTGGTGAAAATATTGTCATATTGTGCCTGTATGTTGATGCAATTTTGATCTTTGGATCTAATATGCAAGTTGTAAAGAAAGAAAAATAATTTCTTTCTCAAAACTTTGACATGAAAGATTTATGTCAAACTGACTTAATTTTAAACACTAGAATCATAAGAAATTCGGGTGGAATAACATTATCACAATGTCACTATGTAGATAAAATCCTTAGAAAATTCTATCACATTGACTATCAACCAATATCCACTCCATATGACACTAGTGTACACCAAAAAAAGAACTTAGGAAATCCAGTGATGCAAAGTGAATATGCACAAATCATATGATCACTTGGATTCCTTACAAACTACACCAGGCCTGATATTGGTTATGCAGTTAATAGGTTCAGTAGATACACCATTAACCCTAATGAGAGTCATTGGAATGCCTTAGAAAGAGTCCTCAGATACCTAAAATGCACTATGACTTATAGACTACACAACACGGGTTATCCCTCTATGTTGGAGGGATATAGTGATGTAAATTAGATTAATGATTCCCTAGATGTTAAATCCATATCAGGTTTTATCTTTCTCTTAGGAGGAGGTGCAGTGTCATGGAAATCTACCAAATAAACTGTGTTAGCTAAAAGCGTAATGGAATCTGAAATGATTGCACTAGATACTACCTGTACAGAAGTTGAATGGTTGATAGATCTTTTGATTGATATTCCATTGATGGCATGCCATTTACCTTCTATATCTATTTTATGTGATTCTAAATCAGCAATTGATAAATGTATTGTGGACGCACTTTTGGAACGCTCTTTTTATTTGCTTGTTCATTTATTTAATTCATTTATTGGGTTTATTGAGTGCGTGGGCGTGTCAGTCACATAAGTGACGATTTATTCGGACTTCAAGGAAGCCCTTGGTGCATTCGATCTGACTAATCAGACGATTGTGTGTGTCGTGTCGGGATAAAAATTCGTCGCGCCGTAAAGGTCACGACGTTAATTACATCCCCTCGGAGAGGGGAAAACCCTTGATTAGTCGCTAGGAAAAGGGGCCTTATGGCCTTAAGTTAATGTTAATGAGATGAAACAATAGAATCTCGAACTGCGTTTAGACAGACCCCGCATTGGGGCATAAACGTTCAAAGTATGTCGGTCACTCGTGGACCATTCCATGTTCAGACGGAAGTCCGCATTTGTAGCGTAAAAAGACGGTGATAAAACTGCGTAGGTGTCTGTCCCGTATACGGCAAGTTTAATAAAAATGCGGGATTGGATCCCTGTAGAGACGGGTCAAGTTTGATGAACTATCGACCCGAGGCAATGCCGGATCATGGCCATACTGGGATGGTTCCCAAGATCCGAATCCAACTTAGCGGGGCGTCATTGATATTCTTTTCACACCGAGTCCGGGGGAGCGGAGGTGCCGGAGTGGGCGATATTATGTTCCTCAGTATTATTATTATTATTTGGTTGTTGGATTTTCTTTTATTCATTTAGAGACATGGACATATTTTGTTTTATTTATTTGTTACTGTTCTCGTTTTTGTTTGGATGTTCGATGTTCTTTTATTTAACTATTGTTAGTACCATTCCTTGCGTTTGATTATTTAGTGTTTTGGGTGCCCTTCATCTTATACGTTTTTTTTGTCATTTGGTTGTTTGTTTTTTTTGGTCACATTGGGTTATCGTTGTTATTTTTTTTTGCTATTAGCTTGCTTTGTTTATTTTCATTTTTTTTGAGAGGGGATGGGAGGAGTATATATGTGTTTGCGAATGGGTATGTGTGTGAGTGTTGTTTGAATATGCGTGTGTGTTATATCGGCGTGAGAAGGTGAGGGTGAGAAGAATGAGTAAAACGGCACGGGGGGTAATGAGAGTGAGTGTGAGTGTGGGGAGAATGTCTAAAACGGTGCAGGGGGGAGAAGAGGGAATGTTTTTAAAACGGGGTGGGGATGAGAAGGTTTGTGTACGAGGGAGTGAGGGAAGGATTAAAACGGCGCCGAAGGGGTGTCATCTGGCGCGTAAATGGGCGCGCTGATTCACACCCGCCTCCAGAGTCCCTCTTTTTTGTTTTGTTTTGTTTTTTCTTTTATACATGGCTAGTGCGTTAAAACGGCGTGAGGAGGTGGTTTGAAATGGCGCGCAAGGACCGGCGTCGGGTCACCTCTAGCCCTCACCTCTTTTCTTCTCTGTTTTGGTTTTTTCTTTTGCAGGTGTGTCGACGCGAGATTATAGGGAGTCGACATAGCAGAGTGAAGATCGGGCCAGACAGCAACGGCGTCAAGGGGAGTCGAACCTTAGGGTTGACTCTCTATCGCATGGAGCCTTTGGCTCCAATAACATTCATTCATTTCTCTATTCATTCATTTTTTGTTTACACTGTTCACTTGGGAAAGTGGAACAAGGGGTTCATCGTTCATTTGATGATCTTAAGATCTTTTTATTCATCATGTTTTGTTCAAATCCATTCGGATGGTTAGCGTGATTTGATGGTTTGTCCTTTTGTCATTCGCGTTCCTAGCGAAAATTTGGCAGCACCTCCCCCGCGTTCGGAGCGTTCGGGGTGTAAAATACAGAGCCACCTACAAAATATTCTGATACGACCTCCAAACATGGGTGAACCGCGAACGACTGCCCAGTGACCCAAGGTGGACATGGAAGCTCGAGGACTAGCCTTCAAGGGGTTCCAGTGGGCCCCGGGCTGTGGCTTCAAGAAAATTTATGGGGCAGATGTTTACCATGTCATCAAGGACATGACCATTGGTATTCACCCTTTGAGTGGAATCTCCAGAGGACTTGCTATGAATCAACGAGCTTCTAAGAGACCCAGGATGATCACCAATAGAGGAGAGAAAGGGGAGCGTCTTGATGGATGGAGGAAGAGTTATACACTCTGTGACGACCTAGACTCTATGAAGAGTGATCTAGAGGGGGGTTAATAGATCAATCACAAAATTTAAACTTATCACAGCAGCTACTAGTGCGGAATTATAACAAGCTACTACAGGACGGTCTAAAGGCACTCAATCGCAACCAAAATATAACAAATCAAGTTGATCGGTCCATATGCGATCCTAAACAACCATCTACTGAGCGATGAAATGAAAACAACTATGAATACAAGTCACAAAGCAATCACACAGTAGAAGAGGGGTTTTTAGGTGGTTCAACTTCAATCTATAGGTCTACGTCCACCCCACACTCAAATCAGAGTGTGGCTTCACTGCTGACTCATCGCTTGCCGCTGATCCACAGCTTCGGGGGCGGATCCCTACAACCTGCTGAGCTTCACAGCTTGCTGTCTAGAGGAATCCTCCTCTGCAACCACTGAGGATTATAGCTTAACCTGTCCAGAGGAATCCACCTCTGCCCGCTGAGGATTATAGCTTAACCTCTGCTGACACACAGCTTGAACAAGAGTTTCAAAAATGAAATGAAACAAAGCAAAAATCAGGAAACCCAAATGGGAATGTAGCTCAACAACGAGCAAGATCAGCTCTGGTTCTGAACCTGGAGACTGATGACAAACACTCTCTGAAATTCTTCTCTCCAAGCTCTCTTTCATTTTCTCTTCTCAGATCTGCTCTCTATCAATCTGGATCGGGCTTAATCTTTTTCTCACTATGCTTCTTCTCCCAATATAACACTGGACTCTTCTGCCCCGATAGGTCCTCTCTTGAACGAGCATCTCTTTTTTTTTGATAGGTAGCAACATAGAGGTAGGGCGCGTGCTCACCACGTTTCCCGCCCAATTGCCTTATCCAAATCTAACATTCCTAGGCCAGGTGGCAGCATCCCAGCTCGACTACTTTCCACGTGTCATGATCCTGACACATCTTCTATTCTTGGATCACGAGCCTTTCTTAACTTCCTCGAACAGGTATCCTGTCAAAGTATCAGACATACTGTCAGCTTATGACAATTATATAAGAGATAAAGAGATTGCACGGAGTTGAAATATAGTCAGAACTAAAGTGCACAGACTCAACACAGCATTTGGTTATATGTGCACATACTTAATGTACACGCAGCAAACATATGCACAGACATGATCCCAGCGCAGGACTACAAAGCCCACATACTACGTGTGTGCAAAGCACAAACACTGTACTGACTAAATGTGTAGCGACCAGGATTCCGGATACCCGGTGCACCCGGTATAAATACCGAATGCACATGTATTCCACACACTCCTTTTTCCCTTCGGCGCTTTCCCGCGCTTGGGAGGCCTCGCGGGTCCCACTCCTTGCCGAACGCCGTGCAATGGCAGGGAAAACGGAGAGGAAGAAGTGAGGATCAGTCACCCTACCTCCACCGAAGAAATCGTGCCCCGAAGGGACTAAACCACGCCGAAATCCACGCGCGAACCGATTTCACCGGCTTTGAATCCACCATTCGGGATCGCGCCAGAATCGATCCGATCCTTGCTCCATCGCGGACCCAGCCAGCTCCATCATGTCCCCAACACGTGCCTCTAGGTCCTCCGTCTACAGTCGGAGCCGAGGATGAGAACAGGAGAGAAAACGGGAGAGAGAGAGAGGCGACGGCGGCGAATGAGAAGGAGGAGAGAGGAAAAGAAAAGAAATAGAAAAGAAATTAGGAAATTTTCCTAATTTCTGAAAATTCCGAAAATGCGCCGAAAATGCACAAATTCAGAAAAATACGCAAAAATAGCCGAAACGACCGACTCGAAGAGTACATCGTCGCTGCAGCATCCACGAGTTCGAGAATCGACAAACAAACTCACCGTAGTCAACTCAACTCGGAAGCCACAAAAGCGAACCGAAACTCAACGAAACCAATCCAAAATAGATCCGAAAGATCCAACAAAGATCCCACAAGACCTGCAAAGGATCCAGCAAAGATCTACCAAGGATCCAGGGCATTACATCCTCCCCTCCTTTAAGAAATTTCACCCTCGAAATTAGGGACTAACAAAGGAGAAGCAGGGAAGAACAACCCTACAACACAACCATGAAAAATGACACAAATCTCGAGAAACACAGCTCAGAGGAACACTGCCAGGCCAAAATTATAGGTACACACTCTAGCTTCCAAGACAGCAAGTCCACAGCACGAGCATGGCACCAAAGTGAACATATCTGACACCTCCGAAGCAAAGGCAACGTCGCTCACGTCTCACCAGGAACGGAGACACGACTGCCACAACAATCGATAACCAACACCGAGAAACACAACGACAGCACGGCAAGCGGCAGCTTATACAAGGAGACACAGTCCTCACAGCTGATAGCTCGCAACATCATCGGCTCCAGTGCCAAAGGCAACAGGGAACACCTGGCACACAGGACACCAACGACAACAACACCACTGGACCAGAAACACAATCAAGTCAGCACTCACTCAGATATCACATCTGATTAAGTCGCAAGCTAACTCTACCCAAGAGAAAGGGAGTACAGCAAGCTAACTGACAACACAATGGTCCAAGACAAGAACACAAAATCATAAAGAGACAGCGCCAAAACAACACAACGGCCACCTGCAGGATTTCAACTCCGTACAACACACAGAGCCAAGGAACACAACTGCAAGTAGGGTCACATCAAGGCACAGGAACAGCTGAGCACATGACCACAAGAGACAGGTCACGCATCAGACTGCTCACCAAGAGAAGACCCACAACAACGAGAAACGACAACAATCTCGGGGAACGCATCTCAAGGACTACAAACACGCCTCGAGAGCACAATACCCAAGAAAGAAATGCAGATCAAAGGGTACTCAATCAGCAAGGAACGCCGACAAATTCCCCGACACTCGCAAATGCCAATGCCAACACCAGAAAACCACAAACAATGGCACGGCAACACACAAAGTCAAGGCACGAGAAGCCAAGATGAAGTCACATCGAGAAAGAACGAACCTCTCGACGAGTGGGTAGCCAACCCACACACTTCGCTGCACTCTCAACAACGCGCACAGGCAATAGAACAACACCGGTAATCGCATCTCAGCACACGCCAGGCGTCATCGCAATCAACAAAGACCGCAATTAACACGCCACGAGCACCGATCTCGCGAACAACCGATCACAAGGAGCCTAAGTGCAACAAAGGAAGAGCACCAGCTTCAGCGCAAAGCACACGGAAAGAACTAATCTCAGTTTACCATCACGTCCTGGAACAACAAATGAGCCCTCACAATACATCGGTCGCTAGACATGGCACGACAATTACGGTACACAATAGCTCTTAACACCATTACGGAGTCCAAAGCCAAGCAACCGTACCACAAGAGAGAGATCAGGCTCACAACAAGGCTGTCCACACTTAAGCAGACACAGGACAAAGGCACAACCAAGACAGCAATTCCAAGGCAACACTCGAAAAGATTCCACCAGAAGGGACGAGAAGCAAGAAGCTCAACCACAAAAGCTCACCAGGAAGGGGAATCCTAGCTCTCCTGAGCAACTTCTCTAACACGGGATCTAATTGAGCACTTCAACAGAAGTAAAACACATCAGGGGCTGAGCAGACTCAAGCCAGGACAACCAAAGCAACGTAAGAACGTGCATGGCCGTCACACCAACGCTAAAAGTCACAAGCCACCTGAGCAAAACACGAAAACAGCTCGAACAATGCATTGCAGGTTCATGCCAACCGACAAACACTGCCAAGTGCAACACGATCGAGACCAACTTCAAAACTGAACAAAGCACCTCGTCACACCCAGACGAGAGCAAAACCATCTCGTACAGTGCCAACAAAGCACGCACAAGACCACACATGGAAAACACCGCGATAAACCATCGCAACACCTACGCCAGCAAGAGACTGTACTGGACCTCAAAGACTCTGGTAACTGTATATCTGGATTTCCATGTATTTCACATGACAATGCTCTGATAGCTCAGAAAAGAAACTCCGAACATCTCAGAACACTGCTCTGATACCAACTGTAGCGACCCGGATTCCGGATACCCGGTGCACCCGGTATAAATACTGAATACACGTGATACCACATGGGACCCGCGAGGCCTCCCAAGCGCGGGAAAGTGCCGAAGGGAAAAAGGAGTGTGTGGAATACATTGAAGCCAGCAGATATAACAGTAAGCAATTAAATTTCATTAGATCGGTTTGCTAAAGTAGCAGAAAAAAAATTACATTTTTATTAGCAATTTCAACAATTACAATTATACCCCAGAGTCAAGTCCTAAGGAAAGACAACAAGTACAGTCTGACAGAAAAGAAACGTACACAGAAGTCGGGAGAAGCCCGACGAAGGTACAGTTGGCAGCTACAGCAAACGCGCACCTCCAAGAGCAGCAGAGGCAGACGGCGAAACCCACCTGAATAGCAGGGGTGAGTCTCAACAGAAACTCAGTAGGGGTCACGCGGATCCCCACTGGAAAATGCACAGAGCAACGGAAGCAACTACGGAAACAGCAAGTGCAGCAAAGCAGGAAAAGCTACACTAAAAAGCTGTAAACAGACAGGGTACAGCAGGAGTAGGGAACAGGCTAAGAGCAAGGGGAGCTCAACAACAAAGAAGAGCGAGGCCGTAAAACACGGGACAACGGTCACCGAGGAGAACTCGGCACCCTAAGCTACTCCAAGCGGCAACAGACGGTCAACCCCAAACTCACACAGTAGGGTAACCTAATCCGTCAGTCAAAACAAAGGCGAAGGCAGACACCAACGCCGAAAACACAGACAAACACGACTGGAACAGTCGTGCACACAGCCCCACGCATGACGAGAGTGTCATGCCAACGACAGAACACTGACCTCGAGTACGGCCACGAGAGGGCAACTCGCAAAGGTCACAGCGCACAAGAAAACACGAGAGTCACGGCACCGAGTGACAGGAGCACTCTCCTCCCAGAAGAACAGCCAGAAGCGTCCACTGACGACTTACACTGCGCCACAAGTGTCATGTCACTCAAGGACAAGACACACCAAGAACCAGGTCCGAGGAACAACGACGTTCCAAGGAAACAAGGTACCACAGCACGAAACTACAGCACCAACTGCGAGTGACTAGTCAGGGCCACGCCCGTCGGTGCAAGTCCCCAGTCCCTGACCACGTGTGCACACACCGACCACTACCTAGGTCAGGCCTCTAGCTAGAATTCCCCTCGGTAGGACGCTACCGCTGGCCGGGGCCTACGGAACTAGCTTAAGAACCGTACGTACCAAACGCAACAGGAAACACCCCTCCACCACTCCCGGTGGGTCGGCAAAAGCCTAGGGCTACAACTAGGGGAGGCTCACAAGGCACAGACTCCGAAACACAGGTGCTTCTGCACAGACAGCTAAGGAAAGCCCTGTCTCATGCACCACAAAGCACCCGGCAGTCAAACAACTGCCAACAGATTCAGAACCAGGCAACTAGACCTACGACGTAACGATCCCTGAGTCGAACGACTCAAAGGTAAGATCGTCACAGACAGCGGAACAAGCCGCCAATCGGTCTAATCCTAAGTCAGAAGAAACCACGCTCCGCAGAAAACAATACACAGAGACCTGAGGGAAACACCAAGAACCCTCAGACATGCCTGGACATGCAAACCGAGGTAGAACCACACCTCGAGGCATCCAGAAGCAGTGTCTCGAGCCGGACGCAACCATCGAGACACACACACACAAGGCCACATGTCAACCACTGGGTCACACCGGGTTGACCTGAACCCAACAGCAATACAAGCAAAAGTAGGATAAACAATCCTATCGCAAGTAAGAAGACTCGTGGCCACCTTACAACGTAGTCTTAGCCCTCTTAGGACGTCAAGAAACATCCACGGGACAACGGGCAGACCACAAGGCCAAGCCAAGACACACAGGAATCAACGGGCGGAAAACAAAGGCACAAGGAATGCAACGCACCAGCCTTAGACCGCTACAAGCAAGCGACGGTCTATCCTAGGGCCGTTACTTCCCAAACAACGGACGGGAATCAATCCGTCACACACACCACCCTGACAAACCTACAAAACCACACTAAAGCCAAGTAACGCACAACACCAGGCGCGTTACAACCAAACGACGCACGGGGGTAGGCGCGTTATTCTCAACGTGCACAGCCACCCTCAACCCAGCACAAAACAACAAACGACGGCCAGGAGCAGGCGCGTTGTACCACAACGACGCATGGGGCCACAACCGCTACATCCAACGGGCACAGCCACCCAAGCTCGGCCAAAACAGAATGTAACGGCCAGAGGCAGGCGCGTTACACTCAAACAACGCACGGGGCACGACCGCTGGAGGCACCGCCTCAACAGGTCAAACGTCGGTCAAACAGCAAGTAACGGCCAGGACCAGGCGCGTCACTTTCCTCTAACGCGCTGGGTCAAGCGCGTTAGATCAACCGACTCAACCCCAAAACAAAACGACAAAAAGGAAGTAACAGGCTAACCTAGGCGCGTTACAAGGAAACGACGCGCCACCCTAGGGCCGTCACATTCCCAAAAGCGTGAAAACTCAAAAATGCCTAATCAAATGGCGGTCTATCGTAGGGCCGTCAGAGCCAAGTAACGGCCACTGAAACGACCGCCACATCGGTCACGGCGGGAAAACAGAGGAACGGCCAAACGGGCCCATTCCACGTCCCATTCACGCCGAAACGCAGGGGAAACAAACCATAACGACAAATAACAACCTCAGGGGACTCAAAACCCCACATGCAAGCTCAAAAACGCAAGATCCGGGCGATTTAGACAAATCGACCCTAAGCGGGTCACCGAGGTTCCCGGGCTCCTACCGGCCTCGAATGAACACCAAACCACACGAAACTCAC
Organism: Amorphophallus konjac; assembly: GCA_022559845.1. Taxonomy (NCBI): domain Eukaryota; kingdom Viridiplantae; phylum Streptophyta; class Magnoliopsida; order Alismatales; family Araceae; genus Amorphophallus; species Amorphophallus konjac. Next base: position 78,574,719 of record CM040123.1, on the reverse strand, counting down.
GTGGACGAGATCCTAACATCCCTGCGGTTAGTTAGAAGCTAACTACGCCACAAACGGTCGCCGTTTACTGGCCGACCCTAAAAACCACGAAAATCACGGTTTAGGCAAAACAAGCCCAAACTCGGCCGTTTCCTTGCCGAACGCCGTGCAATGGCAGGGAAAACGGAGAGGAAGAAGTGAGGATCAGTCACCCTACCTCCACCGAAGAAATCGTGCCCCGAAGGGACTAAACCACGCCGAAATCCACTCGCGAACCGATTTCACCGGCTTTAAATCCACCATTCGGGATCGCGCCAGAATCGATCCGATCCTTGCTCCATCGCGCACCCAGCCAGCTCCATCACGTCCCCAACACGTGCCTCTAGGTCCTCCGTCTGCAGCCGGAGCCGAGGAGGCGAACGGGAGAGAAAACGGGAGAGAGAGAGAGAGGCGACGGCGGCGAATGAGAAGGAGGAGAGAGGAAAAGAAAAGAAATAGAAAAGAAATTAGGAAATTTTCCTAATTTTCAAAAATTCCAAAAATGCGCCGAAAATGCATAAATTCAGAAAAATACGCAAAAATAGCCGAAACGACCGGCTCGAAGAGTACATCATCGCTGCAGCATCCACGAGTTCGAGAATTGACAAACAAACTCACCGTAGCGTTCCGTAACTAGTACGTGAGAAAAACCCACACGGCTCGTCAACTCAACTCGGAAGCCACAAAAACGAACCGAAACTCAACGAAACCAATCCAAAACAGATCCGAAAGATCCAACAAAGATCCCACAAGACCTGCAAAGGATCCAGCAAAGATCTACCAAGGATCCATGGCATTACATCTCGTTGTGGTACAACGCGCCTGCTCCTGGCCGTCGTTTGTTGTTTTGTGCTGGGTTGAGGGTGGCTGTGCACGTTGAGAATAACGTGCCTACCCCCGTGCGTCGTTTGGTTGTAACGCGCCTGGTGTTGTGCGTTACTTGGCTTTAGTGTGGTTTTGTAGGTTTGTCAGGGTGGTGTGTGTGACGGATTGATTCCCGTCCGTTGTTTGGGAAGTAACGACCCTAGGCTAGACCGTCGCTTGCTTGTAGCGGTCTAAGGCTGGTGCGTTGCATTCCTTGTGCCTTTGTTTTCCGCCCGTTGATTCCTGTGTGTCTTGGCTTGGCCTTGTGGTCTGCCCGTTGTCCCGTGGATGTTTCTTGACGTCCTGTGAGGGCTAAGACTACGTTGTAAGGTGGCCAGAAGTCTTCTTACTTGCGATAGGATTGTTTATCCTACTTTTGCTTGTATTGCTGTTGGGTTCAGGTCAACCCGGTGTGACCCAGTGGTTGACATGTGGCCTTGTGTGTGTGTGTCTCGATGGTTGCGTCCGGCTCGAGACACTGCTTCTGGATGCCTCGAGGTGTGGTTCTACCTCGGTTTGCATGTCCAGGCGTGTCTGAGGGTTCTTGGTGTTTCCCTCAGGTCTCCGTGTATTATTTTCTGCGGAGCGTGGTTTCTTCTGACTTAGGATTAGACCGATTGGCGGCTTGTTCCGCTGTCTGTGACGATCTTGCCTTTGAGTCGTTCGACTCAGGGATCGTTACATCGTAGGTCTAGTTGCCTAGTCCTGAATCTGTTGGCAGTTGTTTGACTGCCGGGTGCTTTGTGGTGCACGAGACAGGGCTTTCCTTAGCTGTCTATGCAGAAGCACCTGTGTTTCGGAGTCTGTGCCTTGTGAGCCTCCCCTAGTTGTAGCCCTAGGCTTTTGCCGACCCACCGGGAGTGGTGGAGGGGTGTTTCCTGTTGCGTTTGGTACGTACGGTTCTTAAGCTAGTTCCGTAGGCCCCGGCCAGCGGTAGCATCCTACCGAGGGGAATTCTAGCTAGAGGCCTGACCTAGGTAGAGGTCGGTGTGTGCACACGTGGTCAGGGACTGGGGACTTGCGCCGACGGGCATGGCCCTGACTAGTCACTCGCAGTTGGTGCTGTAGTTTCGTCATGTGGTACCTTGTTTCCTTGGAACGTCGTTGTTCCTCGGACCTGGTTCTTGGTGTGTCTTGTCCTTGCGTGACATGACACTTGTGGCGCAGTGTAAGTCGTCAGTGGACGCTTCTGGCTGTTCTTCTGGGAGGAGGGTGCTCCTGTCACTCGGTGTCGTGACTCTCACGTTTTCTTGTGCGCTGTGACCTTTGCGAGTTGCCCTCTCGTGGCCGTACTCGAGGTCGGTGTTCTGTCGTTGGCATGACACTCTCGTCATGCGTGGGGCTGTGTGCACGACTGTTCCAGTCGTGTTTGTCTGTGTTTTTGGCGTCGGTGTCTGCCTTCGCCTTTGTTTTGGCTGATGGATTAGGTTACCCTACTGTGTGAGTTTGGGGTTGACCGTCTGTTGCCGCTTGGAGTAGCTTAGGGTGCCGAGTTCTCCTCGGTGGCCGTTGTCCCGTGTTTTACGGCCTCGCTCTTCTTTGTTGTTGAGCTCCCCTTGCTCTTAGCCTGTTCCCTACTCCTGCTGTACCCTATCTGTTTACAGCTTTTTAGTGTAGCTTTTCCTGCTTTGCTGCACTTGCTGTTTCCGTAGTTGCTTCCGTTGCTCTGTGCATTTTCCAGTGGGGATCCGCGTGACCCCTACTGAGTTTCTGTTGAGACTCACCCCTGCTGTTCAGGTGGGTTTCACCGTCTGCCTCTGCTGCTCTTGAGGTGTGCGTTTTCTGTAGCTGCCAGCTGTACCTACGTCGGGCTTCTCCCGACTTCTGTGTACGTTTCTTTTCTGTCAGACTGTACTTGTTGTCTTTCCTTAGGACTTGACTCTGGGGTATAATTGTAATTGTTGAAATTGCTAATAAAAATGTAATTTTTTTTCTGCTACTTTAGCAAACCGATCTAATGAAATTTAATTGCTTACTGTTATATCTGCTGGCTTCAATGTATTCCACACACTCCTTTTTCCCTTCGGCGCTTTCCCGCGCTTGGGAGGCCTCGCGGGTCCCATGTGGTATCACGTGTATTCGGTATTTATACCGGGTGCACCGGGTATCCGAATCCGGGTCGCTACAAAATGTGCCTTGAGCAACCTTGCACAGACTTACGACTCACAGACTACTCATGCACAGACAAGCCAACGAAGTGTGCACAATCAACTTTTGTTCCTTCTTTTACAAGATTATCTCCACTATCCTCAATAACAGGCTGGCTACACTTCTTCCAAAACTTATATCTTTGGAACAGTCAACTTTTGTTCAAGGTAGACAAATAGTGGAAAATATTGCTTTAGCTCAAGAACTGGTTCATGAGCTGGGCAGAAAGACCAGAGGGGGTAATGTTATGTTTAAGCTGGATATGGCCAAGGCATATGATCGCCTTGAATGGGATTTCCTCTATGCTATTCTGAGAAAATTTGGATTCAGTCTGAATTTCATCAACCTCATTGAGAAACTGTTGAATAATTGCTGGTTTTCAGTGCTACTGAATGGTGATTTGGCAGGCTTTTTCAAATCTTCAAGGGGAATTCACCAAGGAGATCCCATCGCTCCAGCCCTTTTTATATTAGCAGAAGAAGTGCTCAGTAGATCTTTAAAGGAAGCTTTCATTGCTGGAAATGTTGGGTGGTACGCTGTCCCCAGGGGCTGCCCTAATGTATCTCACCTATTGTTTGCAGACGATACACTCATTTTCAGTAATGCTTCTATGAACTCTATCCGAAGGTTAATTAAAACTCTCCAGGTTTATGAAATAGCTTCTAGTCAGTCGATTAATGTTGGGAAGAGTGGTTTTTTTATGCATCAAAAAGCCAATCCTGCTGCTATTAATCAGATAAAAGCTTATACTGGTTTTTCTCAGCATTCATTTCCACACAAATACTTGGGCTTCCCTCTAACTCTTGGCAGGAGCAAAAAAGTATACTTTGCCGGGCTGATATCTTCTATTCAGAAGAGATTGGAGGGTTGGCAAGGGAAATTGCTTTCCCAGGGAGCTAAACTAACCCTCATCAAACATGTGCTGACTTCAATCCCGATCTTCACCTTGGCCTCCTCCCCTCTTCACACTGGCATCCACCAAACCCTGGACAGATCCTTTGCAAATTTTTTCTGGGGATCTTCCTCTCATGGGACAAAACATCATTGGAAATCTTGGCACTCCATCTGCAGACCAGTTAGCCAAGGTGGTTTGGGTATAATGTCCCTGAGACATTTGGAGATAGCGCTGAGGGTGAAAATGCTGTGGAGAGCTTTACATTCTAATTCTTTGTGGGCTATTTATTTCAGAGCCAAACACATCAAGGAGTGCCATATTACGGATGTGACATTTAAATGCATGAAAGGCCATGGCAGAAGAAGCAGGATTCAAGCCAGAAATCTCATTGCTCAACATAAAAAAGTCATCATCGGTGATGGGAGCTCCACCGGTTTCTAGAGGGATACATGGCTGGGTAACCAGCCCCTGTACTTATTTACCCCGATGGCTGCTATACCCAACAGCCAGGTTACTGTCAGCCAATGCATTCTGCATCCGACACCTGAAGAAACTAAGGTTATAAACACCTATTTACCCACTGACATTTCCTCTGCTATTAGAGCTACTATTCTTTCCCAGCTGCAGGACCAAGAGGTTTGGTCCCTCTCATCATCGGGCCATTGTGTAGTTTCTTCAGTATACAAATTTATTAGCAACAGCAATCATGCACAGGGTCAACTACCTTGGTCCAGACTTTGGTCTAAATGGCTGCCAACCAAAATCTCTGTGCTCCTTTGTAAGATTGTAAGTAACTGCTTACCCACAGACTACAATGTATAGGCCCTGGGTATTCAGCTGTGCTCCAAATGCCATTGCTGCTCCCGGCCTCAAGTGGAATCTTTGCAACACATCTTTATTGACAGTGACATAGCCTCTTTTACTTGGTCTTCCCATTCGGCCCTGGGGCTGCAGTTTGAAGGCTTCTCTGCCAGATTCAGGATTCTCAGTTCGGTTTCTCTGCTAAATCTGAAATCTAAGTATGGTCTATTCTCCTTGGCTGTCATTGGTTACACCATGTGGGAACTTTGGTCCGCGAGGAATTTGGCCAAATATGAAGACGAGCATATTTCTAAGACTAGTCTTCTTCACAGCATTGTCGCCCAAGCCAAAACAATTTGTGAACTGTCGGATTTAAGGGAAGAAAATCCCAGCAGGAAGCTCACTCTTTCTCGTTTTGGAATAAAAGGAGGCATTACTAAAAATCCCAAACTAAAAGTTGTCAAATGGGTTTGTCCACCATGGCCTCTGCTTAAACTGAATACCGATGGTGCCAGCAAGAATTTAGGTACTTCAGGTGGGGGTGGTCTTATCAGAGATTCTAAAGGTGATATTGTCATTGCATTCTCCCACTTCTATGGGGCTTCCAACAGTATTATTGCTGAAGCTAGAGCTCTCTTAGATGGATTCAAATACCTTAGAATGGTTACCTCTCATCCGACCTTGATTGAATGTGACTCCAAAATCCTTATGCAAATCATCAACAAGCAAGCTCACTGCCCATGGACTATCCTTACATATGTCAGAGAAATCAGGGAACTTCTCTCTCAAAGGGACTCAGTCATTCATATCTTTAGAGAAGCAAATGTTGTTACTGATTTGTTAGCCTCTCTAGCATGCACCAATAAATGTAATTCTTTCTTTTCCTCCCATGAGCTACCCACAAATATCAAGGGTGCAGCTCGGTTGGATAAGCTAGGTATGCCTAGCATCCGTATCATGTAATATTCATTTGATGTTTTTCTCAATAAAATTAACCTCCTAGTGGTCTAATGGCGAAGTGTTTCCTTTGCCGAGGAGCACTTTCCATTTCACCTCTAGGCAGGGTTTCATAAAAAAAAAGTGTGCACAGACTTTATGTGCACAGTGCAAAAGTTGCACCAACTTGATGACGTGCGACAGTAATTGTTGCACCGACTTGCTGTGCCAAGAGCTCAACATGCACGGACTTAGTCGCGTCTATCAACGAAGATTGCACCGACTTAATTGGTGCACTGACCTAGATATGGACTAACATAGACATGCACTGAGACAGAAAATGCACTGACCTCCTGTATGCTTGACAAACACAAACATGCACCGAGTATATATATATATATATATATATATATATATGTATGCACAGACCTGAATGTTGCACGGACATTGTATAGCACAAGGCAAACGTGCACAGACAGTGTATGAGACATGCACCGACCCTTGCATCGATATGCACCGACCTTAGTCAGCCTACAGCTGAACTAGCATCGGTTGGAACAGAATTGCACAGATCTTATACGCATGATATGCACCCTATGCACGGACTTAATACAGAATGAACTAAGTGTTGCATTGACTCTGTTCTTATGCAAAGACTGCGTATAAAGGTGTAAACAACATATATATGATCATCTGACAAATGAAATTTGGAAAAATACACACATCATCATATCAAGACAAAGTGGACAAAGTTAACTTTTCAATTAACGAAGTCAGACAGAACTATTGCCAATCATTCAAAATAATTCAGCATAAAGCAGTACACAACTGCTCATCAATCCCCAGAGGAGACCCAACATTCTCCCCCTTTTTGATGATGGCAACCCCAATGGCAAACCTAAATACAAATGCCATAAAGATGATGTATTTTGATGAGTCATAAAACATGTTCAGACGAGTCATAAAAAAAGATGTGCAGACTCTCAGATGTTGTGCAGACTGTATGAACATTCTCCCCCTGAATAAGTTACTCCTCCCCCTTAAAAAACATGCATTCTTGACAGACCTTCTCTCCTCCTAGAGATCAATCTCTCCCCCTTCATTTCAGAATAGAGAGAGTGACACCTAAATAACCTGAATAATTTCTCCCCCTTTGCCATCAGCAAACAAGGAGTAAGGGAGTCAAAGGAAGTAAGAAGAACCAGGGAGGATGTAGGAGACAGATTAACATTCCTATGTAATAGTTCAGAATAGGAGTAGATTATTTGGCAGTTCTTCAGTCATAAGAGTCACCATTGTGCAATTAGACAAGAATCTAGTTTAATAGTTATAAAAGGTAAAGTGAATGCACTGATTTTCTGAAATAGAGTTATAGTACCCGTTTATAGCAATGAACCTAAGTCACATAATCATGATTGACTAAGTCAAGACTGTATCCTACTAATTTCAGAATCAATAAATGTCAAGGAGAGTGACCTGAATTTGTATTGAGGTTAAACAATTAACACTTAGTGAAATTAGAATTTTAAGGCTTACAGCAAATCTTTTTCACTTCAGATTTTTAAATTGAGCTTAGTGAACAGACATGTGTCATTTATACTGTTGACATTAAGGGTACACGTGGATTAGACACAAGTACCCCCAGTTACTAAGCATAAACTTCCATATCTGTCTCTGATCAGACACTACACAGATGATTTACACCTTTGACATTAAGGGTACACGTTTATCAGACGCCAGTACCCCCAGTTACTAAGTGAAATCGGCCCTATAGATTTGACCATATGAACAGAGGTGACATGAAGCACTTTATGACATGAATTCCTCTCCATTTCCTTGGCGAAGGGTTCAGTTTCTTAATGTAATTCATTCATTGCTCTGCCACTATATTTATTTCTTTTGCTAATGATTTTACTTTTGCTACCCTTTTAATTTTTAAAGTGACTTGTTTAAAAACAATACTCTTTCTGATTTTCCCAGCATAGACTTCACTAAATCTTTAATTTTCAGATACAGTGAAGATTTTATCTGTCATTGTTATGAAAGAGAGGTTGAGTGTCATAAAAGGTTTTCTATCACCTTATATTCTGAAAACAGTTTTTAAACTCTACAGTTTATTAAAATTAAACCATCAGTTCATTCAAAGAGCAAATGTGATTCTTATAAAAGAAGAATTGTGATAATTAGTGCTCCACATAATGAACCAGTAGCAAGACTGTTATTTATTCAGAATGAGGGAAATTCAAATATAAGCACAAAGTCAGCTTACGAGAGGTTTCAAGGAATGGATATTGCACTCAGATCAAATTCTACTTAACTTCCCCTTACATCATGATGCATCGACTTTGATATGCAAAAAGCAGACCTTGCACCGACCTTAACATGCAGGACGTAGACAATGTATCGACTTTGTATGCGAATGATGTGAAGATGCATCGACTATGACATGTGAAGACACGAGGTGCACGGACTTTACATGTGGCTTAGACACACGGTGCACCGGCCTTGTATGCAGAGGACTCACATTATGCATCGACTATGTGCAAAATTGTATTGACAGAACCTCGGTGCAGAACATGCATTGGACTTAGATGCTCACACAATGCATCGACTATATGCGATATATGCAGCGACTTATACTCTGTGCAAGAATATTCATCGACTTTAAAACTCAACAGTGCAAGACATGCATATTACATTTCAACTGTGCAAACCAATTGTTCAGACATCAAAAGCTTTTTATTCAAAATTCAGAAATAGGGTAACACAGAATTATTTTTTCAAGCCATTTACATTTCAATTAAAGAAAGAAATCATGAATCATTTTCATGTTGAAATTTACATAGCCCCAATTCTCTTCTTATATATTTAAATCTTTCATTTCCAAGAGGCTTAGTAAAAATATCAGCAATTTATTTTTTGGTTTCAACAAAATGTAATTCAATTTCATTCTTGCTTACTGCATCTCTAAGAAAATGATATTTTATTTCAATGTGCTTGGTTCTAGAGTGATGAACAGGATTCTTTGTTAGGCAAATAGCACTAGTATTATCACATAACATTGGAATACATCCCAAGTTTATCTGATAGTCTGAAAGTTGGTGCTTGATCCATAGTACCTGAGCTGCACAGTTCCCTGCAGCGACATATTCTGCCTCTGTAGTGGATAAAACAACAGTGTGTTACTTCTTTGAAGCCCAAGATACTTGGCAACCACCTAGGAACTGGCAGTAGCCACTTGTGCTTTTCCTATCTACCCGACACCCAGCATAGTTTACATCAGTGTATGCTAGAAGCTCTAGCTCACACTTAGCAGGGTACCAAAGACCAAGCTCTTGGGTGCCTGATAAATACCTAAAAATCCTTTTTACTGCACTAAAGTAAGACTCCTTAGGACTAGCCTAAAATCTAGCACATAAACACACTGCAAACTATATATCAGGCCTAGATGCAGTAAGGTAAAGAAGGGATCCGATCATACCTCTATACAGCTTGTAATCAACTGTTTTACCTTTGGAGTCTTCATCAAGACTTGTTGAAGTACCCATTGGTGCTGCAATTTCCTTGAGGTTTTCATATTTCAACTTCTTCAGCATGTCCCTTATGTACTTAGACTGGGTGATGAATGTTCCATCTTTAGTTTGTGTCACCTGCAGTCCAAGAAACAGTTTTAGCTCACCCATGGAGCTCATCTCAAATTCTTGTGTCATCAATCAGAAAATTCCTTACACATCTTCGGGTTAGTTGAACCGAAAATAATATCATCCACATATATTTGAACTACGAGAATGTCTGGATGACATACCTTGGTAAATAATGTTTGGTCAATCTCACCTCTTGAGAATTTCTTTTCAATAAGAAATTGTTGAGCCTGTCATACCAAGCTCTAGGAGCTTGCTTCAAACCATAGAGAGCTTTATTCAATTTATAAACATGACTAGGGAAATCTAAACATTCAAAATCAGGAGGTTGTCGTACAAAGACATCCTCTTTTATTTCCCCATTTAAGAAAGCATATTTCACATCCATCTGCTGGAGAGTTATTCCTAGTGTGCATGCATAAGTAAGTAAAATTATGATTGCCTCTAACCTAGCTACAGGGGCAAAAGACTCTTCAAAGTCAATTTTAAATTCTTGGTTATACCCCTGAGCTACAAGTCTGGCTTTATTCTTAACTACATTTCCCTACTCATCAGTTTTATTTCGAAAAACCCATTTAGTCCCAATGACAGTCCCATGATCAGGAGGTGGGACTAGGTGCCACACTTTGTTCCTGTCACACTGATTCAGCTCCTCGTGCATGGCATTGATCCAATGCACATCATTTAGGGCATTGTCAATGGTCTTGGGCTCAACATGTGAAACTAATGCAAAGGCATTCAATTCATTTTGAGCTCTAAAATAGCCTCAGGTTCTAGGGGGTTCATGCAAGTTACCAATTACATTATCTATAGGGTGATCTCTAAGAAATCTCAAATTGATAACTTGGGTACCTTGACCTTCATTTACCTCCCCCTGAACATCAAGCTCCTCTGCATTGTTATCTTCAGGTTCATCTTCTTGATCTGATTGGTCTGCAGACTTTCCTTCCTTCAGAATTTCTCCATCATTTTCTTTCCTGCACAGACCATTATCAGATTTAGTAATAGTTTCATCAAATACTATATGTGGAGATTCTTCAACTGTTTTAGAATTTAAGTTGTACACTCTATATGCTCTAGTGGTTTCTGAATATCCTAGGAAAATTCTCGGATCACTTTTAGGTTCAAACTTATCAAGGTCTCTTTTAGCATTGACATGAATAAAGCATTTACAGCCAAATACCTTGAAGTAAGCAATTGAAGGTTTCTTACCCTTGAGAATTTCATATGGTGTTTTCTGGGTAAATGGTCTTACCATGGTTCTGTTGATTACATGGCATACAGTATTGACTGCCTCTGCCCAAAATTTTCTTGGTAGGTTATCTTCTACCAGCAGTGTACGACCCATCTCCACAAGTGTTCGGTTCCTCCTCTCCACTACTCCGTTTTGCTCAGGTGTTCTGGGTGAGGAGGACCGATGAGTAATTCCATTGCTCCTGCAGAAATCATCAAACTGTGAGTTTTCAAACTCACCACCATGATCCGATAAAATATTCTGAATTGAGTTTTCATTATTCTAGTTTATTTTCAAATAGAACTCTTGAAATTTATTGAAAACATCATTTTTATGAGTAAGGAAGAATACCTAAGTAAACCTAGAGAAGTCATCAACAAGTACATATCCATATCTCCTACCTAACAAGCTGACAGATCTTGTGGGTCCAAAAAGGTCCATATGAATCAGCTCATAAGGTTTGGAAGACATATTTTCAGTTCTACATTTAAATGACTTCCTGGTTTGCTTGGACTGTGTGCATGCATCACAAACCTTATTTTCCTTTTTGAATGAAATTTCAGGAAGTCCTCTAACCATGCTATGTTTATTCAATTTATGCAAAATAGTGTAGCTAGCATGGCCTAGTCTACGATGCCACAAAAATGTTAAATCATCTTTATTTGCAGTGAGGCACAGATTAGAGTGAGCAAAGTCATCTAAATCTACCAAGTAGATATTATTTACTCTCTTTCCAGAAAACTTAACTACATTAGAATCTGGTTCAAAAATTTTACAATTATGAGAATCAAAAGTTACCTTATGTCCTTTATCACATAGCTGGCTGATACTAAGTAAATTATATGCAAGACCATCAACCAACAACACCACCTCAATGCAGCAAGTAGTACACTTACCTACCTTACCTGACCCGATGATTTTTCCCTTTGTATTTCCTCCGAAGGTAACAAGGCCTCCATTCTTCTCAGTCAGCATGCAAAATTTAGCCTTGTCTCCTGTCATATGCTTGGAGCAGCCACTATCCAGGTACCACATGCTGTGCTTGGCTGCCAGGCATACCTGCAATCACAATCACGGAGAAAAGTTTGGAACCCAAAAATGTTTGGGCTCCAGAGCAGATGCAGAGCTATTCAAACAAGACAACAAATTCCTTGGAATCCACATCTGTTGAAACCTTGTTTGTTTGGTGGATTTTTCAACATTCTTTTTATTGGTTCTCTTCCTTTCAGCATTGACAAATTGAGTTTCTTCTTTCTTCTTTTGTGTCCTGGCACCATGGTTATTATCAGTGCGAGTTTGTTTGTGCCAGTGCCTAGGCCAATGAGCATTCAGAAAGTTGTGACCAGTGTTGGTCCTAGGCTGACTGAAAGGAGTTTGTCTTCTAGGAGCCCATGTCCTAGACTTCCTAACCCAGTTCATGGTTTGAGGTCTGTAACTCTGAGTCGGATATAGATGAAATTCAGACCTCCCTTGTATTCTATTCCATCCAGACTTATTGATATGATGTGACTGTGCATGATAATGGGTGTGATAGGTCTGGACTCTGGGTTGGTAGAACTGACTCGATTGACCCCTAATCCGAGCCCTTTTTTGAGAAGTGGGACAGTGTGTACTAACATGGCTAGACTCACCAACTTTCTGCTTGCCCTTGTCTTTGGCACTGGGTATTCTAGAATTAGCATTTTTAATAGCAGGATTTTCACCATTCTTCTTAATAAGAGGTCTCTTCTCCTTCTCAGCCACAAATGAGATTGTTTTCAATTCAAGGCTTTTCTTGGCTGTGGGATTAAAGCCGAGACCCTCTTTTCTGAAATTAACTTTAGACCCCAACAGAGCATTCAAATTTTCTGTACCTTGGGTCATACTTTCAATGATTTTCTATTTGTCCTGATTATCTTTTTCAGATTTTTCTATCATTTTCTTCAATTCACTATTAACACACAACACTGCATCATATTTCTCATTTACAACTTTCATTTCATTCTCACATTTCTACAATTTAAGTTTCAATTCATCAATGTCATTTTTCAGCATTTCATTTTCTTCTTTAGCATCAGTCAAGGCAATTTTCATGTCATTAGATTCAGCACAAGTTTTCTTTAGCATGTCATTCTCAGTTTCAAGATAGGCAACTCTATCAGACAAAGTAGTATCATTCATGAGAGAATTAACTTTCTTCCTTAAATGTCTATTTTCTTTTCTGATGTCATCAGCTTTATCTAACAAATCACCATATGCATCCTCCCAATCAGCAGTAGTATAATGTTCAAAGAGAGAGGATACCTCATCAGCTTCTTCTTCATTGTCACCATCTTTAGCCATCAAGCAGATTGGCTTTTCTTCATCTTCACTTTCCGAGGTACAGCTCAAGGTGCCCTCGTCCTCATCGCTCCAGGTACTCACCATGGCTTTCCTATTAGGATTCTTCTTCTTGGCTTTCTCCTTAACCTTCTGGAGCTCCGGGCATGCTGCCTTCATGTGACCCGCCTTTCTGCAGTGATAGCAAATAGTGGTATCAATTTTCATTGCAGAATTAGATTTATACCTGGTTTGCCTTCGCCCACCATACTGTCTTCTGTCGAAATTTCTTCCTTCCTTTCTCAGAAACCTTCTGAACTTTCTGGTCAGCATAGCAAGCTGATGTCCTTCAAACTCTGACCCAGAGAGGCTCTGATCACTGGACGTTCCACTGTGATTGGATCGGCTGGAGCTGGCCTTCAGCGCTATAGGCTTCTTCTTCTTCTCTAGCTCTTCGGCCTTGGGCAGATTCATCTCGTAAGTCATCAATGAACCAATAAGCTCGTCTACCTTGGTGTTCTGAAGATCTCTGGACTCTTCAATCACAGTTGCTTTGGTGTGTCAAATCGGAGTCAGAGATCGCAACATCTTCCTCACTATCTCATAATCAGATTAATTTTTTCCCAAGCTTCTAAGACCATTGGTGATTATCGTGAGACGTGCGTACATCTCTGTAATGATCTCGCTGGGCTTCATTCTGAATGCTTCATATTCCGAGACCAGTAGATTCGCCTTGGTCTCTCTCACCTGCGAGGTGCCTTCGTATATAACCTCTAGTTTATCCCACATCTCATTTACAGTCGAGCATGACGAAATCCTGGAGAACTCTGTGGGGTGAAGAGCCCACTGAATTGCGTTGATGGCGCTCCAGTTGAGAGTGGACTTTCTTATTTCCTCTCTCGTCTAAACATCCTCATTCGGGTGAAGCTCGAATGGTCCTTTGCTAACCACCTTCCAGATTTCATAGTCCTTCACCCTCAGAAAGACTTGCATACGGTTCTTCCAGTATGCGTAGTTAGATCCATCGAAGTATGGAGGCTTGGTGGTAGAGTGTCCCTCAACAGTCAACCCTCTAGCGTCCATGGTCGTTTCCTCTTTAGGATGTTGATCCCTGGAAAAGATTTAGGCTCTGATACCAACTGAAGAGTGATCTAGAGGGGGGTGAGTAGATCAATCACCCAATTTAAACTTATCACAGTAGCTACTAGTGCGGAATTAAAACAAGCTACTACAGAACGGTCTAAAGGCACTCAATCGTAACTAAAATATAACAAATCAAGTTGATCGGTCCATATGCGATCCTAAACAACCATCTACTGAGCGATGAACTGAAAACTACTATGAATACATGTCACAAAGCAATCACACAGTAGAAGAGGGGTTTTTAGGTGGTTCAACCTCAATCCATAGGTCTACGTCCACCCCACACTTAAATCAGAGTGTGGCTTTACTACTGACTCACAGCTTGCCGCTGATCTACAGCTTCGGGGACGGATCCCTACAACCCGCTGAGCTTCACAGCTTGTTGTCAAGAGGAATCCTCCTCTGCAACCGCTGAGGATTACAGCTTAACATGTCCAGAGGAATCCACCTCTGCCCGCTGAGGATTACAGCTTAACCTCTGCTGACACACAGCTTGAACAAGAGTTTCAAAAATGAAATGAAACAAAGCAAAAATCAGGAAACCCAAACGGGAATGTAGCTCAACAACGAGCAAGATCAGCTCCAGTTCTGAACCTGGAGACTGATGACAAACACTCTCTGAAATTCTTCTCTCCAAGCTCTCTTTCCTTTTCTCTTCTCAGATCTGCTCTCTATCAATCTGGATCGGGCTTAATCTTTTTCTCACTATGCTTCTTCTCCCAATATAACACTGGACTCTTCTGCCCCGATAGGTCCTCTCTTGAACAAGCATCTCTTTTTTTTTTTTGATAGGCAGCAACATAGAGGTAGGGCGCGTGCTCACCATGTTTCCCGCCCAATTGCCTTATCCAGATCTGACATTCCTAGGCCACGTGGCAGCATCCCAGGTCGACTACTTTCCATGTGTCACGATCCTGGCACATCTTCTATTCTTGGATCACGAGCCTTTCTTAACTTCCTCGAACAGGTATCCTGTCAAAGAATCGGACATACTATCAGCTTATGACAATTATATAAGAGATAAAGAGATTGCACGGAGTTGAAATATAGTCAGAACTAAAGTGCATAGACTCAACACAGCATTTGATTATATGTGCACGAACTTAATGTACACGCAGTAAACATATGCACAGACATGATCCCAGCACAGGACTACAAAGCGCACATACTACGTGTGTGCAAAGCACAAACACTGTACTGACTAAATGTGCCGTGAGCAACCTTGCATAGACTTACGACTCAAAGACTACTCATGCACAGACAAGCCAACGAAGTGTGCACAAACTTTATGTGCACAGTGCAAAAGTTGCACTGACTTGATGGCGTGCGACAACAATTGTTGCACCGACTTGCTGTGCCTAGAGCTCAACATGCACGGACTTAGTCGCGTCGATCAATGAAGATTGCACCGACTTAACTGGTGCACTGACCTAGATATGGACTAACATAGACATGCACCGAGACAGAAAATGCACTAACCTCCTGTATGCCTGACAAACACAAACATGCACCGAGTATATATATATATATGCACAGACCTGAATGTTGCACGGACATTGTATAGCACAAGGCAAACGTGCACAGACAGTGTATGAGACATGCACCGACCCTTGCGTCGATATGCACCGACCTTAGTCAGCCTATAGCTGAACTAGCATCGGTTGGAACAGAATTGCACAGATCTTATACGCATGAGATGCACCCTATGCACTGACTTAATATAGAATGAACTAAGTGTTGCACTGACTCTGTTCTTATGCAAAGACTGTGTATAAAGGTATAAACAACATATATATGATAATCTGACAAATGAAATTCAGCAAAATACACACATCATCATATCAAGCCAAAGTGGACAAAGTCAACTTTTCAGTTAACGAAGTCAGACAGAACTGTTGCCAACCATTCAAAATAATTCAGCACAAAGCAGTACACAACTGCTCATCAATCTAGTGGAGACCCAACACTCTAGATACCGTGTAAACCCGATACCACTTGGATTCTGATAGGCCTCCCAAGAGCGGTAAAGTTTCGAAGGGATAAAAAGGAGTGTGTGAAGCACATTGAACTTCCAGATAAAGTAGTAAACAATTAATTACTATGATCAGGATTGCTAAAATAGTAGAAATAAAATTACATTTTCTCTTAAATAAATTAAAGCTACAGAGCTAGCAGAGTCCAGTCCAACTAAAGTACAGTACAATAGGAAAGAGAACGTACTCTCAAGTCGGGGGAAGCCCGACACTGGCAAACCTGGCAACTGAGAAGACCGTTCTGCACCTCCAAAGCACGAGGAAGAATAGCTACACCTGAAAAGTCAGGGGTGAGCCTCGTCTCACTAGCTCAGTAGAGGTCCCGCAGATTCCTACCATGAAATAACGCAGTAACAATAGTGATAAACTACAAAAGCAAAGCACGAGCAGGAGCAACAACAATAACAACAACGGAAGTATCAGTCGCCACGATGAAAGTCGAAGGAACCACGGCTGAGCCGCAGGATACTCCTATCGGTAAGAAACACAAATCCCCGCACTCACAGTCAAGAATCACCAAATCGATACAAAGGAACTCTTGCTATACAGCCAGGACAACATTACGACACTTCAGTCGTACATGCTCGTCTACAGAGACAAACCCCAACTCAAGACCACACGGTCTAAAAGCACTAACACATACACGATCTCACCATCGTGTACGCTACAATGACCTCGAGTAAAGCCGAACAAAGACTACATGACGAGTCACGTCAACAGTGACGGAAACCAGTCACGAAAGCCACAAGTCAAGTGTCATGTGACAGAAGCACCTCCTCACTAGAAGAAAAGTCAAATGCATCCACTGACGTCTTACACTGCGCCTCACCTGTCTCCCACTCACCTGGAATGCGGTAACTAAGACATTGAATAAGAACCAAGGAACAACAGTAACAAGTGACTAGTCAGGGTCACGCCCGTCGGCGCTCGTCCAAACGCCCCTGACCACGTGTTCACACACAAGCTCAATGTCTTGAGCCAGGCCTCTAGCTGGTTTTTCCCTCCCGTAGGACTCTCACGGCAAGACAAAGGGGCCCACGACAACCAGCCTACAAATTGTCTCAACTGGGAACTCACCCCGCCACCACTCCCAGGTGGGCCGACACACGGAAAGTGTCGTCAGGCTACGACTAGTGGAGGCTCACTAGACATAGAGACTCAAAATAGTGAAGTACGGATAGACTAAACACGCACCTGTCGCAAGTACCTATTTTTTGGATATTTTTCGGATCTGGATCCGTGGGTTTCGGATCACTTTTGGGGGTCCCAGAGTGTGTTTTATGCTTTACGTGTATTTTTCCCTAACGGACCTTCGGAATCCTGTGTAGGGCCAACCATTACGTTCTCCTACTCCGGGATGATACCAGTGCTTTGAGCATGCTTCGAGGATCGAGGAAATGATTTTTCTCAATTTTTCATATTTTTCGTAATTTCTAGATTTTCTATAAATAACTCCTTTTTTCTTTTCTCTTTTTCCTTTTTCCTTTCTTCTTCCTTTTCTCTTATTCTTCTTCCTGTGAGCGCACCCCCCCTTCCCGACCGTTGCATGCCCCTCCCCCACGATCGTGGACGCGGCACCCTTCCTCCTTCGGTGATGGACGGCAGCGATCTCGCTGAGCGCGGCGTAGTGGCGGCGGTGGCGTAGTGGCGGCGGTGGCGACGTGCTGAGCGCGGCGGTTGTGATCTCGCGGCGTGGGGTGCGGAGTTGTGTTCGGCCAAGATTTGGAGATCGACGGCGATCCAGTGGATTTCAAGCTTCCTTGAGGTAGGGGGACGGATCCTTGCACTCTTTCTCACTTTCCCCGTGATTTGTAGGCCGAGGAGAGGCCGAGAGGGGTGTTTTTGAGCCGGGAGGGTTAAAATCCATGTTTTGGGGTTGAGCGTCGGATCTACCGTTTCATGAGGTTTTTGACCGATCTATGGGTATAGAATCATGCTAGGAGGGTTAGGAATGGATTCCCCTTTGTTTCCCTGTCATCGGGCGATGATCGGGGCGTGGATAGCATTTTTTGGGTCTTCCCGCCGTTCCCGCTCTCGGGTGGGAGTAGCGGTCCTTCCAGAGACCGCTAGGCTCCCCTAGCGGCCCTCAGGAGGCCGCTAAACATTTCTGAGTGTTGGCAAGCTTAGCGGTCCTCCCAGGACCACTAGGCTCAGGGCGACGGTCGCGTGATAGACCGCTACCCTCGGATTAGCGGCCGTAGGACGACCGTTTCTCCAGTTTGACCGAACTTCCCGACTGTTGGGAGCCACGTGCTGGCTAGCGGTTGGGACATGACCATTTTTGGTTGCCCTGCGGCCCAGTGAGGACCGTTTTGTGGGGGTTAACGGCCTGGCGATAGACTGCTAGGCCCCCTTGTGGCTCGTTCCCCTTGCGGTCATGGCTTGACCGCTTGGCTTGACCTAGAGGTCTCAGGGAGACCGCTAGGCCCGCCTTGCGGTCCAGAGAGGACCGCTAAGCTGAAGGGCTGTCCTGAGTGGACCACCACTCTGTTTCCTTACGTTTGGTGGTTTCCGTGAGTCAGAGTTGTTGGATTCGGTGCTATGATTCAGAGGGGGAGGTGAATGAATTTCCCTTTAAAAACTTCGCCCAATTTAAAATCTAATGCTCACTAAAATTGCTAGTTCGCTAACTAGACAAACCTGAAGGCTAATAAGCAGTTGCAGAATTAAACAAACACATAGTGAGCAATCAAGGCAAAGCGCACCTAAGCATTCATCTAGCGCCAATCAGATAGAAGAAATCAAACCACTGCACAATGGGTTTTTAGGTGGTTCGGTCCTGCAGACCTACGTCCACCCCACACTCAAACCAGAGTGTGGATTCCGCTGACTCACAGCTTGAACAGCTGGGCATCACTGCTTGCCATACAATCCGTTGAGCCTCACAGCTTGCTGTCCGAGGAATCCTCCTTGCCTGCTGAGCCTCACAGCTTGCTCCGCTGGGCAATACAGCTTGGCTGTCCAGTGGAATCCTCCACTGCAAATGCTGAGCAACACAGCTTGCTCCGCTGACAAACAGCTTGAAGAAATGTATAAAAAGAAAATAGGAAAATGGGAAGCAAACAACAATCGGAAGGTTGTAAACAATGAAACACAGTGTGGCTCTCAAAGGAGCTGACTGGAGTGGATCTAATCCAACATCCTGTAGGAACGATCTTCAGGTAATCTGCTCTTCTTCTTCTTCACAAGCTCTGTATCATCTTCTACTCAACTCATGCTCTCTCTTTCTCTTCTCTGCTCTCTTCACACTCTATTTTCCTTCTCTCCTTTTCTTCTCTCTATCTGGATCGTGGTGGCTCTCTGCTGCTACAGCTTTCTCTGCTCAAGGTTCACCTCTTCGATCAGCCTTCTTCTGAAGAAGAAGACTGCCTCTTATACCAGCAGCAATTAGGACAGGGCGTGTGGCTTCCACATTTCCCGCCCAAGGTATCTGGACCACGTGGCATCATCCTGCAACCTTTCAATACACGTGTCATAATCTGGGCACCTCGTCCTTCCTTGGATCACGTGCCTTCATTAGGCTTTATGAACGGTGCCTGTCAGACAGAAAATCAAGTTATCAGTTTAAGTCTAAAACCCTGTACAGACTTTGTAGTATGTAATGTATAGACTTCAGTGTATAGACTTTGTGAGCTCGAATACATTTTATGGACTTCACTATGTGTAAGCTTGTGAAGGCGAATGCAATGTACAGACTCCAGACTGTGAAGGCTTTGTGAATGTGAATGCATTGTACAAACTTCACGTTATGCTTGAGACACTAAGGAAGACAGACAATGTATGGACTTAGACAATTGAAAGGCTTGCCAGTGTATGGACTTGTTGAACGTGCAGCAATGTGCAGACTTCAATGAAAGATGCAATGTGTAGACTTGACAAACACAACGTGCAACAATGTATAGACCTGAAACACTAGATGCACGATGTACATACTTCAACTAAAATGATGCACAATGTACATACATGAATGCTGTGCGATGTATGGACTTAGCCGGCCTTCAGCTCGATGTATAGACCTTGCCAAAGGAAATGGCTGTACAGACTTGACCAAGGCAAAGCAATCGAATGTATGGACTTTCAATGAATGGACTTGCCAACTGGGCGATGTACAGACTTGAGCAAGGCAAAGTCTGTACAGACTTCAAGGTTCACAATGTATAGACTTTGGCAAGGGAATGGCTGTACAGACTTGCACAGTTCTAGGATGTATAGACTTGCCAAGGGAAACGACGGTAAAGCTATCAGTGTATAGACTTCGAGAGCAACGTCGGTAAAGCTACCGATGTATAGACTTGCAAGATCACTGATGGATGTACAGACTTCACCTCGAGCAATCTACAGTGCAGTGTATGGACTTTGAAGAACAATGCATGATGCTGTATAGACTTCACTGATGCATGCTACAGTCCAATGTATGGACTTAGCTTCGTGCATGCTACAGTCCAATGTATGGACTTTGAATGTTGATGCATGAACAGTCCGGTGTACATACTTTCAATGCAATGCAATGTATGGACTTCAAATAAGACGTTGCATGAGACGCTGAAGCTTGTATAGACTTTGGCCAATGCTTAAGATGCTTAGAAAGACGCTGAACGCTCTACAGACTTAGCCTGAGACAATGCATGAGACGGACGATGTATAGACTTGGGCTGAATGCATGAACAAGCCATTGTACAGACTTGTAAAGCTTGAAGGCCAATGTAATGTATAGACTTACATGAGACGCTCAATGTACAAACTTCAAGTCCAGTGTATAGACATTGCCTTAGACTCTAAATGAGACGGACGTTGTGTAGACTTTAGCCAATGCAATGTATAGACTTTGGGCTCGCCATGCAGTGTATAGACTTAGACATCCTTCAGCTCAATGTATAGACTTCAAAAATGATGCATGCAATGCAACGCAGACACTGGCTATATAGACTTGGATATGTAGGAATGCAAATGACTCTGTACAGACTTGGATGCTTGTGTATGCATGAGGATAATGTACAGACTATGCATATGCACACTAGCGAGTGAATAGACATGGCTATGGCATCAAAGTATGCACAACATAAAAGACGCCTTCTTCCTAGGCGTTTGATTCAAAAGTGACGCCACTTCTGGTGGTCGTCAAATTCCAAGTTCATCTGAATGTAGAGACTTCACGATGTGCAGACTTGCCAAAGACAAGACTGTACAGACTTGATGAACGATGCAAGACAAACGAATGTATAGACTTGCATGAAGCACATGATGCATTGTACAGACTTGGGCTGTACAGACTTCCACTCAACTGCGATGACGCTGCATGAGACAGTAAATGAGATGGATAGATGTATAGACTTGTGTTCTGAAGGAGTCGACCCATCAAGGAAGGGGGGTCGACCCATCTAAGTGCACTGATGCAGTATATGCACAGAAGAAGCAATATACGCACAGAAGAAGCAATGCACCGATCTTAATTCAAGCACAAAACACATTATGCACTTAGTATGGAACACTGAATGATTCAGCACACTCATGCATTCTCCACAAAATAGATCAGATATAGCATACTCAAGCATTCTCCAGAGAATATATCAGACATATGCATTCATGTTGCTATCATTCAATGTGATGTTCTTAAAAAAATAATATGGTGACTCATTCACGTTGCTATCATTAAAACACCACATTCATCAAAACACAAGGGGCAGAACAATCTCCCCCTTTTTGATGATGGCAACATAATAAGTCACACTGACTCGTCAAACTATTCTCCCCCTTTGACATAATCAAAAAGAGAGGGAATGGTTTGAGAGACAAAATTCAGCACACAAAGTCAGAGAATGAAACATGGTTCATTAAAATGAACTTCTCCCTTATGACAATGAAACAACTCTCCCCCTATCAACATGCAGGATGTACTACTTTCCCCTTAAAAGTAGATGACCCATAACTCCCCCTGAAGCACAGGAATGAACTCTGGTTATCCAAAAAAATCAATCAAAAGCAAGATGTTGATCAGGCTGTCTGGAAAGAATCTGATCATGAGGGATTTTAATGCTTGCACCATTACAATAAGTCTTAAGAAGAATAGACGCTTCTATCATAAAGGGTTATGAAGTGGCAACTTAACCAATCTGATTTAATTATGATGTATATCAAATTTGTCAAATTAAACTCAATACTCATATCTGAATCCAAGTTTTAATAAAGGTGAACCAAATATTCAGATAACACTCAAAAGCAATCATCTTTTATCTTACACACATGATCTCAATGACTCTTTCAAGAGTTACACAGATTAGTATTGAGGTTAAACACTTTTTCCAAGAATATGAGTTGATAGACTTTTCAAAATATTTTCATTTGAAGCACATGAGGCACAACACGTCTCAGGTGAAGCGACCCAATTGCTCAGTGTGATAACTGTCATTGCCTCTCAACATTGAGACCAGAGTTAGCAATATAAGTGTCTTTTTACATGAGGAGACACCTTGATTAGAGGCCAGACTCCCCAGTTACTCAACACAATTATGCCATTGCTCTGTCAGGTTTTTCAATAAATTTTTACCAGAGATAACTATGGCACCTCATGACATGAGTTACTTTATTTCATTGATAAAGAACCCAGTTTCTCAGTGACCGAGTCATTGCTCTGAATTCACAAATTTTCATTTAGTCAACATTTTTCAAGTTAATGTTTAACCACAACACTCACTCTATGTATCTCTACCAAAGTAGCCTTGATTTCAAATTTTCAGATATCAGATGAGAGAGTCTAAGGTTTACATGACACATGTGGTTAAAGTTTATTAAACCTTATCATTCAGATATTTTCAATTCATTTAATTACAAATCTGAGAATACATTAATCTTATATCAGTCTGATTCAGTGGTAATTCTTAAACCTATATGATAGGAATTTCTACCAAGTTCTCAGACTGAATTGCATGACATGCAGCTTAAGTACCTCAGATCAGAACAAATAAATTTAGCTGACCAACAATCAATAGTAGCAACAAATCAGTCACACCAGCTGAGACAAATGTGAAAGATGAGTATAAGCTGGTGCAAGAGTAAATCACCAATAGAGAAATATTTCAGAAGAGTGTACATCAACACACAGTGGCTGAGTCTGGAATTCAGACAGATCAGCTGACAGGTAGTATCATGAAGAGAGTTGAAGGAAACTCTTCTTTAACAACTCAACGAATGGAAGGCAGAATCCATTTTCAAGAGAGAGAGAAATATGATAACAGATGAGAGTTGATCAATTACTAGACAATAGGTGTTCAACATATGACAATTAAAAATACCAATTCTAAATGCTCCCCCTGTCTAGATGCAATGAAATTTCTTTTTAGGTTTTTCAACTGCACTACTCTTCATATGCAACATCAGACAAACTCCCCCTGACAAAGTGCATGAAATACAATTAATGAACTGTTCATGATTTTAGAATATGCTCAAGAAGAATTCATGCTTTGTTCAATCAGAGAGAGAATTTATCAAATGCATCAATTTCATTTCAATTTTTCAGATTTTTCAAATTTTATGATTTTCAGTACACTGCTCTATATGAAAACTAGACCCTTGGTACTTGGCGGAGAATCTGGTCTCAAGGACCATCTCACACATAGTAAGAACCTCCAGGCAGATTTCCCTGCCTTTTAGTAGCTTACCATTTATATACCAAAGTGGTCATGCAAAGAAATGCAGTGCAAAGCAATCCAATATGCAGCCAGTTACTTCTTTTTGGAGTTTTCATTATGATGATGGGCAATGCATTCACAACATATATGCATATGCAATTTCAGACAATCATCAATATGCAAATCATGTATGAGGAGAGTTCAGAAAATCCCAGCATGACAATGCTAACCATGATAGAATGTGCAAAACACAGATTTAACATGCTATGCTATCATCTAAAGGACACAACTTCAGAAGATAAAATTTAAACTGAGTTTTCAGAACTAACCTGAATAGTCCACTTCTGGGGGCTTCACTTTTGAGTGCCTTGGATTATTAACCCCTTTATTCTTCAGCTTCCAAGGCACACCTGCAAAGATTAATCATTTTGATCCTGCAGGAACCCAAGAAGTCTTGGGTCCTGAATTGCCCCTATCAGGTGTTCTAAACAGTTTCTTAGCAACATGGTCATCAAATTTCATCAGAAAACAATTGTCTATAGAGTGACCAAATTTACCACAATATCTGCATGATGTAACAGCTCTTGAATTCTTTTTGTGAACATTTGTATAATCATGGAATTTATGTGAGTTAGCATGAAGATTTCTGTTACTTGCATGAAATTTTGATTTACCATTACCTGCCCACCAGCATTCAGAAGCTCGGTGGCCAGGTTTTTCACATTCAAAACATGCAGGAATCTTTTCTTTAAAAATAGATTTATTCCTACCAAAATCATTTCTGTTTGTAGGGAATTTAACAAATTTAGAATTAAAGTGATTTCCCTGAACATGCCAGCAGTCATTGACTGCATGACCATATTTCCCACATTCAAAACATCTAAGATGCTTACTTCTTGATTCATTGTTACCCCAGCAATTTCCAGTCCAGCACTCATTTGCCTTGTGCCCAGGCTTGTTGCAAGTGAAACAGATGATATGCTGGCCTGTAGTAGATTTATATCTATTTGGGCCATGAACATGTGTGAAAAATCTAGAATTCACATTGTTATCTTCTTTCATTTTAAAACATGCATTCATTAGATGACCACGCCTACCACAGTAATAACAGGATGCATCAAATTGCTTAGTGGCATGGTTTCTATCAGATAAATTCTTAGAATGCATTGCTTCACCAGCATGCTCATCTTCAATTAACAGTCTGCAATCATCCATTACATGCCCTATCTTGCCACAATAATGGCATGACACTTTAGTTTTCCTGCCGACATGATTACTAACAGACTGACTAGATGCATGAGAATGAGTACATAAAACATGAGCATTTTGCATTGACCCATTACATTCAGTAGAGCTAACTGATTTCAAGATGTACTCAGAAATATTGTTTACCTTCTTTGTATGACCCTTCTTTTTCAATTTCTGATTATTCTTAACAGTTTTTGTTTGCTTTTCATTTTTCTGGTCTTTGAACTGAAATACAGATATTGAAGGTGGTTTTTGATTTTCATTTTATTTTGGGGATTGCTTTGAAGTACCAGCTACATCTGAGCTTTGCACAAAGGTGGCATATAGCTGGCTTTTAGTGATTTCCTTAACATCAGAAGTGCAATCTGTTCCCCCTTTTGAATTCTTATCTTCACTTTTCACAACAATATTTATTTCTCTTTCAGTTTTTGCAAACTTGGATGCTGAGTTTTCCAGATCATGAATTTTATTTTCCAAAGATACTATATGAAGCTCATAACTGGCTATCTCCTGTTCACTGCAATTGACACATTCACTTAAGACTTTATTTGCAGTTTTGTACTTCTCAATTTCTTGTTCTAAACTGATCACCCTTTGTGATTCTCCATCACAAGTGAATTTTCCCCTTTTTAATGTGAGAAGTGTTTCAGATAAGCCAGTGTTTAAACACTTTATTTTTCAATTTCAGCTTTCAATTCAGTGTTTTCCTTCTCAAATTTTTGAGGTTGAACTTCCTTAAAAACAGATTTCTCTTTTTCGATAGTCAGAAACCTCTGTGAGAAAATAGTATTTAAAACCATCAGTTTTTTTGTTTTGTTCCCTCAATTCTTTGTTCTCTTCAGATAGCTTCATGACTCCTTCATTACATGTTCCATTTCCAGACATAAGCTCCAATTTTTCAATTAGTTTATCTTCTCTTTCTTCTGCTTTAATTTTCTCAGCAAGCAGATTTTTGTGATCATCTTTAAGTGAGGTAATTTGTTTATTTAGCCATTCATTCTCACTATAAAGATTTTCATTACGTTCTCTTAAAGCTGAGCACATTTTGCATTTTGATTCAGCAGAAGAAGAGTGTAAAACCTTAATTCTTTCCAACTCTTCTAGATTCAGCAATTGTTCATTAGTTTTCAGTTTCAGCTGACTTTCTAATTCGGAAATTTTATTGAAACCTTCTTGGTTTTCCTTTTTCAATAGGCACATTTGTTTCATATTCAAGTGATTCTCAGACAGACATTTATCATACAATTCATTTATCTTCAAGCACTTTTCACATGATGAATTAGAATCACTTTTATCAATTTTCCTTTTCATTTTCTTATGCTATTTTCTTAAATGATCATAAGACTCCAGCAGTTCATTATATGCAACAATCCAATCATCCAAGGTGTAATTTTCGAAGATGTTTACCTGATCATCGTCTTGTTCTTCATCTTGATTGCTACTTGGTTCACTTCTTTGAGCCATCATGCATCGATCATTATCTCTATCACAAGCAGTCTTCAATTTATCCAGGATTTCCTTGGCAGACCTAGATTCAAAGAAACATGAATGAAGAGCTCGATTAGTCGCGGCCTTCATTAACTCCAGTGCTTTCTAATTTTCTGCACGCATAGATCAATGCTTGTTAGTCCATTTGGACTGATCTTTTGGTAGTTTATGTGGACCATGTGAAATCACTTTCCACAGGTCTGGATCAATAGATTTAACATGAGCACGGAAAGCACTGTGCCACTGTTTGAAATCAGAACCATCAAAGACGGGTGGATGAGTCATCGAGAAATGATAAATGCACTGAAATCAGATGAACAGCTCAAGACACACAACCGATGAAACAAAACACAGAACACAAGAAGCACACTCTGAAATGCACCAAAGGCTATCAGGATCCTCTGCAGATTGTTAGATCTGTTCAGTCAGAGACCCGCTCTGATACCAAGTGCTGGGTTCGGTGCTATGATTCAGAGGGGGGGTGAATGAATTTCCCTTTAAAAACTTCGCCCAATTTAAAATCTAATGCTCACTAAAATTGCTAGTTCGCTAACTAGACAAACCTGAAGGCTAATTAAACAAACACACAGTGAGCAATCAAGGCAAAGCGCACCTAAGCATTCATCTAGCGCCAATCAGATAGAAGAAATCAAACCACTACACAATGGGTTTTTAGGTGGTTCGCTCCTGCAGACCTACGTCCACCCCACACTCAAACCAGAGTGTGGATTCCGCTAACTCACAGCTTGAACAGCTGGGCATCACAGCTTGCCATACAATCCGCTGAGCCTCACAGCTTACTGTCCGAGGAATCCTCCTTGCCTGCTGAGCCTCACAGCTTGCTCCGCTGGGCAATACAGCTTGGCCGTCCAGTGGAATCCTCCACTGCAAATGCTGAGCAACACAGCTTGCTCCGCTGACAAACAGCTTGAAGAAATGTATAAAAAGAAAACATGAAAATGGGAAGCAAACAGCAATCGGAAGGCTGTAAACAATGAAATACAGTGTGGCTCTCAAAGGAGCTGACTGGAGTGGATTTGATCCAACATCCAGTAGGAACGATCTTCAGGTAATCTGCTCTTCTTCTTCTTCACAAGCTCTGTATCTTCCTCTACTCAACTTACGCTCTCTCTTTCTCTTCTCTGCTCTCTTCACACTCTATTTTCCTTCTCTCCTTTTCTTCTCTCTATCTGGATCGTGGTGGCTCTCTGCTGCTACAACTTTCTCTGCTCAAGGTTCACCTCTTCGATCAGCCTTCTTCTGAAGAAGAAGACTGCCTCTTATACCAGCAGCAATTAGGACAGGGCGTGTGGCTTCCACATTTCCCGCCCAAGGTATCTGGACCACGTGGCATCATCCTGCAGCCTTTCAGTACACGTGTCATAATCTGGGCACCTCGTCCTTCCTTGGATCACGTGCCTTCATTAGGCTTTACGAAGGGTGCCTGTCAGACAGAAAATCAAGTTATCAGTTTAAGTCTAAAACCCTGTACAGACTTTGTAGTATGTAATGTATAGACTTCAGTGTATAGACTTTGTGAGCTCGAATACATTAAGCTTGTGAAGGTGAATGCAATGTACAGACTCCAGACTGTGAAGGCTTTGTGAATGTGAATGCATTGTACAGACTTCACGTTATGCTTGAGACACTAAGGAAGACAGACAATGTATGGACTTAGGCAATTGAAAGGCTTGCCAGTGTATGGACTTGTTGAACGTGCAGCAATGTGCAGACTTCAATGAAAGATGCAATGTGTAGACTTGACAGACACAACGTGCAACAATGTATATACCTGAAACACTAGATGCACGATGTACAGACTTCAACTAAAATGATGCACAATGTACATACATGAATGTTGTGCGATGTATGGAC
Source organism: Amorphophallus konjac (assembly GCA_022559845.1). Classification (NCBI taxonomy): domain Eukaryota; kingdom Viridiplantae; phylum Streptophyta; class Magnoliopsida; order Alismatales; family Araceae; genus Amorphophallus; species Amorphophallus konjac. Next base: position 78,546,472 of record CM040123.1, on the reverse strand, counting down.
TTAGCCGGCCTTCAGCTCGATGTATAGACCTTGCCAAAGGAAATGGCTGTACAGACTTGACCAAGGCAAAGCAATCGAATGTATGGACTTTCAATGAATGGACTTGCCAACTGGGCGATGTATAGACTTGAGCAAGGCAAAGTCTGTACAGACTTCAAGGTTCACAATGTATAGACTTTGGCAAGGGAATGGCTGTACAGACTTGCATAGTTCTAGGATGTATAGACTTGCCAAGGGAAACGACGGTAAAGCTATCAGTGTATAGACTTCGAGAGCAACGTCGGTAAAGCTACCGATGTATAGACTTGCAAGATCACTGATGGATGTACAGACTTCACCTCGAGCAATCTACAGTGCAGTGTATGGACTTTGAAGAACAATGCATGACACTGTACAGACTTCACTGATGCATGCTACAGTCCAATGTATGGACTTAGCTTTGTGCATGCTACAGTCCAATGTATGGACTTTGAATGTTGATGCATGAACAGTCTGATGTACATACTTCCAATGCAATGCAATGTATGGACTTCAAATAAGACACTGCATGAGACGCTGAAGTCTGTATAGACTTTGGCCAATGCTTAAGACGCTTAGAAAGACGCTGGATGCTGTACAGACTTAGCCTAAGATAATGCATGAGACGGACGATGTATATACTTGGGTTGAATGCATGAACAGGCCGTTGTACAGACTTGTAAAGCTTGAAGGCCAATGTAATGTATAGACTTACATGAGACGCTCAATGTACACACTTCATGTCCAGTGTATAGACATTGCCTTAGACTCTAAATGAGACGGACGTTGTGCAGACTTTAGCCAATGCAATGTATAGACTTTGGGCTCGCCATGCAGTGTATAGACTTAGACATCCTTCAGCTCAATGTATAGACTTCAAAAATGATGCATGCAATGCAACGCAGACACTGGCTGTATAGACTTGGATATGTAGGAATGCAAATGACTCTGTACAGACTTGGATGCTTGTGTATGCATGAGGGCAATGTACAGACTATGCATATGCACACTAGCGAGTGAATAGACTTGGCTATGGCATCAAAGTATGCACAACGTAAAAGACGCCTTCTTCCTAGGTGTTTGATTCAAAAGTGATGCCACTTCTGGTGGTCGTCAAATTCCAAGTTCATCTGAATGTAGAGACTTCACGATGTGCAGACTTGCCAAAGATAAGGCTGTACAGACTTGATGAACGATGCAAGACAAATGAATGTATAGACTTGCATGAAGCACATGATGCATTGTAAAGACTTGGGCTGTACAGACTTCCACTCAACTACGATGACGCTGCATGAGACACTAAATGAGATGGACAGATGTATAGACTTGTGTTCTGAGGGAGTCGACCCATCAAGGAAGGGGGGTCGACCCATCTAAGTGCACTGATGCAGTATATGCACAGAAGAAGCAATATACACACAGAAGAAGCAATGCACCGATCTTAATTCAAGCATAAAACACATTATGCACTTAGTATGGAACACTGCATGATTCAGCACACTCATGCATTCTCCACAAAATAGATCATATATAACATACTCAAACATTCTCTAGAGAATATATCAGACATATGCATTCATGTTGCTATCATTCAATGTGATGTTCTTAACAAAACAATATGGTGACTCATTCATGTTGCTATCATTAAAACACCACATTCATCAAAACACAAGGGGCACAACAATCTCCTCCTTTTTGATGATGGCAACATAATGAGTCACACTGACTCATTCAATGTGATGTTCTTAGCAAAATAATATGGTGACTCATTCATGTTGCTATCATTAAAACACCACATAATCATCAAAGCACAAGGGGCATAACAATCTCCCCCTTTTTGATGATGGCAACATAATGAGTCACACTGACTCATCAAACTATTCTCCCCCTTTGACATAAGCAAAAAGGAGATGGTTTGAGAGACAAAATTCAGCACACAACAATCTCCCCCACAAATTCAGAATACAGAGAATGAATAATTGAAATGGAGTTCCCCCTTATGACAAGAAAACATCTCTCCCCCTATCAAAATGCATGATTGACTACTCTCCCCTTAAATGCAGATGACCCATAACTGCATGAATCAGAATGAAACAGAAAAACCACAGAATTAGAACTGGTTGCAAAATAAGATGGAAGATTCCAACAGTGTGGAGAGAAGTACATCTCAGAAATCAATCTGAAATCCACCACCATAAGGATTCTGAAGTTCAGAAGGCTGCAAGTGAACAAGGTAATAATGGGAGTGGCACCTGACATTTGTATGGTCAGAAAAATGCAGATGGAATCAGTCAACTGATAAGAGAGGAGTTGACAATACAGTTTCTGTTGATCATGAATGAATCTGATCATGAGGGATTTTAATGCTTGCACCACTACAATAAGTCTTAAGAAGAATAGACTCTTCTATCATAAAGGGTTATGAAGTGGCAACTTAACCAATCTGATTTAATTATGATGTATACCAAATTTGTCAAATTAAACTCAATACTCATATCTGAATCCAAGTTTTAATAAAGGTGAACCAGATAGTCAGATAACACTCAAAATCAATCATCTTTATCTTACACACATGATCTCAATGACTCTTTTAAGAGTTACACAGATTAGTATTGATGTTAAACACTTTTTACAAGAATATGAGTTGACAGAATTATCCACATAACAGATAACACTCATGCATTCTCCACATAACAGATCAGTCATATGCATTCATGTTGCTATCATTCAATGTGATGTTCTTAGCAAAATAATATGGTGACTCATTCATGTTGCTATCATTAAAACACCACATAATCATCAAAGCACAAGGGGCACAACAATCTCCCCCTTTTTGATGATGGCAACATAATGAGTCACACTGACTCATTCAATGTGATGTTCTTAGCAAAATAATATGGTGACTCATTCATGTTGCTATCATTAAAACACCACATAATCATCAAAGCACAAGGGGCACAACAAGGGCCGTCTTCAATTCAGTAATTGGCACCTGGGGGTTACCCAATCTTTCAAAATTTTAATTTTTCAAAATATATATATAGACATATATGAAATTGGCGCCCCTTTACCCAGTCTTCAATTAATTGAAGACTTGAGGGCCGTCTTCAATTCTGAAATTGAAGACTTAAGGGTCGTCTTCAATTCAGTAATTGAAGACTTGAGGGCCGTCTTCAATTCTGAAATTGAAGACTTAAGGGCCATCTTCAATTCAGTGATTTTCACCTGGCAGATACATTTTCTGACTCAAAGTACTATTCATTTCAAAAAAGTTTCTCGGAATTTGAAAATAAGGATATGAATACTAAGTATAATTACTCAGGAGTCCAGAAATATGTTCAGATATAATTACTGAGTTTTGGTTTCACAGATATGAATTTTCTGATGTTATAACTTTAATTCCTCAAGAAACAGAATTGACGCCCCTGTGAGCAGTCTTCAATTAATTGAAGACTTGAGGGCCGTCTTCAATTCTGTAATTGAAGACTTAAGGGCCGTCTTCAATTCAGAAATTGAAGACTTAAGGGCCGTCTTCAATAAATAAATTGAAGACTCTGTGGGTAGTCTTCATTTAACAAATTGAAGACTCTGTGGGTAGTCTTTATTTAATTGAAGACTTCCAGGGTGTCTTCAATTTAAGTACAGGTTCAACTCAAATTGATGACACACCAATTGAGTTATTTTTTCAAGTGAGTTGTGCTTCGTATCAGAACTGTAAGTTTTATGACACAAGTTACTATTCATTTCTCCAAAGTTTCTTCAAATCAGAATCCGAAGACATGGTCAGATGGAGAAAAATCTCAAGGTCACAGAAGTATATTCTGTCAAAATTTTTAAGGTCCAGTTAATTAGTTATTAATTTTTGAATGCGGTGATTTACTATTTTCTAAAAATTACAGAAAATTGAATTGATGACTTGACCCATGTCTTCAATTAATTGACGCCCTCTCGGGCAGTCTTCAATTTTGAAATTGGCGCCCTAGTCAGGGGCGCCATTTTCAGTTGAGTGTGCACTATTCATCAATGTGAAAAAGCTCCGAATCAGGAAGTAATAGCACGAATATGTTGAGAAAAATGTCAGGATTCCAGAAATATGTTCATGTAAAAATTTCGTGCTTTAGTTTGATAGTTATGGATTTTTGAATGTGTTGAATTATCAATTACTCAAAATTCCAGAAATTAAATTGACGACATGAGGCATGTCTTCATTTAAATGACGAATGTGTACACAGTCTTCAATTTTAAAATTGGCGCCCTGGTCAGGGGTGCCATTTTCATCAGGGCTGGACCCTCTTGGTTCTTAAACATGCACGTATTAGTGTAACAGATGCTACATATTAAGGTTGAAAAATATGGTTATTAATACTGTAAATCCAGTGTGATAAAATATGCTTAAAAACTCATGAAAATCATGCTAACAAACTAAGTTCAAAATCATAAAGATCACGGTAATATGTGACAGACTATTAAAGTAACATGGTATATACATGCTTAATAGCATGGTTGACAAGCTATTAAAATAACATGGTATATACATGATTTATAGCATGGTTGACGAGCTAAACGGAATCTAAGCATGCATCATTTAACCTATTTAGCAACTAGTTAGGCAAGGATTTGAGAACACCTACCTTTTAATGTGTGATACGAGGTTCAGAGCTGTAGCAGGATCGCAGCAGGATGTAGCCTCGGGAAGAAAATGCTTCTGCAGCACAGCAGTAGCCTCTAACAGTGCTACGGATGCGATTAGTTATAGGGAATGATAAGGCATTGGTTAATGCCTTGTGGGTCATGCTGAGTGGGCATTATTTTTGCCAGCTCGAATGGGTTGCTCGTGTCTCAATCTTCTAGAATCATGTGTTTAAATGATGCCCTTGTAAAGGGTCGTTCATTTAATATATGTGACAATATTCACGTAAATGACGCCTTGCATGAGGGCGTCAGTTGTTTGGGTGACATTATTCATGAGACCCCATTCACGTGTTAGCATTCGGGATGGTCATATATATATTAATATTTAAATGGGATGGGGTCCTATTGAAAATGGCACATCATGCCATGTCTTCAATTTGAAAATTGAAGACTATGTGAAGGGTCTTCAATTTGGTAAGTGGAAAAGTTGGAAAGCACTTGCGTACAACCCCATGGCCCATGTGTTAAAGCTTGTCTTGTATATTTATAGAATAACCCTCCCTTTGTTTTGTTTCTTTCTATAAGACCTCCTATGTAAGATTCTTTACCCATGTGCATAAGGTTGGATTGCACATTTGTATGCTAGTCCTCCTATAGTTTAGTTCTTTAAACAGAACCTAGAATTCTATTAAGAATAGTAGGTTACGTATACATAAGGTGAGGATTTGTAATTTTATATGCTAGCCCCCCTAAGGTTTTGGCTCTTTACACAAAGCCCTCATGATTCTTTATGTTATAAAGTAGGGTTGGCTTGTATATTTTCATTATAGTCCTTGTGAGGTTGGGTTCTTTATGTAAGGCCTTCATATATGCTAAAGCCTTCATGTATGCTTTCTTTTAAGAAGAAGTTTTGAATTTACGCAAAGGTATTTATCGGGGGTGCTACACTTTTCCTACTTCTTGACTTCTTTTTCTTCTTCCCGTTCGCGGCCGACATGTGCCCCCACGATGGGTCATCTTGTAACTACCGGTGTATAGACACCATGTTGACAGCTTTCTTGAAGTCGGGAAGCTCGTGAGGGCGTGGAGGATCCACTCTGGATTCCCCCATCTGGAGCTCTCCCCTCTTGATCATACATTCGATAATATCTTGAAATACATAGCAGTCTTCAATAGAGTGGCCAAGCATTTGGTGATATGGGCAAAAGCGGGGGTCATCTTTTCTTCTAATGTCACCCGGCCTCTTTGGCTCCGACAAAGTGACCTTGTTATATCTGGTGGCCCATTCAAACAAGGGTTGGGTCCTATCCTTAGGAAAGGAGTAAGACTTCATCATTTTGGCCCGCAAGGGAGGCCCCTCTTGTTGTTCGATAAGCTTGGCCGGAGGAGGGTTGGTAGCGCCTTTATCTTTATCTATTTGCCGTCGAACGCCCCGAAGTCGACTGTATGAACTTCTTCATGCGCAGGCCGTTTGTCGGCTGATTTGGCCTTCTGGCCTGAGACTGTGGGGGCAGAGGAGAGGAAAAGCTCAATTTATGCCACCACATTTTTTAGTCGGTCAAAGGACCTAATTTCGATTCCAATCATCTTTTCAAGAATCCCCCGCCTTAAATTTAGTTTACAGATTTACACCGCGTCTTCTTGGCGTAGTGGCCGCCTGCATCTCATGCTGAGATTCTGCCACCTTTTAATATATTCCAAAGCAGTTTCATCATTCCTCCACTTGGAAGCATATAATTCGGCCATGGTTATTCTTCTTTCGGCAGCGTGAAATCGCTCCCGGAACTTCTTTTGCATATCTGGCCAGTCGTCGATAGTGTCACGTCCCGAGCGCGGAAGATTACCCGGAGGCGTGACACGTCTATATAGATCGTGTCAATCATGTAAATATCAGAGTGCACAAATAACTAAGATTTAACTCAAAATTAATACAAATAGTACGAGCTGACAATTGTCACAACTAATCAAAGGACAAATACATATGTTCCCAGAGTCCAATGACTAGGCTTCAAATCTTAAGCAGTTCTAATCAAGTTGACTAATACAAATGACATAGATGAATTGATACAACTGACATAAGTGAACTAATACAATAACACAAGGGACATGACAATTTGATAACTTCACTCTAACACTCATCACTCAGTCTCATTTCCATCCGAGTGTTGGTTGACATCCAAATTATCTGAAAATATTGGAAAACAACTAGATGAGCGAATCGCTCAGTAGGAATTACATCTCAAGATTTAACATGCTTTAAGTGGTTTACAAGTTCGATTAATGTCAGTAAACCTATGCATGTAGATGAGTAGATATCAAGGATTGTAAAAAATCGACAAGAGCAGTAAAGGAATAACAAGTGAGAGTATAAGATTCCAACTTCAATGCAGCAATAGAAAGAGATTCAAGCAAGTAATGACTGGAATTAACATAATCTTTCCAAAAGAGTAAGAACTCATGTCAAGCAAGTAATAGAAAGTAATATAAATTCAAGCATGCAAAACTGGAATTGGCTATTTATCAATTTCATTCAAGCAAAAACTTTACCCTTCTGCGGGTCTCAAGTCAAATCAATCAAGTAATATCACGAGAATGAGTGGAATGTCTAAAGCCTAACAAGTAAGTACTCCGGTGCAATGCCAAACACCGTGGTCAATAAACTCCCATGGGCACAGGACCAGACCGGGCCCTATATGCACAGCATTTGTCATGTTTGTTGACATCCACTCTCATTTATAGCCAATATGGAATTTCAAGGTTTGACCAGTATGATATATAAGGTGGAATTATGGAATGGAATCCAAGGGCGCATTGATGTGTAGGGATGAACTAGGAGTAAAAACCCGTAACGTTCGATGCATGCTAATGACAATAGGGGTTAACTAGATGATCTATTGGTTAACAGAAATTTTAAAAGGTTTATGGGTGGCAGTTTTGCCCATTTTATGTTTAGAACAAGTGTTTAACTTTTGTCCAACATAATGGAGGTTATAGATATGTATATCTTCTGTCCGATATATGTATATGGGTTAGCCAAAATGGTGATTTATTATAATAATCAGAATTTAATCATGAAAAATAAGTTTTTATGTTGAAAATAATTCTAACTTGCTAAAAATAATATTAACATGCTGAGAATGAGTTTCATATGTTACTTTACTGGTAAGATGATAACATAAATTTTTCATGCTGGATTTAATTTTTACATGCTGAAAATTAATTATTAACATGCTAAAATTAATGCTTAACATGCTAAAATAATTAACTTACTGATATGATAATAAGATAAGGTTGCCATGCTGATTACAGAAATTTTATGATAACAACATTATTTTTATCATGCTAAACATTATTTTTCTACACTTATTTGCTAATTATTTGATAGGAAAATAGAATTATCATGCTGAAAAATAGTTTTAATACACTGAAAATAATTATAACATGTCAAAAATAGTTATAACATGCTGGAATAATTTTACCATACTGAAACAAATGTTATCATGCTGAAAATTATTTTTCTACATTTATTTGCTAATTATTTGATAGGAAATAGAATTATCATGCTAAAAAATAGTTTTAATACACTTAAAATAATTATAACATGCCAAAAATAGTTATAACATGCTGGAATAATTTTACCATACTGGAAGAAATGTTATCATGCTGAAATTTGTTTCCTACATTTATTTGCTAATTATTTGATAGGAAATAGAATTATCATGCTAAAAAAATAGTTTTAATACACTTAAAATAATTATAACATGCCAAAAATAGTTATAACATGCTGGAATAGTTTTACCATATTGGAATAAATGTTATCATGCTGAAAATTATTTTTCTACATTTATTTGCTAATTATTTGATAGGAAAATAGAATTATGTTGCTGAAAAATAGTTTTAATACACTGAAAATAATTATAACATGTCAAAAATAGTTATAACATGTTGGAATAATTTTACCATACTGGAGGAAATGTTATCATGCTGGAAGTAATTTTCATGCATCAATTTACAAATTTATTTAATAGGAAAGTAAGTTTTATATGCACAAAAATAGCTTTAAATAGATTTTAACATGCTGAAAATATTTTTTATATCTCAGTATGTATAAAATAATTCTATCATATTAGAAGTCACTTTTAACATGCTGAAAATAGTTTTAATATGTTGGAGATAATTTTTAGTATGTGGTGAAAATTAGATATATATATATATAAGGTGGTTTGTATATATATATTCTTGTCTGACAATATATACTGAATGTGCTTTGTATATACAATTAATGGAAGTATATATATAAATTTATATACAGCGTTCTATATACACTTCTATTATATAGAGAATATAGAGATATGATAATAAGTGTAGACACGTGTAAGGGGTATTATATGTAGGTGTCAACACTTTTATATGGAAGTGTCGACACTTCCATTAGGAGGTGTCGACACTTGTATATATGTTATACATATATATATATTTTTCTTAAAAGATATATGGAGGTTATATATATATATTCTTTAAAGATATATGGAGGTGTTGTGTCGGGTGTCACACCTGTATATATGCAGGTGTCGACACTTGCATATGCAGGTGTCGACACTGGCATTATGCAGGTGTCAACATTTTGACTATAAATCTATATATATTGCTGTTACATATTTAGGTATGGAAGTGTAGGTGTTATATAAATAAGGTATAAATTGTTCACATTTTATTTCTGTTGTTTTTCAACCTGTTTCTGCATGTGTCGACACCAAATGCCGACATTTACTATTCCTTTTTAGTCTATGTCGTACAGTGTAGTTACAGGTTAGACAGGAAGTGTCGACACCTGTGTAGACACTTAACTATATATATAGACACGAGGGTATAGATTTGGTAGATTAACAGGTTAATTAGGTGTGCTAATAGATTAGGTATGCTAATAGATTAGTTAATGAAACTAATACTTTACTAATTTTACTACCTTTCTAATACATGCTAACTATGAGACTTTTCTTAGATTAAAGCTAATACATGCTAACTATGAGGCTAACACATGATGTATAAACATGAAATATCGCAAGGAGATGAGCCTAAGACTAACTGCCTAGACTAATCATCCTAGATTAGCTACTAGTTTAGTTAAAAATTGAGAACACCTACTAAGCATGCTATATAATTACCTAGATTAACTACGGTTTAGCCAAAAATTGAGAAAACCTACCTCTCTGAGATGACAGATGGAATAGGAAGGGCAGCTTTCTTCTGCAACGTCAGAGGTTCCCCCTTCTCTGCAGCAAGTCTTCGGAAGAATGAAGGGAGTCTCAGTATAGGGAGTATTTTATAACATAAGGATCGACAGGATGGGAGACAAGATCCGATCTGAGTGGGATGACAGCATGTACAGGCTGTTAGGGATAAGACATGTCTAGGGAAGAATAATGGACGTGAGAGGATTATTTATCTCATCTAGAATTTTTTTATATCTAATGAAACATATTAATATAAACAGTAAATTATGTCTAGGGAAGAATAATGGACGTGAGAGGATAATTTTAACAATGTTACATTATTTATCTCATCTAGAATTTTTTTATATCTAATGAAACATATCAATAGAAACAGTAAATTATTTGGCAAAAGGTAAATGGTGGGTGCTAAGATTTGAACCCTGGTCACTAGGTTGAAAGGCACATCACTTAACCAACTACACTAGGAAGCCACTTGTCAAGTGAATAATCTTTACATATGATGACTCCGTGTTCCAACTTCTTACTTAAGCTTCCTATAGAGTTTATCTAATTTTTTTTTCTTATTTGGAAAATATTATTACTAATTTTTTTAATCATTTTCTTTTTTTTTATATATACGGGGTGCTACACCCTCCCCTACTTAAAAGAATTTGGTCCCCAAATTCAATTGTATAAGGGTAAATTCAACTACATAAGGATACTGTAGAAAGTATAAGATACTTGCCGACTAAAATAGTTCTGGGTATCTTCTCTTCATAGATTCCTCGGTCTCCCAAGTTGCTTCTTGCTCCGAGCATCGATTCCATTGGATTTTTACCATAGGGATCGTCTTGCTCCTTAGAACTCGAACTTCGCGGTCGAGGATCTGCATCGGCCTTTGCTCATAAGTAAGATCCCTTTGAATCACCAATTCAGCATGATTGATGATGTGAGAAGGGTCGTGCACATATTTCTTCAGCATAGATATATGAAATACATTGTGCACTTCTGAGAGTTGAGGAGGTAAGGCAATGCGGTAAGCCACCTCGCCTACTCTTTCCAATACTTCAAATGGACCGATAAACCTTGGTGTAAGCTTGCCCTTAACACCGAATCTTCTAATACCTCGGCCGGGAGATACCTTGAGAAATACATGGTCACCCACTTGAAATTCCAATTCTCTTCTTCTGTTATCAGCATAGGATTTTTTGCCTGCACTGAGCTATCTTGAGTCTCTCTCGGATAAGGTGAATCTTTTCAGTTGAATTTCTAACCATATCTGGGTCTAGAATTTATTTTTCACCGACTTTATCCCAGCATATAGGAGATCGGCAACTCCTTCCATATAATACCTCAAAAGGTGCCATTTGTATGCTCGCTTGATAGTTGTTATTATATGCAAATTCGGCTAGTGGTAAGTGGTCATTCCAACTACCGCCGAAGTCTATAATGCATGCCCTTAACATATCTTCCACAACTTGATTAGTCCTCTCGGTCTGTCCATCTGTCTGGGGATGAAAAGCAGTGCTGTAGTTGAGTCTCGTCCCCAAGGAGTGTTGCAGGCTCTTCCAGAAATAAGAGGTGAAGCACGGGTCTCGGTCAGATACGATCGAGACGGGAACTCCATGCAATTTAACCATTTCCTTCATATACAGGGCAGCAACTACATCGACTGACCATCGACTTTTGATGGGTAAGAAATGGGCCGATTTAGTTAACCGGTCGATAATTACCCAAATTCCATCATATCCGCCCCTAGACTTGGGCAAACCCATGAAAAAGTCCATGCCAATGTCTTCCCACTTCCACTTGGGAATATCCAGCGGATGTAACTTTCCGGCGGGTTTTTGATGTTCCGCCTTCACTTGTTGGCATGTGAGGCAACGAGACACAAAGTCTGCTACCTCCCTTTTCATGTTAGGCCACCAGAAAGTTCTTTTCAAGTCTTGGTACATCTTAGTGGCTCCAGGGTGGATTGTGTACCTCGATCTATGAGCTTCTTCAAGAATCTTATTCTTCAATTCGGGATAGTCGGGCACACATGTACGTTCATGAAATAGTAATCTGCCATCAGGTGCCAGCTTGAAATCCAGTCTCTCGTCCAGCTTGCTCTTTATCTCCACTAGCGAGGGATCCTCTTCTTGTAACTTCTTGATTTCAGGTAGCAAATGTGGATGTAGGCTCATAAGAGATAGAATAATACACATGTTCTTCTCATCTGTGCTGATATCAAGCTCAGAGAATTTCTCCAGTAGTTTCCATTCTTGTATCATACAGTTGGTAAATATTATTCTCGGCTTCCGACTAAGGGCATCAGCTACGGAATTACCCTTACCAGGATGGTACTGTATAGTGAAGTCGAAATCCTTGAGATACTCGAGCCAACGCCTTTACCGCATGTTCAGCTCCTTTTGGGATAATAAGTACTTGAGGCTTTTATGATCGGAGTACACAGTGAATTTTTCTCCGTAGAGATAGTGCCTCCAGATCTTTAAAGCGAATACTACTGTGGCCAGTTCTAAGTCGTGAACTGGGTAGTTCTCTTCATGTTTCTTCAATTGTCGGGAAGAGTATGCAATGACTCTCCCATTCTGCATCAATACACATCCGAGGCCAATACCAGAAGCATCGGTATATACCTCGTATTTTTCTCCTTCCATTGGTAATGATAAGACTGGAGCAGTGGTCAAGAGATCCTTCAAAGTTTGGAAATAATTTTCACAGTCTTCCTTCCACTCATAAGGCACTTCCTTGCGGATTAACCTGGTCAGGGGAACAGCAATTTTGGAGAAGTCCTTTATAAAACGCCGGTAGTAACCAGCTAGACCCAAGAAGCTCCGAATCTCAGTTACATTTATGGGTCGTTCACAATTCCTGACGGCTTCGACCTTTGATGGGTCAACAGCAATTGCGTTCTTCGAAATGATATGGCCTAAGAAGGATACTTCCTCGAGCCAAAACTCGCATTTGCTGAATTTGGCATATAGCTTATTTTCCCTTAATATCTGCAATGCCTTCTTGAGGTGTTCTTCATGATCCTTTTTGGTCTTTGAATAGATTAGAATATCATCAATAAAGACCACAATAAATTGGTCTAAATAGGGCCTGAATATGTTGTTCATTAACTGCATAAAAGCTGCGGGGGCATTTGTTAGTCCGAAAGGCATAACAGTAAATTCGTAATGCCCATACCTGCTTCGGAATGCAGTTTTATGAATATCTTCTTCTTTGATCTTCAATTGGTGGTAACCAGAACGAAGATCAATCTTGGAGAAATATAAAGCTCCAGATAGTTGATCGAACAGCTCATCAATCCTCGGCAGTGGATACTTGTTTTTGATTGTAAGGTGATTTAGCTGCCGATAATCTATGCATAATCTCATCGATCCGTCCTTCTTTTTGACGAATAGCACGGGTGCTCCCCATGGAGAAGTACTCGGCCTGATGAAACCCTTGTTCAATAACTCCATTAGTTGCTCTTTTAGTTCCTTCAGCTCAGCAGGGGACATTCTGTATGGTGTCCTAGAAATAGGACCAGCACCAGGGACAAGGTCGATTGTAAACGACACTTCTCTTTCCGGGGGTAAGCCGGTTAAATCTTCTGGAAAAACATCGAGAAAATCCCGAATTACACGGATGTCTTCAAGTTTAACCTTCTCGACTTCCGTGGCAGTCACGAATGCTATGAAAGCCATGCATCCCTTATTCATAAGTTTACTAGCTCGGAGTGCTGATATAAGAAGTGATTTACTCCGAGGGCTATTGTAAACTAGCTCTGGGAAATCTACAAAAGTTAGCTTGCCATGCCGGCAATCTACAGTTGCTTGGTATGTGGATAGCCAGTCGGCACCTAGTATGACATCATAACCCTTTATATCTAGGCATATCAGGTCAGCAGGTAAATTATTTCCCTTAATCATCACTTCACAGTTTGGATAATGATAAGTGATATCAGACTCATTCCCAAGAGGTGTAGATATGACCAAATCTAACAGTTCATGTTTCTTAGAAAATGAAGTAGCAAAGTTCTTGGAAACGAATGAATGAGTTGCTCCAGTATCGAATAAAACTTGAGCAGTTTTTGAACAAATAGTGAGAGTACCTTCCACAATTCCACCTTTAGTGGGTTCTGTCTCTTGGAGAGCTTGCAGACGGCCTTGTTTCTTTACCGGACGCTTCTCGTCTTTGGTGTCTTGTTCCTTCATCAGTGGGCAGTCTGGGATTCGATGCTCTCGGCTCCCACATCGAAAACAAGCTCCTAACTTTCTCCAGCATTCCTCGATCTTATGACCAGCTTTATCACAATACTTGCAAATCTCCTTTGATGGTGTGGTGGTGGAGAATGGCCTGTCATTCTTCTGGAATTTCTTCGCCTTAGAGGGCTCCCCTCCCATGAAGAATCGCTTCTTGTTGAAGGATTGTTTGAATTTTTCAGGGCTTGTGACGGGTTCCTTCTTGTCTCTTCCTCGGATTCTCTCAGATAATTCGGTGGCGTCTTCCAGCAGTTGAGCACGCCGAACCATCTCCGAATAGACTTGGATGTCCATCGGGGCAAGTTGTGTGATATAATGGGGCCGAAGCCCGTTGAGGAATCTTCTCGCCTTCATCTTTTCCGTACATACCAAGTGGGGTGCATATCTAGATAATCTGGAGAATTGGGCCTCATACTCGGCCACTTTCAAGCCCCGTTGTTTTAGAACGGCGAATTCCGTGGCTTTCTTTTCCTGGATATGATCGGAGAAGTACTTGTTGTTGAAATGCTCCGTGAATTCATCCCATGTGACATGGTATTCTGGCAGTGTTGCTTCTATGGATTCCCACCAGCATCGAGCGTCCCGCTCTAGTTGGAATACGGCAAGTAAAACCTTCTCTTCATCCACGCATTGCATCACACGGAAGATTCGTTCCATCTCCTTTAGACAATTCTCGGCATCCTCGAGGTCGGACGAACCCGTGAACCTCGGTGGGTTCATGTTACGGAAACTTCGGTGGAGATCTCCCGCTCCACGATTTGCTCCGCCTTGGGCCACTTGCTGTAGTGCCTGTGTGAGGCCTTGCACGGTGCGCTGCATCTCGCGTCATTGTGCTCTTTCTGCAGCCATGATCCTGCAAAAGAGTTAAGTATGATAAAGATCGGATTTACTTGTAAGGTCGAAAGTCATTGTAGAACTTAACCCATGGCTCTATCCATCTCACCGGGTAAGGTATATCTATCCTTGAACTTGGGTTTTACCTATCCTTGGACTCAAGTTTTTACATAGATTTCAATTTCTAACCGTTTATTTTTTCTAGTTCCCTAGGTTTGAAAACCTAGGCTCTGATTCCACGAAGACTGTCACGCCCCGAGCGCGGAAGATTACCCGGAGGCGTGACACGTCTATATAGATCGTGTCAATCATGTAAATATCAGAGTGCACAAATAACTAAGATTTAACTCGAAATTAATACAAATAGTACGAGCTAACAATTGTCACAACTAATTAAAGGACAAATACATATGTTCCCAGAGTCCAACGACTAGGCTTCAAATCTTAAGCAGTTCTAATCAAGTTGACTAATACAAATGACATAGATGAATTGATGCAACTGACATAAGTGAACTAATACAATAACACAAGGGACATGACAATTTGATAACTTCACTCTAACACTCATCACTCAGTCTCATTCCCTTCCGAGTGTTGGTTGACATCCAAATTACCTGAAAATATTAGAAAATAACTAGATGAGCGAATCGCTCAGTAGGAATTACATCTCAAGATTTAACATGCTTTAAGTGGTTTACAAGTTCTATTAATGTCAGTAAACCTATGCATGTAGATGAGTAGATATCAAGGATTGTAAAAAATCGACAAGAGCAGTGAAGGAATAACAAGTGAGAGTATAAGGATTCCAACTTCAATGCAACAATAGAAAGAGATTCAAGCAAGTAATGACTGGAATTAACTTAATCTTTCCAAGAGAGTAAGAACTCATGTCAAGCAAGTAATAGAAAGTAATATAAATTCAAGCATGCAAAACTGGAATTGGCTATTTATCAATTTCATTCAAGCAAAAACTTTACCCTTCTGCGGGTCTCAAGTCAAATCAATCAAGTAATATCACGAGAATGAGTGGAATGTCTAAAGCCTAGCAAGCAAGTACTCCAGTGCAATGCCAAACACCATAGTCAATAAACTCCCATGGGCACAAGTACCTTCGGGTGCTCCTCCCAGGACCAGACCGGGCCCTATATGCACAACATTTGTCATGTTTGTTGACATCCACTCTCATTTATAGCCAATATGGAATTTCAAGGTTTGACCAGTATGATATATAAGGTGGAATTATGGAATGGAATCCAAGGTCGCATTGATGTGTAGGGATGAACTAGGAGTAAAAACCCGTAACGTTCGATGCATGCTAATGACAATAGGGGTTAACTAGATGATCTATTGGTTAACAGAAATTTTAATAGGTTTACGGGTGGCAGTTTTGCCCATTTTATGTTTAGAACAAGTGTTTAACTTTTGTCCAACATAATGGAGGTTATAGATATGTATATCTTCTGTCCGATATACGTATATGGGTTAGCCAAAATGGTGATTTATTATAATAAGCAGAATTTAATCATAAAAATAAGTTTTTATGTTGAAAATAATTCTAACTTGCTAAAAATAATATTAACATGCTGAGAATGAGTTTCATATGTTACTTTACTGGTAAGATGATAACATAAATTTTTCATGCTGTATTTAATTTTTACATGCTGAAAATTAATTATTAACATGCTAAAATTAATGCTTAACATGCTAAAATAAATAACTTACTGATAGGATAATACGATAAGGTTGCCATGCTGATTACAGAAATTTTATGATAACAACATAATTTTTATCATGCTAAACATTATTTTTCTACACTTATTTGCTAATTATTTGATAGGAAAATAGAATTATCATGTTGAAAAATAGTTTTAATACACTGAAAATAATTATAACAAAACAAAAATAGTTATAACATGCTGGAATAATTTTACCATATTGGAAAAAATGTTATCATGCTGAAAAGTATTTTTCTACATTTATTTGCTAATTATTTGATAGGAAATAGAATTATCATGCTAAAAAATAGTTTTAATACACTTAAAATAATTATAACATGCCAAAAATAGTTATAACATGCTGGAATAATTTTATCATACTGGAAGAAATGTTATCATCCTGAAATTTATTTTCTACATTTTTTTGCTAATTATTTGATAGGAAAATAGAATTATATTGCTGAAAAATAGTTTTAATACACTGAAAATAATTATAACATGCCAAAAATAGTTATAACATGCTGGAATAATTTTACCATACTGGAGGAAATATTATCATGCTGGAAGTAATTTTCATGCATCAATTTACAACTTTATTTAATAGGAAAATAAGTTTTATATGCACAAAAATAGCTTTAAATAGATTTTAACATGCTGAAAATAATTTTTATATCTCAGTATGTATAAAATAATTCTATCATATTAGAAGTCACTTTTAACATGCTGAAAATAGTTTTAACATGTTGGAGATAATTTTTAGTATGTGGTGAAAATTAGATATATATATATATATAAGGTGGTTTGTATATACATATATTCTTGTCTAACAATATATAGTGAAGGTGCTTTGTATATACAATTAATGGAAGTATATATATAAATTTATATACAACGTTCTATATACACTTCTATTATATAGAGAATATAGAGATATGATAATAAGTGTAGACACGTGTAAGGGGTATTATATGTAGGTGTCGACACTTTTATATGGAAGTGTCGACACTTCCATTAGGAGGTGTCGACACTTGTAAATATGTTATATATATTTTTTTCTTAAAAGATATATGGAGGTTATATATATATATTCTTTAAAGATATATAGAGGTGTTGTGTCGGGTGTCACACCTGTATATATGCAGGTGTCGACACTTGCATATGCAGGCGTCGACACTGGCATTATGCAGGTGTCTACATTTTGACTATAAATCTATATATATTGATGTTACATATTTAGGTATGGAAGTGTAGGTGTTATATAAATAAGGTATAAATTGTTCACATTTTATTTCTGTTGTTTTTCAACCTGTTTCTGCATGTGTCGACACCAAATGTCGACATTTACTGTTCCTTTTTAGTCTCTGTTGTACAGTGTAGTTACAGGTTAGACAGGAAGTGTCGACACCTGTGTAGACACTTAACTATATATATAGACACGAGGGTATAGATTTGGTAGATTAACAGGTTAATTAGGTGTGCTAATAGATTAGGTATGCTAATAGATTAGTTAGTGAAACTAATACTTTACTAATTTTACTACCTTTCTAATACATGCTAACTATGAGACTTTTCTTAGATTAAAGCTAATACATGCTAACTATGAGGCTAACACATGATGTATAAACATGAAATATCGCATGGAGATGAGCCTAAGACTAACTGCCTAGACTAATCATCCTAGATTAGCTACTAGTTTAGTTAAAAATTGAGAACACCTACTAAGCATGCTATATAATTACCTAGATTAACTACGGTTTAGCCAAAAATTGAGAAAACCTACCTCTCTGAGACGACAGATGGAATAGGAAGGGCAGCTTTCTTCTGCAACGTCAGAGGTTCCCCCTTCTCTGCAGCAAGTCTTCGAAAGAATGAAGGGAGTCTCAGTATAGGGAGTATTTTATAACATAAGGATCGACAGGATGGGAGACAAGATCCGATCTGAGTGGGATGACAGCATGTACAGGCTGTTAGGGATAAGACATGTCTAGGGAAGAATAATGGACGTGAGAGGATTATTTATCTCATCTAGAATTTTTTTATATCTAATGAAACATATTAATATAAACAGTAAATTATGTCTAGGGAAGAATAATGGACGTGAGAGGATAATTTTAACAATGTTACATTATTTATCTCTTCTAGAATTTTTTTATATCTAATGAAACATATTAATAGAAACAGTAAATTATTTGGCAAAAGGCAAATTGTGGGTACTAGGATTTGAACCCTAGTCACTAGGTTGAAAGGCACATCACTTAACCAACTACACTAGGAAGCCACTTGTCAAGTGAATAATCTTTACATATGATGACTCCGTGTTCCAACTTCTTACTTAAGATTCCTATAGAGTTTATCTAATATTTTTTTTTCTTATTTGGAAAATATTATTACTAATTTTTTTAATCATTTTCTTTTTTTATATATATACGGGGTGCTACAGATAGACCCCGCCGGTAAGTTCGAATACCACTCAAAAGCGAGTCCTGTAAGGGAGGACCCAAAGAACTTGAGTAGGTAAGACTCGTCAGCTGCCAGGTTGCCCATCATGTTAACGTAATATGCTATATGTTCCTTCGGTGACCCTTGTCCGTTAAATTTATCGAACTTCGGCAGTTTAGTGACACCGGGAGGTTTCCTTTTAGCCGTGTGATGGACGGGGTAAGGTACCTTGTACACATCAAAAGCGGCATGATCATCATTGCCCCTGTCGGCCAGCTTCTTCTCGATCATTTGTTCTATCATAATTTTATTCGCCATCACCTGGTCGACCGGGCCTGGGCCGGGGTGGGCATGTTGCATCTGTGGCGTCGCCATTGTTGCTTGAGGTGTAACGGCAATCCCCTGGTATAGAAAAATTGGGGGTTGCGTTGTAGCGATATATGGTTGCTGGGAGGGGGTGCCCCCTATGTAGCTAGGCGCCAATTGAGGTGCGGCTGCCTGGGGCAAAGCTTCAAGGCTATGGCCGTTATTTTTCAGTGTCCCGGGAGGGGCTTCGGCCTATCTTGAGGTAGATGCCTGTGGATTCTTTTCATTCAGCTGATTTTTCAATGTTTCAACCTCCTGTCGGTATTCTTGCAACAACATTAGTACCGCAGGGTCATGCATGGAGGGGTTGAGTGTGACATCTCTTTCCACATCTGGCGTTTCTTCAGATGACGTGGATGGCCTCCCACCATCGTCTTCAGCCGCGATTACATTGACGGTGACAACCGCCACAGTCTCGTCCCGGCTGGTTTCTTCAGCAAGGGTCCGCAGCGCCTCGCTGGCTTGAGTTGGAGCTCGGGGCGAAGCTCGCTTGGGCACCCGAATATGCTTGAATCTGGTTGGCTTCGGGGCCAACCCCCCCTTTGATTTGCACTCGATGCGGTCCAGTTTTTATTGGGCCAGCCCTTGGAAGGAGTTATGTAGTGGCACTGCTGGAATTGCCCTATCGGGCGTGATTTTGGCCTGTCGGCCATTCAGAAAGACCCGGACGCCTCCGATGAGTATGGATTTGCCCGAAGTCGATAGCCAGCTTTGTAATGTGCCAGCGTTCTTCTTGGCCACCCTCCTGGCGGCTGGCGTGCGCTTCTAGTTGATAGAGGCGCGAGAATGAAGGTGGTGAGCGTAGCAGCCCACCGCAGCAGCATCAATCGAGGTCGCCTCTGCAACGGCGACCGATTCCATCTCCTGGATATGCAAGAGCTCCATGAACGCGACCCCCAAGAAGTTGGGGAAGCCGACGACAGCAGGAAAATCGCCGAACTTAGTCGGCATCACCAAATAACCATGCTCAGCATGGCTCGCGACGACAAGAGGTCCAAATGTCACCGCCATCACCGTCGTCAGAATGCAACTTGCAAGGTTAAACCAGACAGTTAAAATTTTAAGAAGAGGCCATTGGGCCCCTAATCCTGGCAAGGAGATGAAAGGAAGTTATGTCCCACCGGCCGTGCTAGACTTGTGGACGCACTTTTTAAACGCTCTTTTTATTTGCTTATTCATTTATTTAATTCATTTATTGGGTTTATTGAGTGCGTGGGTGTGCCAGTCACATAAGTGATGATTTATTCGGACTTCAAGAAGCCCTTGGTGCGCTCGATCTGACTAATTAGACGATTGTGTGTGTCGTGTTGAGACAAAAACCCGCTGCGCCGTAAAGGTCATGACGTTAATTGCATCCCCTCGGAGAGGGGAAAACCCTTGATTAGTCGCCAGGAAAAGGAGAATTATGGCCTAAAGTTAATGTTAATGAGATGAGAAAATAGAATCTCGAACTGCGTTTAGACAGACCCTGCATTGGGGCGAAAACGTTCAAAGTATGTCGGTCACTCGTGGACCATTCCATGTTCGGACGGAAGTCTACATTTGTAGCGTAAAAAGATGGCGATAAAACCGCTCATGTGTCTACCGCGTATACGGCAAGTTTAATAAGAATGCGGGATTGGATCTCGATAGAGACGGGTCAGGTTTGATGAACTATCTGCCCAAGGAAATGCCGGATCATGGCCATACCGGGATGGTTCCCAAGGTCTGAATCCGACTTAGTGGGGCATCACTGATATTCTTTTCACACCGAGTCCAGGGGAGCGGAGGTGCCGGAGTGGGCGGTATTATGTTCCTTTTTTTATTATTTGGTTGCTGGATTTTCTCTTATTCATTTAGAGGCATGGACATATTTTGTTTTGCTTATTTTTTACTGTTCTCGTTTTTGTTTGGTTATTCAATGTTCTTTTATTTAACTATTGTTAGTACCATTCTTTGCATTTGATTATTAAGTGTTTTGGGTGCCCTTCATCTTATACGTTTTTTTTATCATTTGGTTTTTTTTTGGTCATATTGGGTTATCGTTGTTATTTTTTTGTTATTAGCTTGCTTTGTTTATTTTCATTTTTTTTAGAGGGGATGGGAGGAGTATATATGTGTTAGCGAATGGGTATGTGTGTGAATGTTGTTTGAATATGCGTGTGTGTTATATCGGCGTGAGAAGGTGAGGGTGAGAAGAGAGAGTAAAACGGCGCGGGGGGTAATGAGAGTGAGTGTGAGTGCGGGGAGAATGTCTAAAATGGCACAGGGGGGAGAAGAGGGAATGTTTTTAAAACGGCGTGGGGATGAGAAGGTGTGTGTGCGAGGGAGTGAGGGAAGGATTAAAACGGCACCAGGGGGTGTCATCCGGCGCGCAAATGGGCACGCCGGTTCACACCGGCCTCTAGAGCCCCTCTTTTTTTTTTTTGTTTTGTTTTTTTATAAATGGCTAGTGCGTTAAAACGGCGTGAGGTGGTGGTTTGAAACGGTGCACACGGACCGACGTCGGGTCACCTCTAGCCCTCACCTCTTTTCTTCTATGTTTTGGTTTTTTATTTTGTAGGTGCGTCGACGCGGGATTACAGGGAGTCAACTCAGCGGAGTGAAGATCGGGCCAGACAGCAATGGCATCAAGAGGAGTCGACTCTCCACCGCACGGAGCCTTTGGCTCCAATAACATTCATTCATTTCTCTATTCATTCATTTTTTGTTTACACTGTTCACTTGGGAAAGTGGAACAAGGGGTTCATCATTCATTTAATGATCTTAAGATTTTTTTATTCATCATTTTTTGTTCAAATCCATTCGAATGGTTAGCGCAGTTTGATGGTTCGTCCTTTTTGTCATTCACGTTCCTAACAAAAATTTGGCAGCACCTCCCCCGCGTTCGGAGCGTTCGGGGTGTAAAATAGAGAGCCGCTTACGGAATATTCTGATACGACCTCCAAACATGGGTGAACCGCGAATGGCTGCCCCATGACCCAAGGTAGACATGAAAGCCCGAGGACTAGCCTTCAAGGGGTTCCAATGGCCCACGGGCCGTGGCTTCAAGAAAATTTCTAGGGAAGATGTTCACCATGTCGTCAAGGACATGACCATTGTTATTCACCCTTTGAGTGGAATCTCCAAAGGACTTGCTATGAATCAACGAGCTTCTGAGAGACCCGGGATGATCAGTAATAGAGGAGAGAAAGGGGAGCGCCTTGATGGATGGAGGAAGAGATATGCACTCTAACAGACTGTAGGGAGGGGACGGGGTCTCCATGACCCATGGGTGTGAGTGAGAGGGCCACCGACCATTTCCTCAGAAGGGCTATTACACAACCATCAGGTTCATCTAGTCAGCCTCATGAGACAGGGAGGAACTACTTGGGGGAAGGAGATAAGCATTAGGCTCACAATAGACATGCTAAAACGAAGTCCTTTTTTTCTTCATTGTAGGTGGAGCAAAAATACAAGGGGGGGTATACCGCATAGCAAGAATATACAACAGAGAGAAAAGAAACTGAAAAGGAAATACAGTGGGGAAGGGGGACGGAGCATGGGCTCCTCCCCCACCCTGATCTCACCTCTTTTTCCTTCTCCCCCTCACTCTTCTTTTTCTCTTCTTGGCTTCTCCAAGTGGCCCCTTCTCCTTTCTCTACTTGCCAAACCCGCTTCATCGACGGAGCCTGGGCTCTTTTTATAGAGAGGGGGAGGTGAAGCCTTCGAAGCCCCCTTTCCACCTCCTTCTTCTCTTTCTTCTTTTCCCAGTAGGGGAGGCTTCAGATCCTGACGCAGGGTGGCAGGCAGTGGAGCGGTGTCTTGCTAAGATTTGCCGAGTACAACCGATGCGATGTCAACGAGCACTGTTGATGGTTCGCAGGGGAGAGCTTGGAGTTTGCCCGCCGGGTACTTGCCATTTCTACCTTCGATCTGGTGCGGGAAAATAGAGTACTGGAACTTCGAAGGGACGTCCCCCACGACGCTGTTTCAGTGGAGATGGTATCTTTTTACGCGCCATTTTAAATGGCCAGCCTCGTCACGCTGGTTCAAGAGGCCATGAAGAGGGTGGAGGCCATGCCGTTTATCATAGAGCAATAAGAGGCGCGCCAGTTTAATGGAACCAAGGCCGCGCCATTTCAAGTGGCCAAAAGGGGCCATGGTCGCGCCGTTTCAGAGGAGGGGTTTCCGGTGGGTTCACTTGTGGGCCGAGGAAGGAGCGCGCCGGTTTAATGGCCAAAGAGGCCTCCTCACGCCGATTCAAGGGAGCCAAGGCCGCGCCGTTTCAGAGGGGTTTTACGCACCATTTCAAAAGGCATGAGGGGCACGTCGGTTCAAGGAGTGTCGCACCGTTTCAAAACCACACCGGTTCAAGTGGCCATAAGGACGCCGGTTTAATGGCTTCGTCGACTCCGAACTGGCTCGGATGAGTGTTTGACGTCCGGCACTGCCTTAGTTTTACTGTACCCCTTCCGGAGTGTTTATTATGAAGCTCCCAGGCTTTGACTTGTCATTCCGAGTGATTTTTGATACGTGTCGAACCCGCGTCGGATCACTTGGGTTTCATCCTGATTTGGCCTTTCGACACTATGAATCGTGCCCTCAAGCCTATTTCTCGCCTGTGGATAGTGTCTTCATTGAGTGGACATACCCTCAAAGTGTTTTCGCCCTCATTGGGCAACTCTTCATCCTCCCACGGACCTTTTCGGCATACCGTATGCCCTTATCGGGTCACTCGAGTTTTACGCCGATATTGCCTTCGGCACCCTGTTTCGAGGGACCAGGGATATTTCTTCAACCCGGGAGGCTTCCTCATCAGGTGGCGGACTGCCAGGTATGTTGTCATCCAGATCGTCTGAGATATAAGGCTTGTTCGACTCGATGAGACCCGAAGTTCTTTCTCATGAATTTTTGGGTGTCCACATGTATGCAGGCAAATGCTGATGCGAAAATGAATAGGCATTTGAAAGTGCGACACAAGTCGATAAGAGAGAAAATGAAGCAATAGTTGACAACATTAAATTTCATGAAATCAGAAAGAAACCTTGCAGATGTATTCACAAAAGGCTTATCTAGAACAGTGGTTCTAGAAGCGTCGAGGGGGATGGGTTTGAGCCCATAAAATAAATAAGTTATCACAGTGGCAACCCAACCTCATGAAGGTTCAATGGGTAGAAACAAACTTAATAGGTAACTGTGTGGAGCACTGATGTTTTCTGCTCTCATCCCTATGGTGCTAGTGCTCACTTAGAAGCAAAAGGTGAGGATAAGTATACACTCTTAATGAATCCAAGACTCAAGAGGCAGGGTGTTACCTTGCTCACACGCTTTGAAGGATTCATCGACATGTGTGGAGTCGTGAGTGTGAACGTGTCACAAAGACATTAAAAAAAGAAGAAAAAGAATATTAATAATAAAGATAAAAGGAATAGGAATAGGGATAGAGCGGAAGGGAGCATGCGTGGATGCTATCTATGGAGTGTGATCGCCAGAGGAGTTATCTCAAAAATATAAGGGAGTGATCGCAAATACCTTGTGAAGCGGGTGAAGATGTGAGTTCCACTTCCTCCTTCGATCAGTCGGCCGATGAAGGGGGTTTTGTATTTTGATTACCCTTGAAAACAAGCAAAGACAAGCAAAGAGAATGTATTAGAAATATGACAGTGTAGTATCAATCCTCAATATTATAAAAGTAGCAAAACTTGGGCATGAATACATCTTGTGTGTTTTGGTTTTTTAAACCCCTTAAAAATTAAGGGTAGGAAAAGAGTAATGAATACAAAGAGGAATGAAAGGGCTAGCAAAGGGATGCTAGAATGCAGATGAAAAGCTAACTAAACTAGAAAAGCTACAAAACAAAGAGAGAGAAGTAGAGAAACGGAGGGGGATCCTCTAACAGCAAGAGGAAGGAGCAGTGGCTCCTCCTCTTCCTTCCAGTGCCAAAAGGAGAGAGGGAGAGGGCTCGCGGTGGCTCCAATAATTAAGCTCAAGGAAGAGCCCTTAAAAACACAGCCTTGCATTATAAATTTCAAAACCAGAGCTCTGTAAGCTTCTTCTATGCAAAAATGCCTGGCAAATTCTTCTCGTAAACTCTTGTTCAAGCCTTTGTAACCTCAAACCGGTGGCTCAAAGGGGGTATTTATAGGGCTAAAATTCTACTTCCAATGGATTTCAGAACATGGAAACGATCCCACAACATGGATCCCCTTCCATGAAAGGCCACAAGGATCCAAATCCAACTCGAAAAGCCATGCAGCGGAAGCTCTGGACGAACAGGAAACAAAAAGGAATTGGCGTCCAGAGTAGCTGACGTTAATTCAATTGGGCATCCAGGAGGACGACGCTAATTCCTGAGCAAAATATGAAAATAAAAGACTTTCCATAATAAAAAATAAGAATTGGCGTCCACTCAAAGAGGCATTGATTAATTAGCGCGCAAAGAGGCGCTGATTCTTCAAAATTAAAATTCAATGGAAAATCAGAAAAGCAGAAATCAACATTCGTGTGAACGGCCGCCAATTCTTCTGAGTCGACGCAACAACAGCCTGAGTCGACCTGAGGTGGAAGAAACAACGTCACTCCAAAAGGGTGCCAATTAAAGAATTGGCGTCCAACATGATGGTCGCTAATTCTAAAAAATTCAGAAAAATAGAAAAACATTTCTATTAAGCTAGTAATGAAGTCCACTTTGGGGTATTACATTGTGACATGAAATTTACTCAATCATAGCATCGATTTTGGCGTGTCTACAGCTGCCCCGCCTTGGCGTCTGCTTTGCAGTGGAGTGAGACGAAATGAAGCGTAGCAGAATGAGAATGGAGTGAAAATGTAACGAAGCGGAATGAAGTGAGAATGGACTAAAAAGTAGATGCCAATGTGTGATGTGACACGCCTTCGACACTAAGTGTTTGAAATCTTCCCATGGTTCTAAATGAAACAACTTGGGATGTTTGAGAGAAAGCAACGATTGTTTGGATGAAGACTAAACTAAAAGTGTGTACGCAGGCACGAAAGGGAATGACACACCATTGGAGAGTGGTTACCATCTAATGTGGACGTGCTGCAACCAAGGTGGATTAAGGAAAATAAAGGGAAAGAGGCAAGAATCCAATCAAAGGTGCTTTCAAGGAATCAGCCTGAGCGGCTTCAAGGAGAACATAGTACTTGACTTGGAATGGAATATCTCATGTCAACTTTAATTAAGAGCTAGTGGCCCACATTACTGACTTAATATGAAGATTTTTTCACATTTAAGCTCAAATTCCGACATGATGCATGCTGTGTAACGGCCCAAGATCCGGATACTGGGAAGAACCCGATACCATTTGAATCCTAGCCCGCCGCCCACGGGCCAGAGGCCCGGAAAGGTTAAAAGGAGTGTGGAGGTACAAAGAAATAAGAAATAAAGTAGGATAATTCAACAATTAATAGAAATAAATAAACTAACTACAACAGAGTCCAGTCCAACAGAAAGTATAGTCTAAGGCAGAAGAACGGACCCAACACCGAGTGAACACTCAGCCCGGCGAGTTGGCAACTAAGAACCTCCGCACAACACCCTCGAACCACGAGGAAGGATCGCTACACCTGAAAAGTATGGGTGAGCCTCCTATCACTGGCTCAGTAGGGGTCCCGCGGAACCCTAACCGTAAACAACGGCGGTAACGGAAAGCAGTAACTACAGCAAGAACATCAAATCGGTGGCCGGTAAAAACTCGGCACTACAGCTACTCCTACTGTACCGGAAGACACGCCCCGATCTCACAGTTGGGGAACCACCGAACTACCTAACACCACAGCTACCGAGGGAAAGTGCACGACAACTCTATCGAAAAGGCCTGTCACAAAGACGAGGCCGAACCTGGACCACCTGGTCCACGGGCACCATCACGACATCGCTGTCGTGAACCCGACCCAGCCAAGGGTGTGAAGCCTCGGTAATCTAACTAAGCATCCCTGGAGTCAACCTCGAAAAACACATAGAAACGGTCCGGGAAACCACGCCTCGTGGTCAAAAAATGGACTCTACGGTCACGAAAACTCACGTCCCATGATGGGTAACCTGCCCACCCGAAGCAAGGCCGGATGCGTCCACTGACGCCTTATAGCACATCTCAGGTGTCTCTCTACAACGCCCCAGGCGGAGACAGAGACTCAGTAGTAACCAGTACCACAAACAAGGACTAGCTGGGGTCGCACTCGTAAACGTGGGTTTGACAGCCCCCAACTAAGTGTACACACACAGACCATGCGCTCTAGGTCTGACCCTCTAGCTGGTTCTTCCCCCTAGTCCGCGTAAACAACGGCTTTCCCTCACTCTGACCCGTAAAATGGGTCGCCTTCATTAACGCGCACACCACTCAGGGCGCGTTAATGAACGCGTCGCAAGTCTCGAGCGCGTTCTCAATGAACGTGGCAGTGACGACTACCGCGATCCGTAGTTAACGCGGCAGAAACCCCAGGCGCGACACAGTGTTGACCTTTGACGCTCCTAGTCAACGGAGCGCGTTAACCCTTAGATGCGGTGAGACCAGTGGGTGCGTTACCCGATGAACACGACCGAGATGGCAAGCGTGACCTGGTCGGGCCTGGTCAACGGGGCGCGACCCTAACCGCCTTACTGTTCATCTTCCCCGATGAACGCGGCATCGTGATACGGTACCTTCTTCGGAGAACACGACCACCGTGATGGTCGCGTTCTCAATCTGCGCCCGAAAATGGCGAAAATCGTGAAAAAACCCATTCCACGCCCTGTTCACACCCGTG
This sequence comes from Amorphophallus konjac, assembly GCA_022559845.1. Taxonomy (NCBI): domain Eukaryota; kingdom Viridiplantae; phylum Streptophyta; class Magnoliopsida; order Alismatales; family Araceae; genus Amorphophallus; species Amorphophallus konjac. Next base: position 78,518,275 of record CM040123.1, on the reverse strand, counting down.
TGAAGGGGAAAACAAGGGGATACTAGTCCCCAACCTCTTTAGCACCGAGAGGACACATTTGAAACCCAAAAACATGATCAAAACACTAGATCGGGCTCGCACCCCCAAATTACATATATTCCCCAAAATGCTCAAATAAGCCCACTCGGCTCACCACGGCCTACAAAACTCGCGGGAAAGGAAGTACGCGGGTTATGGAACCATCCCCCTACCTCCACCGAAGATTCTGTGCACCGTGGACGCCGATCCACCCGAAAATGCCATTTAAACCCTCGCCGGCTCGCGATCCCACGAATCGCCTCACCATCGCGATCCTCGTCCCGTGCCCGTCGCTCCACGCCCCACGAGCATCGTTGCCCCGTCCTCGTCTGCCTCCGTCGACTTCCCGGAGAAGAGAGGGGGAGAGGAGAGAGCGTGAGAGAAGAGAGAGGGTGAGGGAGAGAAATGAGAGATGGGGGGAGAGAGAAAAAGGTTTTGATATATAGAAGATCCAAAAATTCCAGAAAATAACAAAAATAGGAAAAAATACTTCCCACGATCTTCAAAAAATGCACAACGCAGTGGTAACATCCCGGAGTCAGAGAACGCAACGGTTCACCCTACACAGAGTTCCGAAGGTCCGATTGGCAAAAATACACGTAAACCGCAAAACTCAATCCGAGACCCACAAAAACGATCCGAAACCCACGGATCCAGATCCGAACAATGATTCGAAAAACCCAGGGAGTTACAGCCCTCCCCCCTTAAAGAAATTTCATCCTCGAAATTAAGGACTAGCACCAAGCCACAGGAGAAGGACATCTTAACCAACTGACAACGCTGTCACAGCCCCAGCACAGAAAACTTCGATTCTCGTGAGAGCACCGGTCCTGAGGGATACGGCCAGACCATAATCACGAGCAACACCTCGCTCTGCACACCGCACACCTCGAACATCGGAGCAGGCGTAACACAGAAGCACGAGTCTGGTATCACCTCAATCACAATGAAAACCACTCATGGCACCGCTGCCACCATCTCGCTCACCAAGGAGACACAGTCCTCGTTACGAGAGGCAACCACCGATCCAACCACGCTCGGCTGACCAACCAAACGTTAGCCTCTCTACCAGCTGACCGCCGCAAGTTTGTCGGGTCCACGCCAAGGACCATCTCATACCTGGCAAGCCGAACGCTGCAACATCACGGAACCAACTCTGCCAGAACTCAAACTTCGACAAAGCCCAGGTCCCCTCCGGAAATCACATCGCGGAAATGGCCACCAAAGGCCTCGCTTGCACACGGCTCTTACCATTCTCAATGCGCAACCACCAGCATCTTCTGTCTGTGAAAGACCAATGACCGGTCACCAGACACTCGTCAACGAGAAACCTCCACCATCCCAATGGGCACGATCCAACTCATGACAGGCCATCCACTGGTTTACGCACAGACCAACACCACATCCAGACCTATCATCACCCGGACACCGCAGTCGATCTCGAACCTCACGCCAACTTTACCCTCTCAGGGGAGCATGGCAGAACCAATGGACAAGATCATGGAATCTTCGATCTTTATCTCACTCGACTCAGACTTACAGGGGAATCCTCCTTGCTGGTCGCAGACCAGGGATCATCATTCCCACGCTAATGTCCCATCAAGGACTTCCATGCATAGGCATCGACCACTGTCCTGTCTCATCAAATCCTATCTCATCTCAATCGCTCCAATTGGATGCATGTCGATCTCTATTTCGCTCTTATCATAGAGCCACGGGACACAACCTGAACAATTCGCAACACACAACTCCAAAACAACCAAGTGCCACTTGCTATCACAACAACCTGGTCGACGACGCCACGACCAATGCACACGGGTCCCTAGATGATACTCATCTTACTATGGTCGACCACTCGGTCAACCTCTCCAGCCGCTCGTAGCTACCAACTGGGACCCATAATCTCTCAGAGATCACTTCTCCAAAAACACAACCTCATCCACGGACACAGCTTTCAACACAAAGATAGGGCACTCATGTGGCACACTTGCCAATATATTCCCCCAACTCTCCACCTGCCAGTGCCATGAACCATGATATCTCAAGCAACGACACGGCAACAACATGTCTCACACTGAGGAACCAATCCTCCGATGCTCAACACGTCCTCAGCAATCCGCCCGTAGCAACCAACGCTACCATCAGCACACTCTGATCCACGCGCATAGCCAACACAACCACTAGGGATCCGCCATCCCGACAATCCTCTACAACTCCGCAGGCTCCGATCCTCAACACATTGGGAACCACAACACCAAACATAAATTCTCACGAACACTGCCCAGCCGGCACCCGTTCTTCCGGAATATTGCCAACACCCTCATGCAACAAGGGAACGGGCAATGCTTCTCACGGGCAACCACCTTGCCAAAACATAGGACGTGTCTCGCACAGACTTCATGGCACATAGAAGGCCAACCAATCCGGACACACGATGCAAGACGACGAACCTTAGCCAAACGTGATTCTCTCCGACCAAAGGAGAACCCAATCACACCTCCAACCAACGGAAGGAAAACTCCACACTTGACCTGACCTCAAACCTTGCACACGCTGGGCACAGCACCTTCCAGCAACAGGAAAATCATCACTTCCGTTAGGTCAGCTCCTCCAACAACACTCGCCAAGTGTCTCGTCGGACCACCTCCACAGCATCTCTTGATGCACCACCACTGCAATTCCTCGAACTGTAACACGCCACGCCAAACGTCGCAACACGAGCCATAATTAGCAACCGCCAATGCTCATCCTTGAGTCCCGAACTCACCGCGGAACCTTCACATCTCAAGTCAAACCCAAGGCGAACACAACCCATTCACACTCAGAAGCGCAGGAGCAAGAACTTACTGGGACAACTCTGCCCAGCCCTACCTTGAAATCCACAAAAATAACCGGGACCGACACGTCATTTCTATCGCCACATAGCATGACAAGGACAATCAGGCTCGACAAATCAGAAGCTCAACAGAAGATCTTCCACTCGCCTGAGCACAATTCTTGACCAGGGCACCCACTCTGCCACCTCAAACCACAACCTTAACACCTCAGGGGCTGGACAAGACCTCAGACTAGGGTGGCCAAACTCAATAACAGCTCCCTCAGAGCACGCTCGCGACCACTTAATCACGAGCAATCCTCGCCAGCAACCTGACCTCGCCACAGGTTTCTCGAACGTCGCACCGTGAACTCACCCCTGCCGGCAACCTCTGCCCAATAAAGCACAACCGGGGCCACCATCGATGAGGGAGAAAGCTCTCGACCTCAATCCTTAGACCCCATACTGGCACTCCAACGAAACAGCAACCACCTACACAGCGCCAACGCCGCACCCTCAAGCTCTTATGTGAGAAACCAAGTGAGAAACATGCATAGAACCCTATGCCAGGCGCCGACTGTACTCGACCTTACAGACTCTGATCACTGCAACATCTCGAATTCCCATGTACGTCCACAACCACGCTCTGATACCAACTGTAACGACCCAAGATCCGGATACCGGGAAGAACCCAATACCATTCGAATCCTGGCCCGCCGCCCATGAGCCGGAGGCTCGGAAGGGCTAAAAGGAGTGTGGAGATACAAAGAAATAGGAAATAAAGCAAGACAATTCAACAATTAACAGAAATAAATAAACTAACTACAACAGAGTCTAGTCCAACAGAAAGTACAGTCTAAGGCAGAAGAACGTACCCAACACCGAGTGAACACTAAGCCCGACGAGCTGGCAACTAAGAACTTCCGCACAGCACCCTCGAACTGTTGTGCCCCTGTGGTCATTTGAGTCATCTTGTGGTCACTTGGGTCATTCGACATCATCCCGTGGTCATTTGAGTTATTTGATATTCTTGGTTTTGATAATGTATAAACACTATAAGTCATTGATGTTTTACCACTCTTATATGACTAAACTACTTGATGTTCTTTCATGACAAATATGCCAAGGAATGGAGTGGAGATGGCAAAAGTGAAAGCTCAATGATTGCGCCCTCGCACATGGATCGACCTGCGCGGATGAGAACGGGTTGCTAAAGGACTCAAGCAACGGAGCTAAAGGGGTTAACGGACTGACCCGGCATAACCCGGGGTCTGCCCAGCTGGCGGTCGACCGCCAGCCCAGGGGCGGTCGACCGTCCCTGCCAGCAGCCCACTGTCTACAGCATTCTCAGTGGCGGTCGACCGCCAGCCCAGTAGCGGTCGACCGAAAATTCCAGGGACCATCCGTCTGTAGGTTTCTCAGTAGCGATCGACCGCCAGCTTCTGTAGGTCGACCGCCATCCCCAAGCCATCAATTGTTGACTTTGTTTTCCACTTCGAGAAGAGCCATTTTCCATGGATTTCTTTAATCCTAAAGTCATCCAATCACCCACAAAATGTGGATCTGGTCTGGGGGGTTTCTATGGACCGTTCAAAGGTTATAAAACACACACAAGAAGGGTTGGAATCCCCAAGGCTAAGAGGAGTTCGAGTACTGTAGCTGTGAACAGTACTCCGGGAAGAAGTTCTTCATCAAATCTTCAAGTGATTCAAGCTACTTCAAGAGGAGATCAACCCCAAGCCAAGTGAGGAAAAAGTTGCAACCATCATCCTCTTCATCATCTCAAGGTGATCCAAAGAAGCTCATTCTTAAGGGAGATTAAATCTGCATCCTTCATCTTCTTCATCAACTCAAGGTGATCCAAGCAAGATCTTTTAACAAGGAAGAAGATACCATTGAAGTATCAGATTCAAGCTCCAGCAATCTCAGACAAGATCTTTTCTCTTTGAGCATATTCTATATCTTGTTTGAGTGTTTTCATATTTGTTCTCTTTCCATTTCATTCAAATATTTGAAAATGAAGATCGTCCCTACCGGTGGTTAGTAGGAAGGCAATCGGAAGTTGTCCGATCTGCGGTGTTGACGTCCCTATCGGTGGTTAGTAGGAAGGCAATCGGAGGTCTTTCCGATTTGCGGTTCAGTTCGTGACACTAGTGGATCCTCACCGGATTTGTGAGGGTTGGACGTAGGACTGGGGATTCAGTCTGAACCATCTTAAAATCCTTTGTGTTGTGGTTTGTTTATGTGATTGCTTCATTCTAAATGCATGCTTAGGTTCAAATCGATATATTAGTTGCTCATCTTGCCAAGCGAATCATAGTGTTCTTCGATAAGCTAGTTACACTCCGCTGTAATTTATTTTATCTAGCTATATAGAGGGTTGCTTTGCGAAAAGAGGGGCAGATCTATTCACCCCTCCCATCTAGATCCGCTATCCACTACTCAACACGAACCACGAGGAAGGACCGTCGCACCTGAAAAGCAGGGGTGAGCCTCCTGTCACTGGCTCAGTAGGGGAGCCGCGGAACCCCAACTGTAAACAACAGCGGTAACGGAAAGTAGTAACAACAAATCGATGGCCGGTAAAAACTCGGCACTCTAGTTACTCCTACTGTACCGGAAGACATGCCCCGATCTCACAGTCGGGGAACCACCGAACTACCTAACACCACAGCTACCGAGGGAAAGTGCACGGCAACTCTGTCGAAAAGGTCTATCACAAAGACAGGGCCGAACCTGGACCACCTCGTTGGCCCGGTTAGGAGGCAATTGAGAGGGGGGTGAATTGATTGCCCACCATTTACTACAAATTTTAACACAATCCATACAAACCACATATATAAATGAAAAACCTAAGACAGAGACTTGATTGGAATGAATGAAAGTAAATCAAGCAAGCTCTCACAACTTCCCAGCGCAGAGATATACTCACTCGGACAATGAAATATGAACGGACAGTTGAGTAAACTCACGTCTCACCGTCTCACACTCGTATAGTGAACGGAATAATGAAAATAAACAACCACCATAGTAAATTCCACATTCAAAGCATCCATTCATTTTGTGACTCACCAAATGACCTTTTCATTCACTACTTCAATCAACATATAAGTACAACTTCATTCATCTTAGTCATGATTGAATATTTCTCATGTTATGCCCAATCATACATTTAGAATATGAAATTCAACATGGTGTTTTAGATCAACTCCATATCCCATCATTCAGCAGACAATTTGATCAATCAAGCAAGTTTTCATTCAAGGCAATCATTCATCAAAACTGTATTCATGCAAATTCATTGAACCTGAAATCATAACATGTTTAATTAAGATCTTCATCAAAACAGACCGGGGCACAACAATCTCCCCCTTTTTGACGAAGATAAAACCAATGAGAACTAACAGAGATTTTGATTCACAGTTCAGCACTTTTGATGTCACCACAAATGTTTGCAATAAAAATAGCATGTAAAAAGCATTCAAAGTCGCATGCATTCAAAGTAAGCATTCAAACATTATTTTTTATTTCTCCCCCTTTTGTGAGAGTCAAATAGGGAATTATTAAAGCTATAAAAGGATGAAGGTTAAGCCTCAATATGCACAGTTAACTCAATGAAATGCATATGAAACGCATAAAATGAGCAGTCAAGCACATATGCAATCATCATTGTATAATATAGCAAGCAAGTTCTCTATGAACAAGATAGGAAAAATGCGATAGACCGAGAACATGAATTTCATGTGCAATAGTAAAAGGGTAGTGCTTACAAGAAGTGGTATTGCAAGACTCATGAAATATGACTGATTCAAGGTGTACATCCATACAATCACTCCCTAGGTAAATATGTGAAGTATGAGCAATGAAGTCTAGATAGTATGGATTTTCATATTTTCTAAAGAACACAGGTAGGAACTTTTCCTCCCTACACTTTCATACAACGTGCTCGACTTTTGGTAGCTTCGCATAACCCCAAGTTTATTTTCATTTTTAAATGACAAGTTGACTAGCCTTTTGACACGAGTCATGCCCTTTGTTTCAGGGGCACTTCCCGGTTACTCGGCATCGTCACTTATGATTATGTGGATATGACACTTTTCAATGCAAGTTTCCTCCTTTATCTCAGGGGGGATTCCCGATTTACTTGATGTCAAATCACACTTATTGACTATTTTTGACAGGGCTGACAGCTTTTTCCTCACAAGTCACGTGATTTTCATGTAGGGGTTCCAGAGTCCTAAAATGTGTTGAATGGAATAAGTGAAATCCTTATTAGTTAGAATCATTAACTCACATGTGCAAATTGTGTGAGAGATTGCGTAGAATGTAAGAGATGAATTAGCCTATTCATGGTGATGTCTCCCCCTAAGTGTATGTGATGCGGGACGAGACCACGGACACGACAAGCTCGTGATTGCCCCTTAATGAGGGAAGCGTCGGATGTGCGCGGTTGAGAAACAGGCAATGAGCTAGGGTGATCGGCTCTCTTTTGTGCCCGGATCGGGTCACGGGACGGTCACGTACTCTCTCGCAGCAGCGGTGAATGATAATATAGCGAGCTAACAGACCTAAAGCATGCTCTCTAGCAGCGGCATAAACAAGTATATATGAAAATAAGTAAATGCCGAGTGTAGGGAGCGAGAACGATACCTCCACGCGCTCGGCGTGGGGAAGACGGACCCGGCCGAAAACTCGTACTCCCGGGAAACTTAACACACAATAATTACAGCAATGGGAACATGCCCACTCCACGCAGGGAGGTAAAGGGCTATACAAATGGGCCCGGGAGGACCGAATTCAGGTTGACGGGCAGCTTCGTGTGTTGATTCGGCTACACGCGTGTTCACGACCGTGGGGCCCACGTGCTGTCCGGAGGGGCCGTGTGGGACCCGGTGGTACTGCTGTAGTGGAGGCACTTGGAGAAGCGCTCCCCGGGCTGGCGGCACGCTGGTTCGCCGGTCGGAGGCCGGGCTGCTCCGTTCGGCACCGGTCGAAAAAACCGATCAGAAATCTGCCAGTTCTGTATTTCAGCGCGCGCTCCGGTGAGAACGGACGCTGCGATCAGCACCGGTGTCGGAATGCGACGAGATCAGAGCCGTTGGAAAGCTGCTTCGAAGTACTGCAATCTAGTGGCCTTCAGAAAAATTTACCAGATTTGTACTTTGTGTTGGCGAATTTTATATGCTGCTGTTGTACAGTAACCGAAGACTCAGATCTGCAGAGAACTTTCCTGTTGATTGCCTTTGACCGTAAAGTAGATGTTAGAATTTGAAGATGTGTTCTTCAGCAAGGTTGTAGGAAATCACACAAGGAAATCAAGACTATTTTTGGATCTGGATTTGGAGATGGTGGTGATTTTTTCTGATTTTGGAAGTGGAGGGTGGTCGGATCTGGGATCTGACTAAAAATACTGTATCAGAGGAAGAACACTAATTTCTAAAAATAGATAGAAGGCTGATAAAACATTAAGAAAATTTGTGGAGGTAGGAGGTGATGGAAAGAAATCTCAGTAAAATTGGGAGGGTTTGGACAAATCAAAAAGATGGTCGGAGGGGGAGAACTCAGAGGTTCTGTCACTGTAGATAGAAACCTGGCAGATCTGGGATGACAGGTTGGACGAAAATGTAAAAATACTAAACGATAGAATTTTGGTGTGAAAAGTTAGGTGGCTCTTGGGATGCAAGGGTAGAACACACCATAAAAATTTCATCTTGATATCTTTACGTGGAAGAGAGAAGATATTCGGACAAGAAGCCTCTGTCCAGGATGGACAGAACACCGAAGCCGGCTCCGCGGCGGCGTGATGGCGGCACGGACGGCAGCGGCGGCGGCACAGATGATCACCGGAGATAGAGGGGAGGGGATAGAAGATAGAAATCACTCTAGAACTGGAGGTTGGAGGAGAGAAACCAGAGGGAGAGAGGAGGGGCTCAAGAACACTCTTGATTTTCCAACAATTTTCTCTTCATTTCTTCATTAATTTCTAATGACACTATACATAGGCTTATATAGAAAATGGCAAGGGGTGGGGGGCTGATAATTTCATGGGAAATAGGCCATTTTCTTCCCCCATGTAGTCAAAACTTAAAATAAATAAATTACATATGGAGGGGGCACTCCTTTGACTAGGTAGGTAAGGTGTAGATCTATTTAAAAATCCACACTTAAATATAAAGAGCAATAGATATGATGAAAGTAATAAAATAGCACGAGGTGCTAATGTGGAGGTTGTGATCGCCAGAGACGCGAACGCCTCAAAAGATATAACAATTAATGAAGGGGAGAGATCGCGAAGAATACCTTGAAAGTGCGGGGATGTGAGTACTCCTTTTCTCTTCAAGATCGGCCGGCCGACGAAGAGAGTCTTCAATCAATTACCCTTGTAAGAAAGACAACAACACCAATAAAGATATGCATTAGAACATGGTGTGTAGCATCAAATCCTAAATAAAGATGAGCATGAAATCATGGTGAAGAACACACCTTAAGGGTGGTTGCCCTTAAACCCCTATGCAAAAAGGGTGTGGGAGATGAATGAATGCATGAAGATGCAAAAATATGAATAGGAAAAGGGGAAAGAGTGCAAGAGTGCACTAAGGGGAGATCTCAATGTGATTGAGTATGAAAAAAAAATCAATATAATAATAATGATGCATGCACTATGAACTAATGAAAATAAGAGAAAAGGGGGAGATAGAATAAAAATCTGATTGTGCTCTTTGGTTTTGATGCTTGATGGGGAGAAAATCTTCAAAAAGGATGAAGATGTTGATGTAGAAATCCTCCTTAGCCAAAAGCCTTCCTTCGGTTCCTGTAGAAAAGAAAGAAGAAAACAGAAAAAGAGAAAGAACAGAAGAAGATAATCGAAAGAAGAAGGAGAAAGAAGAAGAATAGAAGAAGAAGAAGAAGAAGAAGGGGAAGGTGAAGAAAAACGAGAAGAAGAATACAGAAGATAGAAGAGGAAGAATTAAAAAAAAAAACACACACACAGAAGAGGAACGGAGGGAGGGAGAAAAGGATCGACAGGGGGCCCGAAGAGAAGAGGATCCAACCTCACAAAGCTACAGGCGCTCTATTAAATAGAATCCAATCAAAAGATGGAAGGATAAGAACAGGCAAGAGCCAAGGGGGAAAGATAAGAATGGGCAAGAGCCCAAACGAAGCAGGGATCCTGTGGGGAAAGGCCACGTTCGTTCGGAGCACAAAAGTGAAACACGACCTGGCTCAGGGCGTCAATTCAAGAATTGACGACCTCCCGAAGGGCGTCTTTTAAAAACACGCCCTGCACAAGGGCGTTAACTCCTGGATCATTTTTAGAAATGAAATTGAAACACGTCTGAGTTAAAGGCGTTAATTAAAAAACGCCTTAACAAAGGACGTTAATTAAAAAATTCGAAATAGGGCTATTTTTCATTTCTCAATATTATTTTCCTATTTTTTAGGTGGAGGTGCATCTCGTCGCCCTGATTCCAACGACTATTTTTGCGAATTTTTCTGACACCCGGAAGGCCACCAAATCACCTCTCAAAGGGGTTAAAAAAATAATAATAAAATAATCAATTTGAAAACACGCCCTCACGTACGTCGTGAATTCATTTTCTTTTGATTTTTTATTCAAAATAACGCCTTAGGAAAAGTCGTTAATTCCCGAAAAATTCTAAAAAAATTCTAAAAAAATCCAAAAAAATAGAAATTTGAAAGAATGGACGCCCTTCACTGTAGTCGTTAATTTTTTAAGAAACGCCCATGTATAAGTCGTTATTTAAAAGACGCCCCAAGTCAAGTCGTTATTTCTGAAAAATAGAGAAAAATGCCCAGAAAATCTAAAAAAATTCAGAAAAATCCAGAAAAATACAGAAAAATAGGAAAAAATAGAAAAAAATAAGAAAAGGGTGAAAAAAGGGAGAAATCCAAGAAAAGTGAGAAAAACCACTCAAATAGAACTAATTTGAGGGTCAAATTGGGGCATTACAAGGTAATATAAGATGTACTCATAGTAACGTCAATTTTGGCGTGTCTACATAAGGTAGGTGGCCAACTTTGACATTTTACACCACTTATCTCCCATGTGGTCAATTAGCATTCAAACCTTCTAGATGGCCACCTAGGATGGTTGACCAGCCCCACTTGGATGAGGTGGACCAATGGGGAAGGGGAGGGGGCCCCCTAACTGGACCTACTACACATTTGCACAAAAACCCACACAATCCTAGGGAATGACACATTGGCTTACAAAGCCTTACAATTGTACATATACTTTCCCAAGGATATAAAAGTAAATAAAAGGACTCAAATGTAAAAATAAAAGTTAATGCTCGGCGTCAATTCCCATCAACTCTCCCCGGGTGGGAGGAACTCGACCCCGTCGAGTAGGGGTATGGATGCTCGAGTACTCCGGCGGATCCGTCACCGTGCCAAGTAGCGCGGGTATGCTCCACTCCAAGTGATTGGCACCTGCTCATTCCATATATACTCGATATGCGCGGACTGCTATGGGCCGAAGGTGGACACTCCGGGTGGGGCACTCTCAAAAGGGAAGGAAGCAGCTCGAAGACTCACTAGGAATCACCGCTGAGTCCCTGTAGGTGACTGATCCGGGTATAGATGTAGAACCGATCCCATACTCATCGAGTGAGTCGACTCGCTTCACACTCATAAGGGACTGCCATCGACGAGCTTGCACAAGACACATGCACACAAACAAATGACACACAAGCCATGCAAACAAACCACACAAAACAAACCACACAAGAAAAAAACACACGGACTCATCTATGACCCTAGACACACCTAATGTTAGTCCGACCCGTACATGGGTGACGGCGGACCAGGACACCCGAATATGTGCCATGCATGCATGTTATGCAACTGGGAATGGATGGCATGGGGAACACCTATACGTCGGGTATGGTTATGCGTGGATGGTCTTTTGTATGTGGGTGACTCGGGTGGTTTAGAAGGGTCGGGTGTAGGTGGGTCGGGATTGGTGGATGTAGATGGACCATCCCGAGGGGAAGGGGCATAAAAGTGGAATTCCTTGAAGAAGGGGAGTACGGGTGGTAACTCAGGAAGCCTAATAGTGAAGGGGTCAAAAGGGTCAAAGAAGGTATGACCCCTTGTGGTGGGTTCCCACAAGTCACGGTCCCACGTGTAGAGGGTTTGAAGATGTGGGTAGTCACCTTCTTGAATTGTAACGGGTGGGACAGGGATCGTAGATAAGAAGTATGATTCCTCCCTCGGACAAAAGGGTATGAATTCAGGCTCGTCCGGTAAGGGGAGGAGTAAGAGGACCTCCGTGGTGACACAACCCACGGTGCACTCGGAGGTAATGGACCCGAAGGCCGGATGGGTGAAGCTAAGACTAGCGGGTTGGTCAAAGTCTCGGGCCAAAAGATGCGTCAACTCCCATTGTGAATCTAATCCCATGACAAGATCGTCCAACGTATCAACATGGTGACGAGATCGAAATGTGGTATGGAATGAGTTGACCGGCACTATAGGTAGGATGGGGTCCATGGATGGAACGGGATGTGGGACCAAGCCATCCTTGAGCCAACTAAGAAGTGGCTCGGCTATGTAAAGTGTTCCCGTAAGAAACACGGGTGGCTCGGGCTTTGGTAGCTCCAAAGAAGAAGGTTCCGAATAGAGCTCGGAAGGAGCGGGTGGTGATGGAGCACCTACGAGAGGTGAAGAAGCACTTATCCTTTCCAACAAATCCGAAATCATTTTCTTGCATTCCTCAAAGGAGCGGGTTGGAGTAGGGACCTTGGGGTGGATTTGCTCCTCGTCCCTCAACCTAGGTGTGGTCCTAGGCTCGGCTATAAGCGGGGCTTCCACTCGGTTGGAGGTACTTGAGTGGGTTGGGATGGGGGTGCCAAGGGGAGGTTGGTTGGAGGTGCTTGGGCGGGCCACTAGATTGGGGTCGCTTTGTTGGGCTTGGACGGCGGTGAAGGGGTGGGATTGGGTAGCGGTGTGGCCCTCTTGGTTGTGGGTGAGTTGGTGGGGTGGGTGAGTGGTATGACCTCGTGGTTGGAGGTAGGTGGGAGGGGCAAGTAGGCCCTCCTAAGCGCTCTCTTCATTTCCCACCATGACTCGATGGGCCTTAGATTTCTATCCTCCCTCCAGTATTTGATGTTCCTCCAAGTTGCGGCGGCTTCACCAAAAAGTCACCTTTTGGCAACATCGACTTGCATGGGCCCGTACATAATGTACACCTCGAAGTAATCGTCCATAATGGCTTCCCATTCTAGGTAGACACTCGGGTCATCGGACCCGTAGAAGTCCCGGGTTTTGGGCCTCGTGGGGTGGTTCGGGTGGTCCTTCCATTTGAGATAGTATCGCCACCATCCGGGAGTTTGGGAATCCATGGGTGATTGGGGACTAGTGGGTGGGCATGCCGACACTAGTAGATAAACCAACTAGACAATGGACTACAACCCTAGACATGACGACCAAGACTCGGTACGTGGCGGAGATAACCGATCCGAAGACCACTCGCGCAAGTGTGCGGCCTTCCCGATAGGCGTAGCCTAACGTTCGGGCAACACCTTTTGATATACCGGGTTATTGGGATGCGATGCAAAAGACACTTTTTTTGTTTTAAAACAATGATGACCCTAAACACGACTTTGACAATGACTAATGACTCGATGTAAATGACACTCTTTTTTTTTACACCCTAGACTCAAACTCGCTCTGATACCAAATTGATGGGGGACGAAACCACGGACACGACAAGCTCGTGATTGCCCCTTAACGAGAGAAGCATCGGATGTGCGCGGTTGAGAAACCGGCAATGAGCTAGGGTGATCGGCTCTCTTTTGTGCCCAGATCGAGTCACGGGACGGTCACGTACTCTCTCGCAGCAGCGGTGAATGATAATATAGCGAGCTAACGGACCTAAAGCATGCTCTCTAGCAGCGGCATAAACAAGTATATATGAAAATAAGCAAATGCCGAGTGTAGGGAGCGAGAACGATACCTCCACGCGCTCGGCGTGGGGAAGACGGACTCGGCCGAAAACTCGTACTCCCGGGAAACTTAACACACAATAATTACACCAATGGGAACATGCCCACTCCACGCAGGGAGGTAAAGGGCTATACAAATGGGCCCGGGAGGACCGAATTCGGGTTGACGGGCAGCTTCGTGTGTTGATTCGGCTACACGCGTGTTCATGACCGTGGGGCCCACGTACTGTCCGGAGGGGCCGTGTGGGACCCGGTGGTACCGCTGTAGTGGAGGCACTTGGAGAAGCGCTCCCCGGGCTGGCGGCACGCTGGTTCGCCGGTCGGAGGCCGGGCTGCTCCGTTAGGCACCGGTCGGAAAAATCGATCAGAAATCTGCCAGTTCTGTATTTCAGCGCGCGCTCCGGCAAGAACGGACGCTGCAATCAACACCGGTGTCAGAATGCTACGAGATCAGAGCTGTTGGAAAGCTGCTTTGAAGTACTACAATCTAGTGGCCTTCAGAAAAATTCACCAGATTTGTACTTTATGTTGGCGAATTTTATATGCTGCTGTTGTACAGTAACCGAAGACTCAGATCTGTAGAGAACTTTCCTGTTGATTGCCTTTGACCATGAAGTAGATGTCCGAATTTGAATATGTGTTCTTCAGCAAGGTTGTAGAAAATCGAACAAGGATACCAGGACTATTTTTGGATCTGGATTCGGAGATGGTGGTGATTTTTTCTGATTTTGGAAGTGGAGGGTGGTCAGATCTGGGATCTGACTAAAAACACTGTATCAGAGGAAGAACACGAATTTCTAAAAATAGATAGAAGGCTGATAAAAAATTAAGAAAATTTGTGGAGTTAGGAGGTGATGGAAAGAACTATCAGTAAAATTGGGAGGGTTCGAACAAATCAAAAAGATGGTCGGAGGGGGAGAACTCAGAGGTTCTGTCACTGTAGACAGAAACCTGGCAGATCTGGGATGACAGGTTGGACGAAAATGTAAAAATACTAAACGATAGAATTTTGGTGTGAAAATTTAGGTGGCTCTTGGGATGCAAGGGTAGAACACACCATAAAAATTTCAGCTTGAGATCTTTAGGTGGAGGAGAGAATATATTCGTACAAGAAGCCTCTGTCCAGGATAGATAGAACACCGAAGGCGGCTCCGCGGCGGTGTGATGGCGGCACGGACGGCGGCGGCACAGATGATCACCGGAGATAGAGGGGAGGGGATAGAAGATAGAAATCACTCTAGAACTGGAGGTTGGAGGAGAGAAACCAGAGGGAGAGAGGAGGGGCTCAAGAACACTCTTGATTTTCCAATAATTTTCTCTTCATTTCTTCATTAATTTCTAATGACACTATACATAGGCTTATATAGAAAATGGCAAGGGGTGGGGGGGCTGATAATTTCATGGGAAATAGGCCATTTTCTTCCCCCATGTAGTCAAAACTCAAAATAAATAAATTACATATGGAGGGGGCACTCCTTTGACTAGGTAGGTAAGGTAGGTGGCCAACTTTGACATTTTACACCACTTATCTCCCATGTGGTCAGTTAGCATTCAAACCTTCTAGATAGCCACCTAGGATGGTTGACCAGCCCCACTTGGATGAGGTGGACCAATGGGGAAGGGGAGGGGGCCCCCTAACTGGACCTACTACACATTTGCATAAAAATCCACACAATCCTAGAGAATGACACATTGGCTTACAAAGCCTTACAATTGTACATATACTTTCCCAAGGATATAAAAGTAAATAAAAGGACTCAAATGTAAAAATAAAAGTTAATGCTCGGCGTCGATTCCCATCAGTATGCACCGTTATAACAAAAATCTCCCCCTTAATATGTGCCATGTTAAAATATGTCCTAGTCAAAGCATTTTATTTAGCAAGGGCGTAAGGTCATAGAAGATATCAACTGAAAGGTGTGTAATCTATATACACTGAAGCATTTCAAAATGATGTTTTCAAGTAATTTGATTACTGGTACGTGGCGGAGTACTTAGGTCCGAAGACCACACTCACACATAATGAAGCTTCCAGGTGGACTTAATCCATCTTTCCACTGACACTATTTTATAAACCGGTTAATCATGGCATTCATGCACACATAGATGAAGTATATGCATTTATGTACATGCGGATGCAAAAGGATAAAAGCATGTATGAGAACCAAATTGTTATTTCTTGAAATATGCACAAAAGGCAGAGTTTGAAAAGTAAAGGCAATGAAAACTTTCTATGTGCAAAGCATAAGGCAATATGAACAGCTTCTTTATGAAAAGGATGAAAAGAGTGTATGTACAATTCAGCTCAAGAGATCTAAGTATCTAACCTACACACTCCTAATTCTCTTCTCAGAAAATAGAATTGTTCAGAATTCAAAGGTTTTGTAAATATATCAGCAAGTTGGTGTTTTGTGTCAGCAAAAATAAGTTCAAAATCACCTTTATTTATGTGATCTCGTATAAAGTGATGTCTAACTTATATGTGCTTAGTGTGGAAATGTTGGACATGATTTTTGGATAAGTTTATTGCAGAAGTGTTGTCACACATTATGGGAGTTTTCTTTAAACAAAAACCAAAATTTAGCAACTGATGTTGGATCCAAAGCACTTGAGCCGCACAACTACCGGCATCCACATACTCGGCTTCGGCAGTTGATAGAGCCACACAATGCTGTTTCTTTGAGGCCCATGAAACCATGTAGCCCCCAAGAAACTGACAGTGACCGCTTGTGCTTTTTCGATCCATTTTGCAACCAGCATAATCAGAATCAGTGAAATCATGTAAATCGAATGAATTATTTCTAGGATACCACAAACCAAGGTCAAGAGTTGCATTCAAATACCTGAAGATCCTTTTTACGGCCGCTAAATGGGAGTCCCTGGGACAAGATTGGTATCTTGCACAGAGACAAACACTAAAGTGTATGCCAGGCCTACTAGCAGTCAGATAAAGTAAGGATCCTATCATCCCCCTAAAGAGTTTTTGATCAACTTTGTTACCTTTTTCTTCTTCCATTTTCTGTGAGGTGGACATTGGTGTTGCAAAGGGCTTGGCAGTCTCAAGTTGAAATTTCTTCACAATTTCTTGTGTGTACTTCTTCTGGTTGATGAAGATTCCATCGTCCATTTGTTTTATTTGTAAACCCAAGAAGAAGTTGAGCTCTCCCATCAAACTCATCTCGAACTCCCCCTGCATAAGTTGGGCAAGTTCATCATTCATCTTGTAATTTGAGGCTCCAAAAATTATATCGTCTACATAAACTTGAACAATTAATGAATGATCATCACAAGTTTTTGTAAACAATGTTTGATCTATGTTACCTCGTTTGAAGTCATTTTCAATAAGAAATGAACTTAATCTATCATACCACGCCTGGGGAGCCTGTTTCAAACCGTATAGTGCCTTGTCCAATTTGAATACGTGGTCCGGAAATCTTTCATCTTCAAAGCCCGGTGGTTGCTCCACGTACACTTCTTCCTTGATCACTCCATTGAGGAAGGCACTCTTCACGTCCATTTGAAATAGTTTAATATTCTTGTGATAAACATAAGCAAGTAAAATTCTAACTGCTTCTAATCTAGCCATAGGTGCAAATGATTCATCAAAATCAATGCCAAATTCTTGAGAGTAGCCCTTGGCTACTAATCTTGCCTTATTCCTCACAACCACCCCATCTTCACTAAGTTTGTTTTGGAAAACCCACTTAGTTCTAATGATAGGATGGTCATCAGGGGGCACGAGGAACCACACCTGATTCCTTTGGAATTGGTGTAGCTCTTCTTGCATGGCGAGAACCCAAGAATTATCATTCAAAACATCATCTAATGATTTAGGCTCAATGCTAGAAAGTAAAGCTAGATTAAATTTCTACTTCCCTCATTGAAGCCCGAGTTCAAATTCCTTCATCCACACCGCCGATCACGTTCTCCAATGGATGGTCCCTGTGCGTGGTCCATTGGTGTGGAAGGTTCAGATGTTGCTATTGTTTCGCTTCTTCTTCTTCTTGATTCGCTGCCTCACCTTGTTTGCTCGACTCTCCCTTTTCAATTTCACCCTCACCTGTAATAAGAAAATGATCATCATGTTGTGTCCCTATGGTCACTTGAGTTCATATGGTCACTTGGGTCATTCGACATCATTCTATGGTCATATGAGTTCTAATGTATTCTTGGTTTTTATAATGGCTAAACACTATTAGTCATTGATGTTTTTCACCTTCATGTGATTGACATACGTGATGTTTTTGTTCATGACAGGTGTGCCAATGAATGGACAAGAAATCAAGTGGAAATGGTGAACGTGAACGCTGAATGTTGCGCCCTCGCACGCGGATCGACCTGCCCGGTCAGGTCGCGGGGGTCAAGGGGGCAGCGCCCCTTGCGGGGGTTTCCGGGGGCGGAGCCCTCGGAACAAAATTTGGATTGAAGACTCAGTAATAAAACTTAAAGACAATCAAGGTTGATGCCACAGACATGAACGGGTGGCTAACGGACTCAAGCGACAGAGTTGGTGCGGCCAACGGACCGAACGGGGCTGACCCGGGCCCTGCCCAGCTGGCGGTCGACCGCCAGCACAGGGGCGGTCGACCGTCCCAGCCAAGGACTCGCAAGTCTGCACGTCTTTCAGTGGCGGTCGACCGCCAGCCAGTGGCGGTCGACCGCCAGCCAGTGGCAGTCGACCGGATTTCCCAGGGATCACCCGTTTGCAGGTGTTTCAGTGGCGGTCGACCGCCAGGAGCCTTAGGTCGACCGCCAGCCCCGAGCCATCAATTGTTGACTTTGTTTCCAACTTCGAAAAGGGTCATTCAATATTGATTTGTTTAATCCTAAAGACACCTAATCCCCCACAAATTGTGGATCTGGTCTAGGGGGTGTCCATAGACCATTCAAGGGTTATAAAACTCTTGTAAGAGGGTTAGAAACCAAAATGCTTCAAGGGGCTTCTTGTGAGATCTAGGGTGGCTGCAAGAGAGCTTGGAGACGAGCTACTGTTCACGTGAATAGTAGTTCGTGAAGGTGTTCTTCATCCAATCAAAGGGGAATCAAGCTCAAATCAAAACCAGCAAACCTCAAGGAAGATTACATCAAAGCAAGGCTATCAAAGTGATCCAAGGAAGCTGGTTTGATTCAAGTTCTTCAAAGGAAATCATCTTCATCCATTCAAGTTCTTTCCACCTCATTCAAGGTGATATTTCAAGCATTCAAACTCCTAGAAGCTAAAGAAGCAATCAAGATTCAAGGTAGCTTCATCATCTGTAATGCCCCAGATTTTTTGGATCCCCGTTCGTGGGTCCCGGATCTGGTTTCTCGGAGTGTCCAGCTCCGTTGTGTCCGAGATTTCGTTTCGGACGTCTTTCATGTTCGGATCGGCGCGATCCGGAGTCGTTTCGGAGGCCCGGAGGCGTTCCGCGGCTTTTTCCGCGTGTGTTTTCCGATTCCCGGCGTGGGTTTCGGCTTTCCCTTCGGAACCTCGTTGCGGGTGAACCGGGCCGTTCACCTGGGCGCGAGTGGTACCGTTGCGATCGGTGCGCTCCGAGGATCGCGAGGGTGTAATCTTCTATTTTTCGGGATTTTTCCGATTTTCTGGATTTTCCTATAAATAGCCTTTTCTCTCTCTCCCCCTCTCATTTCTCATTTCTCTCCCTCTCTCTTCTCACGCTCTCTCCTCTCTCCCTCTCTCTCCGGCGGCCGACGGGGCGGAGCATGGGCGAGGCGGGGACGGCGCGGGCGAGGCACGGGCGAGGATGGATGAGGATCGAGGCGGTGGAGGCGCGTGGAAGCTCGGCCGTGAGTTCGTGGAACGGCGAGGCTTCAACGGCGTTTTCTTCGTGGATCGGCGTCCACGGTGCGCGTAATCTTCGGTGGAGGTAGGGTGATGGACCCTCAGCCCGTGTACTTCCTTTCCCGCGAGTTTCGTAGGCCGTGGTGAGCCGAGCGGGCTAAACGGGGCGTTTTGGGCAAAATGTATGTTTTTGGGGTGTGAACCGGATCTCCCATTTTATGGTGTTTTTGGGCGATCCAGGGGTTTAGATGCATGCCTAGGGGCTTGGGGAAGGTTTCCCCTTTTGTTTCCCCTTCACCTGGGGGTGAAAGGGGCGTGGCATGGCTTTTCCCACGGTTTCCACCGTTTTCGGGCGCGGACTGAGAACGCGCTATACTCAAGTAGCGCGTTCTTGAATGTCGCGCTGCCCCGATAGGGCGCGTTCATCGGAGAAGATGAACAGTAAGGCGATTTGGGTCGCGCCTTACGGCCCCAGCGCGTTCTGGTTGTCGCGCTATAGGATCATAGCGCGACCTGGCCTGGTCGCGCTATGGTCATGTAGCGCGTTCGTGTTGAACGCGCTAGGAGCGTATAGCGCGTTCTGGCTGAACGCGCTATGCACATGTAGCGCGTTCTTGGAGGTGACCAGCCGGGCTGCCCGGGGCGGGCGGTCTGCGGCTGATCGTTCTCCCCTTAGGCCGTGTGTGCCTTGGACACCCAGTGGAGTTTCGTGACTGTGTTTTGGGGTGTCTGGAGGTTCCGTTTACCTCGTTTTGCGTGCCAGTGTGCTTAAGGGTCCGGGTGACCTCTTAGCGTCCGTTCGCATTGTGTTGGTCTCCGGTCGACCCGGTTGGGACCCAGTGGTCGACCTCAGGCCTTGTGAGTATCCTGGACACCCCATGGGTTCCGTGTCCTTGTTTTGGGGGTGTCGGGAGGGACCGTGTTACCTCGATTCGTGTGCCCGTCGGTGTGGTGGGTCCGGGTGACCCCATGTGTCCCGGGCTTTCGTGTTACGCTTGATCGAGTCACCGTGTGTCGGTGTGTGTGCGGTGAGGTCTCCCCCGCATATCGTGGGTTTCTTTGGAAGGCGATTCCCGTGTGGGCCATGTGTTTGGCCTTGGACTGTGAGTCCAGTTGTCCGGCCTGGGGCTGGAGGTTTCCCGCTTGTTTCAAGATGGGAAATCGTCGTGGCGGCTTGTGTGCTGCCTTGGGAATCGTGCTTCTATGTTTTCCGTGTGGCCCGTGTGAGTGGCCTTTGTCCCTTGCGTTCCCTTCTCGAGGGAGTGGTCTTGGCGACTCGTGAGTTGTCTCGGTACTTGTGCTACCGTGGTTTTAGACCTAGAGATTGGACTAGATTGACGGCCTTGTGCTGTTGCGTGCAACGGTCTTGACCCCGAGTCTTGTGACTCAAGGACCGTTGGGTGTAGTGTGTCTAGTGGACTGCCTAGAGTCCAGTGGCTTAGTGCCACTCGAGTTTTCTCGACTCTCGCGCACGGTGCGTGCGTGGCCGTGCACTGTGAGTCCCGTTTCTTCTCCGACTGTGCTCACCGTGAGACGGAGCCGGTGCGTGGGGTGGTCCCCGTACGTCGTCGGATTCGGACGTTGTTTTCCGTTGAGTTGAGAGTCTACTCCTTCAGTGACCCTCCACTAGTCGTAGCCTACCAGTACGCGTGTGCTGGTCGCACCAGGGAGTGGTGTACGGGCCGACCTTTAGAGACGGTTTGTGGACCGGTTGCCGTCGGGCCCCACGTCTTGCAGCCAGAGTCTGGCTGAGGGGAAAACCGGTCAGAGGGCCAGACCAGGGACGCGCGGTCTGTGTGTGCACACGTGGTTGGGGGAGGTTGGACACACGTCGACGGGCGTGACCCCAGCTAGTCACTTGTTGTGGTTACTTGTATGGTGTCTGCGCCTCGGGTAGGACCTACCACGTCAGGCGGTTCACCTGCGGTGCGGTGTAAGACGTCAGGGGACGCTACCGGCTGTGCTTCTAGTGGGCGGTACTCCTGTCGAGTTGGGAGTGACAGACTGTCAGTCTCTGTGTCTTTGACCTTCGGGTTTTTGGTCGTGTTGACCGGTGAGTTCTGTTGTTTCATCTTGGCGCGTGTGTTGGCCTTCGCGTCGTGAGTCTAGTGCTAGTGGCTTTACCGAGGTTCCGTCTTGTGGTGCGGTACCCGCGATCGGATGGTCGGGGTTGCACCTTGGACAGCGTGTCCAGGTTGGCTGTGTCCGGGGGACAGGCCTCTGCGGCATGGTTGCCGTGTGTTGTTACTTCGGTAGGCGGTACTAGCGTGGTTTGGTGGCTTCGACGGTGTGATCGAGGTGCCTTCCGGTACAGTAGGAGTAGCTGTAGTGCCGAGTTTTGACCGGCCACCGGTTTGCTGTTCCTGCTGTAGTTGTAGCTCTCCTTTCCGCTACCGCCGTTGTTTCCGGTTGGGGTTCCGCGGGATCCCTGCTGAGTCTCTGTTTTGGAGACTCATTCCCTGCTTTTCAGGTGCAGCGGTTCTTCCTCGTGGTTCGAGGGTGCGGAGCGGAGGTTCTCAGTTGCCAGCTTGCCGGGCCGAGTGTTCACTTGGCATGTGGTACGTTTTACTGCTTTAGACTGTACTTTCTGTTGGACAGGACTCTGTTATAGCTGTAGTTGTTCCTTCTTTCAGCTTGTTGTTGTTGGTTGTCCTGCTTTATTTCCTATTTCTTTGTGCCTCCACACTCCTTTTAGCCCTTCCGAGCCCTCCCGGCTCGTGGGCGGCGGTGCGAGTCTCGGGTTATCGGGTCCTCCCGGTAATCGGATTCTCGGGTCGTTACATCATCTCCTTCATTCATTCAAAGAAATTCAAAGAGAAGATCAAGAGAGAAGAATTGAAGGAAGAGGTACTGTTCACGTGAAAAGTACTCCGTGAAGAACATTCATCCAATCAAGGGTGAATCAAGAAGATTGAGTTGAAGCCAAGAGGAGCCTTGTAGCTGATCAACATTCCATACAAGGGCCAATTCATTTTCACTCATAACTGAATCTCTTGTTTTAGTTCCTTCACATTTATTTCATTTTCATTATTGTTTAAACATTGAAAGTGTGATTCATCCCTACCGGTGGTTAGTAGGAAGGTAATTGGAGGTTGTTCCAATTTGCGGTTGACATCCCTACCAGGTGGTGAGTAGGAAGGTAATCGGTGGTTTCCGATTTGCGGTTCTGTGCGCTACACAAGTGAAGCCTCACCGGGTTTTGGTGAGGGGTGGACGTAGGGCTAAGGATTCAGTCCGAACCACCTTAAAATCCTGTCTAGTGTGATTTGCTTGTGTGATTGATTCGTTCTAGGTGCATGCTTAGGATCAAATTGTTATATATCTTGCTTATCTTGCTAAGCAAATCATAACGCACTTGGAAGCTAGTTTCTATTCCGCTGCAATTCATTTTAACTAGCTATATAGAGGGCCACATTGCGAAAAGTGGGGCTGATCTATTCACCCCTCCTCTCTAGATCCGCTGTCCACTACACAACAAGTGGTATCAGAGCCTAATTTCTCATTATGGGGTCCAACGACCTTGAGCGAAATGGTGGATCAGCGTCCAAGGGTTTTCTACCCGAAGGACATGCTGTGAATAGGCCTCCTTATTTCACTGGATCTAATTATCCTTATTGGAAACATCGTATGCAGGTGTTCATTCGCGCCCAAGACTACGAACTTTGGCGAGTGATCAGCAAAAGTCCGTATGAGCTTACGGATAATGAGGACTTGTGGACCAAAGAACAGATAAGGCAATCCACTGTCAACTGGAATGCTAAACACATCATGCAATGCTCACTCCATCCAGTAGAATTCTCAAGAGTGGCTTCCTGCGCATCTGCAAAACAAATGTGGGATAAGTTAGAGGTAATCTACGAAGGAACCTCTCAGGTACGAGAAACGAAAGCCAACATTTTAGTTTCTGAATATGAAATGTTCCGCATGAAGCCTGATGAGTCAATTCGAGATATGTATGCTCGATTGACTGTGCTTACTAATAGTTTAACTGATTTGGGAAAGAAATACACAGAGTAAGAAATTGTAAGAAAAATTCTCAGATCATTAACTCCAGCATGGCACACGAAGGCTACCGTGGTGGAAGAATCCAGATATCTTTCCACTACAAAGGTAGATGAACTCATTGGGTCACTAATGACCTATGAGATCAACCTTAAGAGCAAAGAGGTTGAGGCACCAAAGAAAAAGTCTTTAGCTCTTAAAGCAGGACCTAGCCGTCAAAACTCCTCCGATGAAAGTGAGGATTCAGCTAGTGAGCGAGATAAGGATGACGTGGCCATGCTTACACGTAAGTTTGGAAAATTTCTGAGAAAGGAAGGTAAGAGGTTCTTGAGAGGAAGATCTAAGGTGAGAAATGGTTTCAAAACTAATTCTGAAAATTTCAAGAAACCTGACAAAATCATTTGTTACTCTTGCAATAAACCAGGGCATTACAAGACTGATTGTCCTGACAGACTCAAAAAGGCTGACAAATGGAAGGGCAAGAAGAAGAACAAGGTCATGGTGTCCACTTGGAGCGACGAGGAAGAAAGTGATGATGAAACCAGCTCCTCGGATAAGGAAAGAGGAGATCTTTGCCTTATGGCCAAAGGTGATGAAGAAACCGAGGTAACTTCTCCATTTGAAGATTATACTGTTGATGATTGGGAGGAAGCATATATACAACTGATGGAAAAATATAACATGTACAAAAAGGAAAATAAATCATTGAAAAAGAAAATCAATTCTTTTGTGCATGATCATGAAACCAATCATAAGAATTCTATACTTGAGACTGAAATTGAAGATCTTAAGAAAATGATTGAAAATTTGGAGGAAGGAAGAAAAGAAATGGCTGACTTGGAAACTGAAAATGAGGATTTGAGAAATGAAATTGATAGCATGAAGCTCAAAATGTAAAGCTATGAAAAAGATAGTAAATTGAGCAATGAAAAGTATGAAGCTGTCAAACAAGTCAATATTCAACTTCTTCAAAATATCGAAAACCTACAAAAAGAGTTGAAGGATAAACAACAATCTTTAGAAAAGTTTGTGGATGGAAGAGAAAACCTAGATGCATTGCTAGGTACTAGAATGAACTTCAACAAGGAAGGGTTAGGTTTTGAACCAACAAGCAAAAGGCCAATTGGGCTCAAAACTGTTACATTCATTTCATCTTCCGAAGCCTCCACCTCGAACACAACTCCCACACAAAACCAGCAAAAACAAAAGGAGAAAGGGAAAGAAAAGATTGAAGAGGCAATCACCAAAATCCCCAAGAAGATTGCCCAAAAGCCTAAGAAAGGCCAATCTTTCCAGCAGCATAGGTCAACACATTCTTGGCCTTTACCAGCTGCTCAGCCTTCTAGGTATCACTATAACTGGGGTGCTCCATCACTTAGGCCAACACCACCTCACTTGTGGGGTAATTGTGATTTCTGTGTGCACCAATCCCCTAGGTGGCAAAACAATCATTTTTAATCTAAAACCAGCCAACGGCCTCAATGGTTTAAGAAGCAAGCCTTTTCAAACTTTCACAAAGTTCAACAAAGAACCTCCAAACAGAAAATGAATGTCAAAGTTGAAAAGAAAATTCCTGCATTAAGCAAAGAAAACATGAATGCTAGAAAGGTTTGGATTCCGAAAGAGATGGTATCATGTTTTGAAAACTTGAAGAAGTTGGTGGGACCCAAGTTTTGATGGGTTCCAAACCCCATTGCTTAATTCTTTGTGCAGGAGTGTCTTGCAGCCATGCATAACATGTGGTACCTTGATAGCGGCTGTTCAAGACACATGACGGGAGACAAATCAAAATTTTATCTCTTGGAGGAAAAGGAAGGAGGATACGTCACATTTGGAGGAAACAACAAAGGAAAAATCATTGGAACAGGTAATGTAGGTAAGAACCTCTCCAACTCCATTGAAAATGTGTTGTTAGTTGAAGGATTGAAATACAACTTGCTTAGCATAAGTCAATTGTGTGATAAAGGTCATAAAGTATTGTTTGACTCTCATGCATGTAAAATCCTTGAACCAAAATCTGACAAGGTAAAATTTTCTGGTAAAAGAGTCAACAATATCTACATGATTGACTTAGATGATCCTGCTCATGCAAATCTTTGTCTTGCTGCACCAAAATCTGATATTGCTTGGTTATAGCATCGTAGACTAGGACATGCTAGCTACAATGTCTTGCATAAATTGTTAAAGCATTCCATGGTGAAAGGTTTGCCTGAATTATCTTTTAAACAAGAAAACAAGTTGTGTGATGCATGTGCCATTGGTAAACAAACTAGAAAATCCTCCAAGGCTAGATTCTCATATTTGTCTTCCAAACCACTCGAGCTAATTCATATGGACTTGTTTGGTCTAACCAGAATTGCTAGTTTAAGTGGTAGAAAATATGGATATGTCTTGGTGGATGATTTCTCTAGGTTCACATGGGTTTTCTTCCTCACACACAAAAATGATGCTTTTAATGAGTTTCAGGCACTCTATTTGAAGATAAAGCAGGACGGTGAGTTTAAGATTTCCAAGATTCAATCTGATCATGGTGGTGAATTTGAGAATACTGATTTCTATAATCTTTGCAGGTCAGAAGGCATTTCACACCGATTCTCTTCACCAAGAACCCCCGAGCAAAATGGGATTGTTGAAAGAAGGAATCGAACACTCATGAGATGGCGAGGACAATGCTTGCCGAACGGCAACTTCCAAGGAAATTTTGGGCCGAAGTGGTAAATACGGCGTGTTACATTATCAACCGGTCAATGGTAAGGTCTCACACCAAAAAGACTCCCTATGAGTTGCTCAAAGGTAAAATGCCCTCTCTACATCATATGAAAGTTTTTGGATCAAAATGCTTCATTCACAATAATGACAAAAGAGATTTAGATAAATTCGAGCCCAAGAACGATGAAGGTATATTTCTTGGATATTCTGATAGATCTAGGGCTTATAGAATTTATAACATTAAAAGTCAAACTATGGAAGAATCACCCCATGTTTCCTTTGATGAATATCATGATTCTAACAATGATAACTCTTGCAGGAAAAATGATGAAGATGGGGAATTCCTAAGCATGAAGGACAAGAGTGATTCTCCACAAGAAGAAATAAAAGAAGACGGTGACCTAGCTGAATCAAGCAATGCAAGGGATCAAGCTCCAGGAGAAGGTAACGATTCTACAAATATTATAACTCATAAGGATCATCCCTTGGAGAATGTCCTTGGCAGCTTGAATGACCCACCTAGAACAAGGTCACATTTTAAAATTGTGGAAGAATTAGATCAACTTGCTCTTGTCTCGCAGCATGAACCCAAAAATATTGATGAAGCCTTAAAAGATGAAAACTGGATAAATTCCATGCAAGACGAGTTAAACCAGTTTGAAAGAAACAAAGTTTGGCATCTTGTTCCTAGACCTTCATCACAATCTGTAATAGGCACTAAATGGGTTTTTAGGAACAAACTAAGTGAGGATGACAAGATAATAAGAAACAAGGCTAGATTGGTGGCTCAAGGGTATGATCAAGAGTTTGGGGTAGACTTTGATGAATCTTATGCCCCTGTTGCTAGACTCAAAGCCATCAAAATTTTACTTACCTTTGCATGCTCCCTTAGAATAAAGCTGTATCAAATGGATGTCAAAAGTGCTTTCTTGAATGGCTTGATCAAAGAAGAAGTCTATGTTGAGCAGCCCCCTGGCTTTGAGAATTCTAACAATGCAGATTTTGTATACAAGCTAGACAGGGCGCTTTATGGACTTAAGCAAGCACCAAGAGCTTGGTATGAGAGACTAAGCTCGTTCCTCATTGAAAAAGGGTACACACGAGGTAAGGTAGATCAAACACTTTTCACCAAGAAGCAAGGTAAGAACATCTTGATTGTTCAAATTTATGTTGATGACATTGTGTTTGGTTCTATAAAATCTGAAATGTGTGAGGAATTTGCTAATCTCATGACTAGCGAATTTGAGATGAGCCTAATGGGAGAACTTCAATTCTTTCTTGGTTTGCAGGTCAACCAAGGAGAAGATGGTTGCTTCATAAGTCAAGCCAAATACATCAAGGAGCTGCTGAAAAGATTTGACATGGCTAACAGTAAAATCATTGCAACTCCTATGAGCACCACAACATCACTGGATTCGGATGAAAATGGTAAATTAGTGGATGCAAAGATCTATAGAGGTATGATTGGCTCTTTACTTTATTTGACTGCATCCCGACCAGATATCCAGTTCAGTGTTTGCCTTTGTGCTAGATTTCAAGCTAGTCCTAGAGAATCCCATTTGACTGCCGTCAAACGTATCCTTCGATATCTTGCCGGCACTCAAGATTTGGGATTGTGGTATCCGTCATCATGTGATTTAACTCTTATATCTTATTCTGATGCGGATTACGCTGGATGCAAGCTGGATCGTAAGAGTAATAGTGGCTATTGCCAGTTTCTAGGCGGGTGTCTAGTTTCTTGGGCTTCCAAGAAACAACACTCGGTAGCCCTCTCAACCGCGGAGGCAGAATATGTTGCTGCGGGGAGCTGTGGCACCCAAGTGTTGTGGATTAAACACCAACTCCAAGACTACTTGGTGGATCTTGGTTGTGTCCCGATTCTGTGTGATAACACTAGTGCTATCAACCTTGCAAAAAATCCAGTCCAGCACTCTAGGACTAAGCATATTGAGATTAGGCATCACTTCATTAGAGACGAGGTCAGTAAGAAAAATTTTGAACTGCATTTTGTTGATACATTGAATCAGATTGCTGATATTTTTACCAAGCCCTTGTGTAATGACAGGTTTTTAACACTAAGAAGAGAACTTGGTCTTTGCCGACCTCAGGCCAATAAGAATTTGAATTGATAATCCTGTTCAATTAGTTGTGTGTTTTGCATTCATGCATTGTTTATATGTCAATATGTCTTTTTGCATATGGTGTCGCATTGCATGTAGTTGCATAATAATGAATTGAGTTCATGTTCATAATGCATTGTATGGTTTGTGTAGCATCATTCTCACATGGCCATGGTATATCAAATGTTGATGTATGGAAGGACAAGTTATGCTTGTCACGAAGCACTCAATATGCGTGAGGTTTCACCTCCGCCAAGTACCATGCGTCAATGTCGCATATAGGTCATATAGTAAGGGGGAGTTATCCTTGTGCAACATTCATGCATATATTTCATCTTCATTCTGTTGCATTTAATAAGTGTACAACCATGGGTTGGGTCATACATTTCATTTCTGGCACCTTCATGAGTGACTAGGCCAACCTCATTTGTCATTCAACTTGATTGCAAATATAACTCCTTCGCGCATCCATTGCATATCTTTAAGGGGAGTTTTGTTGATTCTCTTAACCTCTTGCAATCTACTTCTTGGCTTATAGTCTGGTTTGAGCTCCTGAGATTGTCGAATATATGGTGTAAGAGCTTTCTATTATATGCCCTCATGATTGTCCAATCAATGAAAATGGTTCAGATTTAATGATTTCCTTGCAGCTCTGAAATATTCGTTTTGAAATCATCTATGTTCTATGGTTTTAATAGACCTTAACTAAAGATTACATATTATGTTTTGAATGACTATCCTGATATCTGAAAATCTAGACTTCATGACAATCTTGGTGATACTCTAGAGCTTAGTATTATTTTTAAACATCTTGATGAGCTGGACTTCTTGAAAATCTATTTGCAGAGCAATGATATTGTTGTACGGAGAAATATGTCACGTCATCACATCAAGTGACGAATGATATGTCATGATGTGCCTCTATTATCTCTGTCTTACTTATATTTGGACTCTAGGCAGAGCACTAGCATAATTACTGAGAAATATATCTTCTCATCATAGAAATGAGATCGGATATGTCATGACGCGACTCTGCTATCTCTGTTCATTCTGAAGCATTACAGTCAGTCTTGCCAAATACCTAGGGATATTGGCGTCTAAACAACGTGTATTCTTACGGCTAGGAGGCATGTACTAGACTTGACTGCTCATAAAATATGAGTCATGTGCCTTCATATACTACAGATATTGAAAATCAAAATATGAAACCTCTTGCCTCAATCATACAATTCCATGCTCTAGTCATGATTGTTTAGCCTCAATACGAGTTCTTGTGTTATTCCCTTTCTAGTTATTGAATATGGATATATAAGACAAGAGACGGTTAAGCACTGCCATGATATGCCTTTTTGGTTCATTTCTATTAAATCTTGGATGTAGCTGCTTTTCGAACTCTGTTGATGAATTCGGATTTCATTAGCTTTGAACCATACATGTTGCTCACAATCTGCTTCAGGTTTGCATATAATGGCTTGCTCTTCACTCCTTTCCGCTCTGGTCTCACAGATATTTCACTCTATTGCTCCTTTTTGCTGTTGGCAAAGGGGGAGAATTCTTGTTTCTTATTGTGAGTCCTTGTTGAGGTTGTGGACATTGGAGTCCTTGTTGAGGGGGAGAGCCCTGTTTCATCTGTCATCATGCAACCGTCACATTATGCATAGCATTCCCATATCACATTATGCCTAGCTTTCCCATATAGCATTCACATGCTTTGATCATCATAGTATTCCCATATAGCTTTCACATGCTTTGATCATCCATGCATACAAATCCGCATTCCCATGTTTTACTATCATGGATCTTGAGCTGCATAGGTTGCATATGTCATATACTTTGCCATATTGGATATCTCTGCCATATAATGATTCGCAGTATTGCCATCATCAAAAAGGGGGAGAATGTTGTGTCCCTATGGTCACTTGAGTTCATATGGTCACTTGGGTCATTCGACATCATTCTATGGTCATATGAGTTCTAATGTATTCTTGGTTTTGATAATGGCTAAACACTATTAGTCATTGATGTTTTTCACCTTCATGTGATTAACATACGTGATGTTTTTGTTCATGACAGGTGCGCCAATGAATGGACAAGAAATCAAGTGGAAATGGTGAACGTGAACGCTGAATGTTGCGCCCTCGCACGCGGATCGACCTGCCCGGTCAGGTCGCGGGGGTCAAAGGGGCAGCGCCCCTTGCGGGGGTTTCCGGGGGCGGAGCCCCCGGAACAAAATTTGGATTGAAGACTCAGTAATAAAACTTAAAGACAATCAAGGTTGATGCCACAGACATGAACGGGCGGCTAACGGACTCAAGCGACGGAGTTGGTGCGGCCAACGGACCGAACCGGGCTGACCCAGGCCCTGCCCAGCTGGCGGTCGACCGCGAACACAGGGGCGGTCGGCCGCCCTAGCCAGGGACTCGCAAGTCTGCACGTCTTTCAGTGGCGGTCGACCGCCAGCCAGTGGCGGTCGACCGGATTTCCCAGGGATCACCCGTTTGCAGGTGTTTCAGTGGCGGTCGACCGCCAGGAGCCTTAGGTCGACCGCCAGCCCCGAGCCATCAATTGTTGACTTTATTTCCAACTTTGAAAAGGGCCATTCAACATTGATTTGTTTAATCCTAAAGACACCTAATCCCCCACAAATTGTGGATCTGGTCTAGGAGGTGTCCATAGACCATTCAAGGGTTATAAAACTCTTGTAAGAGGGTTAGAAACCAAAATGCTTCAAGGGGCTTCTTGTGAGATCTAGGGTGGCTGCAAGGGAGGTTACAAGAGAGCTTGGAGACGAGCTACTGTTCACGTGAACAGTAGTTCATGAAGGTGTTCTTCATCCAATCAAAGGGGAATCAAGCTCAAATCAAAGCCAGCAAACCTCAAGGAAGATTACATCAAAGCAAGGCTATCAAAGTGATCCAAGGAAGCTGGTTTGATTCAAGTTCTTCAAAGGAAATCATCTTCATCCATTCAAGTTCTTTCCACCTCATTCAAGGTGATATTTCAAGCATTCAAACTCCTAGAAGCTAAAGAAGCAATCAAGATTCAAGGTAGCTTCATCATCTCCTTCATTCATTCAAAGAAATTCAAAGAGAAGATCAAGAGAGAAGAATTGAGGGAAGAGGTACTGTTCACGTGAACAGTACTCCGTGAAGAACATTCATCCAATCAAGGGTGAATCAAGAAGATTGAGTTGAAGCCAAGAGGAGCCTTGTAGCTGATCAACATTCCATACAAGGGCCAATTCATTTTCACTCATAACTGAATCTCTTGTTTTAGTTCCTTCACATTTATTTCATTTTCATTATTGTTTAAACATTGAAAGTGTGATTCATCCCTACCGGTGGTTAGTAGGAAGGTAATTGGAGGTTGTTCCAATTTGCAGTTGACATCCCTACCAGGTGGTGAGTAGGAAGGCAATCAGTGGTTTCCGATTTGCGGTTCTGTGCGCTGCACAAGTGAAGCCTCACCGGGTTTTGGTGAGGGGTGGACGTAGGGCTGAGGATTCAGTCCGAACCACCTCAAAATCCTATCTAGTGTGGTTTGCTTGTGTGATTGATTCGTTCTAGGTGCATGCTTAGGATCGAATTGTTATATATCTTGCCTATCTTGCGAAGCAAATCATAACGCACTTGGAAGCTAGTTTCTATTCCGCTGCAATTCATTTTAACTAGCTATATAGAGGGCCACATTGCGAAAAGTGGGGCTGATCTATTCACCCCTCCCCTCTAGATCCGCTGTCAACTACACAACACATCATTTGATTTTCTCATTGTGAATTCATCAACAACTACATGTGGACTTTCCTCGACAACAAGTGTTCTATTGTTATACACACGGTAAGCTCTAGATGTTAGAGCATACCCGAGGAAGATCCCTTATCACTTTTTGCTTTAAATTTTTCTAGATTATCTTTTTCATTGTTCAAATATAACAAATTGAACCAAATGGCTTGAAATGAGATATGTTGGGTTTCTTACCTTTGTAAAGCTCGTATGGAGTTTTCTTAAGGATTGGTCTTACCATTGCTCTATTTGTGATGTAGCAAGCGGTGTTCACCGCCTTTGCCCATAAGTACCGTGGAAGACCATTCTCGGCAAGCATGGTACGCGCCATCTCCACGAGCATCCTGTTTTTCCTTTCGACCACGCCGTTTTGTTGAGGGGTTCTTGGTGAAGAGAACTGATGCTCGTACCCCTGCTTCCTGCAAAAAGCATCAAACTCATGATTTTCAAATTCCTTTCCGTGGTCACTTTGAATTTTCTGAATTGTATATCCTTTTTCATTCTGAACTTTTGTGCAAAAATCAATAAACTCATTGCAAGCATCACTTTTGTTAGCAAGATATAAAACCCATGCATATCGCGAGAAATCATTGACAATCACAAAGTCATAAAGCTTCCCCTCAAGATTGCGAGTCCTGGTGGGACCAAATAAGTCTAGATGCAACAATTGAAGGGGTTTTTCTGTTGAAACAATATTTTTACATTTAAAGGATGTGGTGGTTTGTTTTCCTTTATTACATGCTTCACAAATTTTTGAAGTTTCAAAGTTCAATTTAGGAAGTCCTCTAACTAAATCATGACGGTTCAACTTCCTAATTACATTAAAGCTGGCATGCCCAAGACGGCGATGCCACAACCAAACATCTTCACTTCTATTAGCAACTAAACACAGTTTCTTAGGTGCAAGCTCATCAAAATTGACTTGATAGGTGTTGTTACATCTTACACCTATGAACTTAATTTTATGTGTGTTAGCATCAATGATTGTGCAGTGTGAGGATTCAAAAATCACTTTGTGACCCTTGTCACAAAGTTGACTTACACTAAGCAAATTATCATGAAGACCTCTAACTAGTGAAACATCTTCAATGCAATGGTTAGGGTCCTTACCAATTCTCCCAATTCCTATGATCTTACCCTTGTCCTGTCCTCCGAAAATTACCGTTCCGCCATTCTTCTCAGCAAGGTCTGTAAAGAG
Organism: Amorphophallus konjac; assembly: GCA_022559845.1. Classification (NCBI taxonomy): domain Eukaryota; kingdom Viridiplantae; phylum Streptophyta; class Magnoliopsida; order Alismatales; family Araceae; genus Amorphophallus; species Amorphophallus konjac. Next base: position 78,484,858 of record CM040123.1, on the reverse strand, counting down.
GTGTTTATTTCCAGTCATGTGCCTAGAGCATCCGTTGTCCAGGTACCATTTATTGTCTCCCGCCTTCATGCAGACCTGCACCAATTACCAACCATGCTCATTTTGATTTGGGTACCCAAGCAAGCTTGGGTCCCTTCATGTTAGCGTTCCCAAGTGACACATAGTATCTACTGAAAAACAATTCATCATCATATTGCATGAGTTGGCATATATACATGTCATGCCCTATTTTCCCACAATAAAAACACGTGGGTCTTCTCCTACCAAAATTTCTTCTTTTATTTACATTTATAAAAGTTGAGGGAAATTTGGAATTAACAGTTTGCTTTTCGAAGTGTGTGTGTGAACATTCTCCTTGATGAAATAATTTCTTCACAACATAATGAGCATGATTCTTATTGCCATGCATTACACTTTGATTCTTTTCAACTTATTTTCCTTTCTCTTTTTCACATTCACTCATTTGAACATGCAACTTTTCAAGTTCTTTGTTTATGAGGTCATGCTTTTCTTGGATTTCATCTTTCAGCTTAAATGCATTTTTCTTTTCTATATCTAAGCATGCTATTTCCTCTTCAAACAAAGCTAGCTTGGTTTCCAAAGCATCATTACCATTTTTCAGACTTTTGATTTGTATTTCAAGCAAATTACATTTTCCACATGAATCAGATGAGTGTACAATTTCATGAATCTTTTTCTTTAAAGTCATGTTTTCATTTTTCATTCTTATATACTTCTCATCTAATTCTTCATAAGCAAGTTCCCACTGTTCATTTGAAATGGCCTTAGTGTCAGAAATTACCTGTTCGCTGTCGCTGTTGGCCATCAAACACATCGTCTTCACGAGTTCTTCAATATCCTGCTCCTCATCATCAGTCGTGGGATCATCCTCATCCTCATCGCTCAATGTCACCTTCATGGCTTTTGGCTTCTTTCCCTTGCCGACCTTTCCTTTCTTCTTTTGGAGCTCGAGACATTCTCCTCGCATGTGCCCCGCTTTCTTGCATTCATAACAAATGATTTCGGTGGCCTTGGATGGTTCATTTCTTTGTCTTGGCTGCCTCTTCCCTTTCCTAAACTTTCCGCCAAATCTTCTTCTTTGGCGCAAGAATTGTCTTACCTTTCTTGTTAGCATAGAAACATCTTCATCATCGGTGGTTCCCAACGATTCCTCTTGGCTCGAGACACTCTCCGGGAGTGCTTTCAAGGCGATTGGCCTTTTCTTCTTCGGATTCTCTTCCGTCCTTTTGATCACATTGATCTCATAGGTCATTAATGACCCTATGAGTGCATCCACGGTGAGTGTTGTCAAATCCTTGGAGTCTTCTATCACGGTCACCTTGGTGTCCCAGCTTGGCGACAGTGACCTCAACACCTTCCGTACCAACTCCTTGTTGGTGAACTCTCTTCCGAGTGACTTTAGTCTGTTGGTGATCTTCATGAGTCGCGCGAACATCTGGGAGATATCTTCTTCATCTTTCATTCTAAATAGCTCGTAGTCATGGGTCAGCATATTCGCCTTTGTCTCCTTGACTTCTGTGGTACCTTCATAGATGAGCTTGAGCTTGTCCCACATTTCCTTGGCGCTACTGCACATGGAGACAGGAGCATACTCGTTAGGGTGAATAGCACACTAAATTATATTCAAAGCATTAAAATTCACATTGGCTTTCTTGATTGCATCATCATCCCACATATCCTCATCGGGGTGTACAGCATACGGACCATTCCTAATAACAGTATATATTTCATGACTTTGTGCTCTAAGGAATACAGTCATCCTATTCTTCCAGTATGGGTAATTACTCCCATCGAAGAAGGGTGGCCGTTGAATAGAATGCCCTTCGGGCATCATCCCTTGTTGAGGTTGTTGGCCATTCCTAACATATCACTCTGAAACCGCTAGGTTTTCTAAAAAGCAGAGCCGAGGCTCTGATACCAATTGTTGGCCCGGTTAGGAGGCAATTGAGAGGGGGGTGAATTGATTGCCCACCCTTTACTACAAATTTTAACACAATCCAGACAAACCACAGATATAAATGAAAAACCTAAGACAGAGACTTGATTGGAATGAATGAAAGTAAATTAATCAAGCTTTCACAACTTCCCAACATAGAGATATACTCACTCGGACAATGAAATATGAACGGACAGTTGAGTAAACTCACGTCTCACCGTCTCACACTCGTATAGTGAACAGAATAATGAAAATCAATAACCACCAGATAAGCAAACCACGGCACAATATTTTTAGGTGGTTCGGACGCACCAAGTGCCGTCCTACGTCCACCCCTCTCACCTCGAGAGGATTTCACTATAAACGCTGCTCGACGGCAACAACCACACACACACGGGCTCGACGGCCCACACACGTGGGTTCTCGCACGACGACGAGACAACCCACACACACTCGGAGCAAGCTCCGAAAATGTCTATATAAGAAAAATAGAATGGAGAAATACAAGCCTAGTTATGAGATTATCTATCTAAGCACAAAATACCTAGGAGAATGATAAACAAGATGATCTATCCCTCAAATCCTTAAACAAGCTAGGAGAATAGAGAAGGTAGCACTTAGAACAAATGAACCGAAGGTTGGATGAAGTCGGTGTAGAAGATATAGTCGCCCGAGGCTCTGGATGAAGAGGATGCAGACCGTGACCCCCAAATCTCGGCTCGGGCTCGATGGAAGACGATCCTGGCACAACTCTCCTTCACCTCCAGCAGATGGAGCACCTTCTTCTCCTGCAAGGCAAAGAGTTCCACGTTAGAAGCTCAAAGGTGATCTCCGATCGAATGAGGGGGGGGGGGGCGATGTATACCAAAGGGCTTGAAGCTCCAAATGACTTAATAGCCCTTTTTGGACCCCTTTCATATCACATACTAGGTGTTAAGGATGCCCTAAGGCCATTAGGGTCAAAATCCATGGTAAATGGATCCATGTAATGAGGGTTCCAAACAGATCCGGAAAACCACATTCGAACATTCAGAAAAAGTGTCGACTCATGGAGTCGACTCTTTTTCCTGGATGTTCTGCCAGAACATGTATAAACACAAAAATGAAACACGAGTGTCGACCCATGGGGTCGACACTTCTTACGAAGTGTTCTGGCCTGTGAAAGGAACATAACATTCGTGATGAAAAGTGTCGACTTACGAGGTCGACACTGTTTCACGAACATTCTATTTTCACAGAAATGAACATAATTAACTGAAAGTGTCGACCTATAGGGTCGACACTTTTTCCCGTGAGTTCTGCCTTAGCAAAACAGCAGAACCCTGGTGAAAGTGTCGACCCCATAGGTCGACACTTTCTTCCAGCGTCCTATCTTTCAACGCAAGGTAGAAACTCCACAAATAAGTGTCGACCCCTGAGGTCGACACTTTTACTCACAACAGAAAAACATTAGTAAAGGCCATTGAAAACTCCACAAATCAGATACATATATCAATGTTGATCAATGGAGTTTATACCACTCAGATATACATGGATAAGCATGAATTTTACCCGGATCAGTCCATTCACACTAAGATACGTTTGGACATCTATTCATACCTTGGCCTTGAGTGAATGAGTGAAAAACTTCACAATTGACCTGCATTCAATTTGCCAGTCAACTCATCATCTCAATATATCAACTGAAACTTTCTCAATCATCACATAGTAAATTCCACATTCAAAACATCCATTCATTTTGCGACTCACCAAATGACCTTTTCATTCACTACTTCATTCAACATATAAGTACAACTTCATTCATCTTAGTCATGATTGAATATTTCTCATGTTATGCCCAATCATACATTTAGAATATGAAATTCAACATGGTGTTTTAGATCAACTTCATATCCCATCATTCAGCAGACAATTTGATAAATCAAGCAAGTTTTCATTCAAGACAATCATTCATCAAACTTGTATTCATGCAAATTCATTGAACCTGAACTCATAACATGTTTAATTAAGATCTTCGTCAAAACAAACTGGGGCACAACACACCTGGTCCACGGGCACCATCACGACCTCGCTATCGTGAACCCGACCCAACCAAGGTGGTGAAGCCTCGGTAATCCAACTGAGCGTCCCTGACGTCAACCTCGGAAAACACATAGAAACGATCCGGGAAACCACGCCTCGTAGTCAGGAAACAGACTCTAGGGTCACGAAAAATCATGTCCTGTGATGGGGCACCTGCCCACCAGAAGTAGGGCCGGATGCGTCCACTGACGTCTTTCACCGCACCTCAGGTGTCTCTCTACGACGTCCCAGGCGGAGACAAAGACTCAGCAGTAACTCACGCTCGTCAGCGTGGGTCCGACAACCCCTAACTAAGTGTGCACACATAGACCATGCGCTCTAGGTCTGACCCTCTAGCTGGTTCTTCCCCCCAGCCCGGACCCAGGCTACAAAGATGAGGGGCCCTATGGTAACCAGCCTAAAAACCATCTCTCTCGGGTGTAGCTCTCTACCTACCCCCTAGGTGGGTCAGCACACGCGTGCCCAGGCAAGCTACTATAGCTCTCCACCTAACTCCAGGTGGGTCAGCACAAGCGTGCCCAGGAAGCTACGACCAACGGGGGTCACCACAGAAACGACTCTCGGTGGAAACCACGGGAACATGGATAGGCTACACACAAGCCCTATCATGTCCAGCTCGAGAAACAGGTGGCACCATGCCACCGGACTCCAGGCAGTCCACTAAGCCTAGTAAACCAACGGTCCTTGAGTCATAGGATTCAGGGTCAAGACCGTCATACAGGACAGCTCTAGGCCATCAATCTGGCCTATCCTAGGTCAGAAACCACGGTAATATAATGCTCAAGGCGGCTCGTGACCGCCGAGCTCAATCCCTTCCAAAGGGAACGAAGAAAACCCTCCAGCCCCAGGCTGGTTGACTAGACTCACAGTCCAAGGCCACACACATGGCCCACTCGGAAACCACCTTCCAGACAAACCCACGACGTGCGGGGAAACCCCACCGCACTCATACCGACACACAGTGACTCGATCTAGTGAGAAGACGGAAGCCCGGAACACATGGGGTCACCCAAACCCTCCAAACCCACGGGCACGCTAATCGAGATAACACGATATCTCTGGACACCGAAAAACACGGTTATGGAACCCAAAGGGTGTCTGAAACTCACACGGGCCAAGGGAAGCACGCCCGTTGGCTTTCCCCAGCTCTGACCCGTAAAACGGGTCGCCTTCATTAACGCGCACACCACTCAGGGCGCGTTAATGAACGCGTCGCAAGTCTCGAGCACATTCTCAATGAATGTGGCAGTGACGACTACCGCGATCCGTAGTTAACGCAGCGGAAACCCCAGGTGCGACACGGTGTTCACCGTTGGCGTGCCCGGTCAACGGAGTGCGTTAACCCTTAGAAGCGGCGAGACCGCTGGGTGCGTTACCCGATGAACGCGACCGAGATGGCGAGGGCGACCTGGTCGCGCCTGGTCAACGGGGCGCGACCCTAACCGCCTTACTGTTCATCTTTCACCATGAACGCGACGTCACGATGCGGCGCCTTCTTCGGAGAACGCGACCACCGTGATGGTGGCATTCTCAGTCTGCGCTCGAAAATAGCGACAACCACAGAAAAAACCATTCCACTCTCCATTCACACCCGTGTGAAGGGGAAAACAAGGGAAAACTAGTCCCCAACCTCTCTAGCACCGAGAGGACCCATTTGAACCCCAAAAATGTGATCAAAATACTAGATCGGGCTCGCACCCCAAAATTACACATTTTCTCATAAATTCTCAAATAAGCCCGCTCGGCTCACCACGGCGTACAAAACTCGCGGGAAAGGAAGTACGCGGGTTATGGAACCATCCCCCTACCTCCACCGAAGATTCTGCGCACCGTGGACGCCGATCCACCCAAAAATGCCGTTTAAACCCTCGCCGGCTCGCGATCCCACGAACCGCCTCCACCATCGCGATCCTCGTCCCGTGCCCGTCCCACGAGCATCGTCGCCCCATCCTCGTCTACCTCCGTCAGCCGCCCAGAGAAGAGAGGGGGAGAGGAGAGAGCGTGAGAGAAGAGAGAGGGTGAGGGAGAGAAATGAGAGATGGTGAGAGAGAGAAAAAGGTTTTGATATATAGAAAATCTGAAAATTTCAGAAAATACCAAAAATAAGGAAAAATACTCCTCACGATCCTCGAAAAACGCACAACGCCGTGGTAACGTCCTAGAGTCAGAGAACGCAACGGTTCACCCTACATGGGGTTCCGAAGGTCTGACAAGCAAAAACACGCGTAAATCGTAAAACTAGATCCGGGACCCACAAAAGCGATCCGAAACCCACGGATCCAGATCCGATCAATGATCTGAAAAACCTGGCGCGTTACATACTGGGCTGAAAGAAAAATTAAAATAAACTAAAATATAAAATAATCAAGGATAATATTGTTAAGCGGTCTATAACAGGTCAGGAATCCATTTTCCCAAGCTGACACTAAGCAGAAACCTGTTTATCTGCGCATCAACTTAGAAAGTGGAACTGCCATCCCCTAACAATCAAGAAGAAAGTCTGAACCATTTATTTTTGAAAAGTCAGCTGGCTAGATCTTTGTGGAGGTATTTTAGGCTTCTTTTTGATTCCCGGTGCAGAGTTTCAAAATCTATCACTGTTATTTGCTGGGATATTATATGCTCAGCTGATACAACAACCCCATATGGCTATGCTGCCATCCTCACTATGATGCATATAATCTGGGAGATTTGGAAGCCTCATTGTAAAATCAAATATGAAGACAAGGGGCCCTCTATTAGAGTGATGCAACCGCAGATCATGGGGTAGGTGGCGTATTCTATTCAAAAGACCAACTTCAGCAGGGCACCTTCGGCTAGTGAAAAACTAGTTTTGGAGTAGTATAGTTTCTCTTATAACTTCACTGTAAAACCTCCAAAGTTAATCAAGTGGTCCTGCCCTGATAATGGGTATGCCTTAAATGTCGACGGGGCATCTAAAGACAACCCAGGGCATGCTGGCGGAGGCGGATGCCTTAGGGGATGTAGGGGCGAATTCATATATGGTTTTTCTTACTACTATGGTGTGGGGACGAACCTGGTGGCTGAGGCCAGAGCTTTGTTAAATGGGCTAAGAATGGCGGTGAAGAGCAAGCTACCAATAGCAGTCATATATTCAGATTCTAAGGCCCTTACCACAATGATCCAGTCAAGTGAATCTCCTCCGTGGAAGATCTGCAAATGGTGGGACGAAATCAAAGCAATTATATCTAGCAACAATTGGAATCTTCAGCATATATACAGGGAAGGAAACTCAGTCGCGGATGCTCTTGCATCCTTAGCATGCACTACCCATACCAATAAGGACTTCAGGTGCTGGAATGATCTCCCCAGTCGAGCTCGTGGATATGCCACCGTGGATGCTGCTGGTCTTCCTAGCTGGTGGATATAAGTCTTTCCCTAGTTGAAATTGCGGTTTCCCTTATTATCATTTGTTATTTTTTTTAGGGGTATGCCCCGGGGTCTATTTGTACATGATTATTTCATTATCAATAAAATTAGGGCCGGATACTATTGGTGGAGATAGCACAAATTGTGCTCTCCCCCAAGAGTAATCCTGGGTCTCATTTATATAAAAAAAAAGAACTGTCGTCCTCAAGCCTTAGATGACTCAACGGCCTATCCGTGCGACCAAGACTCCCCTGGAATTATCACTATTTTTGTTGAAGGGGAACTCAAATTCCAGGTTTATCAAGACCACAAGGTCCTTGATATAATCTAATAGCGTAAGTAACATATAGTTAAAATGCATACAGAAGGAGATACAGGGAAGATATGTCACGAAAGAAGGATCCAGAGTGCTTTAGCAACCTTCATGAAGACTTTAATTTCCTACGCTCAAAACATTAATCCAAAGAATATTGCAATTTATATGAAAGAGTGTGAGCTCATCAAATTTAGCCAAGAAATATAAAATTCAACCAAAATATGTGAGTTCAACTCATCAACTGATAAAACCAAAATGAATATTGACATAAGGAAACTTTCAGCGAGTAATTGCAATTAAGAAGGTTAAAGCATCTACTGTTGCAAGAATTGGCGTACATTCATAAGAATGCCAAATTAAGAATTAGCGTCAACCACATCGACGCTATTTAAAGAATCAGCGCCTATTGTCCCAGACGCCAATTTTCTGTGATTCCAGAACTCCGTTTCTTGCTTGGAAGATGATCTTCTAAGCCCAATCCTGCTCAAATTCGAGCTACTCTGGCGAGTTGGAGTCTCCTCTCTATAAATAGCACCTCCTAGGCTCCTCCTTGCATCAAACAAGAGGTCCAAAGGCTCCAAAGAGGTCCAAAACAAAGGAATCAAGGGAGAAAGCAAGGAAGAACAGGGGAAAACCAGGAAGAACAGGGCGCTTCTTAGGTTTGGAATATGGAGAACTTAGTACAACGCCCTTTGAAGAGGACTAAGCTTGGATTTGCAAGGATTACGAAGATCAATGGCCATATAAGTGGAAGGATTGTACCAAACCAAGTAAGTTATCAAGAGTTTCTAGTTTCTTCTACCTCCCTTTTCTCAACTTCAATTTCAACAAGTTCTTGTGTTCTTCTTCTTTTCTTCTTTTCTTTCAATTTTAGGATTACCCTCTCATTCCGGGTCCTAAAAGATATTCCAAAATCCCATGGCTCTCCTTTCTAATATCTAGAATCACCTTAGACATGAGGTCTATCCTCTCTAGATGGCACCTTCTAGGCCTAATCACCCATGCTAAACATTATGACAACATCCATCTTGATTGGGCCGCCATGGGGGGCTCTCATAGAGATTTGGCACCCGCACACCCACACCTTCCTATTCCCAACCTTTGAAGCTACCATTCTCCTAGAAGAGGCGGAGATGCTCCTAGGTTTGAAGAGATTGAAACAAGGCAAGGAAGAGAAGATGGCGGTCATGCCAAAGAATTTAAGCACTCAAGAGGTGCTGGCTAGCCTCATAACAAGCCAAAAGATGATAGATCAAATCCGTGTCGCGAAAGGAATCCACTTGACGAAGCTTGCGGCGTGGACCTACAAAGCATTGAGACAAGCCAAAGAAGAAGACTTGGAAGAGATTATGAAAGTGTTCGTGATATGCCTCGCGGGAGCACTTCTCTTCCCCTCGGCGGATGATTTTCTTGAAGAGGAACAATTGAGTGCCATATGTGGAATTTAGGAAGGAAAGAGGATTGGCCCGGCGGTCCTAGCCTACCTTTATAGTGGGCTCACCTCAGCTTCTATGGGAAGGCCCCTATACGGGTCTATGCTATTGTTCACAAGTTGGGTCGACCTCCACTTTAAGTTTGATCCTTGCGAGGTGGCCCAAAGCGCCTCAAGAATGTTCACAAAGAGTCCACTTCACTACATGACAGGCACATTGGGACTAAGTGAAAGAGTGACTAACCACGTGCCCAAACTCAAGAAGTGGGTGGAGTGGCGTGAGCACTTGAAGACCATGGCCCAAAATATGTTTACGTGCACACCGGGGGCTCTCTTATCTCAAGACCTCCATGCTCGGCTCTCTTCCGGGGTGGAGCCTTGACTAGTTGGCGCAACCTAGTTCGTGCTCTACAACTCACATCGGTGCCTGTGGACGTCAAAAATGTCGATGATGATCATACGGCATGCACGTCTCGACACTCGAGAGCAAGCCGAAGATGGAAATGCCGAATAAACCTCATGCCTCGCTCGATCAGGATGAGAACTCGCTTGGTGGTCCGCTACCCGTTAAGGAAGCCCCCCAGGTAGAAGATACGGCTACAACTCTCTGACCGGCCGTGCCGAGAGCTGAATCAAAGAAAAGCTGGGAACTCCGACACAGTCTCGACATATGCCGGAAATCACGCAAAGCCTTGGACCGAGCCCCAGAAGCTGCGAACGAAAAATTGCGGAAGCCATGCATCGCAGCTAAAACATTCCGGGGACGCCAACGTTCGTATAAGTAGCCGCGACTTCGAAAAGAATTCATTCTGTGCTTAAAATGGCGCGACAAGGCCCTTAATCGGTGCGCCCCCCTTGGGTTGCAATAAAACGGTGCACCCCTCCTTGCTTTGGTTATCTGGCGTGCTCCTGGTTGAAGGGGCCATCCCCCTTTGATGCTTAAAATGGCACCACACTTGCCAAAAAGCTAAACCGGTACGCCAATTGCACTTGGGTTTAAACCGGCGTGGGCACTGTTCCACCGTGCCGTTTTAATCTCATTCTATCCCATCTCTGGCACGATACTCTGTTCGGCATAAATGTGATGTGCAGGGGACATTCAATGCCCGACGCTCTATCTCTGCCTCCGTTCGACAGAACAGGAGCGGCAACGGTGAAGCAACCCCTGCGGACCTGTGACCATCTCATCCTCGGACAAACAGCAGCATACGGCGTGAACCAGTGTCGTCCAGCGCACCATGTCAACTCCGAGTTTCGTCACGGGCGAGGTGGAAGTGGCAGGAACCTCCCAGGCGAGCCATTCTATAAAAATGGGCATTACTATGAAAACAGGAAGAGGCTGGCTCTCTCTCTCGGCTGGGCAGTGTGCAATGGGAGAAGAAAGGGAAAGAGAGGTGAGATCTTCTGAGAGGAAGAGTCCGCCGAAGAGAAAAGAAGCTGCTTCCTCGCGTCAGAGAGGTGAGATGAAGTGAAGAGAGGGGAGTGAGGGTGAGGGGTGGTTCCGAGAGGGAGAAGCCTGTTCTCTCTCTCTCTCCTCCGTCTAATGCTGTTCTCTCTCTCCATCGAATGTATTCTCCTTTTTTTTGTAATGCTTTCGTTTCCATCTTCTATGTATCAAGACTTCTTCCCCAGTTTGTGTGGATGAATAAAGGAAAACCTTTTTTTGAAAGCTCAATCTCCGTCACTCCGATCCTTGCTTCCCATTCTCACTCTCCGATCATCCGGGGGTCTTTGAGGTCTGCCGCTCCATGGCATGACCCTCAAGGTAACCCACTCGACGGATGAATACTTCTTGCCCTACTGTGGCAAACATTTGTCCCGCTTCAAAAATCATCGCCCGTGAGTCGTGGTCGCTCTCGTAGACTGGCCCTCGAGCGTTCCACACTCACACTTGGGCTAACGGACCGCCGTGAGGCCGTTCCGCGTTTTTGAGAGTTTACCCGGGAGTAATCCGTGTGGTGGCTTTCACTTCTCTCTGGCAAGTCCCGGTCCAGGGGAGATGCTGCCCGATTTTCACCAGGGCTAAGAACGCACAACAACGGGTGAACGAATTGAACTAATGAAGAACAAACTGAGGCCTCTGTGAGCAAACTGCCTGAATAAAACGCTTAGACGTTCATGTTGTTTCATCTTAATAAACGATTAAAACGATTAAAACTCTTACAACCTCCTCATTACCAGCTTGATCTATCAACAGAACGAGCAAATCAAACCTTGAATCAACCTACGGGTGAAAGAAAAAGAAAACACAGTAAACAGAGCATTGAAACAACCCCATATAGCTATTCCGACGCGAGTTAAAACGGCGCGGCCACTGTTCCACCGCGCCGCTTCAACCCTCCTCACAAAAGCCCCCCATCTCCTTCTCTAAATGCTAAAACGGTGCACCCTCCCTTGCCCTCCATATCCGGCACCCCCCTCTCCCCTTGCATGGCCTTAATACGGTGCGCCCCCATTTCCCATTTGCCCTTGATGTTGCCTTAATACGGCACGCTGCTATTGCTTGGGCTTTAAATCGGCGCGCGCCCCCCTTACATGATCCCTAACCCGGCGTGATATTAATCCGACGTGGGTTAATCCAGCGCACCCTCCCCGCGCGCCAATTTAACCCTACACCCAAAATCAAGTTGGAATTCTTGGAATGAATAGTGCAACCCCCTTTATGTTTGAGCCTTGATCCGGCGCGCCCCTTGGCCTTCCTTAAACCGGCGCGCCCCTATTCTCTCTTGGCATCTCCCACTAAATCGGCGCGCCCCTCTTGTGCAACCCATAACTGGCGCGCGCTCCCCTTGTAACACCTACATAACCGGCGTGCTCCTCCCCTCTCTTGGGTCCCTTATCCGGAGCGCCCTATCCTCTCTTGGTATCTCCCTAAACCGGCGTGCCTGAAAGAGAGAGAATGATTAATCAGATAAGAGAAAAGACTTGAAGCTAATGAATAAAACTAATCAAAAGTTTCCTCCCCGCTATAATCAAAATTTTGTTCTGGGGGCTCCGCCCCCGGAAACCCCCGCGACCTGACCGGGCAGGTCGAACCCCGCGACCTGACCGCGCAGGTCGATCCGCGTGCGAGGGCGCACGTTGGCGAGTTTGGGTTTCACATTTAACAACTCGCTTCCCCAGACTCTGCGTGAAGAGAAAAGTAATGATGCCCCGTGGTATCGGACGTGGACCTCAGAATCCCCGACATGGTCATGATCCGTGCACCTCTTGGGCCGATAGTCCATCAGCTTGACCCACTTCTTCCGGGATCTGATCCCGCATCCGCATTAAACTTGCGGTACCTACGGCAGACATCCGTACGGTTTTATCGTCGTCTTCGACGCTACAAATGCGGACTTCCGTCCGAACATGAAATGGTCCGTGAGTGACCAACATATACGTATCTATGAACGTTTTTATGCCCCAACGCGGGTTCGTTTGAACATGACCCGAGATCTTTGTTCTCACTTTATTACCATGAATCTCAGGCCGTAGGGCCCTTATTCCCGGCAATCAATCAAGGGTGTTCCTCCGTATGGGGGATGTAAATAACGCCGTGGCCTTTACGGCACGGCGGGTTTTGGTCCCGACACGAACTACACAATTGTCTGATTAGTCAGATCGCGCGCACCATGGGCTTCCATGAAGCCCGAATAAATCGTCACTTTGTGACTGGCACGCCCTCACACTAAATAAACGAATGAACCCCGATCAACAAACGAACCGATTCTTTCCGAATTTTAGTGCGTCCACAAGTCTGGCACACCCGGTGGGACCGAAATCACCCTTCATCTCTTTGCCGAGATTAAGGGCCCTACGGCCCCTTTCTTGTAATACTAATTGTTTGATTTGCAAATGCAGGTTGCATTTCGGACACCAGGATGGCCCCCACGTTCGGTCAACAGGCCGTCGAGAGCCATGTTCAGAACGGCTACTTGGTCGTCCCCCTCAGCTTCGGGAGCTTCCCCCCTGTGGTAGGCTTCCCCAACTTCCTTAGGGTAGCCTTCATGAACCTGTTAGACGTGGAAGCATATGATAGGACTGAAAGCAACGCTCCCATCCAGGGCGTCGCCAATGCTGCTGCCGACCGATCAGTGGCCGAGACTTCCAAGACCGTCCCGACCAGGACGCTGAGCTGCAACGTGCACCATGTGCACCAAACTGCCGGCCCATCTTGCCAGGGGTCGGCCTCTCACTAGAGGAGGCTCCGGAGGAGCCACGCCATGACATCACCACAAGGCCGGTTCTCCAGCACCGGCAAGTCTGCTGTCATCGGGACTGTCCAGGTGCATCTTACCGGGCAACGTTCCGAGGTGATCCCGGATCGCAATGTACCCGCCGTACCAGTGCGCAACTCTTTTCAGGTACTGGAGAAGATGAAGGGCAAGATGACGCCCGCCAGTCCGGCCCCAGCGCCGTAGCATCAGTCGGCCTCCAGGCCCACCAAATGTAAGCAAGTTTGGGTTCCCAAGGGGGCCTGGTTCACCTCACCAGCCCAGGCGAGGCCCAACACCTTCCGCACGGCAAGGGCACAACAAAGAGATCGGGTCAGGACATCGGCCCCCGTCCACTAGCCGGCATTAACTACACCGGCCCCACCGGAGAACATCCACCGTCGACACCACCGACGTCACTATCAGGCTGCCCGTGTGGAGCCTGCAACCCACATGCCCGTTGCTGCCAACAGGGCGACATCACCGGCATCTCCTCCTGATCAGGACTGGGAAGGAGTGGAGCAAGCCATGAGGAACTACTTGCGGGGCCCGGGGAGCACTCCCCTGAGTCGCCAGAGATTACTGGGGTCAGTAGCCTCCGCCTTTGAAGAAGAAGAGACCCGGCCGGTGCCCAGTGCCGAGTCAAGAAACTGCTCCGAGGAGCGCTATCAGTCCCCGCTGAGGGAAGAAGTGAAGCCGCGGAGATCGGTCTTTGATAGATTGGTCTTCCCAGGTAATCCATCGAGAAGAATGGCAAGAAGAGACAGAGACCTGAGGGTCTACACCTGCAACATGGCAGGGGTATCTGGTCGGTACGGGGCTCTACCAACCGAGCCCGAAGAAATGTCCAGGCTTGCTACAAGGCCAGGACCTCTTACCAGAAGAGGGAAAGCGGCAATTGAGCAGACACAAGTCCACACTGGAGGTGCTAACTATGAGGAACCTTCAATGTCCTTGGCTACCAATGTTATTACAGAAGGCACTGCGGGAGGACCATCCACTTCATCCGAAGAGGCGCCGATTGAAGAAGGGGGAGGCACCCCTAGCCTTTCCATGAACGACCCCGCGGTATTGCATATGATGCAGCAGTATCAATGGGAGATCGAATTGTTAAGGAAGCAATTGACTGAAAGAGCTGCTCAGCCCTCGACATCCGGGCAGACTGAAGCATTGCCAGAGACCCCTGGGGGCAATGGTCAGGCCTCGGAAGCTTCTCTGCAGGCAACGGTGTCTCCCCCAATACCTACCTACACTGGTGGCGTACCCCTGCATCAGCCACAACATATCACACCGGCCCCGCCACCGAACCTGCCATTCCAGGGGTCCACTATTGCACCTCAAGCGACAGTGTTAACAACGCCGCTGGCGCAACCGGCCCATTTCTATCCAAACCCAGTTGACCCGGCAATAGTGAGCAGACTAATGCTCGAACAAATGATAGACATGAAGTTGGCCGAGAGGAGCGATGGTGATCACACGCTATTTGACGTATACCGGGTACCTTACCCGGCACACTATGCTGCCAAGAGGCTACCGGTCGGCATCACCAAGCCGCCGAAGTTTGAGAAATTTAATGGGCAAGGGTCTCCCAGAGAGCACATTGCCTATTATGTGAATGTTATGGGGGATCTAGCCGCGGATGAAGCTTATCTTCTCAAGTTCTTCGGCTCGACACTTACCGGGCTCACTTTCGAGTGGTACTCGAGCTTGCCCGTCGGGTCCATTGCAAATTGGCCCGATATGCAGAAGAAATTCAAGGAATGGTTCTACATAGCTGAGCGGGAGGTAACCGTGGCAGAGCTTTATGCCACAAGACAGAGAAATGATGAGTCAGCACTCGACTACATAAAGAGGTGGAGGAACCTCATCATGAGGTGCAAACGTCCCCCGCATCAGGAGGACGCAGTGCAGATCTGTAAACAGAATCTGAAGAAGGAAATCCTTGAGAGGATGATCAGTGCTGAGGTAAGGTCATTTGACCGTCTGAATAACATAGTGGCAGAGATCGAGGCATTCCTTGCTCGATACTCTTCCGCCCCAGCTGCAGCAAGCCAGAGGGCCAGGCAGGTCGAGAAAAGACCAATACCGCCAGAAGTTCACACACTGGACTTCGAAGCTGTAGCAACCCTGGTAAATTAAAGGACTAGAAAGTCTAAATAAAATTAAAAACAATAATTAAACAAGGCCCAGACCTTATACATGACCCTCTTACGTCCTAAAAAGTCTAACAAAAGAACTTATGGACACTACTATTGTATTATAATAAATTTAAGAATGACATGTTATTTTTAGGTAAGCATTTAATGCACAACATAATTTTAATTGAATTAAGAATCATTAAATCTCGAAGAAAATATCAATTTATATTTTTACTAATTTAGAAAATTTAATATTCCACATTTATTACATTATAATCTTATTAGAAGGGAGAAGGATATATATATAAGATTTAATTACATTAAAGCTATGTAAAAGATAAAAGAATGAGCATATATGCAATTTTGATTCTTTCAAGAGCATTAAGAAAAGGCCAAAAACTCAATTGACGCCTCTTGGTACAGACGTATCCAACGTGAAAGACGACTTAATGCAAGTCGTTATTTACAATTAGCAAAAGTCAAATAAAGTATATAGATAAGAGAGTGATAGAAATAATAGGGATATATATACAATATTAGTCCTTTGGAGGTTAAGGAGAAATGTAAATATGCAATTGACGCCATTGATTTAGGCGTTGATTTCAAATGTGACGACTTAATAAAAGTTGTTATTTTATTCTAAAATGAATAGTGCCCATTTTTGAATTAACGAAATTTGGAAAACTAATTATATGAAAAAATAGAGAAAAATGGAAAACTTGTACCCCTAAAATTTCCATCTAGATCACATCAAGAAAAAAAGAGAAAAATCCAGAAAGATCGGTACACCTTAAATTAACAAATAGGGAAAGGTGAATGACGCCTCCGAGCAAGTCGTCATTTAATTTTGTAACTGTGTATACAAGCGTCATTTATTGAAATAACGCCCCAACCTGAGGCGTCATTTACAAACAGAACCGTTGGTGTTTGGTTCGAACATGGATATTAGCCAGGAAGGTTACTTGGTTAGGGAAGAATCCATACGTGGATATCTATGTTTAATAGGGATTCTACATAGGAAATTTTAATCCTAATCGAACTCCTATAACCCACTAGGATTCCTTCTCCTATAAATACCCACCTTCCGTCGAGCTTCCTGTTGACATTATTGATCAAAGACACCCTGCTACTGCGATTCATCTTCCCCTTGTTGCTAGCCTTTCTTCTATCACCAGAAGCAGAAGAACAAGCTGCTTCTTCTTCCGAAGGCTGCTCCTACCGTGGTGTACGTGAAGAACGTGAAGTTCTTCATCTTTCCTTCTTCTTCCTTGCTGCACGGAGGTTTGAAGGCCGTTACCTTTCTTCACCGTTGCTGCTACTGCTGCTGTTGCCTCCAGCCGCTGAAGCTAGAGGAGCAAGCTGCTGCATCTTCTTCCTCTTCTTCGTCCTGTAGTGATACGGGAAGATCGTGGGAGAATTCTTTATCTTTTCCTCTTCGGCTGCTGCAGTTGCTGCCTCTGTTTACACTAAAACAGAGTATCGTATCAAGGGTTACCACCTCTATTTTATTCATCAGTCATCAACCAAATCATCACCTAAGGTAGGTTTTCTCAAGACTTGGCAAAACCCTGAAATTCTTAGGTTAAAAACATGCATATAGATCTGAAGGAGCTACAGATTTCGTTTCTGGATTGAGTTTTCTCTGTTTACTGCCTAATGGAATTAACGACCCAAGCTAGGGTGTTATTTTGATATGACGACGTGAAAACGGTCGTCAACTAGCTAGTTAATTAATAAATCACACTTGTTCAAAATTTAATAACTATGAACTCCTACATGTAAACTAATGCATGACCATGTCCATAACTTCCTGCTATTTTTCCCTCTCTGTTCATGTCATTTGTTTCTTGATCGGACATATTTTATAAAGCCTGTGTCTGTGATTGTACCTATTAGGTACAAATCAGATGACAGGAATTAGCGACCCTGACTAAGTCGTTATTTGAATGGACGCCCCTACACATAGGCGTCAGATTCGTGATAAATAATGAAAATGGAAACGCACATAAATTCCTGGACTTGATAATTGACGACGTGTATACTGCCCTTAAATTTTATATATGACGCCCGTGACTAGGGCACTGTTTACGAAATTGAAGCCTTAATGTAAGACGTCATTTATATAATATCTGAAATTTTAGAATGTTTATAGATTTTATATTAACAAGACCTGGATATAACGACTGTGTGAACAGTCGTCATTTACTGAACTGACGACCCTGACAAGGGCGCCAATTCATAAAATGAAGACTTAAACCCAGATGCCAATTGACTGATTTCCTGATTTCGTGGCTTTTGTAACCCTTTTACAGTGGGTTAGTTATTAGGCACTATATTCCATTCCGTGAATATAGTCCCATGTTTCACGTTGTTTTATTGATTACCCACTATTTCTCGGTGACAGACGAACTCTCCATAGGACATTCCGTTCCTTTGGACCAGTGACTTTATCATAGAGACCTCCGTAAGACTCCGCTAACCTTGGATTCCCTCGAGACAGCCGAGCTGGTTGTACCCTTAAAACCTATGTCACTATTTGATTACCATGTCACTCTAAAGAAACATGCTATACTGACCCTCATGACTTGCTAAGAGGATGTCATGAGAATACTCTAAATTAATGGAATGGGAAACCATGCCATTAGTGTTCTTATGAATTAGGTGCCATACTTGTGGACCTCAATTCTATCTAGCTTATCATGTCCTAGAACGAGCGGCCATCGTTATATGAGCGCTTATTCTTATTATCATGGCACCCAATTAGGGAGCCGATTCCACCTAGTTTTATCGTTAATCGTGATTGTACTGTTATTGTTCATGTTCAATCCTTGAAATTCTATTCCACAAGATCTACCTTAAAGTCCCTACAAGCTTATTCCATTGAAACTCTATATTGGCTATAACCATAGTGGATGTCGAAAAATACACGATCAATGCCTGCGCATATAAGGGCCCGATCTGGTCCTGGGAGGAGCACCCGAAAGTACTAGTACCCATGGGAGTTGTAATGATCACGGTGTGACATTGCATCGAAGTGCATGACTAGCTTGATTAGACATTCTACCATCTCATACTCGACTTGACATGACATGACTTGCGTGATCCGGAAAGGGCATTTATATACTTGCTTGAAATGTGATAGCCAATTCCTGATGTGACATGATGAATATACTTGCTTGAATTTCTTAACATTTATTGATATAATTTCTTGAAAGACATGCTAGTTCACTCAATTATCTCTTGTTATACTCTCTCTCTCTCTTGTCGTTTTACGCAAATATGCATAGCTTTATTGCATTCATGTAACATGTAATTTACTTAAAGCAAGCTAGCTCTTGAGATATAATTCCTACTGAGCGTTCGCTCATCCAGTGTTTTCCCCTATTTTTCAGGTAAGTCCGATGACGAGACTCCATCGGATGGGGAAGGTCAAGAGTGAAGAGATTAGAGCTCTCAGTCTATCCAAGCGTCCACTAGTCTTATCTTTCTATATTTTTGAGTCAATCGTTGTACTTTCCCCTTTATTGAGTCTTAGCACTTTCATTAAGTGGATTATAATAGAAGTACTTTTAAGGTTGCGATTGAATAAAGGATTGTGTTATCTTTACTTTTGCGCACTCTGTCTTTGTGTTGAATACACTAACGCTCTGATTGACATGATCGATATAAACTCGTCACGCGTCTCCGAGTTCCTTCCGCGCTCGGGACATGACAGTTTTTGTGGTATCAGAGCCTAGGATATTCAATTCCTAGGAAACCCAAGTCTAAGGATAGGTTTAGACCTTTAACCGGTGAGATTGGGTAGAAGCAAGGGTTAAGTTAACTTAGAATCAAAATCTTTGAACATAATTACATATTAATATAGTTATTATAATTGTAGGATAATGGCTGCCGAACGTGCCCAGTGGCGCAACATGCAACGCACTCTGCAAGGCATGACCCAGGCACTTCAATAGGTGGCACAAGGAGGTGCACATCGTGGAGCAGGAAATCTCCACCAAAGTTTCAAGAACATGAACCCTCCTAAGTTCATGGGATCCACTGATCCGGATGACGCCGAGCACTGGATCCGGGAGACCGAACGTATCTTTAGAGTCATGCAATGCACGGACCAAGAGAAGGTCTTGTTAGCAACGTTTCAATTGGAAAGGGACGCCCGCTGCTGGTGGGAGTCGGTAGAAGCCACATTAGATCAAGGACAAGTTACTTGGGAAGATTTTGTTGAATATTTCAACAATAAATATTTCTCAGACCGAGTCCAGGAGAAGAAGGCTGTCGAGTTCGCCACACTTAAACAACGATCTTTGTCGGTGGCTGAGTATGAGGCACAATTTTCTAGGTTGTCTCGATATGCTAAACATCTAATTAGTATCGAGAAGATGAAAGCTAGGAGATTCCTAAATGGGCTCAGACCCCAATATATCACACAGCTGGCGTCGATGGACATACAGGTCTATTCGGATATGGTACGACGAGCTTAGTTACTAGAAGATGCCACGGAGCTATCTGATAGGATCCGTGGGAAGGATAAGAAGGAACAGATCACTAGTTCGGGTTCCTTCAAACCCAATTTCAAGAAGAGGCTGAGTAATGGAGGTACTCCCTCCAAGAGCAAAAGTTCAAGAAGACCAAACCTTTCTCCATCACCATTACACCTTCTAAAGTGGTGTGTAAACACTGTGACAAGGCCGGACATAAGGCCAAAGAATGTTGGAGAAAACTTGGAGCGTGTCTCCGTTGTGGGAGCCGTGATCATCGGATTCCTGACTGTCCCCTACTCAATGATCAAGCCGGTGACGAAAAGCACCCGGTGACAAAGAATGCACGTCTCCAAGCTATTAAGGAAACAGAACAAGATGAAGGCGGACTACTGGAAGGTACATTGAAAGTTTATTCCAAGTCTGCATATGTCTTATTTGATACTGGTGCCTCACATTCTTTTATTTCTAAGAAGTTTGCTAATCCATTACCCATGGAACCGGAATGGATGAAATTAGTTCTTTCAACTCCTCTCGGAAGCGAACTTGACCTTACTCACCATTATCAAAACTGTGAAGTCTTAGTAAAGGGAAGAAATCTTCCTATCGACCTCATATGTTTAGACCTAAAGGAATATGATGTCATATTGGGAGCGGATTGGTTATCCAAGTATCAGGCAACTGTGGATTGCCGTAATAGCAAAGTTACTTTCAAAGACTTTCCAGAACTGGTCTATACTAGCCCTAAGAGTCGGAGCAAGTCGTCTCTTATTTCGGCTCTCCGAGCTAGCAAGCTAATAAGGAAAGGATGTGTATCCTTCCTTGCGTTTGTCACTATTAAGGAGACTAAGGAGACTAAGATAGAAGACATCCCAGTTGTGCAAGAATTTCCGGACTTGTTTCCGAAAGATTTGCCTGGATTACCTCCGCAACGAGAAGTGGCATTCACCATCGATTTGGTCCCTAGTGCTGGTCCAGTTTCTAAGGCACCTTATAGGATGTCCCCTGCCGAACTCAAGGAGCTGAAGGAGCAATTGGTGGAACTTCTTAAGAAGGGTTTTATTAGACCAAGCACTTCCCCGTGGGGAGCACCTGTGCTGTTTGTAAAGAAGAAAGATGGATCCATGAGGTTATGCATCGACTATCGACAGTTGAATCATCTCACTATCAAGAACAAGTATCCACTGCCGAGAATCGATGAATTATTTGATCAAATATCTGGATCCAAGTATTTCTCGAAGATTGATCTAAGGTCGGGATATCACCAACTAAGGATCAAAGATGAGGACATTTATAAGACCGCATTCAGAAGCAGGTATGGGCACTATGAATTTGTTGCTATGTCTTTTGGACTAACAAATGCCCTTGCAGTCATTATGCAATTGATGAATAGTATATTCAGGCCTCATCTAGATCAATTCATAGTGGTTTTCATTGATGATATACTGATCTATTCAAAGACCAAGGAAGAGCATGAGGAGCATTTGAGGATTGCATTACAGATATTGAGGATGAATCAGTTATATGCAAAGCTCAGTAAATGTGAATTCTGGTTAAAAGAAGTATCTTTCTTGGGTCATGTTATATCGAAGGACGGTTTATCCGTAGATCCATCAAAGGTTGAAGCTGTACGGAATTGGGAAAGATCGACCAACGCTAGCGAGATCCGAAGTTTTCTGGGTCTTGCAGGTTATTATCGGTGATTCATTAAGGATTTCTCCAAGATAGCCGTACCACTCACAAGGCTAACTCGCAAGGAGATCCGTTATGAATGGAGCGAGGAATGTGAAAGAAGCTTTCAAGCTCTTAAAGATCACCTAACTACTGCCCCGGTCTTAGCTTTACCAATTGAAGGCGTGAAATTTGAAGTATACACTAATGCATCTGGCATTGGCCTCGGATGTGTTTTAATGCAACAAGGGAAAGTTATAGCCTACTCTTCTCGCCAATTGAAGAAGCACGAGGAGAACTACCCAGTCCATGACTTAGAATTGGCTGCGGTAGTGTTTGCGCTGAAGATATGGAGACATTACTTATACGGAGTGCAGTTCACTGTATACTGCGATCACAAGAGTCTCAAGTATCTTTTCTCTTAAAAGGAATTGAATATGAGGCAAAGACGTTGGCTAGAATATCTCAAGGACTTCGACTTCACAATACAATATCATCCTAGAAAGGGTAATCCTATAGCTGATGCCCTCAGTCGGAAGCCGAGAGCACTATTAGCCAATTGTATGATTCAAGAGTGGAAGTTGCTAGAACAATTCTCTAAACTTAATATAAGCATAGACAAGGACAGTAGGTGTGTCACATTATCTCATATGAGCATACAACCAGACTTGCTATCCGAAATACAAGGACTTCAAGATAGTGACCCCGTACTAGTGGAAATCAAGGGCAAAATAGAAGAACAACCTGATTTCAAGATAGCCTCGGATGGAAGATTGATGTTCAGGAATAGAACATGTATACCGGATTGTCCAGAGCTAAAGAAGAAAATCTTAGATGAAGCTCACAGATCAAGATACACGATTCATCCAGGGTCTACCAAAATGTACCAAGATTTGAAAAGGACCTTCTGGTGGTCCAATATGAAAAGAGAAGTAGCAGACTTTGTGTCTCGCTGTCTCACGTGCCAACAAGTCAAGGCAGAACACCAAAAGCCTGTCGGTAAGCTACATCCTCTAGATATTCCCAAATGGAAGTGGGAGGATATCGGTATGGACTTCATTATGGGTCTATCTAAATCAAAAGGTGGACATGATGGAATATGGGTTATCATCGACCGATTGACCAAATCGGCACACTTCTTGCCAATCAAAAGTCGATGGTCAGTTGATGTTCTTGCTGCTTTGTACATCAAGGAGATAGTCAGACTACATGGCGTTCCTGTCTCAATCGTGTCTGACAGAGACCCTCATTTTACTTCTCACTTTTGGAAGGGTCTACAACATTCGCTGGGGACGAGACTTAACTTTAGTACAGCTTTTCATCCTCAAACGGATGGTCAGACCGAGAGAACAAATCAGGTAGTTGAAGATATGCTCAGAGCTTGCATCATTGATTTTGGTGGAAGCTGGCATGATCACTTGCCTTTGGTTGAATTTGCATACAATAACAGCTACCAGGCAAGTATACAAATGGCACCTTTCGAAGCTTTATACGGAAGGAGTTGCCGATCGCCTTTGTGCTGGGACGAAGTTGGTGAAAAATAACAATTAGGTCCAGACATGGTAAGGGATACCACTGAAAAGATTCAGTTGATTAGAGAAAGACTTCAAGTTGCTCAGTCTAGACAGAAGGCTTATGCTGACATAAGAAGAAGAGATCTCGAATTCCAAGTCGGAGATCACATATTTCTCAAGATATCACCTGGACGTGGAATTAGGAGATTTGGTGTTAAGGGCAAGCTTACACCAAGGTTTATCGGACCTTTCGAGATACTAGAAAGAGTTGGCGAGGTTGCTTACCGCGTCGCTTTACCTCCTCAATTGTCTGAAGTTCATAATGTATTCCACGTATCCATGTTGAAGAAGTATGTGCACAATCCGTCACATATCATCGATCATGGAGACCTGGTGATTCAAAGGGATCTCACTTATGAACAAAAGCCCATGAGGATCCTCGATCGCGAGGTACGAACATTAATGAACAAAGTTATTCCCATGGTCAAGGTGTAATGGAGTAAATGCTCAGAACATGAAGCCACATGGGAGACTGAGGAGTCTATGAGGAAATGATTCCCAGAATTATTTTAAAAAGGTATGTACTCTACACTCTCCACGTCTATATATGATTGAATTTGGGGACCAAATTCTTTTAAGTGGGGGAGGGTGTAGCAACCCTGGTAAATTAAAGGACTAGAAAGTCTAAATAAAATTAAAAATAATAATTAAACAAGGCACAGACCTTGTACATGACCCTCTTACGTCCTAAAAAGTCTAACAAAAGAACTTATGGACACTACTATTGTATTATAATAAATTTAAGAATGACATGTTATTTTTAGGTAAGCATTTAATGCACAACGTAATTTTAATTGAATTAAGAATCATTAAATCTCAAAGAAAATGTTAATTTATATTTTTACTAATTTAGAAAATTTAATATTCCACATTTATTACATTATAATCTTATTAGAAGGGAGAAGGATATATATATAAGGTTTAATTACATTAAAGCTATGTAAAAGATAAAAGAATGAGCATATATGCAATTTCGATTCTTTCAAGAGCATCAAGAAAAGGCCAAAAACTCAATTGACGCCCCTTCGTACAGGCGTATCCAACGTGAAAGATGACTTAATGCAAGTCGTTATTTACAATTAGCAAAAGTCAAATAAAGTATATAGATAAGAGAGTGATAGAAATAATAGGGATAGATATACAATATTAGTCCTTTGGAGGTTAAGGAGAAATGCCAAAATGTAATTGACGCCATTTATTTAGGCGTTGATTTCAAATGTGACGACTTAATAAAAGTCGTTATTTTATTCTAAAATGAATAGTGCCCATTTTTGAATTAAAGAAATTTAGAAAACTAATTATATGAAAACATAGAGAAAAATGGAAAACTTGTACCCCTAAAATTTCCCATCTAGATCACATCAAGAAAAAAAGATAAAAATCTAGAAAGATCGTTACACCTTAAATTAACAAATAGGGAAAGGTGAATGACGCCTCCGAGTAAGTCGTCATTAAATTTTGACGACTGTGTATACAAGCGTCATTTATTGAAATAACGCCCCAACCTGAGGCGTCATTTACAAACAGAACCGTTGGTGTTTGGTTCGAACATGGATATTAGCCAGGAAGGTTACTTGGTTAGGGAAGAATCCATACGTGGATATCTATGTTTAATAGGGATTCTACAAAGGAAATTTTAATCCTAATTGAACTCCTATAACCCACTAGGATTCCTTCTCCTATAAATACCCACCTTCCGTCGAGCTTCCTGTTGACATTATTGATCAAAGACACCCTGCTACTGCGATTCATCTTCCCCTTACTGCTAGCCTTTCTTCTATCACCAGAAGCAGAAGAACAAGCTGCTTCTTCCTCCGAAGGCTGCCCCTGCCGTGGTGTACGTGAAGAACGTGAAGTTCTTCATCTTTCCTTCTTCTTCCTTGCTGCACGGAGGTTTGAAGGCCGTTGCCTTTCTTCACCGTTGCTGCTACTGCTGCTGTTGCCTCCAGCCGCTGAAGCTAGAGGAGCAAGCTGCTGCATCTTCTTCCTCTTCTTCGTCCTGCCGTGATACGGGAAGATCGTGGGAGAATTCTTTATCTTTTCCTCTTCGACTGCTGCAGTTGCTGCCTCTGTTTACACTAAAACAGAGTATCGTATCAAGGGTTACCACCTCCATTTTATTCATCAGTCATCAACCAAATCATCACCCAAGGTAGGTTTTCTCAAGACTTGGCAAAACCCTGAAATTCCTAGGTTAAAAACATGCATATAGGTCTGAAGAAGCTACATATTTCATTTCTGGATTGAGTTTTCTCTGTTTACTACCTAATGGAATTAACGACCCAAGCTAGGGAGTTATTTTGATATGACGACGTGAAAACGGTCGTCAACTAGCTAGTTAATTAATAAATCACACTTGCTCAAAATTTAATAACTATGAACTCCTACATGTAAACTAATGCATGACCATGTCCATAACTTCCTGCTATTTTTCCCTCTCTATTCATGTCATTTGTTTCTTGATCGGACATATTTTATAAAGCCTGTGTCTGTGATTGTACCTATTAGGTACAAATCAGATGACAGGAATTAGCGACCCTGACTAAGTCGTTATTTGAATGGACGCCCCTACACATAGGCGTTAGATTCGTGATAAATAATGAAAATGGAAACGTACATAAATTCCTAGACTTGATAATTGACGACTTGTATACTGCCCTTAAATTTGATATATGACGCCCCTGACTAGGGCGCTGTTTATGAAATTGAAGCCTTAATGTAAGACGTCATTTATATAATATCTGAAATTTTAGAATGTTTATAGATTTTAATATTAACAAGACCTGGATATAACGACTGCGTGAACAGTCGTCATTTACTGAACTGACGACCCTGACAAGGGCGCCAATTCATAAAATGAAGACTTAAACCCAGATGCCAATTGACTGATTTCCTGATTTCGTGGCTTTTGTAACCCTTTTACAGTGGGTTAGTTATTAGGCACTATATTCCATTCTTTGAATATAGTCCCATGTTTCACGTTGTTTTATCGATTACCCACTATTTCTCAGTGATAGACGAACTCTCCATAGGACATTCCGTTCCTTTGGACCAGTGACTTTATCATAGAGACCTCCGTAAGACTCCGCTAGCCTTGGATTCCCTCGAGACAGCCGAGCTGGTTGTACCCTTAAAATCTATGTCACTATTTGATTACCATGTCACTCTAAAGAAACATGGTATACCGGCCCTCATGACTTGCTAAGAGGATGTCATGAGAATACTCTAAATTAATGGAATGGGAAACCATGCCATTAGTGTTCTTATGAATTAGGTGCCATACTTGTGGACCTCAATTCTATCTAGCTTATCATGTCCAAGAACGAGCGACCATCGTTATATGAACGCTTATTCTTATTATCATGGCACCCGATTATGGAGCCGATTCCACCTAGTTTTATCGTTAATCGTGATTGTGCCATTATTGTTCATGTTCAATCCTTGAAATTCTATTCCACAAGATCTACCTTAAAGTCCCTACAAGCTTATTCCATTGAAACTCTATATTGACTATAACCATAGTGGATGTCAAAAAATACACGATCAATGCCTGCGCATATAAGGGCCCGATCTGGTCCTGAGAGGAGCACCCGAAAGTACTAGTGCCCATGGGAGTTGTAATGATCACGGTGTGGCATTACACCGAAGTGAATGACTAGCTTGATTAGACATTCCACCATCTCATACTCGACTTGACATGACATGACTTGCGTGACCCGGAAAGGGTATTTATATACTTGCTTGAAACGTGATAGCCAATTCCCGACGTGACATGATGACTATACTTGCTTGAATTTCTTGACATTTATTGATATAATTTCCTGAAAGACATGCTAGTTAACTCAATTATCTCTTGTTATACTCTCTCTCTCTTGTCGTTTTATGTAAACATGCATAGCTTTATTGCATTCATGTAACATGTAATTTACTTAAAGTAAGCTAGCTCTTGAGATATAATTCCTACTGAGCGTTCACTCATCCAGTGTTTTCCCCTATTTTTCAGGTAAGTCCGATGACGAGACTCCATCGGATGGGGAAGGTTAAGAGTGAAGAGATTAGAGCTCTCCGTCTATCCAAGGGTCTACTAGTCTTATCTTTCTATATTTTTGAGTCAATCGTTGTACTTTTCCCTTTATTGAGTCTTAGCACTTTCATTAAGTGGATTGTAATAGAAGTACTTTTAAGGTTGCGATTGAATAAAGGATTGGGTTATCTTTACTTTTGCGCACTCTGTCTTTGTGTTGAATACACTAACGCTCTGATTGACATGATCGATATAAACTCGTCATGCGTCTCTGAGTTCCTTCCGCGCTTGGGGCGTGACAGAAGCTTTCGAGAAGCAAAGAGAGAAAGCCAAAGAGACAGCCGACCCTCCTCCACCCAGGTCCACTGAACGGCGGGAAGGTCCCTCCCTGCGGGAGAAGATGAGGAATAAATTGTATTCTTTTCCTAGAGACAAAGCCCGGGTCCTGTTTGAATGGGCCACCAGGTACAACAAGATCACATTACCAGATCCGAAGAGGCCTGGTGACTTGAAGAAGAAGGATGATCCTCGCTTTTGCCCATACCATCAGATGCTTGGGCATACCATTGAGGATTGTTACATCTTCAAGGACGTCATTGAGTCCTTGATCAAGAAGGGAGAGCTGGACATGGGGGAGCTCAGAGTGGATCCTCCGCAGCCGCACGAGATGCCGAACATCGGCACCACTATCAACATGGTATCTTTATACCAACAGCTACATGAAGAATGGGCGGAGGCCAGTACACAGGCTACTTATCAAGCCTTCGTCATGGCGCCAGCTCAAGACCAAGGAGGTTGGCAAGCCGTGCCGACGAAGAACAGAAGAAGAAGACAAGTTCCCCGGCCCACTCCGAAAGTTCACATAAGGGGCGTTACACCCCGACCGGCACCACCACCAGTGACACCTGTCTTGCATGACACAGCCCCCCGGCTCGTTATGAGACGGCCCACTCACAACAAGAAGAAACACATCCCGATGCGGGTGCACAAGGAAACCAGCCCTGCGGTTGAAAGACTCCAGGCTATTATTGATGGGCTTGAAGATTATGAGCAGCCCGAGATCCAGCCTGTGGAGTTGAAGGAGTATGTCCCTTGGGAGGAGTTCGAGTCACTCGAACTAGCTCCAGAAGCGGAAGCCGAGACGAAAGAAGAGCCTCTCTTGTGGGGTGAGCTTCCTCAAGAGCAGTTACCAGCCACTGAAGAGAAGAAGAAAAAGAAGAAGAGAAGACCTAGAAACAAGAAGAAGAGTGGGGTTGTCCTTTCTTGCAACACCCTCTCAACATTATTTGACACAACCCTCTCCCTGAGAGAGGAAGAGCAAGAAGTGCCCGTCGAGCCATCAGAGGTGAATCAAGCTTCCACCTCCCAACATGCCACCAGGTCGGGAAGGAAGTGGGGACGTCCTCCTCAGGCCAACCACAACATCCTGTTCAGGGGAGAACAACCGTATCACATCCCCGAGCCTAGGGTCCAAGGCATGGAGATTCCCCCTCCCTTAGGTCTCTACCCCGGAGAACCGGTCAACAAGGCTGCCCCTTCATTTATTGAATTTCTTACGACTCAGAGGGGAAAACAGTCATGCCCCCGCGAGTCCCAGCAGGCCAAAGAGGCAGGTAGCCCCTCGGCTCCGTTGGTACTGACTCCTCCTCGGCCAAGGGAAGAACCTGACAACACCCTGAACCTTGCCGAGTTCATGAAAGAAAAGGAAGTGACCTAGCAGCCTCCGCAAGCTCAAGCGGCACCCGACCCAGTGGAAGAGGCACCCGCCGAGTCAGATCCCCAAGTTCACGGCGGAGGCAGGCGCAGTAGAGCCGAAGAGATGAAGTTGCTCGAGGTCCGAGCCAGCAACAGAATAGTCAAGCACCTGAAGAAGATCCCAGCCAGGTTCATCATCTGGGAAATCCTACCTCTAGATGAAGAGACACGGCAAGCTGTCATTGCTGCGCTCCAGACGCCAGCATATGTTGAAGCCTGCCTCGCAGAAATGTCACCTGAAGTAGCTGTGGCCTTCACAGAAGAGGATATGCTTCTACCTACCTACAGTCACAACAGGCCACTCTACATGAAGGGGCAGCTGAATGGGCATCCCATCAACCGAGTATTGGTCGACCCTGGGGCAGCAGTGAACATACTCCCCTATCGGGTGTATCAGAAACATTACTTTGATGTACACCTGGTCGAGGTCAGGAACGTCAAGATTGCCGGCTTCAACAAGAAGTGCGAGGTCCCTATGGGGGTCGCAGAGTTCAACCTCTCCCTCGGTGACTTCACCACCAAGGTCCAGTTCCATGTGATCAACTCCAGCACCTCTTACAAGGCGTTGCTCGACAGACCTTGGCTGCACTAAAACCGCGTGGTACCATCCACTCTGCACCAGTGCATCAAGTACCCCGGCAACGGGAAAGAGGAGAGAATCTTTGCCGACCTCCATCCTTTCGAAGTGTTCGAATGTCACTTATCAGACGCTAATCTCTATTTGGAAAAGCCGAAGCAAGCCTCCCAAGCCACTCAGGACAAAGGAAAGAAGAAGGCAGAGCCTGACAACTGGTTCCCTCCACCACCGCTTGGCTATGTGGCTCCCCCTCAGGTGTCATTCATTTCTGAAGCAGAAGGGGTATTCTGGGCCACCTCTCTTCCTATCTACCCTACATCGGGAACACCATACCTTGAAGACTTGCTGGAAGACGTCAGAGTCCCGCCCGAGATCATCAAGCCTCTCATAGAAGCTGACTGCCAGGTGGTTGAACCATTAAGGACCTTCGAGGTGCCCAACCCCGGGGGTCTGCCTACCATCTTTTATGTGGCCAAGGAGCACCCGGTCAAGGGGGATGACGATTGTAGACTCCCCGATGAGCTGCACGACCCACTCGTCCCAATCATGGGACTCCCTGACATAGCCGGTCGTGTGGTCAAGATGACCAGAAAGCAAGGGATCCCCTTTTGCCTGCTCTCCAGTCGGAAAGAAATGTTCAAGAAAATGTGGAGCCCACCAAACTTGGATTGGAGGTTGTTGCAAATCACCCGGCATCCAGGGTTGGGCTTTTCACTAGAAGATTCCTATGAAGCCAATGTGATATCAGTCTCGGCTCCAGGCGGCAATAGCCACGCAGGCACTGCAGGCCCATGGCAGGTTGAAGGCCGCCAGCACCTTATGCCTTTGGCCAACGAAGAACAAGATGAAGAAATATTCCTATGGAATCCACCTCCCTGTAGGAGCAAGGGGGAGGTCCTGTCCTCCTCTGAGGGACCAACCTCGAATAACTGCAGCAGCAGGGTGCCATTACCCTGGTCTGACATTGATGCAAAAGATGGGGAAGCAAGTCGGACTTCGAGCTTCCCTCGGTGCGACTCTGCCTTTTTTGCCCTATGTTATCAACAACAGCGGGAGATTGAAATGTTGAGGGCTCGATTGGCCGAAGCGACTGCACTCGTGTCTGACTTAATCAGGAGCATCTTCTGCCAACAGAACATCGACACGTGCCAGTCCCCGAACAGCATCCCGAATGCCCCCACGCACCTGAGAAAGGAGGCAAGGGATGTAGCTGTCCCCCCATTCAGATAATCGGCCGAGCGAAATACTACACTGCAGGAGAGGATAGAAAGGCCTTACTCTTTCCCGAGGAATAAGACCCGAGGAATCTTTGATTGGGCCTGCTACTACGGCAAGGTCTCCCTCCCGAGGTCTAAGAGGCCGCAAGATGCTCGCAGAAGTGGCGACCCCCTATTTTGCCCTTATCACCAACTACTAGGCCACTATATCGAAGACTGTTACATCTTCAAGGACATTGCTCAAGACCTGATTGAGAGAGATGAGCTCAGAATGGGAGATTATGTGGTGGCTCTGCCACGCCCCCATGTGACGGGCGGCCACAAAAGAAGCACCTACATGGTGTCAGTTCAGCACCATATTTTTGAAGATGCAGCTGAGAATGGGCAACCCCGGCCACCAGCAGAGCAGCAGCCCCCAGTATGGCAATCAATCACCTCATCCCCTGTAAGAGCCGTCTATGACAATTACAAAGAAGATCTCGAAGAAGCCCTTTACTTCTCCACACAAGAGAGCCCCCTAGAGCCGCACACAGCAAGCCTAATAGAGGGGGAAACAAGCAAAGCCACGTTACCCAACGAGGTAGAGCAAGAAGACGCCTATGGTGTCCTTGAAGCAGAAGATGGTAAAGACAAGGATTTCATCGACCTGCTACCAGCGCCCCTAGAAATTGAAGTTGGCGGCTAGGCCACAGTGGATGAGCTCTTTGAAATTAACCTAGGCACAGAAAGCGACCCCATGCCGACCTTTCTGAGCGCCCTTCTTCCTCCATAGGAGAGGGGACAATATGTCAAGTTGCTGCAAGAATTCCGGGACTATTTCGCCTGGAACTACAAAGAGATGCCCGGCCTGAGCCCTGGTGTGACTCAACATATTCTGGATATTGATCCCAAGGTGGAGCCGGTGAAGCAGTCCCCTTGGTGTATGAGGCCGGAGCTGATAAAACAGATTTGCAAAGAAGTCGACAAGCTCATAGGTGTCGATTTTGTAGCTGAAAATCAATACACTACTTGGTTGGCCAACATTGTGCCGGTGAAGAAGAAGAATGGACAGATCAGGATCTGCGTGGACTTTCGCGACCTAAATAAAGCTTGCCCAAAAGATGACTTTCCGGTACCCATCACCAAAGTAATGATTGATGCAACTACTGGCCATGGGGCCTTGTCCTTCATGGATGGATCATCTGGCTATAATCAAATCTGGATAGCTGAGCATGACCGAATTCATACGGCCTTCCGATCGCCTAAAGGGATATTCCACTACAAAAGAATGCCCTTCGGCCTCAAGAACGCTGGCACCACTTACCAGCGGGCGATGACCAAGATATTCGATGAGCTGCTATATAGCAAAGTCAAATGCTACATTGATGATTTGGTCATCAAGACAAAGGAAAGGGGGGATCACCTGAATGACCTTAGAGTCATCTTCGAGAGACTCCGGCGGTATGAGCTGAAAATGAACCCAATGAAGTGTGCCTTCGGCGTCTCCAATGGAAAGTTCCTCGGCTTCATTGTCCGATATAGGGGGATCGAGATCGACCCCTTTAAAATAAAAGCCATTCAGGAGCTACCTCCTCCGAAGAATCTGGGAGAGTTGAGATCCCTACAAGGCTGACTGGCTTACATCTGAAGATTTATCTCCAATTTATCGGGGCACTGTCAGCCATTCCACAAATTAATGATGAAGAATGCACCTTTCAACTGGAACCAGGAATGTCAGAAGGCCTTCGATCGGCTGAAGGATTACTTAAAGACCCTGCCTGTGCTGGGGGCACCTGTCAAGGGGAGGCCACTTATTCTATATATAGCTGCCACCGAATGTTCGCTGGGGGCAATGCTCGCCCAGAACAACGATGAGGGGAAGGAGCAAGCTCTTTATTACCTTAGCCGAAGACTAATGGGGGCAGAAGCAAAATACACCCCGATTGAGAAGGTTTATCTCACCTTGGTCTTCGCAGTCAAGAAGCTAAGGCATTACATGCTCTCGCATGAAGTGAGCCTGATTTCTAAGGCCGACCCAGTCAAGCATATTCTCTCCTAGCCAGTTCTGAAGGGACGTCTCGGTAAGTGGGCCGTACTGTTAATGGAATTCGACATCACCTATGTGCCGCAGAAGGCCGTTAAGGGTCAAGCCATGGACGATTTCTTTACAGCACAGCCTGTGCCTGAAGATTCCCCACTGGCCACAGAGTTGCCTGAAGATGAAACACTGGAGGTGAACCAAGCCCAACAGATCGCCTGGCAGCAGCACTTTGATGGAGCTTCAAGAATAGAAACAACCCTATCTGGACACACAAAAGTACGGGCCGGGGCTGGCATCGTCCTTAAATCTCCTGAGGGAGAAGTATTTCATTCATCCTGCTCCATTAACAAGCCCTGCACAAATAACGAGGTAGAGTATGATTCTCTGATCATCGGTCTCCAAGTCGCTTTGCAAATGGAGTTTAAAATGCTACAAGTATTTGGCGATTCATTATTGGTCGTCAAGCAAGTCCAAGGATAGTTTGACGTATGAAAACCCGAACTACTCCCTTACCATGCTAAGGCGAAATGGCTCATGCAGTAGTTCTACCTCATTGAGATAGGCCACGTCGCCAGGGGAGAAAATGCACAAGCCGATGCACTGGCGAAATTTGCAAGTTCATTGGCAGTCCCGCCAGATGGATCCCTCAGCGTCAGGGTGGTGAATCAGCGCCAAGTGTCTAGCATGATAGAAGGACCAGAAGAAGAAGAACTTGAGGCCGCCACAGCGGAAGCCATTAGCCTACCCGACTGGAGGGACCCCCTTTTGCAGTGGTTTAAATATCAGCAGCTGCCCAGGCATAGAGAAGAGAAGATCAAGCTGATCAAAACAAAGGAGTCTTATGAGGTCCGGAACGGGATCCTGTTCCGAATTATGGCAGATGCCAAACGGAAGGTGCTCCTCCGATACTTATCCACTGAAGAAGCTTGGAAAGTCATGAAAGAGGTTCACGCCGGAACGACTAGTGCACATCAGGCAGGACCGAAAATGAAAATTGAAATAAAGAAGCTCGACTACTATTGGCCGACAATGTTCGACGACTGCTGCAAGTATGCCAAGTTTTGTCAGAAATGCCAGGAGCACGCGACGGTGCCTAGAAGACCGCCTGTGCCGCTACATCTAACACTGCCCAGCTGGCCTTTTGCCCAATGGGGAACAGACGTCGTGGGTCCACTACCCGCATCATCCGCTGGGTGCAAGTACATCTTGGCCGCAACTGATTACTTCTCCCGCTGGGCGGAGGCTGTTGCTTTGAAAGAAGTGACCGGGGAAATCGTTACCAGGTTTATCCATCGCAACATCATATTCCGGTTTGGCACTCCGAACTGAATTATCTCAGACAATGGAAGTCACTTTCGCAACTAGAAAGTCTACCGGCTGGCAGAAAAGTACAAGATTGACTGGAGGACGTCAACCCCTTATAACCCACAGGCCAATGGCTTGGCTGAAGCTTTCAATAAAACTCGTTGTACTCTCCTGTCCAAAATTGTTAGTTCTAACAAGAGAGACTGGGAAGAGAAAATGTACGAGGCCCTGTGGGCATACCGAACTGTATACAAAACTCTAACGGGTTGTTCACCCTTCTCCTTGGTGTATGGCTCAGAGGCAATTGTCCCCATCGAGCTGGAAATACCCTCCCTTCGGATCGCAATCCAGCACGGGTTGGTCGGGGAAGAACAAACAAATGTCGAGCGAAGGCTCGAAGAGCTCTCCAACTTAGAGGGGAAATGGCTCCAAGCCCAGCAGAACATCCTGGTCTATCAGGCCCGGATAGCTCGCGCCTTCGACAAGCTCGTCAAGGAACGCGAATTCAAGAAGGGTGACCTCGTTATGGTGAACAGAAGAGAAGTCATGGCTTCTAATCCCAAGGGCAAGCTGAAGGAGAATTGGCTTGGACCCTATGTAGTCCAGAAAGTCTACAAGGGCGGAGCGTATGTAATCGTCGACCATCGGGGGGAGGTTCAGTTTCCGCCCCTCAATGGTAGGCATCTGAGGTTGTACCACGCTACGATTCCCCCATTCAATGAATAATGCATTTCTCTGCCCCGCCCCGGGCGAATTTGCATTACTATTGCCCAGATGGTTTGGGCATTGTGGACGCACTTATTTTCACTCATTATTATGTTATTCGTTTGTTTAAGTGCGTGGGCGTGCCAGTCAGAGAGTGATAATTTATTTAGGCCCCGAGGAGCCACGGGTGCGCTCGATCTGACTCAGTCAGACGATTGTGTAGTTCGAGTCGGGATTGAGACCCGTTGTGCCATGAAGGTCACAACATCATTTACATCCCCTCGGAGAGGGGAATACCCTTGATTAATTGTCGGAAATAAGGGCTCCACGACCGAAAGAAATACTAATTGATGCATGAAGGAAAAGGTAATCGGGCTACGCGGTGAGCCCGAGGTGAGGGCATGAATACTCAGATTATGTCTGTCGCCGATGGACCTTTCCATATGTGGACAAAAGTCCGTACGGAAAGCGAGACGGTAACAGGGGAACAAATCCGTACAAGTGTCTGCCGAGGCACGGCAATTTTAATGCAAAGTGGGGGGGCTCAGGTCCCGATGAGAAAAGGGGGAGGCCTTGGTGAGATGTTGGCCCGGGACAAGGCCGGGCAGTAACCATGACGGGAGGAGTAGCTCCCAGGGGCGAAGCCCAGCCTGCGAAGGCATCACTAATATTCCCGGGTTCAGAATCCGAGGGGGAGAGACTACTGCCATACTACTGTATTCACTATGATTGTCAATGCTTGCTATTATCATTTATTTATTGACGCTACCCTTTCTTTGTTGATTGCCTTTTATCACCCAACGACCGTGAGTTCTTCTCCTGTTCATTATTACCCCCCTTTTTTATTATTATTATCCCCCCCTTTTGTTATTATTTTCCCTTTTTTATTACCTTGACTGGGACCACTCCCTTTTGTCTTATCATTATTATTATTCATCATTCCTTTTATTATATAGCCCCCCCTTTTTATTACATATATATGTATTCATTGGGGAGATGATGGAGTGTACCGCTGGTGGAGTTGGGAGTGTGCCGCTGAAGGCTGGGAGGGAGTGTACCGCTGGAGGATAGAAGGTGTGCCGCTGGAGGGTGAAGACTAGGGTGTACCGATGGAAGAAGTGGGTTAGGGCGTACCGCTGGAGGGTGAAGGCTAGGGTGTACCGCTTAAGGGAGTGGGCTAGGGTGTATCGCCGGAAGGTTCAGGTGGGAATATACCGCTGAAAGGGTGAGCTAGGGTGTGCCGCTAAAGGGTTGAGGGATAAGAGTGCAGGGTCAAGACAAATAGAGTGGAGTTCAGATGGGTAGGGGGAATTCAGAAGGAGTCCTCTTGCTTATGCAGGTCTGATGGGAGACTTCAGAGGATCAACTTTCAGTTTTGTCATGTGATTCAGCCCCAATTCACATCCAATAGTGCAGTTCTTCGGATCTTGTTCAGTTCAATCCCTTGAATTTTGTATAGTCCTTTTAGTTGATTAAAATGTCTCATTGTTGCTTAGTCCATCTGTTTGTTGCTTCTCTTCGTCTTTTAATTTGTTGTTATTCTTGACGAAAATTCGGCAGCACCTCCCCTTGACTCGGGAGGTAAGGGAATAACAAGGAACATGC
The DNA here is from genome assembly GCA_022559845.1 of Amorphophallus konjac. NCBI lineage: Eukaryota > Viridiplantae > Streptophyta > Magnoliopsida > Alismatales > Araceae > Amorphophallus > Amorphophallus konjac. Next base: position 78,448,416 of record CM040123.1, on the reverse strand, counting down.
CCACAAGGAGTGACATGAACCAACAACTGAGGGGGGTGCCTGAGCAGCCACCTTTGGGGAAACTTCGGAAAACTCTGAAACAACGTCGGCCGAGAAACCGATAGACTGACACAAGCTATGAGTACACTGGAGAAATGACAGCCAAGATATGCTGGGCTGGCAGTCTAAGGGTGTGCCGCTGAGGCAGCTGGAGGGAGCATGCCGCTGGGCAGACAGATGGGAAGTGTACCGCTGAGACAGCGAAAGGAGGAGTGTGCCGCTGGGCAGACCAAGGGAGGTGTACCGCTGGGCAAATCAGAAAGAGGAGTGTGCCGTTGGAAGACTTGAATGGTGTGGTGACTGGGGGGGGTCGAATGGGTGTATGTATACCACTGGCTCTGCAAAAGGGGCAAAGGGATACTTTGGTCAGTGAGCGGATGCTGCGCACCGAGCAGAGGACCATAGCACTCTGAAGAAGCTGCATGGGAAGGAACAGTGTGGGATTACGTTACAGAATATCACTGAGAGAAGGAGGAGGCCAGCCTTACATTATCAGGCCAGAAACATTGACTATCAAACTGGGTAGACCAATGCCGTAGGGAGGACAGGCGAAACAGAGAGTTAGAAGGTTGGGGAAGGATGTAACTCATGAACCGACGGTGAAGAGGAAACCACAAACACAATAAGAAGTAGGAACTAAAGGCATTCATTCACGGAGAATTCAAATGACAAAGGTCATGACCCAGAGGCCAAGCGTAATACAGTGCATCCAAATCAACAGGGAGAAAGGAAAAAAAACTACGTAGTGACAAGAAAAGGAAAAAGAGTTTGGGAGGGGGTTGGAATGAGGAAGGGTGATCATCCCCTTCACTGCACTCCTTCCCTTCCCCCTCCATTACACATAGCCTTCCCCTCTCTTTCTCTCTCTCTCTTCTACCTTCTTCTTCTCTTCTTCTCCTTCCTCTGCTGCTCTCTTCGAATGGGAGGTCTCTGCCTGTGTGTTCCTCCTCCTTCTCTCCTTCTTTGTGAGAGCCCCTTTTATACATGGGCCGTTGACGAGTCCGACCTCATGATGGCACTACCATCCGAGGTTGACTTCGGTATCTTCCTTGTCAGGTGAAGATCTCCCTCATCCAACCGGAGGGCGACACCAAGGCAGGTTGCTAGCTGGCGTTGAAATGACCACGCTGCGCGCCAATAGGTTTGCCTACTGACCGTTGTGTCTTCTGCCGGTTCATGCCGTTTAGGAGATCCAACACTGTGCTGCTGGGGACTGAGGGGTCGTGCCGCTGAGGGGCAGAACCCCCGTGCCGCTGGGGGCTGAGGGGTCGCACTGCTGAGGGGCAGAACGCCCGTGCCGTTGGGGGCTGAGGGGTCGTGCCGCTGAGGGGTAGAACGCCCGTGCCGCTGGGAAGGCATTGGGGCGTTGTGCCGTTGAAGGGGCCTCTGAGGGGTGTGCCGTTGAACGGCCACTTGGGTGTGCCGTTGAAGGCACCTCAGGGTGTGCCGTTGAAGGTACTTGAAGAGCGTGCTGCTGGGGCTCACTAAGGGGTGTGCCGCTGGGGCTTTGCCGGCAGTGTGCCGCTGAAAGGGCAGGGAGTGTGCCGTTTGAAAGGGCCTTCTGCCTTTGCCTCATGAACTTGAAGTTGTGCATTCTTTGGGATATTTCTTCACCGTTAGGGACCCGAGGGTGGGTCCATAGCAGTGTATGAATTCAGGAGGAGATCTTGTGCTTTCTCTGTCGTTTAATGCGCCCGTGCAAATGCGGGGTTTGTCGGACGGTAGTATTCTCCCGGAACCCTGGGTGGCCAGTCTCCCCGAGTCTTTTCCTTTCGACTTTGGCGTTAATGCGGGGCTTGGTGGGACATATGAACGTATAATTTTATACGTCCACAAATGCCCCCCACCCGTGGGCAGCACGGGCGAAGGATGAGCCAGACGGTGCCCGCAGGTGTGCCGATGATATTAACGTACATTATTAGGCGTACGTTCATAAGATGCGTGATGTAGATATCATCACACCTACTTGTTATATTATCATTGTTTACTATATGTATATAAGTATATATATTTATTTATTATTAATTTTTTTCCCTTCTCTTTTTTTTCTTTTTCTCTTCTTTTTTTTCTTTCTCTCTCTTTTTTTCTCTTATTATTATTTTTGTTTTCTCTCCATTTGTTTTCTTTTCTTTATTTTTTTTGTTGGTTTTTTTTATTCTCCTTTTTTCTTTTCTTTCTCCCCCCCCTTTTTCTTTTCTTCGTTCTCCCTCCTTTTACTCTTCTCTTTTTTTTCTTTTTTTGAAACGACTATAAAAGGGGTGGGGGAGTTCGAAACTCCCCCCCTTTCTTTCGAATTCTCTCCCTCTCTCTTTCTCTGTCTCTTCGGCTCCCACCGTCTCCTCCTCTCTTTCTCTCTTTTCTCCCTTCCTCTGTCGCCACCGCCGCTCACCGTCGTCGCCGGTGCCTAGGGTGAGGCCGCCGTGCCCCTCTCCCCTTCCTCTCCTTCTTTATTCCTTCTTCTTCTTTTTCTCTTCCTCTTCCTCTCTTCTTTTCTTCCGTTCTCCTCCCCCTTTTCTCCTTCTTCTTCTTCTCGTTGCTTCTTCGCTCGGGGGACGATGGAGCCCTATGCTCTCCGTTGCCCTCTTCCTTTTTCCTCTTCTCCTCTTCTTCCCCTCCATCTCTTCTTGATGCGGGACGGACACGAGAGACCGACTCCATATGATGCGGACCGCGGACTCTAGATGGAGATGCGACCAGCAACACACAAATTGGAGAGACTTTGGCCCGACACTATGAGTTCCTATGGGCTATACGTCGCTAACAGAAATGCAAGCTCACTCGTCGTCCCAAGCGAGGGAAACGCGGATCGTGCACGGTTGAGGAACCGGCAGAGTTCAAGGGTAGTCGACTCACTTCCGGACTCGAATCGAGTCACGGGACGGGTCACTCTCACACTCACAGTGGTGACATGGACTCACGGGCTAGTTCCTATCGCACTCGGTAGCGGCCTAAGATCATATACTAAACTAGCAAGTAAATGCCAAGAAGTTACGATCTTTACCTCCACGCTCCCGGCGTGGGGAAGACAACCCCGGCCAATCTCCGACACCCGGTTAAACACTTTTACAGCAGTACAATAATTTTGACCCACTCCACGCAGGGAGATAACAGGTCACATGTGGGGCCCGGGAGTCACGATAATCGGGTTGACGGGCAGCATCTTGATGTCGCCCGGCGGTGCCGAACACGCGTTTGTGGTGCTGTCCGGACGGCGCGATCTATGGGTCATGGGGCCCACGGACCGCTTTAACCTCCGGCTCTGGTGGGGTGGGGCCCGCAGTGATGGGGACCCCTGGTGGCGTGCTTCCCTGGACGGCGGTCGGCCGGAAGTACCGGTCGGAGGCCGATCGACTCCGATCGCCAAGTTGTGGAATTGTTGTCCACGGACTGAAGCTTCTATTTTTCAGCGCGCGCTCCGGCGAGATCGGACGATGCGACCAATCCTGATGTCGGATCGAAACACAGGAGATACCTCTGGAAAGCTCTCTCGAAGTCCTTTAATCTAGACCCAGAGAGATGAACTGGATCTGCACGGATCTGGCCTTAAACTATTTTTGAAGTTTATGTTACATAGTACCAGAACTCTCAGAACAGCCGAGCAGTTTCCTGAGAACTGCCTTTGACCGTAAACCAAACCTCCGATTCAGACATCAACCTCTTCATAAAAGTTATTGAAGGGAGAGAGAGGAAAACAGAAATAGGTCTTGTGAAGGGATTGGTAGTGGCCTCGATTTGATATGGATTTTACAGTGACTGGTGGTCGGATCTAGACACTGGCTGACAGAACTATAGATGGATCTGAAGATGATTTTTAGAAAATAGGTGGAGGCCTTTAGAAATTCCACGAAACATTAGGGATGGAGAGGAAGGTGGAAAGAACTTTTAGTAAATTTGGGGGCTCCATAAAAAATCAAAAGCTGGGTCATAGATAGGAAACTCAGGGTGGCTATGGATCTGGACTGAAAACAGACAGATATGGAAGAAACAGGTGGACGAAAATATAAAAATATGAAATGGAATCTAAATGACCAACCAATTTTTTTGGAATGTAAGAAATACCTCTGGAACACACCCTAAAAATTCCGGCGCAAGAAGACGTCGGGGTGGAGAGCATAAATTCGTGGAAGGCACCTCTGTCCTTGATGGACAGAACACCGGCATCAACCGTGGTGGAGCGATGGCGGCACGTGGCGGCTTCGACGATCACCGGAACTGATAGGGGAGGCTTCACACCTCCAGAATACAGCCTTCCCAGCTGCAAAGGGGGGAGAGGGGAGAGAGAGAAGGGGGCGGCCAAGGCCTTGCTCCAAGATTTTCTTCTAATTGAATGCATTAATTCCACTAAAATGAGAAATACAAGGCATTTATATGAATTGCCAAATGACTCAACTACCCCTAGATCTAGGGTTTTGGGGAATAAAAAAAGGAGTAGAACTAATTAGTTCTACACACATTTTACAAAAAATAAAATGGGGTGATAGTGAGAGGGGGGCACCCCCTTGACTAGGTGGACAAGGTTGGTGGCCAACCTTGACAATTTAAGCCAATTGTCCCCCACTTGGCTCACTCTTCTAGAAGCCCACCATTGGAAGGTTGATTGACCCCACATGGGCCCTAGGAGTGAGGTGGATCAATGGGAGGAGGGATGGGGGGCCCGTGGGACCCGGGTGGTCCCATTATGCACATAAACCCTTATTACAATATGGATTACAAACCAAATAAAGACAAATAAAAACACATTACACACAAATAAGTCTCAGTAAATGTGATAAACGCCGAGACTCAAGGGGGAGTCTCCAGACTGTCTCCGAGCCAGATGGACGCCGAAGTGGCTCGGGTGGTGCTCCGCGTATGGTACCGGTGGCTCGCTGACTCGTGCCGCTCGTGTCCTCTGGTGTCCGCACCGCTTCATCTTCTTCTTTATCTCTTCTTCTTCTTCTTCTTCTTGGCATCGGGGCGGTCATGGCGTCGGGGCGTGCCACTGACGAGGGCACGGGGCGTGCCGCTAGGGGGTTGGCGCAGGTGTGCCGCTGGGGAAGGGCACAGGTGTGCCGCTGAGAGGGGGGCACGAGTGTGCCGCTGGAGTGAGGGCACGGGTGTGCCGCTGAGCGGGGGGGGGGGGGGGGCACGAGTGTGCGGCTGGAGCTTGGTACGGGTGCGCCGCTGAGAGGGGGGCACGAGTGTGCCGCTGAGGGCTCGGCCTGGGTGTGCCGCTGAGAGGCTCGTCCTGGGTGTGTCGCTGAGAGGCTCGTCCTGGGTGTGCTGCTGAAGAGAGGCACGGGGTGTGCCGCTGAAGGGGAGAAGAAGACTTCTTCAATCGAAGGACCTCCGGTGTCGCCCTTGGGCACACCGTGACTTTGTTGGGGCTGTCACTCCTTATGGACGTGCACCCGTGTTTTCCCCTTACGCCTCCGGCCTAGGGGAAACTCTGCCGAAATTTCGTCAGAAATTATTGGCATTATGTTTAGATCAATTACAGTGTAGCCCTTTTATAATTTCCTTTCTTTCTCTTTATTTGTATCTTGTTCTGACTTGAGGTACCTTGCACCATGCAGAGAGATGGCTGCCCCGAGAGATTCTGCTGCTTCTGGTGCCGAGCACGTTCCCCCACCCCCAGTGCCGGCGATTACATGGTTTAACGTGGAGGACTTGGACAGGGAGCATGCTGAGATAGCGGCACTGGCCGGATCGTCAGGCTCCGACACCGAGACGATGGATTTCCGCAGGCTCACTCGGGTTGAAGGCATCATGACTTTTGACCGGGCTACGGGGGAGTACCGGAAGGACTACCCGAATGACAGGCATCTCATCCGCTTCCTGAAGCATGTCAGTCACCAGGAGAGGCAGAACTTCTGAGTTGTCAAGGAGGCCGAGCAAGTGATTTTGCGGTCCCGGGATATCCTGCTCTACAGTGTTCCAAGGAGTATTCCGATGTATCTGGTGGGAGAGGCTCGAGAATGGAAACCCATCTTGGGACTTGAAGCCGTGCTGCCGACAGAAGATAAATTAGTGCGGGCACCTCAATTTACCCCTGCTTGGTGGGACACATCCGCTAAGCGAGTCCAGGGTGAACATCCCCAGTTCGGTCTGTTTCTGGCTCCAATAAAGTGGGGGTACCGAGAAGAACCCTTCTTGCTGGATTGCTTGGCCATCCGGTTCAAGCACGAACTGGCGCAGGGTTGGTTCGGAGAGTTAAGGCTTAAAGATGCACATAGCTTCCGAGAGGGAGGCGTGGAATTCACGGAGTACGTGTTGTTCAACTACACCCCGATCCTTATCCGGGCTGGTGTTTATCACAGAGTCTACGCATCCCGGTATAGCTACCCCATTTCCAGGGGCCTCTGATGCGGGATGATTGAAGTATTCAATGCAGAGACTAATACCTTTTATACGGCGGAGGGTGAGACTTCATTGGACTTGTGGAGCCTCAGTCAGCTCAGTGGCTTGCCTATTGACGGGGAGCCTTATGAAGAAGTCTGCCTCCCAGATTTAATTAAGGATGAGACCAACGGGGACGATAACTACACCCTCGGCTATTCATACCGGTATCTTATGAAGGCGTACCACGACCTATATCAGTTGGCACATGGCGGGAAGCAACCCCCCCGTGGAGACCGGAAGAGAGTCCGCATGGCCTTGTGGCTGCAGTACTTCTACGACGGCCTGAAACAATACAAAGACTTCCCGCACATAGGCACTGTCGCCGTCAGCAAGAAGTGTGCTAAGGCGAAGGCTGATGTGAAGATCTCTTCCCGAGGGCACCGAAGCGGGCCCAATCCGGCAGGGGTCGACCCGCTGACGCATTGTGCAGCGTTCTTGACTTACTAGCTGTGCTCGTTCGCCATGTCGTATGGAGACGAGACCGTCATCCGACCGGATGCGATCTACCCGGCCTGTCAGATGGCCTGGGGTATCAAGCTGTCTCTATGTCCAGCTACCCTGTGTCTGATATACAAGGCGCTCGGGGATGTCAGGGCTCACCAATTCCCGTGACAGGCGCGGTATGTGTGCCCACTGCATTTCTTCAACGCGTGGGTCTGTTTCCAGAGTTTGCCCCACGCACCATTCAAGGTTGGGGGCTGGTTCCACAGATGTTGGAGTTCGCGAGCGTGGGGCCGAGCTCGACATCCATGCGACTATACGACATCCGGGGCAGGCTGACAACGGTGCCCCTTGATGCCGCAGGCACTATCCACTTCTGGACCCTGGCCGCTCACTCCAGTCCGCTAGTAAACAGCAACCGGGAATGCAGAGACGACCAAGTGGAGAAATATGTACACCCGATCAGCCAGGAGAACGTGGTTCGCCCGCTGTTGGAGCCAGAGCTCAGGGCATGGGCGCTGTCCATTCGTCCCAGTGTGCTGGCTTTCCGTAAAGGGGACAGTCTACTGCTGGAGCCGTACTATCCCTTCCGCTTCGGCAGGAATTTTGGGTATGATCAACATATCCCGGCATACAGTGCTCGATTTGACCTGCCGCTGCGAAGTCTCCGAGGGAGCCCCACTGCTGAAACTGCCCGAACCTGGTGGGATTTCTTTCATCGAGCAGACACTGCCAGTTTCAGGGTGCCAGCCCCGGGTCGGATTCCACGGGTGACCCCGGAGTATGTGAAGTGGTGGAACGCCCGGACAGCCTTTTACCGATTGTCTCGGATCGACTGCTGGGATGGGGCAGAGAGGAGGTTTCTGAGCCGACAGCCAGTGCCGGTCCTTGATATTGACCCGGAGCACCTCCTCCAGTTGAGGCAGGGCAAGGAGCAGGAAGTGGCCGCGTACATGATCGCGCGCAAGAGGGCTCGAGAGGACAAGCCGGTACCGCAGGCTAAACTGCCTCCTGTGGTGAAGGATGATTTCAAGAAGACCTTGCGGGACCTTTGCCACATCGGGGGTGACCACCTGGAGTTGATCAACTATCCATTTCCCATGGAGGAAGAAGGCACCCCAGCGAGGAGTTGGCGCCCGGAGAGAGACCCACTTTGTCCCTATCGCACATTCGTGAGGAGGGAGGAACGGAACCCAGAGAATTACAAGGACACTATGTGGATCTACGTCCTCCTCCGAGTGCATGGGTTGATGATTGAAGATTCGGCGGCCGACATCTTGGGCAAGCGCCTTCACATCGCCTATTACTATGCCGAGGGGTGGGGAATGGACCACTTCAACCTTTTCTGCCACTTGGCCGCCAAAAAGCATGCGGACCTGGCCGCCCTCGCCGATCGTTGCCAAAAGATCGAAGATGTATGCTGGCTGGTCCGGGAGGCGGCTCGTCGGGACAAGGAGCCATGCCTCAGTTATTGGCCGATAACGCTGCGGCTGTACACTGGCCCACATGGTACTTAGTGTTCTCTTCTTTCCCTCGTGTTCTTCAATGCTGACCTTTCTTGAATACTGGACGTTGATCGGGTCTTTTTTCTTTCTTTTTAATAGATCACCCCGACAGCACTCAAATGGCGAGGTATCACAATCTGGTTCGGCAGGCAGGAAAGCCTGCTTACTTCGAGGAGGCGCTAGCGGCTCCGACTACAGCCCCCCTGCCTCCACCTGCGAAGAGGCCCCGGGCGAAGTCGCCAGTGAAGAAGGCGGTGGATGCTACCAAGGAGGCCGGGCGGCGGGAGGCAAAGCGATGAAAAATGGAGGCCGCTAAAGCTACATCGACCATTCCCCCGGCTCCTTTGATCTCTTCATTCGAGGAGTTCGAAGCCGCTTGAGCCGAGCCGAGTCGACCTGCAGGTCGGGTTTCTTCTTCTTCGAGGCTCTTCGAGATTTATTTAGACATTAAGAGGGGCGTTTCTTGTAACACACATGTTTTTGTTCCAGCTGTCACCGAGAGGCCTGCGCTCGTATCTATCCCAGGCGTAGGTGAAGACGTGACCCCCGGGGCCGTGGAATCTATCGAAGAGACCTTCTTTGCCCCAACTCTCGCCATCGAAGCTGAAGGAGGTATATCACTTTCTTTGCCAGTCGCTTTGATTAAAAATTTTGAAACTTTGCGGGCCTGACTGAACCCGGGTCTTGCTTTGCTTGGCAGGAGCTGATGTGGCAGCCCCTCAACCGGACGTGATCTCTGCAACATCCCGGTTTGAGCAGACGTACAAGAGGAAGGGACGGCGGTCAGGGAAGTCGCGGCCGCCTGTCCAGCGCGATGACGAGCCGACCCCAGATGTTCGGGCGGGGGCCGTCTTGACAAGCAAAGAGGTGCCCACTAGCACTAAATCTTCGTCAGGTGAAAAGGTAGATTACGGCTACTCATCTGACGAAGTGCTTTCGACTGAGGGTGTACCCGGGGAGCCCAGCTTTCAAGTTCCTACCTAGAAAGCCCCGGTAATACCTATTTCTCTTAGCCTGGTGAAGCAGGCACCTGTAAGTGCGAACCTGTTAATTCAGGTTTCTTTCTTGAGGCCATCAACTAACCTCCTCAATTCTGTTGTCTTCGGCTCCCAACAGGAACAGGTCCCGCCAGAAGAAGCGGAGGTCCACGTCCCGGGGTCAGAAGCTACCAAGTGAGAGACTACTGCCGTGGCTTTGGACGAATTGGCGTCCCTAGCCGAGGTTTTGCGACAGGAAGAAGCTGGGGTAAGCTCGGGTGCTACCATCTCGACAGCTGAGATCTCGCCCCGAGAAGAAGTGGTAGTGGCTGTGAGTGTACGCCTTCTTCTTTCTTCCTCCTTTCTCGTCCTTAAGTCCCCCTTCGGGGTTGCTATTTTATTCGTGGTAATATAGGCTCGTGCCTCCGAAGGAGCCGTGGAGGTGACTATCCCCGCCACCGAAGCCCTGGAGGAGGGGGAGATAGCACCAGAGATCGAGATGCGAGAGCCGGTCGTACCCAAGGTCGAGCTTCGGGAAGAAGAGGAGGTGCCGCCGGCGATCGAGACCCGCAGGGAGGCGGTGCCTGAGGTTGCCGCCCGAGGAGAGATGACGCCAGAGAGTAGCATAGTACCGGCGGGTGAGGTAAGCATGGGGATCCATTCGGCTTCCTTGAGAGTGCAATGATTTACTTCATTTGGCAAGCGGCTAATCTTTCTTTACATGGTCAGGTAACAACAACGCCCCACGGAGCGCGTGCACTCGGGTTCGTAAAGTCGTCCCCAGGTGGAGCTCATCCTTCCGCGTGCACGCGGCCAAAAGATTGAAGATGCTTCTGGGGCCGGACGCGGGGTCCTTGGCGTCTCTTCTGCGGATGGGGGCCGTCCCCCGGCTCGTGATCCCACTGCCACCAATTCCGACGCCGGTCGTACCCGAGGAAGCCCGACTCCTGGGGAGGACATTGAAAATCCTCAATGAACATTCGGGGGAATTCCAGGCGGGAGGAGATGAAGATTTCCCGGGGACGACGTTGGACCAGCCCACCATCGATACTTTGTCTGCCGAGGCGGCAGAGGCTGAAGCAACTTTGTCTGCTACGGCACCAGATCCAGCCTCTGCGACCGTCCATTCTTCCGACAGGGCCGCGGCTCTAGTGTCGACGGAGGAGGCGGCATTGTCGGGCTTGGAACCTGCCCGGTCGATGGAGCTAGAGCAGCCGCTCATCATGGTGGCGCCAGACGACTCCGTTATGATCTCTCCCTTACCCATGGTGGTAGCTGGCTAGGGGTCGGCCTCGGAACCCGTGAGGTCCCTCCTTTCGGCCCTGACCCTTCTGTGTAGCTCGGCCGTGGTTGACACAGAGCTGTGGGCAGCCGTGGATAGCGAAGTTAGCTTTGACCCACCAGCTGTCCCTTCTATCGGCCACGTGAGTTCGGATCTGCCAGTCCGCCAGACCCTGTTGGTATTGCGCTCTATGGTCGTTGCTGACCCAACGCTCACATATCGAGACGCAAGGGCTATCGTGGAGCAGCTGACCAAAGCACTACAGATGATGGGCTGCCCGTTGGAAGAGTGGTCATGACGCGTTCTGTTATTATTGAAGTACGTAAATCGTCGCGCATTCCTCGAGACGTAGGCCCCAACTGAGCTTACAACTATCGGCGCTTAGAGGGATGAATACCTGGAGGCTCTGGCGGCGCGGAGGGATAGCAGGGAGCTACACCGGGGGGCCTTGGACGGGTGCAATGCCAACATCCACGCCTTGGAGAACCGGATAGAGGAACTCCGGGGTTGGCTTGCCCAGGCTGAGTCCGACCTGCTCGAGGCCGAGACGGACAAGACCCGGAAAACTGAAGAGCTGGCCGTCGCCGAAGCAGCGGTGGCCTCTGTGACGATAGGGAATGCCTCGACGCGCAGGAAGACCGTCTGCGTGAGATGATGAGCTTACCTTGTGTCGGGATCCTCCCTTTTGAGGACATCTTCCGGGGGCTAGACTAGCTGCCAGTCCCCCTTCCATCCCCCTTTTGCATGTAACACCGGGGTATGCCCCGAGGCCAGTGTAATTCTCTTTTTTTTATATATATAACAGGAATACAATGCAATTATCCCACTTGCCTCCTGTATGTGTGTGGTGTCGAGCAGTCTCTTCCTCCCTTTTCTCTTTTCTTTTCCTTGCTATGTGATGGGACGCAAGTCCACACTAACCGCTTACCCGAGGAGAACCCGGCGAGGTTCGCAGAGGAGCATAGGAGAGTGCTCGCCCCTTCCTGAGGAGGGACGAGGGAGCCACTCCACCATGTCCATCAAGCGACTCATCTGAATGATGTCACCGGTATGTTGGACCCGACTAGGTTGATCTGACCTCGGAAGGGTAGAGAGAAGAGTTTGTTCATTCAATGACCCTGACGGGAGGTCTTGGTCCCCGACTAGGTTGATCCGACCTTGGAAGGGCGGAGAGAAGAGTTTGTTCATTCAATGACCCTGACGGGAGGTCTTGGTCAAAAGAGGGTTGTTTGTTTATGCCGACAGAGTGCCGGGGATAGGTGTGGTTTATTTGTCTTTTGATGTGCTCGTTGGCACGGGTTGGTGCCAACACACGGAGAAGGGTTGATTACCCAATCCCGGCTGGGGTATTCTTTGTCAGTGCCGACAGAATGTCAAGGGCTGACAGGGTTGATTCGCTTATTGACATATTCGTTGGTACGGGTTGGTGCCAACGCACGGAGAAGGGTTGATTCCCCAATCCCGGGCGAAAGGTCCGGCTGGGGTATTCTTCGTTAGTGCCGACAGAATGTCAAGGGCTAATAGGGTTGATTCGGTTATTGACATATTCGTTGGTACAGGTTGGTGCCAATGCACGGAGAAGGGTTGATTCCCCGATCCCGGGCGAAAGGCCCTGCTGGGGTATTCTTCGTCAGTGCCGACAGAATGTCAAGGGCTGACAGGGTTGATTCGTTTATTGACATATTCGTTGGTACGGGTTGGTGCCAACGCAAGGAGAAGGGTTGATTCTCCAATCCCGGGCGAAAGGTCCAGCTGGGGTATTCTTCGTCAGTGCCGACAGAATGTCAAGGGCTGACAGGGTTGATTCGTTTATTGAAATATTCGTTGGTACGGGTGAGGGCTAGTAAAGAAGGGTTGGCTCCTCCTTCTTTATTTCCCCTCTTTTTCCTCTTTTCCTTTCTTTTCTTTTCTTTTCTTTTCTTTTCTTCTCTTTTCTTTTCTTTTCTTTTTCTTCTTTTCTTTTCTTCTCTTCTTCTCTCTTTTTTTTATATATTTTCTTCTCCCCTTTTTTTTGAAATGCACAGTGAATAATGACACACCATCCAAGTAATTGAAATGCAAGTTTGCCCGCTACGGGGCAAGAGAATGTATTATTCATTGAAAGGGGGAATCGGAGCGTGGTACAACCTTAGATGCCTACCATTAAGGGGTGGAAAGTGGACCTCCCCCCGATGATCGACTATCACATATGCTCCGCCTTCATAAACCTTTTGGATTACATAGGGTCCAAGCCAATTCTCATTCAGCTTGCCCTTGGGGTTGGAAGCCATAACTTCCCTCCTTTTGACCATAACGAGGTCACCCTTCTTGAATTCACGCTCCTTGACGAGCTTGTCGAAGGCGCGAGCCATGCGGGCCTGATAGACCCGGATGTTCTGCTGGGCTTGGAGCCGCTTCCCCTTCAGGCTGGAGAGCTCTTCGAGCCTTCGCTCGACATTTGCTTGGTCTTCTTGGACCAACCCGTACTGGATTGCAACCCGAAGGGAGGGTATCTCTAGCTCGATGGGGACGATCGCCTCTGAGCCATATACCAAGGAAAAGGGTGAACAGCCCGTCGGGGTTTTGTAAACAGTTCGATATGCCCAGAGGGCCTCATACATTCTTTCTTCCTAGTCCCTCTTGTTAGAATTGAAAATTTTGGAGAGGAGAGTACAAAGAGTTTTGTTGAAAGCTTCGGCCAGACCATTGGCTTGCGGGTTGTAGGGGGTTGACGTCCTCCAGTCAATCTTGTATTTTTCTGCTAGCCGGTAGACTTTCTGGTTGCGGAAGTGGCTCCCATTATCTGAGATAATTCGGTTCGGAGTGCCAAACCGGAATATGATGTTGCAACGGATAAATCTGGCGACGATCTCCCCAGTTACTTCTCTCAAAGCAACGGCTTCCGCCCAACGGGAGAAGTAGTCAGTTGCGGCCAAAATGTATTTGCACCAGCGGATGACGCGGGTAGTGGACCCATGATGTCCATTCCCCACTGGGTGAAAGGCCAGCTAGGTAACGTCGGGTGTAGCGGCACGGGTGGCCTCCTGGGCACCGTGGCATGCTCCTGGCATTTCTGACAAGACTTGGCATACTTGCAGCAGTCATCAAACATTGTCAGCCAGTAGTAGCCGAGCTTCTTTATTTCAATTTTCATCTTCGGTCCCGCCTGGTGTGCACCGGCTGTCCCGGCGTGGACCTCTTTCATGACTTTCCAAGCTTCTTCAGTGGATAGACATCGCAGGAGCACCTTCCGTCTGGCATCCGCCATAATTCGGAATAGGATCCCGTTCCGAACCTCATAAGAGTCCTTTGTTCTGATTAGCTTAATCTTTTCTTCTCTTTGCTTGGGCAGTTGCTGGTGTTTAAACCATTGCATAAGAGGGTCCCTCCAGTCAGGCAGGCCGGCGGCTTCTGCTGCAGCGACCTCCAGTTCTTCTTATTCTGGTTCTTCTATCATGCTAGGCACCTGGCGCTGATTCACCACCCGGATGCTAAGGGATCCATCAGGCGGGATTGCTAATGAGCTTGCCAGCTTTGCAAGTGCATCGGCTTGTGCATTTTCTTCCCTAGCGACATGGCCTATCTTAATAAGGTAGAATTGCTCCATGAGCCGCTTCACTTTAGCATGGTAAGGGAGCAGCTCAAGTTTTCGGACATCAAACTACCCCTAGACTTGCTTGACGACTAGTAACGAATCGCCGAATACTTGTAGCATTTTAATCCCCATTTGTAAAGCGACTTGGAGACCGATGATCAGGGCCTCGTACTCTGCCTTGTTATTTGTGTAGGGTTTATTGATAGAACAAGATGTATGCAATATTTCTCCCTCTGGGGATTTAAGGATGATGCCGGCCCCTGCCCGTACTTTGGTACGTCCGGACGGGGTCGTTTCCGTTCTCGAGGCTCCATCAAAGTGCAGCTGCCAGACGATCTGTTGGACTTGGTCCACTTCCAGTGTCTCATCTTCAGGCAACTCTGTAGCTAGTGGGGAATCCTCAGACACAGGATGTGCCGTGAAGAATTCGGCCACTGCTTGACCCTTAACGGCCTTCTGCGGCACGTAGGTGATATCAAATTCCATTAGCAACACGGCCCACTTGCCGAGACGTCCCTTCAGGACTGGCTGGGAGAGAATGTGTTTAACTGGGTCGGCCTTGGAGATCAGGCTCACTTCATGGGAGAGCATGTAATGCCTCAGCTTCTTGACTGCGAAGACCAAGGCGAGACAGGCCTTCTCAATCAGGGTGTATTTTGCTTCTGCCCCCACTAGCCTTCGGCTAAGATAGTAGAGAGCCTGCTCTTTTTCCTCGTCATTGTTCTGGGCGAGCATTGCCCCCAGTGAACATTCGGTGGCGGCTATGTATAGAATAAGCGGCCTCCCCTTGACAGGTGCCCCCAGCACAGGCGGGGTTCTTAAGTAGTCCTTCAGCTGATCGAAGGCCTTCTGGCATTCCTGGTTCCAATCAAAAGGTGCATTTTTCATCATTAATCTGTGGAATGGCTGACAGCGCCCCGACAGGTTGGAGATAAATCTTCGGACGTAAGCCAGCCAACCTTGAACGGATCTTAACTCTCCCAGGTCCTTCGGGGGAGGTAGCTATTGGATGGCCTTTATCTTGAAAGGATCGATCTCGATCCCCCTATATCGAATAATGAAGCCAAGGAACTTCCCGCTGGAGATGCCAAAGGCACACTTCATCGGGTTCATTTTCAGCTCGTACTGCCGGAGTCTCTCAAAGATGACTCTGAGGTCCTTCAGGTGATCCCCTCTTTTCTTCGACTTGATGACCAAATCGTCAATGTAGCATTCGACTTTGTCGTATAGCAGCTCGTCAAATATTTTGGTCATCGCCCGCTGGTAAGTAGCGCTGGCGTTCTTGAGGCCGAAGGGCATTCTTTTGTAGTGGAATATCCCTTTGGGTGACCGAAAGGCCGTGTGAATTCGGTCGTGCTCAGCTATCCAAATTTGGTTATAGCCGGACGATCCGTCCATGAAGGACAAGGCCTCGTGGCCAGTAGTTGCATCAATCATGACTTCGGTGATGGGCACCGGGAAATCATCTTTTGGGCAGGCTTTATTCAGGTCGTGGAAGTCCACACAAATCCTGATCTGTCCGTTCTTCTTCTTCACCGGTACAATGTTGTCCAACCAGGTGGTATACTGGTTTTCAGCTACAAAATCAACATCTATGAGCTTGTCGACTTCTTTGCTAATTTGGTTTATCAACTCCGACCTCATGCGCCGGGGAGACTGCTTCACCGATTCCACCTTGGGGTCGATGGCCAGAATATGTTGGGTCACACCGGGGCTTAGGCCGGGCATCTCCTTGTAGTTCCAGGCAAAACAATCCCGGAACTCTTGCAGTAATTTGATATATTGTTCTCTTTCTTCTGGGGGAAGAAGGGCACTTAGAAAGGTCGGCCTGGGGTCGCCCTCCGTGCCCAAGTTAATTTCAACAAGTTCATCTACCGTGGCCTGGCCGCCATCTTCAATTTTCGGCGGTGCCGGCAACAGGTCGACGAAATCTTGATCTTCGCCATCTTCTGCTTCAAGGACACTGTAGGTGTCACCCTGCTCAGCTTCGCCGGACAATGAGACTTTGCTGGCATCCCCCGCCTCCGGGCTCACTGGCCATAGCTTCGAGGGGTCCTTCTGTGCTGAGAAGTAAAGGATTTCTCCGGGGTCTTCTTGGTAATCATCATAGACGGCTCTAACAGGGGCCGAAGTGACGGATTGCCGCCCCAGGGGCTGGTTCTCCGCCAGCGGCCGAGGTTGCCCGTTCTCAGCTGCATTTTCAAAAATCTGGTGCTGGACCGACACCATGTAAACACTTCTTTCATGGCTGCCTGTCACGTGGGGGCGTGGCGGAGCCACCACGTAATCTCCCATTCTGAGTTCATCTTTCTCAATTAGGTCTTGAGCAATATCCTTGAAGACGTAGCAGTCTTCGATAGAGTGGCCCAATATTTGGTGATAAGGGCAGAACAAGGGGTCACCGCTTTTGCGAGCATCTTGCGGCCTCTTGGATCTGGGGAGGGAGACCTTGCCATAGTAGCAAACCCACTCAAAAATTCCTCAGGTTTTATTCCTCGGGAAAGAGTAGGGTCTCTGCATCCTCTCCCGCAGCGTAGGGTTCCGCTCGGCCGATCGTCTGGCCGGGGAAGCAGCCACATCCTCAGCCTCCCTCTTCAGGTGCACGAGGGCATTCGGGACGGTGCTCAGGGACTGGTGCGTGCCGATGCTCTGTTGACGGAGGATGCCCCTGATGAGGTCAGACACGAGCGCAGTCACTTCGGCCAAGCGAGCCTTCAACATTTCAATTTCTCGCTGCTGTTGATAGCATAGGGCGAACAGGGTAGGGTCGCACCGAGGGAGGCCCGGGGTCTGGCTTGCTTCCCAATCCCTTGCATCAGTATTAGACGAGGGCAATGGCGCACCGCTGCTGTAGTCATTCGGGGTTGGTCTTTCAGAGGAGGACGGGGCCTTCCCCTTATTCCTATAGGGAGGTGGATTCCATAGGAATACCTCTTCATCCTGTTCTTCATCAGCCGGAGGCTTAAGGCGCGAGCGACCTTCACCTTTTTGTGGAGCTGCGGCGCATGTGAGGCTATCACCATCCGAAGTCAATACAGATATAACGTCGGCTTCGTAGGAATCTTCTAATGAGAAACCTAATCCCAGGTGTCGGGTGATTTGCAGCAATCTCCGATCTAGATTTGGTGGGTTCCACATCTTTTTAAACATGTCCTTCCGACTGGAGAGCTGGAAAAAGGGGATCCCTTATTTTCTGGTCATTCTGGTTATACGGTCGGTTATGTCAGGCAGTCCCGTGATCGGGACGAGTGGGTCCTGCAGTTCGTCGGGGAGTTTACAATCATCGTCCCCTTTGACCGAGTGCTCATTAGCCACATAGAAAATAGTAGACCATCCTCCGGGGTTAGGCACCTCAAAGGTCTTTAGTGGTTCAACCACTTGGCAGTCAGCTTCTGCGAGAGGCTTGATGATCCCAAACGGGACCCGGATGTCCTCCAGCAAGTCTTCGAGGTGTGGCAACCCCGGTGCAGGGTAGATGGAAAGGGGAGTTGCTTTGAATACTCCTTCTGCCCCAGAAACAAATGACACTTGGCGGGGAGCCACATAGCCTGGCGGCGGTGGAGGGAACCAGCTGTCGGGCTCCGCCTTCTTCTTTCCCTTATGCAGGGTGACTTGGGGAGCTTGCTTCGGCTTCTCTAGATACAAATTGGCGTCTAAGAGATGGCATTCGAACACCTCAAAAGAGTGGAGGTCGGCAAAGATTCTCTCCTCCTTCCCGTTGCCGGGGTACTTGATGCACTGATGCAGTGTAGACGGCACTACCCTGTTTTGGTGTAGCCAAGGCCGACCGAGCAATGCTTTGTAGGAGGTGTTGGAGTTAATCACATGAAACTGGACCTTAGTTGTGAAATCACCGAGAGAGAGGTTAAACTCTGCAATCCCCATAGGGACCTCGCACTTCTGGTTGAAGCTAGTAATCTTAACATTCTTGACCTCGATCAAGTGTACATCAAAGTAATGTTTCTGGTATATCCGGTAGGGGAGTATGTTCACTGTCGCCCCAGGGTCAATCAATACTCTGTTGATGGGATGCCCATTCAACTGCCCCCTCATATAGAGTGGCCTGTTGTGACTGCGGGTAGGTAGGAGCATATCTTCTTCTGTAAAAGCCACAGCTACCTCGGGTGACATTTCTGTAAGGCAGGCTTCCACATATGCTGGTGTCTAGAGCGCTGCGATGACGGCCTGCTGTGTCTCTTCATCTAGGGACAGGATCTCCCAGACGGTGAACCTGGCTGGGATCTTCTTCAGGTGCTTGACTATTCTATTGCTAGCTCGGACCTCGAGCAACTTCATCTCTTCGGCTCTACTGCGCCTACCCTCGGTCTAGGCCTGGGGAGCCGGCTCAGCGGGTGCTTCCTCCACCGAGTTAGGTATCACTCGAGCTTGCGGGGCCTGTTGGGTCACTTCCTTCTCTTGCGTGAACTCGGCAAGGTTCAGGATGTTGTCAGGTTCTTCCCTTGACCGAGAAGGAATTACTACCAGTGGGGCCGGCAGGCTACTTGCTTCTTTGATCTGCTGAGACTCGCGGGGGCATGACTGCCTTCCCCCTTGAGTCGTGAGAAACTCAATAAATGAAGGGATATTCTGGCCGACCGGCTCCCCGGGGTAGAGACCCGAGGGAGGGGGAATCTCCATGCCTTGGATCCTAGGTTCAGGGATATGATATGGTCGTTCTCCCCTGAGCAAGATGTTATGGTCGACCTGAGGAGGGCGTCCCCACTTCCTTCCCGACCTAGTGGCATGCTGGGAGGTAGATGCTTCTGCCTGATTCACTTCTGATGGTTCGACGGGCGACTCTTGCTCTTCTTCTCCCAGGGAGAGGGCGGTGTCAAATAATGCTGAGAGGGTGTTGCAGGTGAGGGAAACCCCACTCTCCTTCTTGTTTCTGGACCTTCTCTTCTTCTTCTCCTTCTTTTCTTCAGTGGCTGGCAACCGGCCTTGGGGAGGTTCACCCCATAAGAGAGGCTCTCCCTCGGCCTCGGCTTCTGCCCCCGGCGCTAATTCAAGTGACTCGAACTCCTTCCAAGAGACATACTCCTTCAGTTCCACAGACTGGATTTCGGGCTGTTCATAATCTTCGAGCCCATCAATAATGGCCTGGAGTCTTTCCACTGCAGGACTGGTTTCTTTGTGCGCCCGCATCGGGACGTGCTTTTTCTTGTTGTAAGTGGGGCACCTCATGACCAGCCGGGGGGCCGTGTCATGCCAAACAGGCGTCACTGGTGGCGGTGCTATCCGGGAAGTGACACCCCTTATGTGAACCTTCGGTGTGGGCCGGGGAGCCTGCCTTCTTCTTCTATTCCTCATCGGCGCTGTCTGCCAGCCTCCTTGATCTTGAGCTGGCGCCATGACGAAGGCTTCATAAGTGGCCTTCGTGCTGGCCTCCGCCCATTCTTCAGGTAGCTGCTGGTATAGAGACACCATGTTGACACTAGTACCGAGGCTCGGCATCTCGTGCGACTGCGGAGGGTCTATCTTGTGCTCCCCCATATCCAGTTCTCCCTTCTTGATCAAAGATTCAATGACATCCTTGAAGATGTAACATTCCTCGATAGTGTGCCCCAGCATCTGATGGTACGGGCAGAAACGAGGATCGTCCTTCTTCTTTATGTCCCGGGCCTCTTCGGTTCTGGCAGCGTGATTTTGTTGTATCTGGTGGCCCATTCAAACAAGATCCGGGACTTTTCTCGAGGAAAAGAATATAACTTATTCCTCATCTTCTCCCGCAGGGAAGGACCTTCCCGCCGTTCAGTTGACCTGGCTGGAGGAGGATTGGCCGTCTCCTTGGCTTTCTCTGTCTGTTTCTCAAAAGCTTCGAAGTCCAATGTGTGGACTTCTGGCGGTATCGGTCTCTTTTCGGCCTGCCTGGCCCTCTGGCTTGAGGTGACTGGGTAGAGGAGTATCGAGCAAGGAACGCCTCGATCTCTGCTACTATGTTGTTTAGACGGTCAAATGACCGCACCTCAGCGCCGATCATCCTCTCAAGGATTTCCTTCTTCAGGTTCTGTTTACAAATTTGCACTGCATCCTCCTGATGCGGGGACGTCTACATCTCATACTGAGATTTCTCCACCTCTTTATGTAGTCGAGAGCCGACTCATCATTTCTTTGTCTCGTGGCGTAGAGTTCTGCCACGGTTACCTCCCGCTCATCTATATAGAACCTTTCTTTGAATTTCTTCTGCATGTCGGGCCAGTCTGCAATGGACCCAGCAGGCAAGCTCGAATACCACTCAAACGCAAGCCCGGTAAGTGTCGAGCCGAAGAATTTGAGGAGGTAGGCCTCATCTGCAGCTAGATCCCCCATAACATTCACATAGTAGGCAATGTGCTCCCTAGGAGACCCTTGCCCATTAAACTTCTCAAATTTCGGCGGCTTGGTGATGCCGGCCGGGAGCCTCCTCGCAGTATAGTGTGCCGAATAAGGTACCCGATACACATCGAAGGGCGTGCGATCACTATCGCTCCTTTCTGCCAGCTTCATGTCTATCATCTGCTCCAACATCAGTCTGTTCACCGTCGCCGGGTCCACCGGGTTCGGGTAGAAATGAGCTGGTTGCGCCAGTGGCGTTGTTAACACTGTCGCCTGAGGTGCAATGGTGGATCCCTAGAATGGCAGGCTCAGTGGCAGGGCCGGAGTCGTATGATGTGGCTGGTGCAGGGGTATGCCCTTGGTGTAGCTGGGGATCGGTGGAGACACCATCGCCTGTGGAGAAGCTTCTGAGGCTTGACCGTTGCCTCCAGGGGTTTCTGGTAATGCTTCGATCTGCCCGGATGTCGAGGGCTGAGCAGTCCTGTCGGTTAACTGCTACCTTAGCAACTCGATCTCCCTTTGATATTACTGCATCATAAGTAGTACAGCTGGGTCACTCATGGAGAGGCTGGGGGTGCCCCCTCTCTCTTCAGCTGGCATCTCCTCGGACGACGTGGATGGTCCTCCCGTGATGCCTTCAGTAATGACATTGGCAGCCAGGGCCATTGACGATTCCCCGTAGTCAGTTTCTTCAGTGTGGGCTTGTGTCTTCTCGATTGCTGCTTTCCCTCTTCTAGTGAGAGGCCCTGGCCTTGCTGCAAGTCTGGCCATTTCCTAAGGCTCGGTCGATAAGGCCCCGTACCCGCCAAACACCCCTGCCATGTTGCAAGTATAGACCCTTAGGTCTCTGCCTCTTCTTGCCGTTCTTCTCGCCGGCCTACCTGGGAAGACCAATCTGTCAAAGACCGATCCCCGCGGCCTCGCCTCTTCCCCTAGTGAGGACTGATAGCGCTCCTCAGAGCAGTTCCTCGACTCGGCACTAGGCATGGGTCAGATTTCTTCTTCTTCAAATGCGGAGGCCATTGCCACCAGCAGTCTCTGGCGACCCAGGGGAGTGCTCCCCGGGCCCCGCAAGTAATTTCTCATGGCCTGCTCCATTCCTTCCCAGTCTTGATCAGGAGGAGAGGCGGGTGATACCGTCCTATTGATAGCAACGGGCATGTGGGCTACAGGCTCCGCACGGGCAGCCTGATGGTGACGTCGGTGGTGTCGACGGTGGGTGTTCTCTGACGGGGCCAGTGTGACCAATGCCGGTTGGTAGACGGGGGCCGATGTCTTGACCCGGTCTGCCTGTTGAGCCCTTGCCGAGTGGAAGGTGCCGGGCCCTGCTCGGGTTGGTGAAGTGACCCGGGCTGCTTTGGGAACCCATGCCCGTTTGCCCTTGGTCGGCCTAGGGGCCGGTTGGTGCTGTGGAATGGTGGCTGGAGATGCGGGCGTCATACCACCCTTCATCTTCCCCATTGACTGGAAAGAGTTGCGCACTGGTACAGTGGGTATGATGCGATCCGGGATCACCTCGGAGCGTTGCCCGGAAAGATGCACCCGGAAAGTTTCGACGACAGCAGACTTGCCGGTGCTGGAGACCCGGCCTCGGGGTGACACAGTGGCATGGCTCCTCTGGAGCCTTCTCTGGTGGGAAGCCAAGCCTGGGCGTGACGGGCCGGCATTCTGGTGCACATGGTGCACATTGCAGCCCAGCGTCTTCACGGGGAAAGTCTTGGGAGAGTCGGCCATTGGTCGGCCGGCAGCAGCTTTGGTGGCCCCCTTGATGGAGGCGTTGCTTTCGATCCCGTCAGACGCCTTGACGTCCAGTAGGTTCGCGAAGGCCACTCCCAAAAAGTTGGGGAAGCCAACTGAAGGAGGGAAGCTCCCGAAGGCGAGAGGGACGGCCAAGTAGCCGTTCCGCGCGCGGCTCTCGACGGGTTGTCGGCCGAAAGTGAGCGCCATCCCAACATCCGTAACGCAACTTGCATTTTCAAATTAGGGAATTAGTATTACAAGAAGGGGGCCGTGGAGCCCTTAATTCTGGCAGAGAGATGAAGGGTGATCTAGTCCCACCGGGCGTGCCAGACTTGTGGATGCACTTATTTTCGCTCATTATTATGTTATTCATTTGTTTAAGTGCGTGGGCGTGCCAGTCACAGAGTGATGATTTATTTAGGCCCCGAGGAGCCACGGGTGCACTCGATCTGACTCAGTCAGGCGATTGTGTAGTTCGGGTCGGGACTGAGACCCGTTGTGCCATGAAGGTCACAACGTCATTTACATCCCCTCGGAGAGGGGAATACCCTTGATTAATTGTCGGAAATAAGGGCTCCACGACCGAAAGAAATACTAATTGATGCATGAAGGAAAAGGTAATCGGGCTACGCGGTGAGCCCGAGGTGAGGGCATGAATACTCGGATTATGTCGGTCGCCGATGGACCTTTCCATATGTGGACAAAAGTCCGTACGGAAAGTGAGACGGTAACGGGGGAACAAATCCGTACAAGCGTCTGCCGAGGCACGGCAATTTTAATGCAAAGTGGGGGGCTCAGGTCCCGATGAGAAAAGGGGGAGGCCTTGGTGAGATGTTGGCCCGGGACAAGGCCGGGCAGTAACCATGACAAAGAGGAGTAGCTCCCAGGGGCGAAGCCCAGCCTGCGAAGGCATCACTAATATTCCCGGGTTTAGAATCCTAGGGGGAGAGACTATTGCCATACTACTGTATTCACGATGATTATCAATGCTTGCTATTATCATTTATTTATTGACGCTACCATTTCTTTGTTGATTGCCTTTTATCACTCAGCGACCGTGAGTTCTTCTCCTGTTCATTATTACCCCCCCTTTTTTATTATTATTATCCCCCCTTTTGTTATTATTTTTAATTTTTTATTACCTTGATTGGGACCACTCCCTTTTGTCTTATCATTATTATTATTATTCATCATTCCTTTTATTATATAGCCCCCCCTTTTTTATTACATATATATGTATTCATTGGAGAAATGATGGAGTGTACCGCTGGTGGAGTTGGGAGTGTGCCGCTGAAGGCTGGGAGGGAGTGTACCGCTGGAGGATAGAAGGTGTGTCGCTGGAGGGTGGAGACTAGGGTGTACCGCTGCCAAGAAGTGGGTTAGGGCGTACCGCTGGAGGGTGAAGGCTAGGGTGTACCGCTTAAGGGAGTGGGCTAGGGTGTACCGCCAGAAGGTTCAGGTGGGAGTATACCGCTGAAAGGGTGAGCTAGGGTGTGCCGCTAAAGGGTTGAGGGATAAGAGTGCAGGGTCGAGACAAATAGAGTGGAGTTCAGATGGGTAGGGGGAATTCAGAAGGAGTCCTCTTGCTTATGCAGGTCTGATGGGAGACTTCAGAGGATCAACTTTCGGTTTTGTCGTGTGATTCAGCCCCAATTCACGTCCAATAGTGTAGTTCTTCGGATCTTGTTCAGTTCAATCCCTTGAATTTTGTATAGTCCTTTTAGTTGATTAAAAATTCTCATTGTTGCTTAGTCCATCTGTTTGTTGCTTCTCTTCATATTTTAATTTGTTGTTATTCCTGACGAAAATTCGGCAGCACCTCCCCTTGACCCGGGAGGTAAAGGAATAACAAGGAACATGCCCACAAGGAGTGACATGAACCAACAACTGAGGGGGGTGCCTGAGCAGCCACCTTAGGGAAACTTCGGAAAACTCAGAAACAACGCCGGCCAAGAAACCGGTAGACTGAAACAAGCTATGAGTACACTGGAGAAATGACAGCCAAGATATGCCGGGCTGGCAGTCAAAGGGTGTGCTGCTGAGGCAGTTGGAGGAGCGTGCCGTTGGGCAGACAGATGGGAAGTGTACCGCTGAGACAGCGAACGGAGGAGTGTGCCGCTGGGCAGACCAAGGGAGGTGTACCGCTGGGCAAATCAGAAAGAGGAGTGTGCCGTTGGAAGACTTGAATGGTGTGGTGACTAGGGGGGTCAAATGGGTGTATGTATACCACTGGCTCTGCAAAAGGGGAAAAGGGATACTTTGGTCAGTGAGGGATGCTGCGCACCGAGCAAAGGACCATAGCACTCTGAAGAAGTTGCATGGGAAGGAACAGTGGGGAATTACGTTGTAGAATATCACTGAGAGAAGGAGGAGGCCAGCCTTACATTATCAGGCCAGAAACACTGACTATCAAACTGGGTAGACCAATGCCGTAGGGAGGACATGCGAAACAGAGAGTTAGAAGGTTGGGGAAGGATGTAACTCACGAACCGACGGTGAGGAGGAAACCACAAACACAATAAGAAGTAGGAACTAAAGGCATTCATTCACGGAGAATTCAAATGACAAAGGTCGTGACCCAGAGGCCAAGCGTAATATAGTGCATCCAAATCAACAGGGAGAAAGGAAAAAAACTACGTAGTGACAAGAAAAGGAAAAAGAGTTTGGGAGGGGGTTGGAATGAGGAAGGGTTATCATCCCCTTCACTGCACTCCTTCCCTTCCCCCTATATTACACATAGCCTTCCCCTCTCTTTCTCTCTCTCTCTCTTCTACCTTCTTCTTCTCTTCTTCTCCTTCCTCTGCTGCTCTCTTCGAATGGGAGGTCTCTGCCTGTGTGTTCCTCCTCCTTCTCTCCTTCTTTGTTAGAGCCCCTTTTATACGTGGGCCGTTGACGAGTCCGACCTCATGATGGCACTGCCATCCGAGGTTGACTTCGGTATCTTCCTCGTCAGGTGAAGATCTCCCTCATCCAACTGGAGGGCGACACCAAGGCAAGTTGCTAGTTGGCGTTGAAATGACCACGCTACGCGCCAATAGGTTTGCCTACTGACCGTTGTGTCTTCTGCCGGTTCGTGCCGTTCAGGGGATCCAACAATGTGCCGCTGGGGGCTGAGGGGTCGTGCTGCTGAGGGGCAGAACACCCGTGCCGCTGGGGGCTGAGGGGTCGCACCGCTGAGGGGCAGAACGCCCGAGCCGCTGGGGGCTTAGGGGTCGTGCCGCTGAGGGGTAGAACGCCCGTGCCACTGGGAAGGCATTGGGGCGTTGTGCCGTTGAAGGGGCCTCTGAGGGGTGTGCCGTTGAACGGCCACTTGGGTGTGCCGTTGAAGGCACCTCAGGGTGTGCCGTTGAAGGCACTTGAAGAGCGTGCCGTTGGGGCTCGCTAAGGGGTGTGCCGCTGGGGCTTTGCCGGCAGTGTGCCGCTAAAAGGGCAGGGAGTGTGCCATTTGAAAGGGCCTTCTGCTTTGCCTCATGAACTTGAAGTTGTGCATTCTTTGGGATATTTCTTCACCGTTAGGGACCCGAGGGTGGGTCCATAGCAGTGTATGAATTCAGGAGGAGATCTTGTGCTTTCTCTATCGTTTAATGCGCCCGTGCAAATGCGGGGTTTGCCGGACGGTAGTATTCTCCCGGAGCCCTGGGTGGCCAGTCTCCCCGAGTCTTTTCCTTTCGACTTTGGCGTTAATGTGGGACTTGGTGGGACATATGAACGTACAATTTTATACGTCCACATGCACTATTTATCTTGCGTTTCAAAAAAAAAGAGAAGAACAAAAAGAGAAAAAAAAAAGAAGAAGAACAAAAAGGGAAAAAAAGAACAAAAAAGAAAGAGAAGAAAATAAAAAAAAGGAAAAAGGAGGGGAGGAATCAGTCTCCCTTTATTAACACTCACTCTTATCTTTGAGTATCCCAATAAACGAATCAGCCATGTCAGCGCTCGACACCTTGTCGGCACTGACGAAGGACGCCCCACCCGAACCTTTCATCCGGGGTTGGAGAATCAACATTTCCCCTTGCTTTGGCATTAACCCCGTGTCAATGAACAAACCACGTCGGTCTCCGACTCCCTGTCGGCATCGATAAACAAACCTGTGGTCCGAACCTTTCACCCGGTTCCATGAACAAAAAGACCCTTGCTTTGGCACCAACCCCGTGTCAATGAACAAACCACGTCGGTCTCCGACTCCCTATCGGCATCGATAAACAAACATGTGGTCTGGACCTTTCACCCGGTTCCATGAACAAAAAGACCCTTGCTTTGGCACCAACCCCGTGTCAATGAACAAACCACGTCGGTCTCCGACTCCCTGTCGGCATCGATGAACAAACCTGTGGTCCGGACCTTTCGCCCGGTTCCATGAACAAAAAAACCCTTGCTTTGGCACCAACCCCGTGTCAATGAACAAACCATGTCGGTCTCCGACTCCCTGTCGACATCGATGAACAAACCCGTGGTCCGGACCTTTCGCCCGGTTCCATGAATAAAAAGACCCTTGCTTTGGCATTAACCCCATGCCGATGAACAAACCACGTCAGTCTCCGACTCCCTGTCGGCATCGATGAACGAACCAGTGGCCCGGACCTTCCGTCTGGTGCCATGAATAAAAAGACCCTTGCTTTGGCACTAACCCCGTGCCGATGAACAAACCACGTCGGTCTCCGACTCCCTGTCGACATCGATAAACAAACATGTGGTCCGAACCTTTCGCCCGATTCCATGAACAAAAAGACCCTTGCTTTGGCACCAACCCCGTGTCAATGAACAAACCATGTCGGTCTCCTACTCCCTGTCGGCATCGATAAACGAACCAGTGGCCTGGACCTTCCATCTGGTGCCATGAATAAAAATACCCTTGCTTTGGCACTAACCCCGTGTCAACGATTAAACCACGTCGGTCTCCGACTCCTTGTCGGCACCGACGCACAAACCAGTGGCCCAGACCTTCTGTCTGAAGCCATGAACAAAAGGCCCTTGCTTTGGCACTAACCCGGTGTCAATGAATAAACCACCTCAATATTACAACTCCCAGTCCCACCGACGAATAAACCCTTGGCTTGGACCTTCCGTCCAAGTCGATGAACAAAAAGAACACCTTTGCTTGGCTCGGACCTTCCATCCAAGTCGATGAACAAAAGAACCTCCTTGCTTGGCTCGGACCTTCAGTCCAAGTCGATGAACAAAAAGAACGCATTTGCTTGGCTCGGACCTTCTGTCCAAGTTGATGAACAAAAAGAACCTCCTTACTTGGCTCGGACCTTCCGTCCAGGTCGATGAACAAAAAGAACCCCCTTTGCTTCGGCTCGGACCTTCCATCCAAGTCGATGAACAAAAAGAAACTACATTATCTCCGACTCGGACCTCCCATCCAAGTCGATGGACAAAAGGACTCTTGGCCCACGTGCGCACGCAGTGGAGCGGTTCCCTCATCCCTTCACTGAAGGAGTGAGTGCTCTCTCGCGAATCAGCACCGGACCAGTATGCCACTAGCCTGGAAGAATAGATATCTTCTCAAAAGAACTCTACACTTGCGAGCCCTGCGCACTCATCCCTCGCTCGCGCCACCCGTGAGTGGGGGGCATTTGTGGACGTCAAAAATGTTGATGATGATCATACGGCATGCACGTCTCGACACTCGAGAGCAAGCCGAAGATGGAAATGCCAAATAAACCTCATGCCTCGCCCGATCAGGATGAGAACTTGCTTGGTGGTCCGCTACCCGTTAAGGAAGCCCCCCAGGCGGAAGATACGGCTACAACTCTCCGACCGGCCGTGCTGAGAGCTGAATCAAAGAAAAGCAGGGAACTCCGGCACAGTCTCGGCATATGCCGGAAGTCACGCAAAGCCTTGGACCGAGCCCCAGAAGCTGCGAACGGAAAATTGTGGAAGCCATGCATCGCAACTAACACATTCCGGGGACGCCAACGTTCGTATAAGTAGCCGCGACTTCGAAAAGAATTCATTCAGTGCTTAAACCGGCGCGACAAGGCCCTTAATCGGCGCGCCCCCCATGGGTTGCATTAAAACGGCGCGCCCCTCCTTGCTTTGGTTATCTGGCGCGCTCCTGGTTGAAGGGGGCATCCCCCTTTGATGCTTAAAATGGCACCACACTTGCCTAAAAGCTAAACCGGCGCGCCAATTACACTTGGGTTTAAACCGGCGTGGGCACTGTTCCACCGTGCCGTTTTAATCTCATTCTATCCCATCTCTGGCACGATACTCTGTTCGGCATAAATGTGATGCGTAGGGGACATTCAATGCCCGACGCTCTATCTCTGCCTCCATTCGACAGCACATGAGCGGCAGTGGCGAAGCAACCCCTACGGACCTGCAACCATCTCATCCTCGGATGAACTGCAGCGTACGGCGTGAACCAGTGTCGTCCAGCGCACCATGTCAACTCCGAGCTTCATCACGGACGAGATGGAAGTGGCAGGAACCTCCCAAGCAAGCCATTCTATAAAAATGGGCATTACTATGAAAATAGGAAGAGGCTGGCTCTCTCTCTCGGCTGGGCAGTGTGCAACGGGAGAAGAAAGGGAAAGAGAGGTGAGATCTTCTGAGATGAAGAGTCCACCGAAGAGAAAAGAAGCTGCTTCCTCGCGTTAGAGAGGTGAGATGAAGTGAAGAGAGGGGAGTGAGGGTGAGGGGTGGTTCCGAGAGGGAGAAGCCTGTTCTCTCTCTCTCTCCTCCGTCTAATGCTGTTCTCTCTCTCCGTCGAATGTATTCTCCCTTTTTTTAATGCTTTCGTTTCCATCTTCTCTGTATCAAGACTCCTTCCCCAGTTTGTGTGGATGAATAAAGGAAAACCTTTTTTTGAAAGCTCAGTCTCCGTCGCTCCGATCCTTGCTTCCCATTCTCACTCTCCGATCATCCGGGGGTCTTTGAGGTCTGCCGCTCCATGGCATGACCCTCAAGGTAACCCACTCGACGGATGAATACTTCTTGCCCTACTGTGGCAAACATTTGTCCCGCTTCAAAAATCATCGCCCGTGAGTCGTGGTCGCTCTCGTAGGCTGGCCCTCGAGCGTTCCACACTCACACTTGGGCTAACGGACCGCCATGAGACCATTCCGCATTTTTGAGAGTTTACCCGGGAGTAATCCGTGTGGTGGCTTTCGCTTCTCTCTGGCAAGTCCCGGTCCAGGGGAGATGCTGCCCAGTTTTCATCAGGGCTAAGAACCCACAACAACGGGTGAACGAATTGAACTAATGAAGAACAAACTGAGGCCTCTGTGAGCAAACTGCCTGAATAAAACGCTTAGACGTTCATGTTGTTTCATCTTAATAAATGATTAAAATGATTAAAACTCTTACAACCTCCTCATTACCAGCTTGATCTATCAACAGAA
Organism: Amorphophallus konjac; assembly: GCA_022559845.1. Lineage (NCBI taxonomy): Eukaryota > Viridiplantae > Streptophyta > Magnoliopsida > Alismatales > Araceae > Amorphophallus > Amorphophallus konjac. The sequence continues at coordinate 78,418,813 of CM040123.1, read as the reverse complement.
CGAGCAAATCAAACCTTGAATCAACCTACGGGTGAAAGAAAAAGAAAACACAGTAAATAGAGTATTGAAACAACCCCATATAGCTATTCCGGCACGAGTTAAAACGGCGCGGCCACTGTTCCACCACGCCGCTTCAACCCTCCTCACAAAAGCCACCCATCTCCTTCTTTAAATGCTAAAACGGCGCGCCCTCCCTTGCCTTCCATATCCGGCGCGCCCCTCTCCCCTTGCATGGCCTTAATACGGCGCGCCCCCATTTCCCATTTGCCCTTGATGTTGCCTTAATACGGCGCGCTGCTATTGCTTGGGCTTTAAACCGGTGCCCCTCCCCCTTACATGATCCCTAACCCGGCGTGATATTAATCTGGCGTGGGTTAATCCGGCGCGCCCTCCCCGCGCGTCGGTTTAACCCTACACCCAAAATCAAGTTGAATTCTTGGAATGAATAGTGCAACCCCCTTTATGTTTGAGCCTTGATCCGGCGCGCCCCTTGGCCTTCCTTAAATCGGCGCGCCCCTACTCTCTCTTGGCATCTCCCACTAAACCGGCGCGCCCCTCTTGTGCAACCCATAACTGGCACGCGCTCCCCTTGTAACACCTACATAACCGGCACGCCCCTCCCCTCTCTTGGGTCCCTTTTCCGGCGCGCCCTATCCTCTCTTGGTATCTCCCTAAACCGGCATGCCTGAAAGAGAGAGAATGATTAATCAGATAAGAGAAAAGACTTGAAGCTAATGAATAAAACTAATCAAAAGTTTCATCCCCGCTATAATCAAAATTTTGTTCCGGGGGCTCCGCCCCCGGAAACCCCCGCGACCTGACCGCACAGGTCGATCCGCGTGCGAGGGCACACGTTGGCGAGTTCGGGTTTCACATTTAACAACTCGCTTCCCCAGACTGTGCGTGAAGAGAAAAGTAATGATGCCCCGTGGTATCGGACGTGGACCTCGAATCCCCGACATGGTCATGATCCGTGCACCTCTTGGGCCGATAGTCCATCAGCTTGACCCACTTCTTCCGGGATCCGATCCCGCATCCGCATTAAACTTGCCATACCTACGGCAGACATCCGTACGGTTTTATCGTCGTTTTCGATGCTACAAATGCGGACTTCCGTCCGAACACGAAATGGTCCGTGAGTGACCAACATATACGTATCTATGAACGTTTTTACACCGCAATGCGGGTTCGTTTGAACGTGACCCGAGATCTTTCTTCTCGCTTTATTACCATGAATCTCAGGCCGTAGGGCCCTTATTCCCGGTAATCAATCAAGGGTGTTCCCCCGTATGGGGGATGTAAATAACGCCGTGGCCTTTACGGCACGGCGGGTTTTGGTCCCGACACGAACTACACAATTGTCTGATTAGTCAGATCGCGCGCACCATGGGCTTCCATGAAGCCCGAATAAATTGTCACTTTGTGACTGGCACGCCCTCGCACTAAATAAACGAATGAACCCCGATCAACAAACGAACCGATTCTTTCCGAATTTTAGTGCGTCCATAGTGCCTCTCTCAACTCGGCCTTCCCCGCCACTTATTCGAGGAAACGTCTCATCTCCCACCAATCAAAGGGAGGGAATTAGGCACAAGCGACGATGAGGAAGAGACGAAGACAATCAAAGTGCTGTGGTGAATCAACAAATTCCAACGGCCCATGGAGCGAATTGAAGAGGACTGGGACCAATGGAAGCAATATGTAATAGCACTTAGGAACTTGAGGCCCAAAGTGACTCAAAAATAATGTACTTGATTATTTCTCCCAATGAATAAAAGATTATTCCTTAATTGTGCCATTAAAAGTTGTCTAAGAGTGATTGTTTCTCCCAAATCATCATGGTTCTGTCTGGAAAATGAGGGTTCTGTAAGAATGCGCGTCCAACACAGTGGGCTCTATTTCATTGAGTCGCGTCTACTGCCTTCGCCGCTAATTCCATTATCATTTTCTAATAAAAATAGTGTCCCCAAAATTGGCACCTTTTCACACACCCGCTAATTCTAAATTGACGTCAGCCATATGGATGCTAATTCTTTAATTTTCTGGTAAATCATTAAATTCCAACAATTGACGCCCTTTCACACAGTCGATGATTCTTTAAATGACATCAGAAGAGGTGGACGTTGATTCTTTTCGAAAACTCACCGCCTTAAACCCTTCTTAAACCTTTCCTCCTTCCCCATTTCACTTTTTTCTTCTCCTTCATCTCCCCCCCCCCCCCGACCGTTACACCCTCTGCAACCTCCCGTGACTAGTGCAGATTCTGGCGATGCCACCGGCGATCCTTCCACTCTCATCTACCCAACTCCGACTTCTCTGCCCATCTATGGCATCCACGAGCAGAACTGGCGCTGGGAAAAGGCGGCGGGTGATGGCACCCGCCGTCGTCCACATCGACGAGGAGGATGAGCATGCCGGGGAGGAGGTTCCTCCGGCGGCAGAACGAGATGAAGAAGAAGGAAGAAATGACGAAAGTGGCACGAAAGAAGAAGAAGATGATGACTAGGAGGAAGAAGAAGAAGACGGGGAAGGAGATGACGAAGAAGAGGAAGAAGGGGAAGAAGAGGAAGAACGGAGAAGAGCTCCCTGTCCCCCTCTACGTGGAGGAGACATGAACCCAGAACCCAGCAAGGTACGCCCCCATCACCCAGCCTCTACAATTTTTTTTCTTTTTCCAAAAGACTTGCATGACGATTGAACGGGGGAGGAAGACAAGTGTTCTACAAGAATCCGCATCGTCTGCAGACGACGCGGATTCTTGCTTATTTATTTTTAATTAATGAAAATAAGAAATGGCATCAACGAGCTGGACACAGATTCCTTTTTATTTATAAAAATATCAAAATCTCAAGGGAAATGGCGTCAGCGTGACTGGCGCTATTTTTTTTGGTTTTGTTTTTTTTAAAACATTTTTTTTAAAAAATTATTTTGTTTTGAAAAATAGATAATTTGGAAAAAAAATGAGAAGGAATTGGCGTCTGTGCCTATTATCGTTAATTTCAAAAACTCTTTTTTTAACACAAAACCTTTTTCTATTTTTTTTTATTTTAGGGAATTAGCGATCGTCACAGTTGACGCCAATTAAATGAATTGGCGTCGACTGTATCGACGCTAATTCAAACAGTGAGCTCCTCCCTCCTTCTTTGTTTTTGTTGCTTATTTTTATACTAATTACTGACATGCTCTCTCTTTTTTTATTTGTTTGCAGGGGGTGATGAGGACTCGGTTTTCTTGGGTTCAGGTGATGGCAGCCTACCGGGGGTTACCGGACTTCCAGAGGGCGAGGGTGGATGCCATGGGGTTTGGTCCCTTCCTCAGCATAGAGCCGGTGCAGCCAAATTTGATTCTGATTCGGGTGTTGAGGGAGAGATGGGACAGAGTGAGCCGGGCCTTCTTGATGCCCTGGGGGCACATGGTGCCAAGTCTAGAAGATATAGCGAGGATCACTGGGCTGAGGGTGGAGGGAGAGGCTATGAGTTGGGTGATCTACCCTGCCTATAGAGACCTAGCCCGAAGACTTCTAGGCCTGGATACAATTGCAGCTGGCCCTAGAGATTGTAGGACGATTTATAGGTCCGAGCTCATGAGTGTCCTCGGGTTAAGAGAGGGACGCCGAAAGATGGGGGAGTCCCTAGAGGAGTTTGCCGATAGGATGACTACAAGGGCATGGGCGACCTATTGCCAGGATCCTACGCAGAGAGAGAGGGTAGATATGTGCCTAAGGAGGTTCTTGTTCTTGATGTTGGGGAGGTTATTACTGGGACGAAGGGAGATGACATCAACTGCAGATTTCTGGGTCAATCTCCTAGAGGATTTAGACCGAGTTGGGTAGTATGCTTGGGGTGCTACCCTGCTGGCCTATTTGATAGCCGACCTGTCCGCCGGAATAGGTCATGAGATGACCGTCAGTGGCTTTTCACCTTTCCTTCAAGTATTCATTTTTTTGTTATATTTTATGCTTATGATTATGATCATGCTTAATGTTTGTGCTTATGAATGCTTATGATTATTATGCTAATACTTTGTGGATGCGGGTGTGGAGCCACTTATACATGCCGATGGACCGGGTCGGCCCTCGACATCCGAATGCGTTCCCATTGGCGCGACGTTGGATGTCCCTCGTGACCGGAGCGCCCTATGCCTATGAACTAAGAGTGCTTAGGTGGGAGTTCCGTGACTACCCCGCTGCACTGGTATGTGTATAGTTGGTATGCATTTTTTTATTACACGTTTATGCCTAATGATACTATGATCTTATGATGATGTGTTATGCATGCAGGTGGTATGGAGGCCCTACGTAGGGATGCCCAACGAGGGTCAGCCATGGGTGACAGCGGGCCGACCTCTATTTGGGCGTGAGATTTGGCTTCATTGCCTAAACGAGATCGAGCCCTTGAGGCTGAGGTTGGCGATGCGGACCCTGGGCTTGCACCAGGAGTGGGTAGATGTGGCGGAGCCTGGCGGGATCGGGGGAAAGACTCGAGGGCGGACGGTCCCGATAGACTGGCGGTTGCGATTTTCGGAGCAGTACGCCAATTGGCAGAGGGGCGGGATCCCAATCCTCTCCCATGCGTAGGACAGTTCGGCATATTTACAGCACTACTGGGAGACGTACGCTAGTCGGCCTCAGATGAGGCCAGTGGGGTATGTATGCTATGAATGCGCTTTATTTGTTTTATTCTTATTTTGATATATGATACATGCTGACTAACATGTGATAAATGCATGATGCACGTGATGTTGTGTATATGGACTTGCAGGCCCACCTTCGCGACGTTGAGGCCCAGCTCGCGGCTACTCAGGTGGCCCTGGAGACCCTGGTGAGTATGCATGAACTTTATGATGTTAATTATTCCTGAATTCTTTAATGTTTAGCCACTGACAATCTCAATTAATGCAGCGTGCCGAGCAAGGTGCAGCAGTTGGAGAAGCAGGTGGTGCTTCTTCTAGCACTAGGGACCCTACCGTGGAGATTACTTCTTTAGAGGAGCGTTTAGCAAGAGCGGTAGCGCGCGCCAAGGTAGCAGAGCGTGACTTAGCTGCACGGGTTAGTTCACAAAAAGATATATTCATGCATGCACATTTCCATGCAAAATAAATATTTCATTATGCTTATTAGGATGGTGGTTCTCGTAGGCTGAGGAGCTGCAGACAGCGCTCACTCGGGCAGCCTTGGTGGGCACCGAGCTCGCGATCCGCGATGAGCGGGTCACGGAGTTGGAGGAGGAGAGGGGGCGCCGAGAGGCGGAGTGCAGTGCCTGGGAATTTTTTTGAAATTAATAAAGCATTTCTATTGTTTAAATTGATAAAATATTTATTTAGTACATGAAATGTTAATTCAAAACTAAATAAATAAAATGGATAATGCATTAAATAAAAGCTTTTCTATAATTGTAATTCTAAAACTTTTGAGCAAATAAAATTTTGTAACTTAAGTCAATTTTTGATTAAAACATTTTCGACGTTACATCTACTCAAAAGATGAGAAGAACACATGAATACATATACACAATTATGGGAAGTTTGGGATATGATTCACAATTTCATAATTTAACTATTCACTCAATTTCATTTTTTCACCAAAAATTTTATTTCATATTTTTTCATGATAAAATAAATGGAGGTGATTAATAGGTAACAATTAGATTTTTTAAATTCTTTTTATATTGTGAGATATCAATTTTTTAAACCTTAGAAGAAAAACTCGCGTATATACATATATGTATAATAGAAAAATATGTGAGAGATAGTGGGTTTTAAATGAAGCTCACGTAAATGGATATAGGTATAGTAGGAGAAATGGGTGAGGGATAGTCTGTTTTAAATGAAGCTCATGTAAATGCATATAGGTACAACCGGAGAAATGGGTGAGAAATAGTGGGTTTTAAATGCCCCACTGTTCATTTTGACGAGGTTACTATTTATTTTGGGGGTGATTTTTATTTCATGGGTTTCTATTTATTTTATATTTTTCTATGATAGAGTAAATTGAGGTGATTAATGGGTAATGATTAGATTTTTAAATTCTTTTTATATTATGAAATATCAATTTTTAAAGTGGCTAATGAATAGTGATAATCACCGTTCATTTTGATGAGATTACTGTTTATTTTGATGAGATTACTATTTTTTTTTTATAAAGCCAGTCATCTAGGAAGAGAATAGGGAGAGTGCACCCCCATCCAAAGGACGGGAATGTTCTCACTCCACCAATCACCCACTAGATGCTCATTTTATTGCTATCAGAATGTAATTACATCATCAATAAAGGATAAAACCTCTTGTATGTAAAATGGAGAAAAATCCTATACAAGCTTAATGCGGATGTTTGGCAAACCCCAAGCATCAGCCAAAACATACCCCTTGGCAAGCAATGGCAGCTCTCGAATACATGAAAATACAGAGCTACTTCCCTTAGCTACTGCATAATTGGCTAATGCATCTGCCACTTGGTTAGACTCTCTATAGGAGTGAATAATAGGGCAGTGAAAGATTGGAAACAATTGTAGAAGTTCCTGCCACCAGGGGAGAAGAGTCCACGGGGGGTCTCTTTTAGAAGCCAACATATCAATTAAAGTCATTGAATCAGTATATATCATAGCCAAAGAGATGCCATGGACCTGTGCCAGCCTTAATCCATCCAACAAAGCACGACCTTCTGCAGCCATATTTGTACCAGAGCCATAGAAGAAGGCAAACCCCATGAAAAGCTTCCCATTTTTGTCTCTAATGCAGCCACCCCCCTGCTAAACCTGGGTTTCCCTTACTTGCTCCGTCCACATTTAAAGCTAGACCCTCAGTAGGAGCAACCCAGCGAACACTAAGGAAGCTTGGATGGGAGTAGGAGAGAGCAATGCCAAATTCCTGCAGGATTCCCTGATAATCTGTGTTGACCCCTTGCTTAAACTTTGTCTTGCTAATAGCATATGCAACTTCTGTAATTATATGATCTGTAGTATTGGAAAAACTGAAGTATTTACCTTCATATCTCACTCTGCATCTATATTTCCAGATCTCCCAGATAATCATGATGATTAACAATAGAGATATAAATGCTTTCGGTTTATAAAGAGCAGCCTTATTCATAGCAAACTTCAGCCTACTTGTAATATTGTTAAGTTCCAGACATCTTGCATTGATCAGAGATCCAAATCTATTCCAAAGGAAAGTAGCTATATCACTATTAACAAATAGATGGTCCATGTCTTCAGTATTCTGGACAGAAGAGCAGCAGTTGCAGTAGGAGGCCAGGTTTATACCACTCTTCTGAATTAAGCTATCAACAGGAACAACTTGACACAAAACCTTCCAACAAAATATGGAAGCTCGGGGAGAGAGGTATTTCTGCCAAAGATTTCTAAACTTTACATCCGGCCGAGGAGTTTGAATTCTGCATATGTTGTGCGCAGTTTTAAAATTGAATTTACCTGAGCTTGAAAGAGCCCAAACATAGATGTCTTCTCCTCTTTGTAAGACCATCGCTTGAAGTTGGTCTTTCAATTGCAGGTCTTCAACTTTATCCCAGACTGGATGAAGGCGATTAGCTAAGGCCTCTTGAACAGAGCAGTTCAAGGAGTCTGAGTCAAGCTGCAAAGAAAAAAGAGTAGCCAGGGATGTGTCTTTGCACCAACGGTCCTTGAGAAAATTAGTGTTGGCCCCGTCCTGAATAATCATTCTGGAGCCTGCCATGTAGATGATTTTAGCCTTCTCAAAGTCATGTTTCTTAATACCTGCCAGGAAAGGAACTTTGCAATCTGAAATATGCCGGCCATTGAGATATTTGCTTCTAACAAAAATAGCCCAGGGGGAGTTGCTGTATATAGCCTGCCAAATCAATTTCACATAAAAGCATAGCTGAATTTCCTTCAAACCTCTGATTCCAAGACCTCCTTCTTCTATCGGACAGCAGATTCTATCCCATGAAACCCAATGCTTCCTGTGGGAATTTTCATAGCCCTGCCAGAAAAAATTTGAGCAAATACTCCCAATCTGTTTAAGAATAGTGTATGGGATTGAGGCTGCATTAGCTGCATATACAGGAATAGCAGATAAAACTGTCCTAATTAGGACCAGTCTGCTTGCCTGTGATAACAGCTTACTTTGCCAACCAGCCAATCTGATGTTGATTTTATCAATGAGATACTTAAAGTGAGAAGTCTTCTCACGACCCTTGAAGAGAGAAATACCGAGGTAAGTGATGCTGCCAATCCTTGAGCAGTACCCAGTCAACTGAGTTATCCGGGCAATAGAGCACTGAGGCATTTTCTTAGCAGTTAGGAAATAACTTTTGTGAGCATTGATGCATTGACCAGATGCAGCTTGGTATCTCCCCAGGAACAACATTAACTGCTTTATGGAGGCCATACAACCATTAATGAATATCAAAGAATCATCAGCATAAAATAAATGAGTTATGGGCTGAACCCTTCTAGAGAGATGAAAATATTTACACCGACCATACTGGAAAAGCTGTGCAAGACCCCTACTCATGACCTCTTCAGCAATAATGAATAAAGATGGAGCAAGGGGATCTCCTTGGCGAACACCTCTGGTGGACTTAAAGTAACCTTTTATTTGACCATTAAAAGAGATAGAAAACCAGCAGTTAACTAGCAATTGGGAAATCAAGGAAACAAATCTGCTGTAAAAACCAAAGCTCCTAAGGACCATGAACAGAAAGTCCCATTCCAAACGATCATAAGCTTTAGCCATATCAAGTTGCATGATTATATTATGGCCCCTCACAGGCTTATCAATATCTATAATCATCTCCTTTGCCATCAGAAAATTGTCAGCAAGATGTCTGCCATATACAAATCCACTTTGCTCCTTTGAAATAATCATTGGAAGAATAGAACTCAACCTCTCACATAGAATTTTTGAAACAATTTTATAAGTAAAATTGCACAAACTGATTGGCCTGAAATCAGCAAATGTAGAGGGACTTTTCTTCTTAGGGACAAGGAAGATAGTAGTAGAGGTGATGCCTTGAGGCAGTCCCCACCCCTGGAAAAAGCTTTGGACAGCATTCACCACATCATCTGCAACTATATCCCAGCAATGGGAGAAAAACCCCCCAGAGAATCCATCTGGCCCAGGGGAGCTGTTTCCAGACAAAGAAAGCATAACTTTCTTCACCTCATCTGCTGAGGGAATTAAGCACAAAGAAGAATTCTGCTCATTATTAATCAAAGAAGGGATTGCTTCAAATATCCTATCATCAATTGTATGAGGTTCAGAGGACAGAAGGGACTTAAAGAAGTCCACTGCACCATCAGCTAGAACAGCTTGATCATCCACCCACTCCTCATTAATTTTTAACTTGTGAATGAAGTTCCTCTGCCTTTTAACTTGGGTGTAATGGTGGAAAAATTGGGTGTTACGATCACCACAAGAAATCCATTCCACCCTAGACTTTTGATACTAATACACCTCCTCTCTAGATAGAATAAGACGCAAATCAGCATTAGCTTTCTGCATCAGTATACGGTTGTTAACAGAGGGATCATAATCAAATTTCATTTGAGCCTGTGCAACAAGAGCCTCAGTTTTGCTCTTAGCCTGAAATATGTTGCCAAAGATTTCTTTGTTCCATTTTTGTAAATCAGCCTTCAAGCATTTTAATTTGTACTGTAGAGTAACAAAAGGGTGAACATCAGTTTGAGAATATTTGTTTTAGCTATCCTTTACAAAGTCTAAGAAATTCTCATGAGAGTGCCACATATGTTGATACATAAATCTCCCAGGAGAATGTTGAGTGGACGTCATAGTCATCAGTAAAGGAGCATGATCTGAAGGGCCACGGACTAAATGTTTAACTGAAAGAAACTTGGGTGAACTAACCCAGAATGAGTTAAGTAATATTCTGTCCAACCGAGCTTTGATGGAGGAAGAACCAATTTGATTGTTTGACCAAGTATATAATGAGCCAGAGAAGCCTGCATCTACTAAGCTAGCCGCTGCTAAGAAACCTTGAAAATCAGTCATAGCAGTCATGGAAGAAAAAGAACCACCACATTTTTCATCCGGAGATGCAATGCAGTTAAAGTCACCCCCTAGTAACCAAGGGATATTAACATCTCGACTGTACTCCATTAAAGAATCAAAAAGAATTCTGCGTTCGATAACATTGCAGGAGGCATACACTGCAGTGAAAAGCAGAACTACCTTCTCATTGTCCTTAATTCCAACAGTTAGATATTGCGGATGAGAATCAACTATATCTAAACAAATATTTGATTTGTAAAGAATCCATATCTTGGAAGCATCCCTGTCATTACCAACAAAGGACTGCATATTAATCCTCCGGGCTATTGTGTAAGCTCTACTAAAACTAATCCGAGGTTTAGAGATAGCCACCAAACCTGCATTATTGACACTAATATGATGAGCCAAACTCCTTTGAGTAGCTTTATTACCAATACCCCTGACATTCCAAATTAATGCAGAATTTAACATGGGTTATACAAGCATAGGTTTAGTGGCCAGATTTTTGGCTTTTGCCCTTGTCAATCGAGCATCACTGAACAGAACACCTGGCAAAACTGAAACTTCAGTAGGTTTTGATACATGAAGCAGCTCCTTCCCTTTTTGTGTTTGACCCCCAAGCATTTTAACATTCTCATCCTTCGACATTTTAGAAATAAGCTCTGAATTCTCTATAGTTATTACCAATTTGTCTGAACAGAAAGAATTTGATTTCCCCTGAGTAGTCTCGTGATAACTCTGAATTGAAGGCAACTCATCAGAATCCAAAACCTCTGTAGTATGGGGAAGTTTCTCTAAAATTATCCCCGAAGGAGCATTACAACAAGCAACATGTGAGGGACCAGGATTTTCTTTATTCTCCAATGCATCTGAGTTCCGAAAGCTATCCGTAGGATCACAGACCGAATTAGTCATTGTAGTTTCCTTGCTCTGAGCAACACCATCAATCAACTCCGAACTTTCCAGGACTTGATTAAAAATTGAAAATCTATTCCCTGTCTCTGCAACCGAAGGAAGATTTGACATAACCGGCCTTGACTTAATGTCTTGCCAGGAGACATGCTTAACCTCCGGGCGATTTATTTTTCTTATCAAAGTCACCCGAGACAGATTTTTATCTCGATTCTTTTTACATTCCTTTTCCAGGTGCCCAATCTTGTGGCAGAATGATCATAAATGAGGCACCCGGTGATAGTTAATCGGCTGCCAAAATCCTGCATTGTCAATACCGATCCAAATCCTGTCTTTCCTCTGCAAATCTAGATCCATTTCTACACAAACTAAGGCTTCAGATGTGTTCGTCATAGCTATAGTGGCATCATGAATACGAAGAACTGGACCAACATTGCCTACAATCGATCGGAGCATGTCCTCATGGTAAAAATTAACAGGAATAGAAGGAAAACCGATCCATACCGGGATAGTAGATGGATCCGCATTGAAGTCGAAGTCATGGGACCATCTAAAGAATCTAAACAGAAAACCTTTGACATAAAGGTTTTTTTGCAGAAGAACACGAAGGAAATCCTCCTCCGAACCCAATCTGACCAAAACATGTCTGGCATTAAGTCTACTAATGATAAATTCAGATCTCAGGTGAAGCTGCTGCGCAAGACACAGCTTAATCTCCGGTATAGTAGGCCGGCCATACGAGCACTTAGCAATTATAGCATTCTGGAGTGAGGGTAATTTTTATGTCATGGGTTTCTATTTATTTTATATTTTTATTTGATAGAGTAAATTGAGGTGATTAATGTGCAACAATTAGATTTTTCAAATTCTTTTTATATTGTGAGATATCAATTTTTAAAGTGGCTAATGAATAGTGATAACCACCTTTCATTTTGATGAGGTTACTATTCATTTTGGGGACAATTTTTATTTCATGGGTTTTTATTTATTTTGTATTTTTTATGATATAGTAAATCGAGGTGATTAATGGGTAATAATTTAAATTTGCAAATTCTTTTTATATTATGAGATATCAATTTTTAAAGTGGCTAATAAATAGTGATAATCGTTTATGCGTTACTATGCTTGAAATTCGTTTTACCGGCAGCACGATCCTTGCGTGGGATTGATCGTTTCAGAGTTTGCCCTTGCTATTTGATTTAGGTTAATTTGAATTAAGAGTTGAGATTTAAAACCCCTCGTAACAACCGTATGACCCTTTAAAGGGTCGGATTGGAAGGGAGTTAGCACTCCTTTTCCTTCATTTTCTCTACAAGTCGTAGGAGACATTGGTATTTTTATTTTTTTTTCTGTTCTGAGAGTGAAGGGTGTGAGCGCTCTTGCTGTCCGATTGTTAGCAAGAGAGGTTAGAAGGGGAGGCTGTGCGACGGTGTCTTTCAAAAGACTCTTGGACTGAAGAGACTACATCGAGAAGCGTGTTCTTTTGATCTATCATTTTCTTCGTTAAAACAAGTTCCTAAAATTCAAAACATCATTTTTCATGTTCGAAACTGCTTTCAAAAGTGTTAGTTAAAAGAAAACATGTATAGTCATGAGACATAACTCTTGGTACTCATTTTGGTTTTGTTCCAAATTCCATTCTGTTTAGCTAAGTATATTATTGCAGTGTGTTAGCACATCCATGTAAGTCCCAAAACTCAATTGTCCTTTTTTGTGGTTTAGACTTCTTCGATGTTTTGGGTTAAAAGAATTTGTAAAGTACGAGGAACAAGACTACTATGTTGTTTTCTGGGCTTTTCCATCTATCTACGTGATTTGTGTAAGGATCATCTGAGTTTTAAGTGAAAATATGGGTTTCTGTGCTGACTGCGTTGACGTAGCCTTTTCCAGAGTGCTGACTGTGTTGACGCAACCTCTCCCAGAGCCCTAACTGCATTGACACAGCCACTGGCTGGGTCGACACAGCCCTTTGAAAACAGTAAGGCTGGGTCGACACAACCCTTGACTGGGTCGACACACCTTGTGCTCTGTCCTAGTTTCCAGAAACCCATAAAAAGAGAGTTTTGAGAGTCCAATATAATTCAAAAAAATCTAAAAAATTAGAAAATGATAGAAGACCAAGTTAGTAACTCACTATAAAAATTTCGTGCTCACAGAAATTCTGCACTTGTAATTATGAATTATTTTCTACACATGTGTAACCTAGAAATAAACTTATTTTCTCTTATACAGAAACCTAAAATCTATCGTAATGTATTTTCATGAAACCTTCAGGAATTTAACTATCTTGACCGTAACTGAGGAGTGTTGGAAAGTGTAGTTGAATTACAGATTTGTAAAAGGAATACATTGTGGTATGTGGTCTTTGGTGCATTATATATATATATATATGTGTGTGTGTGTGTGTGTGTGTGTGTGTGTGTGTGTGTGTGTGTGTGTGTGTGTGTGTGTGTGTGTGTGTGTGTGTGTGTATAAGTAGAACTATTATATGGGCTATGTGGACACTGCTGCCATAGAAGGTTCTAGAGCCAAGCTATAGAAATGCCCCTTTGGGGAGGCTCACTCTGTTCTAACCTCGAGGGCACAAGGTGAAATCCTGGAGGTGGACAAGTTCCACTGGTTAAGGTGAGGAGAACTTCCCCTGGTTCTGCGTAGTAACCAAGACTCGTCACTATTGCCTAGGCGACTGAGTGTCTGTCTATCTGACCTTCTGATAGTGGTTTGGGCACTATGTCTCGGCCATATGTTATCTGAAATTCTGTCTCTATATCTGAAATCTGCAAAGACATATGACTTCTGAAATTATGTAAATTCTGAAACTCTATTTTTCTGAAATCTGTTCAGTCATATGCAATTCTGTGAATTTCTATTTGTTTATCTGAAAATCTGAGCAGGCATGTGAGTTCTGAAGAAAAAACAATAAAGTTATAGTCATACAAACAACTGTTTCCGGTTAAAAACTTGTTTTTCCATCTCTAGCAACCTACTTTCAGATATTCTAAGTATCATTTATTTCTGTAAGTCTAATAATCCTCGAAGTGTGTTAGGCATGGAAAAAGGAAACGATTTGACTTTAGTAATTTGTTGGGTCTATTCCTAGACTCATGCTTGCTAACCATTTTCAAGTGATTCAGAGTTAGTACGTAGTGACTCCGATCGAGAGGATTTGGTGTAATCTTTAGCGGTCTTTTCTTTCCTGTTGAGATGGTTGTTGTTAGAAGATTTAAATTTTGTAATAATGGACTATTGAGCAGAACCTTTATTTATTATCAAAATTGGACTATTGTGGTTTTGATATGTGATATACTTGATGGAGATGAGAAATTTTCTTCCGCTGATAATCGTGTTCTCGTTATTTATGTAATTCATCAACCAATTATGTTCTGCCGGGTTGTTCCCACTTTAGCATTCCCCTTAAGTCCGAAGAGAGTTGGAAACTGGACTGGATCCTGAGGTGGGGTGTTACAGAGAGTGGTGCTAGAGCCAATGTTGAGAATTTACATAAGTAAGCCATCAGCTAGATTCATATCCTAAAATCTAGATAGTTTCATAAGTTATGTGAGCAGAAAACATTCATAAAGAAATAAATCAGTCATAACTAAGAGGTCAACCTTAATAAATTTATTGTTTTTATAAGGATATGGCATCCCGTGGTCACCGTGCCGCTGGCCCTGCTCGTGAAGAGGAATCGAGGAGAGATGTGGGGGAAGGTCAATAGGGATTATTGGTGCCATCGCCGCCGCCATTGGTTGATTATGGTGCTTTCATGCAAGGGTTAGTACGTATGATGCAAACCCAGCCTGACGCGCATGCAGCGTTGCAAGCTCAAGTTCAGGCTCAAGCCCAGGTATGGTCTGGATTGGTTGAAGTGTGTAATTTTAATTGAACGGGCCACGTGAGTAACTTATGGTATTCGTGGTTCAGGCCCCACCGCCTCCGGAAGTAGTTCCAAGGGTTATGGAAGGGCCGTCGGCTGCGGAACGGTTCCGAAGGATGAACCCACCATCGTTTGAGGGGGAGAGTCAACCCTTAGTTGCGGAGCATTGGTTGCGTGCAATGGAGAAGGTGTTCCACACCATTCGATGTGATGAGAATGAGAAGGTCAACTTGGCAACATTTATGTTGGAGGTAAGGAAGTTATTTCATCTTTTGTGCGATGTGGTTGGTTAGCGTTGTGCTCACTCAATTTGGATCATATGATTTCAAGAACGTGCTGATGTGTGGTGGTCCTCTATTTTGCGGAACCAATTTGAGGACGGATTGGTGGAAGCGACATGGGAAGAATTTGTTCGTCTATTCAAGGAAAAGTACATTCCCGAGCATGTCCAAGACAAAATGGAGCAGGAGTTCCTTACTCTAACCCAAGGGTCATGACGGTGCTCGAGTATGAGGCACGTTTCGCGGAGTTGGCAAGATATACACCTCATATTGTGACCGATGAACGGCGGAAGGTGAAGAAGTTCGTGATGGGCCTTCGACCATCCCTGACGACCAGATTAGTGGCATTCAATCATCGGACGATGGAAGAAGCTCTTAGTGCGGCGTGTCGACAAGAAAGTAAAATGGACCAATATCAAGAAGAGAAGAAAGCAATGATGAAGAGGCCATCATCGACATTTCAGTGACAAGATCGCAAGAAGAAGAAGTCTTTCTCTCGACCGTCAGATTATGCACCGACAAAGGCAGCTTCACTACAAGCAGGTGGATCGGGAGGATCATCAAGAGACAAGGCAGAATGCAAGCATTGCGGAAAATGGCATGGTGGTAAGGAGTGCTGGATGGTGACTGATAGGTGTCTTAGATGTGGAAGCCCTGGTCACAAGATATATCAAGGATTGTCTGAAGGCACAGTTAACCACGCCCAGTAAAGCCCCTGTAGCGGCAATAGCAGCGCCAGCAGCAGCAAAGCCATTTAAAGTGTATTCGCATTGGCTAAGGAGGATGCGAAACAAGCGGACCATGTGACTGAAGGTACACTTTTAATATCCGGCTTCTATGCAAGAGTCTTGTTTGACACTGGTGCTACTCATTTGTTCGTGTCCGATCGGTTTTCAAAAATGTTGCACGATGAGTTGGGTTTGGTAGCAATGGACTTGAATGCGCCTCTTCAAGTGCACACACCAGCCGAAGCATTGTCCACTACAAGGAGTTATCCTTCCTTGCCCGTATGTGTTGAAGGGCGAGAATTACCTGGTCACTTCTATCTTTTGAAGATGAAGGACTACGACGCTATTCTCTATCTTGATTGGCTGGAGAAGCATTATGCACTCATTGATTGCCGGAAGAAGCGGGTTGTTTTTCACATTCCTGGCGAGAAGGAGTTTTTCCACCCTTTGCCTAAGATTGGGTCAGGAAAGTTTGTGGTCTCGACCATGAAGGCAGCCAGATCATTGTACAAGGGCTGCAGTGCATTCCTAGCTTGTGTAGTGGCCACAGTTGAGGCCAACCAAGAGTCATCACTTGAGGGGATTGAAGTGGCTCAAGACTTCTCCGATGTCTTTCCGGAGGATTTGCCTGGATTGCCGCTAGTCCGGGAGATCGAATTCTCTATTGATCTTTTACCCGGTACGACACCGATATCCAAAGCACCTTATCAGATGGCACCAGCAGAGATGGTAGAGTTGAGAAAGCAATTGCAAGAGCTGTTAGACAAAGGCTTTATTTGACCAAGTGTCTCGCCATGGGGAGCCCCAGTCCTATTTATGAAGAAGAAGGATGTGTCACTCCGACTCTGTATTGACTACCAGAAGCTCAATTAGGTGACGGTGAAGAACCGCTATCCTCTGCCTTGCATTGATGATCTCGTTGACCAGTTGCAAGGTGCTACGGTATTCTCGAAGATTGACTTGTGCTCAAGATATCATCAGTTACGAATCAAGGAGGAGGATACTTCGAAGATAGCTTTCCGAACCAAATATGGGCACTATGAATTCTTAGTTTTACCCTTTTCTCTAACGAATGCCCCGGCAGCATTTATGGACCTAATGAACCGAGTGTTTAAGCCCTATTTGGATAGCTTCGTGATTGTATTTATTGATGATGTGCTGATTTATTCCCCAGATGAAGCGTCTCATAGGGAACACTTGAAGATTGTTTTGGAGACTCTTCGGGCGCACAAGCTATATGCAAAGTTTAGCAAGTGCGATTTCTGGCTCAAGGAGGTTCAATTTCTTGGCCATGTAATATCTGGTAATGGCGTAGCTGTTGACCCATCAAAAGTCCAAGCTGTATTGGAATGGGAGGCTCCAAAGACTCCCACTGAAATTTAGAGTTTCCTAGGGTTGGCTAGTTATTATCAAAAATTCATTACAGGTTTTGCTTCGACTGCCGCACCTTTGACGATATTAACAAGGAAAGGAGTGAAGTTCGTATGGTCTGAGGACTGTGAACGAAGTTTCCAAGAGTTGAAGAATTGTTTGACATCCGCCCTGCTTTTGGTCCTGCCTAATAGCATCGACATGTTCACTCTCTACACTGATGCTTCAAGGATCGGAGTTGGTTGTGTCTTAATGCAAGGTGGTAGGGTTGTGGCGTATCCTTCCAAGCAATTGAAGGAGCATGAGAAGAACTACCCTATACATGACTTAGAACTGGTAGCTGTTGTTCATGCACTGAAGATTTGGAGACACTATCTCTATGGAGTCAAATTTGAAGTCTTCACGGACCACAAGAGTCTCAAGTACCTTTTCTCTCAGAAGGAGTTGAACTTGCGACAGAGGAGGTGGGTAGAATTCTTAAAGGATTATGATTTTGAGCTACTATATCACCCCGAGAAGGCAAATATGGTAGCCGATGCTCTTAGTCAAAAGATATCACTAATGCATCAAGATTGAAAGATGATTGAAGATGTTGTTCATTCCATAACATTGATCGAACCACAACTTTGCCAAACTTTTGTTGCTCAGTTATCCCTTAGGTCAACAGTTATGGATCGCGTAGTGAAAGCTCAACAAGATGATCCTCGATTGCAAGGGATGATTGGCAAGGCAGGTATTGCTCATGATAAAGAAGGTGTTATCAGATTTCAGCACATGGTCTGTGTGCCAGATGTGGCTGAGTTGAAAAATGAAGTTTTGGAAGAAGCCCACAGGTCAAAGTTCTCCATTCACCTTGGCAGTAGCAAGATGTATCAAGACTTGAAGCGAACCTTTTGGTGACAGGGTATGAAGAAGGATGTGGCTGAGTTTGTAGCCAAATATTTGATTTGTCAACAAGTGAAGGCAGAGAATCAAAGACCGTCTGGCTTAATGCAAAGGATTGAGATACCTCAATGGAAATGGGAGGACATCACCATGGATTTTATCACAGGGTTTCCCAGGTCCTTCAAGGGAAATGATTCTATTTGGGTGATTGTAGATCGGTTCTCAAAAACTGCACATTTTCTGGCCATGAAGAAGAAGCGATCTGTAGAAAGCTTGGCACGTTTATATGTTGAAAATATTATCAGATTGCATGGGGTTCCAAAGTCCATCATTTCAGACCGAGATCCTCGCTTCACATCGAGACTTTGGTAAGGATTGCAGAATGCTTTTGGATCTCAATTGAAGCTTAGCTCGGCATATCACCCCCAGACAGATGGCCAGTCTGAGAGGACGATTCAGACATTGGAAGATATGTTGAGAAATTGCGTACTAGACTGGAAGGGAGATTGGGAGCGACACCTACCTTTAGTAAAGTTTACCTATAATAATAGCTTTCATGCAAGTATCGGCATGGCTCCATTTGAAGCCTTGTATGGAAGACCGTGCAGATCTCCTCTATGTTGGGAAGAGGTTGGTGATAGACAATTGATCGGGCCTGAGGTGGTGCAAGAAACGTCCGAGAAGATTCAGCTGATCCAGCAAAGACTGAAAGCAGCGCAAGATCGACAGAAGAGTTATGCGGACAACAGAAGGAAAGACTTGGCTTTTGGGATTGGTGAGCATGTTTTCCTCAAGGTATCACCTGCCAAGGGAGTGGCGAGATTTGGCAAGCAAGGAAAGTTGCATCCGAGATTTATCGGACCTTTCGAGATTTTGGATCGAGTGGGTGACGTGGGGTATCGGTTGGCACTACCTCCATCTATGGTAGCAATCCATCTGGTGTTCCACGTGTCTATGTTCCGTAAGTATGTCTATGATCCTACACACATTATCAGTTATGAAGGCTTGGAGTTCCAACCGGATCTGTCATACGAGGAGCAACCAGTTCGAATTTTAGATCGTAAGGAGCAGGTTCTCCAAATCGAAGACTATCCCATTGGTGAAAGTTTTGTGGAGGCATTTTTCTCAAGAGGAAGCATCATGGAAGCTTGAAGATGGTATGAAGAAGAAATATCCTCATATGTTCGGTATGTATCTTACCTCAAACTTCGAGGATGAAGTTTCCTTTAAGGGGGAGAGGGTGTAGTGCCCGAGAATTTTTTCAAAATTAATAAAGTATTTCTATTGTTTAAATTGATAAAATATTTATTTAGTACATAAAATGTTAATTTGCAACTAAATAAATAAAATAGATAATGCATTAAATAAAAGTTTTTCGATAATTGTAAATCTAAAAATTTTTAGCAAATAAAATTTTGTAACTTAAGTCAATTATTGATTAAAACATTTTCGACGTTACATCTATTCAAAAGAAGAGAAGAACACATGAATACATATACACAATTATGGGAAGTTTGGGATAGGTTTCACAATTTCATATTTTTACTATTCACTCAATTTTATTTTTTCGTCACAAATTTTATTTCATATTTTTCCATGATAAAATAAATGGAGGTGATTAATGAGTAACAATTAGATTTTTCAAATTCTTTTTATATTGTGAGATATCAATTTTTTAAACCTTTGAAGAAAAACTCACGTGTATACATATATGTATAATAGGAAAACATGTGAGAGATAGTGAGTTTTAAATGAAGCTCACGTAAATGGATATAGGTATAATAGGAGAAATGGGTGAGAGATAGTCGGTTTTAAATGAAGCTCATGTAAATGCATATAGGTACAACCGGAGAAATGGGTGAGAAATATACTATTCATTTTGGGGGTGATTTTTATTTCATGGGTTTCTATTTATTTTATATTTTTCTATGATAGAGTAAATTGAGATGATTAATGGGTAATGATTAGATTTTTTAAATTCTTTTTATATTATGAGATATCTATTTTTTAAAGTGGCTAATGAATAGTGATAATCACAGTTCATTTTGATGAGATTAATATTTATTTTAAGGGCAATTTTTAGGTCATGGGTTTCTATTTATTTTATATTTTTATATGATAGAGTAAATTGAGGTGATTAATGTGCAACAATTAGATTTTTTAAATTCTTTTTATATTGTGAGATATCAATTTTTAAAGTGGCTAATGAATAGTGATAACCACCGTTCTTTTTGATGAGGTTACTATTCATTTTGGGGATGATTTTTATTTCATGGGTTTTTATTTATTTTATATTTTTATGATAGAGTAAATCGAGGTGATTAATGGGTAATAATTAAATTTTTTGAATTCTTTTTATATTGTGAGATATCAATTTTTAAAGTGACTAATGAATAGTGATAATCGTTTATGCGTTACTGTGCGTGAAATTCGTTTTACCGGCGGCACGATCCTTGCGTGGGATTGATCGTTTCAGAGTTTCCCCTTGCTATTAGATTTAGGTTAATTTGAATTAAGAGTTGAGATTTAAAACCCATGATAACAACTGTATGACCCTTTAAAGGGTCGGATTGGAAGGGAGTTAGCACTCCTTTTCCTTCATTTTCTCTTCAAGTCGTAGGAGGCGTTGATGTTTTTATTTTTTCCTCTATTCTGAGAGTGAAGGGTGTGGGCGCTCTTGTTGTCCGGTTGTTAGCCAGAGAGGTTAGAAGGGGAGGTTGTGCGAGGATATCTTTCGAAGGACTCCTAGACTGAAGAGACTACATCGAGATGCGTGTTCTTTTGATCCGTCGTTTTCTTCGTTAAGGTAAGTTCTTAAAATTCAAAACATCATTGTTCATGTTCTAAACTACTTTCAGAGGTGTTAGTTAAAAGAAAACATGTATAGTCATGAGACATAGCTCTTGGTACTCATTTTGATTTTGTTTCAAATTCTATTCTGTTTAGCTAAGTATATCATTGTGGTGTGTTAGCACATCCATGCAAGTCCCAAAACTCAATTGTCCTTTTTATGTGGTTTAGACTCCTTCGGTGTTTTGGGTTAAAAGAATTTGTAAAGTATGAGGACCAAGACTACTATGTTGTT
The DNA here is from genome assembly GCA_022559845.1 of Amorphophallus konjac. Classification (NCBI taxonomy): domain Eukaryota; kingdom Viridiplantae; phylum Streptophyta; class Magnoliopsida; order Alismatales; family Araceae; genus Amorphophallus; species Amorphophallus konjac. The sequence continues at coordinate 78,397,687 of CM040123.1, read as the reverse complement.
TTCTGGGCTTTTTCATCTATCTATGTGATTTGTGTAAGGATCATCTGAGTTTTAAGTGAAAATAAAAGGTGATGTTTGGTATCGGATAAAAGTTGAGGAGAATATGTGTAAGTCATTCTAGGATAATTTATGTTTAGTCTTATTCTCATGTACGTTTGGTACACAAGGGGTGAAATGGGATTAACCCTATTTTCCTTAACCCAGCTTATCCCCGCCCGTTTTAACCATACCAAACGTAGAATGAGATTAGAGCGGGGATATCCCCGCTCTAACCCGATACCAAACAGCCTATAAGGGTTTCTATGGACTGCATTGACGCGGCCTCTTCCAGAGTGCTGACTGAGTTGACGTAGCCTTTTCTAGAGTGCTGACTGCGTTGACGCAATCTCTCCTAAAGCCCTGACTGCGCCGACGCAACCCCTGGCTGGGTCGACGCAGCCCTTTGAAAACTGCAAGGCTGGGTCGACACAACCCTTGACTGGGTCGACGCACCTTGTGCTCTGTCCTAGTTTCCAGAAACCCATAAAAAGAGAGTTTTAAGAGTCCAATTTAATTCAGAAAAATCTAAAAAATTGGAAATGATAGAAGACCAAGTTAGTAACTCACTATAAAAATTTCGTGCTCACAAAATTTCTGTACTTGTAGTTATGAATTATTTTCTACGCATGTGTAACCTAGAAATAAACTTGTTTTCTCTTATACAGAAACCTAAAATCTATCATAATGTATTTTCATGAAACCTTCAGGAATTAAACTATCTTGACCGTAACTGAGGAGTGTTGGAAAGTGTGTTGAATTACAGATTTGTGAAAGGAATACATTGTGGTATATGGTCTTTGGTGCATTATATATATATGTGTATATAAGTTGAACTATTATATGGGCTATATGGACACTGCTGCCATAGAAGGTTCTAGAGCCAAGCTACAAAAATACCCCTGTGGGGAGTCTCACTCTGTTCTAACCTCGAGGGCATGAGGTGAAATCTTGGAGGTGGACAAGTTTCACTGGTTAAGGTGGGGAGAACTTCCCTCGGTTCTGCGCAGTAACCAAGACTCGTCACCATTGGCTAGGCAACTGAGTGTCTATCTGTCTGACCTTCTGATGGTGGTTTAGGCACTGTGTCTAGGCTATATGTTATCTGAAATTCTGTCTCTATATCTAAAATCTACAAAGACATGACTTCTGAAATTGTGTAAATTCTGAATTTATGTTTTTCTGAAATCTGTTCAGTCATATGCAATTCTGTGAATTTATGTTTGTTTATTTGAAAATCTGAGCAGGCATGCAGACATGTGAGTTCTGAAGTAAAAAAAAGCTATAGTCATACAAACAACTGTTTTCAATTACAAACCTATTTTTCCATCTCTAGCAACATGCTTTCAGATATTCTAACAATCATTTATTTCTGTAAGTCTAATAATCCTCGAAGTAGGTTAGGCGTAGAAAAAGGAAATGATTTGACTTTAGTAACTTGTTGGGTCTATTCCTAGACTCATGCTTGCTAACCATTTTCAGGTGATTCTCGTGATGAGGACGAGGAGTTAGTACGTAGTGACTCCGATCGAGAGGATTTGGTGTAATCTTTAGCGATCTTTTCTTTCCAGTTGAGGTGGTTGTTGTTAGAAGATTTAAATTTTGTAATAATAGACTGTTGAGCATAACCTTTATGTATTATCATAATTGGACTATTGTGGTTTTGGTATGTGATCTACTTGATGGAGATGAGAAATTTTCTTCCCCTGATAATCGTGTTCTCGTTATTTATGTAATTCATCAACCAATTATGTTCTGTTGAGTTGTTCCCACTGTAGCATTCCCCTTAAGTCTAAAGAGAGTTGAAAACTAGACCGGATCCTAAGGTGGGGTGTTACACGGGGGACCTCCCTCGTGACGTTGTGGAGCTGCGGATCCTCCTCGAGGTGGAGAGGAGGTAGCGGACCCAGGAGCTCGAGATGGAGAGGTGGGAGAGATCGAGGAATAGAGAAGAGCGGCATGAGCACGAGCAGGAGGCGCTTGAGCTGAGAACCCAGCTTGGCGCCCTTGAGGAGCACTTGAGGGCCGTGGAGCAGTGCTCCTGGAGAGGCCGAGAGAGAGCGCAGCGTGAGGGGCGGCCCAACGCCTACTCCAGCACCGGTTACCTGGTTGGCTCCTCCACGCAGTAGAGGAACGAGGTGGACGTGCGACCGCGAGGCGAGAGATCAACCGCCACTCAGGGGCCGATGGGGCCCCCGTGAGTTCCTCCCAGGGACAGAGGTGAGGCAGAGAGTAGAGAGAGGAGAGAGGAGGGTGAGAGCTAGGGAGACTTTGTTGTACACCACCTCCTTTATACTTTGTACATGCACATATTTATGATAGTGCAATAAAAGAAACATTATTCATGTTACCTGATTGCTTTGTTGTGTTCTCCTATGTGCTTGAACTTCTCCTGTCCATGTGTGTCATAATTCTTCAACAAACAGGTTAGTAACTCTGTTCGACTTGGCCCCTTACTCAATAAGCAAGGGGGGTGTCCTTCTGACCTTGATAAAGGGTCAAGGGGCCAAGTCTTTTATCAACTAAGGTGAATAAAATGATTAAAAGAAAGACTTTAAGTAATGCAATCATGCAAGCAAACAGATGCAAACAGGAATTGAAAATATGATCACACATAGTGCAAGCAGACAAATGATGATTTTTTAGGCCTTTTTGATGTTTGTTTGTTTTAATTTATTTTTTTGTTTATTTTTGTGGTGTTGTCTTTTGTTTTGTTTTGTTTTGTTTTTTGTTTTGTGTTTTTGTGCTCTTTTATTCTCTTTTTTTGTTGTTTTTTTTATTTTTTTGTTTGTGAGGCTTAGGATGGTACATAGGTCATAAAACCTTACTCATTCACCATATTAAATTCCCTAACCATTCTTAAATAACTTAATAAGGGGTCAACGTGCTTGAAGTTTGTGCTTTTACTCAAAATCTCGCGCAACACATCCTCCCAAGTCCATCTTTGCCGTCCTTTAAGCTTATGACATATCGCGGAGGGAGAAAAGAAGAGGATGTTAGAGGAAGTTCAAGAGGGGGTTCGAAAGACCGGGAGACTTCCCTCCCCTACCCTATTGCCTGTTGGGGTTCGATCTTTGGCTTAGGGAAATTTCTTTGTTGCCCTTTTCCCTTTGAGATGCATTCTTATGACCAAGGTTTTCCCTGCAGGGACTTTACCCTCTTGACATACATTTTTTGTTATTTTTGTTATTTCTTCCTTTTTGAGATAAAGAACTAATTTTACTTGGGCTTTTGACATATTGTTCTCTTTTGAGTCACAACTTCCACCTACTAGGGCGGCGAGTAGGTTTGATGGTCTAACCCAAAGCCTCGCTCCCCCTCGTGAATCGAAGAGAAGAGAACGGGTAGTGCCTTTCACTCTTAGCGTGGCTTTGACTTTCCTCAGATTTTGCACCGCTTGAGTTCAAGAGCTAAGCGTGTTGTGTGTGCGCGTGTTGACCCCGAGTTAAATTACCAAGAGTGGAAAATGAATTAAAGATTTTAGTTTTTCGAGTTTCGTGGCCCACGTACCATGCCAGCCTATGATTTTTTCTTATTTTTTTATTTTTTTTAGGCTTAGGGATAGTACTTTTTAAGATAGAGTTTGTTCCAAGAAAGAGCCAGTTCTTCCCCTTTAGCATTAACCAATTTATAATAATTGCCAAGATAAACTTATCGTATTACAAAAGGCCCCTCCCAATTTGGTTGGAGTTTTGAACGGGGTCCGCCAGATTTTACAAATATTCTTTCGATTACCATTTCACCAACCTTGAATTTTCTCTCAATTACTTTCTTTTGGTAAAAAACATGAGCCTATTTTGATAAATTCGTGCATGTTTAGCGGCGGTCAGACGCCTCTCATTTAAGAGTTCCAATTGTGCAACGAGAGATTCACGGCGCTCATCAATAAAAAACTCCTTGTCCAGTTGTACCCTAAGAAAAGGTATAAGGATCTCATAGGAGACTATCGCCTCCATTCCATAAGTAAGTGCGAATGGGGTTTGCCCGATGGGTGTACGGATGGAGGTATGGTAGGCCCATAGAGCTTCGACGAGCTTCTCTGGCTAGTCCAAAAATTTATTAGCTTCACATGTTTTCTTGATTATCTTAATTAAAGTTTTCTTGGTTACCTCTGCTTGACCATTGCCCTGTGGATCATAAGGAGATGAATGATGCAATGCAATCCTATACCTGTTACAGAGGTCTTGAAGCTCTTGAGAGATAAATTGTGGTCCATTGTCGGTGATGATGGAACTTGGGATGCCGAACCTGGCAATGATGTTCTTCATGATGAATTTGCATACTGTTGACACTTTAATCTCCACATAAGCTTCCGCTTCCGCCCACTTGGTGAAGTACTCTGTCACCGTGAGTATGAATGATTTTGGTTTAGTGAGGAGGTTAGCATCACCAAGAGGTCCAATGATATCGAAAGCCCACATGGAGAAAGGCCATGGGGAGGATACAAGATGGAGTGAAGAAGCAGGAGAATGAATCTTGTCGGCGTGTAATTGGCACTTGACACACCTTCGAACATAGATGGAACAATCCTCTTCTAGAGTGGGACAATAGAAGTCTAGCCTAAGGATTTTCTTTGCTAGCATCTGGCTATTGACATGACCCCCACAGACTCCAGAATGCGCCTCTTCCACGATCTTCGATGATTCGTCATCATCGAGGCATCTAAGAAGAACACCAGTAAGACCCCTTCTATATAGCACGCCTCCAACCAGAGTGTATCTTTGGGCAACTCTCCTGATGGCCTTCTTCTCTTCTACCGTGGCTTCTTCGGGATAGGACTGATCTTGACAATATTTTGTAATCTCATAATACCATGGCTTCTCCTCATCAGCCAATTCTTCTTCTAAGTCCTAAAGCATTACCTCTTTATTCTTAATGATCTCTCCTTCCTTAACCTTCTTAAGCAACTTCTCCTTTACCCTAAGGAACGTGACATCCTTGATAGCAGGAGTGAGACGCCTATGGATGATGATGGAATGGAAGTTCCTTCCGAGAGGAAAAGACAAGGAGGAAGCGCGTGAAGCGAGAGCATCAGCTAGGATGTTTTGGTTGCGAGGAACATGGACAAAGATCAATTTGGAGAAGAGCTTGGCATAAACCGATGTGAGTTCTTGGTAGGGTTTAAGCTTAAGATCAAACGTGCGACATTTGGTAAGCACTTGGCGAAGAATAAGCTGACTATCACCTACAATCCACAATTGGGTGACACCATATAGATGGGCGGCCTCAAGTCTGGCCAGAAGAGCCTCGTATTCAGCTATATTATTAGTGACCAGAAATGCAAGCTAAAAGGCTTGTGGAATGGTGACTCCCTCAGGTGATAGAAGAACAATGCCGATCCCCTTAGCATGAGAGTTCAGAGCTCCATCAAAATGTACTATCCACATAGGATATGAGGGTTGGTTGACAGACATCAGTTCCTCATCTGGAAACTCCGATCGAACAGGATCAAATCTAGGGAGAGGGTGATGGGCAAGATGTTCTGCTATGGCATAGCCTTTAATCACTTTTTGCTGAATGTAGACGATGTCGAACTGAGAAAGGAAGCTTTGCCATCGTGCTAACCTATCGGTAAGAACATATTTTTTAAGGAGGAATTTAATGGGATTCATGCGAGCAATAAGGTGGTCCATTGTTCTGAGTTGCATTCGCATTTGCATAAGTCTGTTTGTCTCCCACCTTCTTCCCTCACATCATCTCCCCCTCTCCTTTTAATCTTTGAGCCCTTAGTTCCCTCACTGTATTTCCCTGACTTTCCTGTATAAAGTCTCCATTTGCGCTCATGGAGCGCCATTTTTCTCCTGTAAATTACTCTTCTTCTTCCCCGTCTTCCTATGCCCGTGTGGATTCCTCTTCCCACGCGGGCCCGTCTTCTCGTGGCCCTTCCGACCCGCAAGAAAATCTCATGGCCCACCTATCATCTCTCGCTTGCCAAACGGCCCCGGTCTAGACCTAAAAATTCATCGCTAATCTTAATGGGCCTTATTCTCATAACGGGCCTCCCTCTTCTACTCTTAGTGGGCCCCCTTCCTTTAACGGGCCCTCTTATTCTATTAATGGGCCCCATGTTGCTGCTGGCCCAATCAGTCCTTATTCCCACATCCATGATCCTTCTAGGCCCACGTATCCTTCCACTCCTAGAATGGGCTTTCCTTCTTCTCAGTCCGGATCTCCTTATCCGGCCCAATATCATAATCCTGGTCCAAATTCACACTCTCTTGCTCAGGTTGGCTTACATCTTTCCCGATCTCTTCCCATCGAGGAGATGATTACTCAAGCCCAACGCCAGCTTGATGAACTTCAACGTCAAATTGATCCCAAAACTTCTTTGAGTGTCCCATTTGCATTCCAAGGTCTTCAGCTTCCACCGCGTTCACAAATTCCTGCATATCGTCACTATGATGGAGCCGGTGACCCCTACGTGCACTTGAAGGAGTTTCTTTATGAGTTAGCCCAATTCCAACATGACCAACATTTGATGGCCTATCTGTTTGGTCTGTCTCTAGAAGGCCCAGCTCGGGATTGGTTCTTTTCATTATCGCAAGATCAAGTGGTGAATTTTCAAGCCGTTCAAGAGAAGTTTATTTAGCAGTTTCAAGACCGGGTTGGGCCCAAGTATTCTATGGTGGATCTGACCCATGAAAAGATGAACCCGATGAGGAGTTCTAAACCTTTACCGACCACTGGCGTTGCTTGGCCGCTCAAGTCCCGGGGCATATTTTGGAGGGAGAGCAAATCAAGATGATCATTTCTAATGCGATGCCCGAATATCGGTTCATCTTAGCCTTGAACGATATCACCTCATGGCAACAGCTTTATAGACGAGCCCGCTTCATCTGCCAACAACTCCTAGTTTCCCTTGACCCCGAGTCCCCTCCACCATCTATGCCCACATACGCCTCCTATCCATCACCTTCCATGAGTCAGCCATACACCACATATCCTTCAACAAGTCGGCCTTCCGCTCCCCCACACCCATATACCTCCACATGTCCCTCCACATATCAACCCTCCACGAGTCAGCCCTCCGCCTCTTCATATCCGCATGAACCTCCACCTCCGGTCAAGGAAACACCACACCCCGAGCAGGTGGATGCCGTCTATATACCCCCTCATCCTGCTCCGCATATGCCTTCACCAAATCCTTCCCTTAGCCATGCGCCATTGCCTACGCAACCTCCGTTTCCATCCCCGCAACCTTCTCCGTCACCTTCCCATATCCCTCGGCATCCACCATGCCCGAAGCGGGCTTCTTCTCCATCGTTGTCGGAGTCTCTTACAGACATTTTTAGGGCATTGATGGCCGCTCACGCATTACAGCTCCCTCCAATTGTGCCTTGCCGACCCGCGGCCAGGGATGTGTTCAATATTGCGATTTTCATCATCAGCAGGGGCATTTGATCAAGGATTGCCCTGAGTTTCAGGAACTTGTTTATGGCCTGGAAGATGATAAGAGGATTGATTGGGCCGCCATGCATGAAGCTATTTTAAATCTCCATAATAAGAAGCAAGAAGTGCCGCCCAGGCAACCATCTCCGTCACAAGACCAGGGGCACCCCTGTGACTCTTTGAGTAGTATTGCACCCGCTCCGTCACCTACTCCACTACCCAATCCCTCACCTATTTCATCACCTACCCCCGCACCTTCACCATCTCCTACGTAACCTCCACAGCCTCCACCAACCCAAGCCTCTGCTCAGGCTAGTGCTACCTCTTCTTCCTCTTCCATTTCCACCATTGCTTCTACTCCCGACGCCGCTCGACGTGTCGTGTCGATACGTTGAAGGTGGGCGTCACGACCCTCCAATTCCTCCGCCTCACCACCACTGTTACCATCCTCACCTCCACGACCTCCATCGACCACATCACCCTCTCCACCATCTCTAATACCCCTACCGCTATCACCATCGTCTTCACTGCCTCCCCTCCCAGCGACCCCTCTTCCGTCACTTCCACCATCTCCACCGCCTTTACCCTCCCCTTCGCCATCGTTGCCCGAGCCTGAGCAGGCTATACCTATACCCACATCTCCACTTTCACCTTTACCCTCTCCTACGCCTCCACCTTTGCCTTTACCCCCACTTACGCCTTCTGAGCCTTTACCCACGCCTTCCAAGCCTATTACCTCCACTTCTCCATCCCTTTCCACCCCATGGAGTGGGTGCGCGCTATCTCTGGTGCCTCTTGGGTCTGGTCCCCAGGGAGATAATGAGCCGAGCCAGGTTTCAATTGTGTATTTCAAGATTCAAGATGTCATTTGCTGCATGCCAATCCGGGTCCTGGTCCCTGGGTATTTTGGGGATAATGAGCCTGCATTTTCAGAAATGGTTGCAAAGAAGAGTTCACTTGCACTAGTGCCAGTTTCTTCACAAGCGAGGCCGGTGGCAATCTCATTGCTTGCCGGGGGATTCACTATCGATACTGTTATTTCTCCTCACTCGATTGCTATTCAATTCACTGGCCAAGAGGGGTTCTATACTCGGATTGTGCTAACCCATACGGCCGCCAGGAGCCTGATGGATTCCCTATACAAGGGGCAATTGGTTGTATCTTCTACACTTTCCAAGGACATTCTGCACTCGTTATGCAATCTCCCTCGGTTTATTGGTGAATCGGCCACGTCAACGCCGCGCATTACTCTCCCTCAGTTTTGTCCTGCTCTTCTGGTAAGTGAGTTATGCTTCATGCCGGATTGCCGAATGCAGATGCCGAATCTCATGTTGCTAGTGCCGAGTGACAAGACTCCGTGGTTTTCTGATGTTCATCCTAAGGAGTTACTTGTTCAAGGATGTCCGCCTATGGTTAGCACTGGGTGTCTAGGGGCAATCGCCCCAACAAAGCTGCATATTCATGACCGGGCTAGGTCGTCTGTTAGATGGGCCCGTTATTTGAGGAGACATTGTAGATCAAGAAGGCCGAAGGTATGGGTCCGCACCAAGCAGGCCCGTGTTCAAGAGATTGCTGCTAAGAAGAGGCGACGGCGCAAGTACAAAGGCCGCATGTTGTGCACTCGAGGGGCCGCTGCTTCTTCTTCTCCTTTCCTCTATTCATCATTTCTTCTACTCAGCTCCCACCCTTGGGTGGTGTATTTACCTTCTCCCAATCCAATTTCTGTTGTTTTCTCCTCTCTTTTCGAGTCCACAAACCCCCATTCTTCTTTTTCCCCTCATCCGGAACCTCCGGATTCTCCATTTTCTCATGATTTTAGGCCTCAGCCTACGTCATCCTTCCATCCCACCTTTGGGACTTCTTATGATCCTTCTCATCCAGTATCCTCGGGTTCTACTTCTCATTCTCTTTCCCCGACCTTGTCGGGTGTTTATGATTCTTTATCCCCGACCTTGTCGGGTGTCTATCATTTCCCTTCCCCGACCTTGTCGGGTGTTTATGCTTCTTCTTCCCCGCCTCTGGCGGGTGATCGCTATTCCTTTTCTCCGACCACATCGGATGATTCTTATTCTCCCCTTTCTTCTTACTCCACTTCACCCTTTCAGAGTTCTTGCCCTTTTTCTTTCTATTTTCGAGGCCTTAGCCCGCCTTGATCTCAGTTAATCCATGTTTATTCTGTATCTGGTTCCTTGTTATCAGAGCCTCAGTGCCTTAACGAGGGAGTTCTAGCCCTCCTCTCTCTTCCTTTTTATCCCTTCTTCGTCCAGTATGATGTCTGCCACTCCTCTGTGTCGAGGAATCCAATCCTTTGCACTACTTTCATCCTTTATCCTGGCAAGCAAGGAATACAAAGCTACTCGCGCTCCTCAAAGGTCGATGATCGAGATCGCTTCAGGATGCCGATTTCCACGCCATGGATTTGAAAATGTATCTTTTATTTTGTGCAAGCACATGTTATCATTGCTATTACTCTATTATTTCTGCACGTGGTTATAATGTTAATTCATTGACATAGTGGCTTTAGGAGTCTTTGTTTAATTATATCTTAACTTTGTGTCAAATAAAAAAGTTAGCTTCTGCAGCATTCTTAGGCTAGTGATAGCTCCGTGCTGGGAGTCCAGTTCCTTCCCCGATCGTTGAGGGTGTCCTTTTTAGCCCGGGTTTTTCACACACTTCACAGTAAGCCATAGCCGATTCCTCTGAGGCACACCGTTGCTGCTTTGGCCATACCATGCGTATGCACAAAGGTCTTTTCTTTTCTCTGCTCGGCCGAGTGCAGGGGCAAGAGATGAATGGATGAGATGACCAACCTAAGCGCTCCCTAATACGAGAGAGGTCTCAAATAGGGGCAGTCTTGGCCCTCAAAAGTGAGCTTCCACGCTATATCTGGCCAATAAGGGCTACCAAAATGAGAAAATAATTCAATGCAAAATTATGATTGGAAGGCATGGCAAGAGTGGCAGTACAATTCCCCGCGGGACGTCATGAGCCCGGTCGCATGCGTGCCTGATAAATATCGGTCTAAAAATCAAAAGACACAAAGCCCCGGCGCAACAGACTGTATCTTTGAGGAGTAGTGCCCTGGAAGGAAGTCGAGTCCTAATATCTCCCATCATGCATAAAGCTTGTCTCCAATTTTTCTTCTATTTCTCCCTCTTAGGCTTGGTTGTATCCCGGATATGGCCTTAGTAGGGGCACCGTTCTTTAGAGGCGGTTGGTTGTGGCGAGTCACCCTCATATGCATGCCCTGCTTAAGGAGAAGCCTTTAATGAGAGGGGTTGGAACGACGATCCCTGGCTAGTAGTTCGAGCCCGTCTTTGGGCGCAGCGGATTACTATTTCAAAAATTCAAAAAAAAAAAACAAAAAAGGGGAAATATTGCCAAAAATACAAAAAATGAGATATTATCAAAAGTCCAAAAAAAATCAAATATTATTGAAAATCCAAAAAAATCAGGAAAATTGAAAAATCTAAAAAATATTTATCTGTTTATTCCTTTCTATCTATTTATTTTGAGGACGGATACGTGATCTGTTTGCTAAGTGTGCATGTTACAGGTGTTCAAGTTTCCTTTATCTTTCGCTTTGCCTCCTGTTCACGACTTCTGATATGTTCTCTCTTCTTCAATCTATATCTCTCGATCTGTCCTTAAGCTTGTGTCCTTCTCAACTCTCGCTTCATCTCATCATGTCTCTATGAGAGGGCATTCCCTCGCGATTTTGAACCTAGCAAGTTCTGCTTCATCCGATCTTCGGGCTTTGATTGAAAAATGTGTTTGTTATCTTTTGTCCCCCTTCTTGGTTGTCACACGTGTTTTATGTCTGCCATGTCTTTGTTTCATATGTCTTTGTCCGTCCGTGACATCACACGTGGTGTCCTTGTCACACGTGTCTTTGTTCGTCCGTGTCATCGCGCGTGTTGTCTTATGTCCCCCGTGGTGTTGTCCTACGTGTCTTTGTCCCACCGTGTTGTGGTGTTGTCTTATTCCACCGTATTCTTCAATCTCACGCATGCTTGCCATTTGTTCTTGTGATGTTTGTTATGCCATTATGTTTTTTTCAATGTTATGTTCGGTTCATGTTCAGTCATGTTACGTTATCCTCATGCTTGTTCATGTGGTTGTGTCTTATTCAAAAATCCAAAAAAGGCCGTTTCGCCTGCATAGGTAAGTCAGGTATGGCTTTCTATCCCTACTCATTATTGCATTATTATATGGTATTATGCTATATTATCTCAAGAACCAGTTGGTTATCTACGTGTTCCAAGATTTGATGTTCCGCTATAACAAAATAATGATGATCCAGGTTCACGTATTTAATCATCGGATAAGCTGTTAGGTTGGGAAAACTAGGGGACGATAGTTCTATCTCGCACACCGTGGTTGCGGATAGTGTCCTGACCCTAATTTCCCCAGTCTAGCAATATTATTCTCGAGTATTTTCTATTTTGTGGCTTTCTTTGCATTTGTTTTAATGATTTCTTTTATTTTAGCCCAGCATGCATCATACGCATCTTTTAAGCATTCATGACCCATGGTGTGTCCGAAAGTGTCCCGTCAGTGATAGATGATGGTGCGTTCATGGTTTCAAGTAAGAGGAACAATTCCATTCAGAGTTGGAAGGTTCTCTCTGGTCCGTTCACCTGGTCCGATTGACTGAGGGTCCCGTCTGGAGTTTTTAGTCCGGTTCTTTACTTTTTGCTGCTTATTCCGATCTCCTCATTGGTCCGAGGGATTGTGTCCCCCATGAGGTTGATCGTGTGTTTTCCTTTTCGTTTAGTTAGTTTCTCCAGATTGGTGTCATTTTGGCCCGATCATTCCTTGTGTTTGGTTCGGAGTTTTCTGGAAGATTCCTATCGCTCGTCGACAAAAAAAATGGGTGTCTTTTACCTTAACACCCATTTTTCAGTCTGCTCTGCTTCATTTTCGCTTCATCTTCATGTTCCATTTCGCTTTCGCTTCACCTCCGCTCGCTCCCCTGCAAAGAGGACGTTAAGGAGGGGCATCTGTTGACACCCGTTTTTTACCTATGAGTTGAGTCATTCCTCTTAACATCATTTGTTGATGACTCGAGTTGTCTATTGCTCATTGGGCTATTTTCAGGCACGTCTTTGGGCTTATTTCATGGGTACCTCCCTCCCTGACTAGGTTTGCTCTCAAATTAGGGTTTGATGGGCCTTGATTTCAATTGGTTTTGGGATAAGTGGGCTCATTTATCCTATTGTATCAATTTCAATTATCCAGGCTTTACACGGTCTAACGACCAGCCGTTTAGTAACTGGGCGGTCTTCTTTGAACCGTTTAATGATTTATCTGATATTTATTTGATTTTCTTAATTTCCACCGACAAGCCTTTGCACAGTCTGGAATCAGCCATTCACATCCTTTGAACGGCATGTCGTTAGACCATCCAGTTCCTAGAGGCCTAAGCTGGTTGATTTTTCATATAATTATCTATTTATCCTATTTTTCAAGATTTATCACCGACATGTGTACGCGGCCTAGTATTAGACCGTTCTATTGATTAAGTGCTCTTGCAATAGACCGTTTTATCCTGAAGAGTCCCACGCCGTGATGGCCGGTCAGTTCGATGGGATAATTGGATAATTCATATTTTTATTTATTTATCACTGATAGAATTGGACGATCTAGTAATAGACCGTGCAATTCTATGTGTGGCCTATCGCGTGACCGCGTACATGCTCGAAAACTATGGATTGTTTGGATTTTCTCTCTCCATCAGTGGTGAAACCCCTAACTTCTCCCACCCATTTCTCCGCGGTTTCTCAACCAAATTGGGTGTCATTTGATTTGGGCGAGAGATTAGAGGATTATCTACGAATTTTATTTTGCAATCTCGGATTTTTATCCACTAAAAATCCCAATTTCGAGGTTGGACTTTTAGGGCTCTATAAATAGTACCCTTAGTCCAAGCTTGAAAAGGGGGGGAGATCTAAGGTCGACGGTGAAGCCCTGCCGCATTCTCGAGCGATCTACAGTTAGGGAGGGAGGCTTTCTACACCCCCTTAAGCCTCCGGTTCAGGGAGTAGCTTTGTGCTTTGAGTCTTTGTTTGGTCGTCCCACCGTCTTTTGCTTCTTTGCATGCTCTTTCCCATCACATTGCACCCACATTTGTCACCGTTGCATCTCATTCTATACATCATTCCTATTATTTTCACGCCCTATAGGGGTTTAAAAACCTTCCAGGTATCCCCCACTCCATGTCATTGCATTACTTTTCTCTTCTTTCTTCTAGTTACTACACCTCGCAGGACTGATTTGGGTTTCCCTTCTGTGTTCGTCACGTTGTTTTGCAGGTCAGCATCATCCTAGCATGAGGCCCATCCCCTCTGGCCGGCCGAAAGGGGTGGAGGATCAGATCCTACGACTTGAAACCTGGTGGCACTGAACGGTCTTCCTTCCGTCCGTCTGAATAGGAGAGCGGTCCCCGTCAAGCCGTTCTACTTCTTCCTACGGCCTCCTTCAGACCATCCCGTCGTCAGCCAGGCTTCGTCCTGTGTTCTTCCCAGCACTGGTGAGCGGTCTATCGAGCGACCGTGCGATTCACAGGGCGGTTCTTCCAAGACCGTGTATTCCTGCAGTGCTATTGTGAGGCGAGTGTCTCTCTTTTCCAAGGTACGGGTGCATCCTTTTGCATTTTGGTATCTTGGTGGCGATCACGATCACACATACTTCTCCACCTTTTCTTATCTCCTTTCATTTTGCTTGTTTTTATATCTTGATTTAGAAAAGGAAGGCAAGAGAAAGGAAGAGGGAGGAAAACATGTCAACAAGTATCTCTCAACTTCTCAGCCATTGCCCTCCATCTATCAGCGTATTGCACGAAATCCTCCTCGGGCTTCATTTTCTCAGCAACTAAATCAATAACACACATAGACGGACCCACACGGTCCCTATACTTTTGCAGGAATTTTTTTTGGACAATATCAAAGTCGCTGGCCTCGGTTGGCTCATGAGAATAAAACCATTCGAGGGTCGGGCTATCAAGAGACCTTCTAAACAAATATGCTAGAGATGCCTTATTGTTCTGCCAAAATGAGGTTTCATACATAAAGTCCTTCAAATGAATGAATGGGTTACCCGTTTCATTATAGCGCCAGAAGTTAGGCATCTCGGACGGAGGCAAGTGAAAGACCGGCAATGTTGGAAGAGTGACTTCTGGAGTGTCCTTGGGAATGGAGACCTTCTTAAGTTGCTCCTTCATGTTGGCAATCTTTTGGAGGAGAGTTTGGGTAACCGACTCGGCCGAGGCCAGATTAGCATGGAATTGATGTTGAATAGGCCTTCTCAAAAGTTGAGGCGGAGGTAGGTGTTGTGGCATAACCACAGAATGACTAGCCAGTTGCACCGACGCAATAGGAATTGGAGTTTGTGGACACGACGGGTGATGGGATAGAGGTTTATGCAAGACCGCCTGGTCACTAGAAGTGTTGGTTTCAAGACTACCCACGACCTGAGGAGGATTGGAAGAAGAGGATGGGATAGATTTCCCCTTGAGAGCGGATTGAACTGCCTGTCGTTGAGCTTCATCCAAATTAGCTAGGACATCGGTGAGAGCATTCAGATCTAAGGAAGGGGAAGCTTCCCCAGATGTGAGTTGAATTGTGGGTTGATCTTGAGGGGAGGAATACACCACTTAAGTGTCTACAACGTAGACTTAAGAGGGAGGAGGATATTGAGAGGGAGAATAGTCTCCCTCATACTGAAGAGAGTCTTGAGGAACCTCATATGACTGGTCAAATTGACCATCCTCATAACCATCATAAGAATACCCATAGTTGGCCATGTTAACAATTCTACTTGAGCGTAGCATCATGATTATAATAGAGAACTATTCAAACCCAAACAAGTATAGCTAGTAAAGCAAGTACTCAATCAATTTGGCACACAAGTTATGATGATTACACCAAGTTTTAATGTTCCTTTGTTCTAGACAAAGGTGAGTTTTAATGAAATTGTGAGTTCTCTCCTCAATGTGGACCCTAGTTTCAATTTGAGTGTAATCTCTGGGTCAACTAAGTTCTTTCTCTCTCTTCACAATCGTGAGGGTTAACTAAACTCCGGGGTGCTTCAAATGGTACAACCAGCCCAGTGATCGAAGAGGGAATCTTTCGGTGACTGATCACGCGAAAGTTCGTCGTTTAAAACACGCGTATCAATCTTAAAAAATTCTAACTCGCACTAGATGAAAGAGAGACGTAATATGGTGGCGAGAATGGTCGAATCCACAGGGAAGAAGAGATTTTTAAAGTTAAAAACCTTGTAATCTTTTAGAAAAACACTTGTGATTTTATTTTGCTTAAAGAAAATAGTGAAATGAAGAACAAACCAAACACTTAATTAAAAACACCTATGATTATGCGCCTATGCTATAGAAATTAATTGCATGAAGTGAAAAGAAGAGATAGAAGAAGGGGGTAGAGATGAAAGAAGATCAAGAACTAGATCAAGAGAATAACTTTCATTAACTTAAAAGAAAGAGTACATGAAATGTGAAACAAGTTTACACTAATGAACAAATGAGATTACACTAAAGTGAAATAAAACTAAAGTAATAACAAAAAGAGGAGCCCAAGGTGTGAAGATGGTAGTAGCAATGGTGATGACGCCGTCGTCTCCTCCTCACTGAGCCTTGGATAGGATCGCTCCGCCTTGAAAGAGATCGCCGTGAAAAGAGGTGGATGAAGAAGCCATCGACGTCCACGTCACGAGCCTTGGAACATCGCCCGTCTTGATGTGCACGCCGCCATGAAAGGGGAGTTGTGGAGGATAAACTTTGGAGAGAAATATAGAGATAAATGTGGAAGGGTTTGTGTGGAGATGAAGAAAGAAGAAGATGAGAGAGTAAAACAGTGAGAAAATAAATATAACTCGTAAACGAAGAAGAATTGGAGGAAGTGATAGAAGAAAAAAATCTAGATCTACATAAGAGGAAGAACTTTGATGAAGAATTCAGAGAGTAAAGAAGAGTGGAAGAGCTTCAAAATGGAAGAAGAATAGAGTATAGTGCCTCGGATGAACAGTAAAATCACAGGACAACAAGTTGACAAACGGAAAATAACTTTCAAACCCAAACGAATTAGAGGATGATGTAGAAGAAGAAGTTGTAGAACACTTAAAAACACAGAACTGTCATGAAGATAGTAAGAGAAGAAAATAACTAGAAGGGGGAGAAATAAGGAGAAGAACAGAGAGAAATACTGATTCACAGATGAACATGACAGTATAGTGAAAAATATAAAATATCTTGCAAACTAGGAGGAATTAGAAGATGTTGCAGAAGAAGAAGTTGTAGAGGACATAAAAAAAGAACTTTCATGAAGATAGCAAGAGGAGAAGAGGGACGGAAGAGGGCAAACTCGGTGAACTAAAAGATGTGAGAGGGAGAGAAAAATGTCAAAAGAAGAACCCCCTTTCTCCTCCTTGTCATGAGCTATTTATAGGGAAAGTTGGGTAGATGAAGGGTGGAGATTGTATCAAAAGGAGATGGATGGCTGAGATTTAAATGGAATATGATGCATGGGGAAGAGGAAAAGTAGGTGGGCACCCCCTTTCTTGGACTTTGGGCACCCCCTTTCCCAAGGCTCATCATGTCTCTCCTTTATTTCAAACTTTGAATTCAATTTTTCCTCCAACCGAAATATGTGTTTCTTTTTCTCAATTTCAAACTTTTGAAATTTCTTTTCCCTCCAATCAAAATATGTGCTTTTGACTTGGTCAAAGTAGTGGTGACAGTTTTACCCTCGGCTTCTTTTGTAATTACCTTCGGTGACCTACACACACATAATTACACTTTAGTCCATAAAAATTACCACAATGTGCACATAAATCTTAAATGCTCATGCAATAGAGAATTAATGCTCATGGCCCTCAACTTTAATTTATTATTAAATAAGATAATCGAATTAATCAATTTGCGTGAAAGCTCCAATTTAAATGCGGAGTTGAGGTTAACTATGAAATATGCATAATTACCTAATTATATGCACATAAAATGGTGTACATGCAATGAATTATCATAACAAATGGACACTTATCACACCCCCCAACTTACTCATTGCTAGTCCCTTAGCAATGTCAATAAATTGAAATTTAGGACTAATAAGAGTTTGTAAAATTCATGCTCTCATATCCAATTCTCTATTCATAGAATCAACTAAAGATTAGGAATCTGGAATCATTAATGCACACTAGCCTTATGCAGGAACTTAATAGTACATGATTAAGAATTCAAATCAAAGCTCAATAGCACTTGTGCATGTGTAACTATCAAATCCACAGCTTAGACAATTGTATCCCTCATTCGCTATTCTAAGCAAATGTCTTTCAACCCTGCACCTCTTAGATCAAAGCATTAAGTATATTAGCTTTTTGTCTGCCTTATTGCTTTATCCCTTTGGAATCTTTTATACCACACATGATGCTGCACTACCCTTCAATGTTTAACGTGAACCTCGACTCTTGCCTTAGGAGAAGCAGGCCCAGTTTCACAGATCCAGGTTCCCTTTTCTGTTTTACGTGAACCTCAACACGTCTTAGGTGAAGTAGGCCCGGTTACTAAGAGTAGGGGTATTTTTCATGATATTTTTTTTTCATAGTGCCATTGTACTTATTTGATAGATAATTTGACAGAAAACTTTGTATAAAGATCTCTTTTCTTAAGAAGTGTAGAATATCATACAATATACCTAAAATAGCAGAGGGCTTGTCTTGCTTGTTTCATTAGTGTGTAATGTAAATATTTTTTTTTAAGTGCACATGAACTTTAAAGGGATTCTTATATCAATTTTTCATGTCTAGATTGACTAAATTTTCCATCATCCTTCTCCCTAGCCTTTTCTATTCCAGAATTACTTTTAATTTAAGCATGAATCATGAAACTCAAAATGGGGTTTACATCTTTCTACTTTCATGCAACGATGACATGCAAGACAGCACTTCTATAAGGTTGTACTATATGCATCATGAAAATTTCTCTCCCCCCCAACTTGAATGGCATTGTCCTCAATGGCATGTAAAATTGAAAGCAAAAGAATAATGTATCAATAAATACTTCTGAGTAGGAAAGAGACAACCGGATATGCGGGACGAAACCTCCATCAATGTCATAGGCGGCGATGACTTCCTCTCCTGGGCCTTAACCTGACTACTAAAATACACTCAAACAAAAACGTCAAAACAACAAAAACTGTGGGTTGCCTCCCAGAAGCGCTAAGTTTTCCATCTTCAGCCAGACGCATGAGAGCTCACGAAGATTTTATTCCAGACCACTTAGGACAATGGATTCTTTTTGCAACTGATCATTTTCCAAATAAGATTTCAATCTTTGACCGTTGAAAGTGAAAATTTGACCACTTTTAGGATTCAAAATTTTGACGGCATCGTGGTCAAAAGCTTTGACAACTACAAACGGTCCATCCCATCTGGACTTGAGCTTTCCAAGGAACACGCGTAGCCTAGAGTTAAAAAGCCATACTTTCTGATTTAGTTGAAAAGTTTTCCTTTGAATATGCTTATCATGGAAGGATTTCATTTTGGCTTTATAGATTTTTGAATTTTCATAGGCTTCATTTCTTAGTTCCTCCAATTCATTGAGTTGTAGAGCTCTTTGGGCCCCGGCTTGAATGAGATCAAAGTTGACTTGTTTGATGGCCCAATATGCTCTATGTTCAAGCTCTACGGGCAAGTGGCAGGCTTTTCTAAAAATGAGACGATAAGGTGACATGCCAATGGGAGTTTTAAATGCAATTCTGTAGGCCCAGAGTGCATCATCTAGTCTCTCGGATCAGTCTTTTCTATCCGGCCGAACTGTCTTATGCAGAATGGTTTTTATCTCCCTGTTGGACACTTCTACCTGGCCACTAGTTTGGGGATGGTAGGGGGTAGCGAGCTTGTGAGTGATGCCATATTTGGGAAGCAGAGCTCGGAATTGAAAATGAATAAAGTGAGAGCCCCCATCACTAATGATAGCTTTAGGACAACCAAATCTAGAAAAGATGTGTTTCTTCACAAACTTCATCACAACCTTGTGATTATTTGTCCTAGTAGCAATAGTTTCAATCCATTTCGAAACATAGTCCACCGCCACCAAAATATATTCATTGCCAAATGAAGGTGGAAATGTTCTCATAAAGTCTATTCCCCAAACATCGAAAATCTCTACTACCAGAATGGGACTGAGCGGCATCATATCTCTTTTTGAATTATTTCCCATGGCTTGGCACCTTAAACAAGTTTTGGAAAATTCATAAGCATCTTTGAATAATGTGGGCTAATAGAATCCGCTCTGCAACACTTTCGCCGCTGTTTTCTTTCCTGAAAAGTGTCCCCCACAAGCGAGATTATAACAGAAATTCAACACAGACTGTTGTTCCTCCTCGGGGACACATCTTCTAATGATCTGATCAGGACCCATGTGAAACAGCTCCAAGTCCTCCCAAAAATAGTGCCTTAACTTTGAAAAGAATCGATGCTTCTCCTATTTAGACCACCCTTCTGGGATCCGTCCTACCGCCAGGTAGTTGACTATATGAGCAAACCAAGGGGTTGTTGTATGTGAGATGGAGAGAATTTATTCATCGGGGAAGGAGTCGGACATAGGGGCACTTTCGAGAATTATAATCCTAGATAAGTGATCAGCTACAACATTCTCCAACCCCTTCTTGTCTCTGATTTCCAAATCAAACTCTTGTAGTAACAAAATCCACCATATGAGACGGGGTTTGGCTTCCTTCTTAGACATCAAAAATTTTAATGCTGAGTGATCGGAATAAACAATGACTTTCGCCCCTAACAGATATGATCGAAACTTTTCGAGGGCAAATACAACAGCTAACAATTCCTTTTCCGTGGTGGTGTAGTTCATTTGGGCATCAGCGAGGGTGCGGCTCGCGTAGTAGATCACCATGGGTTTTTTTCAACTCTTTGACCTAGGACAGCTCCTACAGCATAGTCTGAGGCATCACACATGATCTCAAAAGGGAGCGACCAATCAGGAGATTGGAGAATGGGAGCTTGTGTGAGAGCCGCTTTCAAAGAATTGAACGCCTCTAGACAGGACTCATCAAGATGAAAGGGAGTGTCCTTGGCAAGCAATTGTGTAAGTGGTCGAGCAATGGTTGAGAAGTTTTGAATGAATCTACGGTAGAATCCTGCATGGCCAAGAAAGGAACGGATCTGTTTGACCGAAGAAGGGGGAGGAAGATTAGAAATCACATCAACCTTGGCCTTGTCAACCTCTGTTCCCTTCTCTGAAACTACATGGCCTAAAATGATCCCTTCTCTTACCATGAAGTGGCTCTTCTCCCAGCTCAATACTAGATTCGACTCAATGCATCTTTTCAATACCCAAGTCAAATTTCCCAAACAATCATCAAATGAATCACCAAACACTGAAAAGTCATCCATAAAAACTTCCAAGCATTCCCCCACCATTTCAGAGAAAATGGACATCATACACCGCTGGAATGTGACAGGGGCATTGTAGAGCCCAAAAGGCATTCTTCTGAAAGTAAACGTGCCATAGGGGCATGTGAAGGTTGTTTTCTCTTGATCTTCTGGGAAAATTGCAACTTGGTTATACCCAGAACAGCCATCCAGAAAGCAATAATACTTCTGCCTAGCCAGTTTCTCCAAGATCTGATCACTGAATGGGAGTGGGAAATGATCTTTTTTTGTGTCTGAATTTAGTTTTCTGTAATCAATGCAGATTCTCCACCCAGTTGGTAATCGTGTGGGAACTTCTTCTCCTTTCTCATTTGTTACAACTGTCAGCCCTGACTTTTTGGGAATAACTTGAGTTGGGCTGACCCACTTGCTATCAGAAATGGGATATATGATCCCGACATCCAACCATTTGATAACTTCTTTCTTCACTACCTCCTTCATACTTGGATTCAGCCGACGCTGCATCTCTCTGCTCAGCTTGGCATTATCCTCCAAGTAAATGTAATGCATATACACATCGGACTGATACCCTTCAAATCGGCCACTGACCAACCTATCGCCCTCTTGTGCTCCTGAAGGATATCTAGGAGTTGGGATTCTTGAGTAACAGTGAGGTTTGAAGCAATGATTACGGGCAGAGTTTGGTTAGGACCTAGATAAGCATACTTCAAAGGATCCGGTAGAGCCTTCAATTCTAGACTGGGCGGCTGATCCAAAGATGGAAGAATAGGTTCAACTTGAAGTGGAGGGAGAGGCTCTACTCTAGAGTGGGGTGCACTAGAAAGTGGGGAATCCTGGAGCATGCTACCCTCTTCTAGACATTTCTTATTAACTTCCAGACTTTCTTCAATTAGTTCTTCAAAAACATCAATGACATTACATTCCTCCTCATGGTCTGGATATTGAGATGCTTTGAACACATTCAGAGAAACCTTCTCTCCTCCAAAGGAAATATCCATCATCCATGTGGCACAATTTATATTGGCCTTGGCCGTAGCAAGAAATGGACGTCCCAAAATGATAGGTGTGTGCTTTAATTCCTGGGACGAGGCCATATCTAGAATAAGAAAGTCCACCGGGAAATAACATTCTTGCACCTTCACAATCACATCTTCCAATAGTCCCCTCGGAGTCTTTATAGATCGATCTGCCAGTTTAAGGATTATAGATGTGGGTTTCAACTCCCCTAGATCAAACTACTCATATATAAAGGTGGGTAACAAGTTCACACTGGCTCCAAGGTCCAACAATGCTCTATCAAATGTAATTCCACCTATATCACAAGAAATCAGTGGAGCTCCGGGGTCCTTCAATTTTTTAGGCAAATGATTCATAACAACTGCGCTGACATCTTCAGACAAGCGGACCTTTTATGTTACTGCCTTTGGTTCCCTTTTTGGTGTACATAACTCTTTCAAAAAATTTACATACGCCGGTACATGTTTGATCGCATCCAATAGTGGAATATTGATGTTCACCTGTTTAAACAATTCCACTAGTTCATCTTGTTGGACTGATTTTCTCTGTTGAGCTTTAGGCTTCAATGCATCAGGGAATGGGACCTTAGGAACAAACTCTCGAGGTCCTTCATCAACCTTTGCTTTCCCTTTGTCCAGCTTATTTTCTCCCCCCTCTTGCCTCTTCTTTTCTTGCATAAGTATCGGCTCCTCCTCTTCACTATCACTCTCCTCGTGGGCATCTTGGCCCGAACTACTACCCACATCCCTAGCCTGATAAGGGTCATTAAGAATTTTCCCGCTTCTAAGGCTAGAGATGGCTTTGGCATTCTCGAACTGAGGACCTATAGGAGGGGACAACTGAGGTTGGTTGGGCTGATTGGGTTGAGGAAGAATGGGAGCTCTTGGAGGGAAGCCTGGAGGTTGTTGATTACGGGGGTTGGTCACTGGTTGGCTAGGGAGTTGGCCTACCTCTCTTCTCATGTTATTGGCAGCAAGTTGCCCTATCTAGTTCTCCAACTTGGAAATGGATTGTGCTTGGGTAAGAATAAGTTGTTGGAGTTGTTCAAACTTGTCATCAAAAGTGGGCTGAGTAGGAGGTGGCTGATAATGTGGCTGATGGGAACGATGTGAAGGAAATTGTTGAAATTGGCCCTGAGAAAATTGGGCTTGAGGATATGGGGCCTGAGCTTGATGGAAAAGAGGTTGCTGGAATTGTTGATGGAGAAAAGGAGATGAATAAGAGTGATTTGGATTAGATTGACTTGGCATTGGAAAAGATTGTTTTTTATTTGAATGATGTGAGGGATGAGGTTGGGTGGATGGGCTTTGATTGGATTTCCAAGAAAAATTTGGGTGATTTCTCCAGCCTGGATTGTAGGTGTTTGAGTAAGGGTCATATGCAGGCTTGGAAACACCTTGAGCAGCAAAGATTTGTTCTTAGATAAATGGGGGAAGTTGGGCTACTGTGGGACACTCACTCACATAATGGCTAGGGCTAGAACACAAAGCACAAATTTCTTCTTGACTGGGAGTTGAGAATTGTTGAGGTTGAGGAGCAGAAGATGAAGAAGGTTCATGCATATTCATAGCCAATAACTGGTCTAGCTTCTGAGCCACCATATCAACCTTCTCTATCTTCTGGGCCAGCAAATCCATTTTATTTAATTTCTGGGTTATGGCATTGATGTCCATCTTATTCTCAAACTCCCCTTGATTCTTGACTTCGTAAAGCCCAGCCCTCTTGTTTGGTCCGATCATTCGTTCATATGATGAAAGTGAGGTGTGACTGATGGAGTTTTCACTCAACATTTCAAATAGATCATACGCCTCATCCTCACTCTTACTCATGAATGCTCCCCCACATGATGCATCCACCATCTGTCTATAATTCTCCGTTAGCCCCTCATAAAATACTTGAACAATTTGCCATCTTGACAGGCCGTGATGAGGACATTTTCTGAATAGATCTTTCAACCTATCCCAAGCCTCATGTATATATTCTCCAGTATTTTGGGTAAATCCAGTTATGGCTCTTCTCATTGTGTTGGTTCGTCCTATGGGATAGAACTTTTTCAAAAATTCTTTTTGTATTTCTGCCCATGTATCAATGATCCTACCCAAGGCTCCTAACCAATATTTGGCCTTATCCTTGAAAGAGAATGGGAATAGAGTTAGCCTAAGAGCATCATCAGAGAAATTCTGAATTTTAACAGTTGAGTAGATCTGAAGGAACTCATCAAGATGTTTGTAAGGATCTTCATTGGAATTTCTATAGAAAGATGGCAACATTTGGATAGTACTAGACTTGATTTCATAATGAACCGCCTGATTCTGAGGTGCTTGGACATAGAAGGACGGTTGGTATTGATTGGGCAAGAAATAGTCCTTCATTTACTTTGGAGGATCGGGATTTTCGTCCATTAGATTTTGGTGGTGATGTCCTTGATTTTCAGCCATGAGATCTTGTTGGAGATCGTTCGCTGGATACAAGACTCTCTCAATTTCTTGAATGGGTCCTAGTAGGTTTGGATGTTGAGATCTTCTACCTTGCATAAACTATGACGAAGAGAGAGATGAAAGAGATTTTTTTATGATGTTTTTTGTTTTGTTTTGTTTTAATTTTTTTTCTTTTTTTTTATTTTGATACAAACTAGGACAAAGAGAGAGAAGATGATATTTTTTTATTTTTTTTATTTTTTTATGCAAACACAAACAAGTTATCACACAAATTACTTAATGCCCTAGATGTGACCTAGACCTACAAATTGGGTTTCACAAAATGGTTAAAGTGAAACTTAAGTTCACCCTCAATATTTCCACCGACCAGGTAAGGGGTAGGGTAGTGGGAGGTTCCCCCTACTTTCGTGGGGACCCAATTATGCCAAACCACTAGCCCGCTTAAGGTGTTTGCCGTCCGACTGTCTTGCCTTAGGCACCGATTTTCATAAGAGGGTAAGCCCAAATAACACAAGAATCACAGTGTGAACCTAGGGCCAATGTCTACTGGATTTTATTTAAGGTCTAGGTGATGCAAAGATGCATGGGAATTGTGCTTTGTGGGCTAAGGAAGGGTGATGAAATCCCTACCTTATCTTGCTTATGGGTATTGCCCTTAGAATATTTTAGAAATGATATGCAACAAACCAAGTTCAAACAAGGGGTTCTATGCAAGCATGGAAATGCATGAGCATGCTTTTGAAAAAATTAGAGTACTCACCTTGCCTCCTGCAATCTTCAATAATGTAATTAACAATAATTAAACAAGAAGAAAAAATAAATTCTATCCTAAATGATGCATGACCTAAAACATGGAAGTGTGGGTTCTACTCTTGCAATGAACATTTTTATTGAAGTTCAAGTGATGATTTTTTTTATTTTTATTTAATGAACCTATCTAACCACAAGATATGAAATGTAGAGAAATGAAATTAAAATAAAAGAGGAAAAGTTTGGATACTTACTTGAAAAGTGTTCCCCCATTCTTTTTTTTTCTCAAAATGAATGACAAAAAGACTAAGGAAAATGTTGAGACTTACCTCTGATTTTTTTTTGAATTTTCAAGTTGCTTTTTTTTCTTGTAAAAATAATAAAAGAGAACTTTATTAGTACACTATATACATAAGGAAAACAAAGTTCTTAAGTCAAAAATCATCATTCTTCCCCATCAACGGCGCCAAAAATTGATCACGCGAAAGTTCATCGTTTAAAACACGTGTATCAATCTTAAAAAATTCCAACTCGCACTAGATGAAAGAGAGACGTAATATGGTGGCGAGAAGGGTCGAATCTACAGGGAAAAAGAGATTTTTAAAGTTAAAAACTTTGTAACTTTTTAGAAAAACACTTGTGATTTTGTTTTGCTTAAAGAAATAGTGAAATGAAGAACAAACCAAACACTTAATTAAAAACACCTATGATTATGCACCTATGCTATAGAAATTAATTGCATGAAGTGAAAAGAAGAGATAGAAGAAGGGGGTAGAGATGGAAGAAGATCAAGAACTAGATCAAGAGAATAACTTTTATTAACTTAAAAGAAAGAGTACATGAAATGTGAAACAAGTTTACACTAATGACACAATGAGATTACAATGAAGTGAAATAAAACTAAAGCAATAACAAAAAGAGGAGCCCAAGGTGTGAAGATGGTAGTAGCAATGGTGATGACGCCGTCGTCTCCTCCTCACCGAGCCTTGGAGAGGATCGCTCCGCCTTGAAAGAGATCGCCGTGGAAAGAGGTGGATGAAGAAGCCGTCGCCGTCCACGTCACGAGCCTTGGAACGTCGCCCGTCTTGATGTGCACACCGCCATGAAAGGAGAGTTATGGAGGATAAACTTTGGAGAGAAATATAGAGAGAAATGTGGAAGGGTTTGTGTGGAGATGAAGAAAGAAGAAGATGAGAAAGTAAAACAGTGAGAAAATAAATATAACTCGTAAACGAAGAAGAATTGGAGGAAGTGATAGAAGAAAAAAATCTAGATCTACATAAGAGGAAGAACTTTGATGAAGAACTCAGAGAGTAAAGAAGAGTGAAAGAGCTTCAAAATGGAGGAAGAATAGAGTATAGTGCCTCGGATGAACAGTATAATCACAGGATAGCAAATTGACAAACGAAAAATAAATTTCAAACCCGAACGAATTAGAGGATGATGTAGAAGAAGAAGTTGTAGAACACTTACAAACACAGAACTTTCATGAAGATAGTAAGAGAAGAAAATAACTAGAAGGGGGAGAAATAAGGAGAAGAACAGAGAGAAATACTGATTCGTAGATGAACAGGACAGTATAGTGCAAAACATAAAATACCTTGCAAACTAGGAGGAATTAGAAGATGATGCAGAATAAGAAGTTGTAGAGGACGTAAACACATAGAACTTTCATGAAGATAGCAAGAGGAGAAGAGGGACGGAAGAGGGTGAACTCGGCGAACTAAAAGATGTGAGAGGGAGAGAAAAATGCCAAAAGAAGAACCCCCTTTCTCCTCCTTGTCATGGGCTATTTATAGGGAAAGTTGGGTAGATGAAGGGTGGAGATTGTATCAAAAGGAGATGGATGGCTGAGATTTAAGTGGAATATGATGCATGGGGAAGAGAAAAAGTAGGTGAGCACCCCCTTTCTTGGACTTTGGGCATCCCCTTTCCCAAGGCTCATCATGTCTCTTCTTTATTTCAAACTTTGAATTCAATTTTCCCTCCAACCGAAATATGTGTTTCTTTTCCTCAATTTCAAACTTTTGAAATTTCTTTTCCCTCCAATCAAAATATGTGCTTTTGACTTGGTCAAAGTAGTGGTGACAGTTTTGCCCTCGGCTTCTTTTGTAATTACCTTCGGTGTCCTACACACACATAATTACACTTTAGTCCATAAAAATTACCACAATGTGCACATAAATCGTAAATACTCATGATTATGCAATGGAGAATTAATGCTCATGACCCTCAACTTTAATTTATTATTAAATAAGATAATCGAATTAATCAATTTGCGTGAAAGCTCCAATTTAAATGCGGAGTTGATGTTATCTATGAAATATGCATAATTGTCTAATTATATGCACATAAAATGGTGTACATGTAATGAATTATCATAACAAATGGACACTTATCAATGACGGGGAGTTACAGAGGCCTTGGTTAAGGAATTTCCAATCCGATGAGAGGAATACTCAATTGGAGGGTCCTTCTTTTCCCAAGAGAGTGTAGGAGATCCTAAGAGTGTAGAGAGAGGTCTCTCAACCAAAATGGCCATAGAATGCAAGCTAATGCAAATAAGATCAATATAAGAATAAGTGTAATAAGTAATACAAGCCAAATAAGAGAAGAACAGTGGTAGAGAGCAGAATCTATGAAACAGAAAGAAATGGCGTCCAGAACAGTGGATGTTGAATGCAGAATTGGCGACTGCCTGGGCAAACGCTGATTTTGTAACTGGCGCCTCTCTAGAGAGGCGTTGTATCAACTGAGCAGTAAACCAAAAAATGTGCATTTTGGGATTAGATGTAGATTCTAAAAATGGTGCCTCTCTAGAGCGGCGTTGATTCCAATGAACAGTAAAAAGAAAAGAATGCTCGTCTACGACAGAAGACGTTGATTCTAAAAATGGCGCATGCCTAAGCAGACGTTGATTCTACAGAAAGGCTAAGCAATCAACAGGGATGAGAGAAACTCTTCTCTTTTTAATCTCTGTGAGACAATTCAAAACTGGCATTCAGATGGGGAGATGTGCACTTGGTGCACAAGGGAGTAAAAATAATTGATGTGCTACGTGGAGCACCAAAGAGGGGCACACGTGGGTGCCGAAAGGAAGGGCACACGTGGGTGCCAAGGGGAGAGGCACATGTGGGTGCCAAAAGGAGGGGTAATCAAAATAAAAATGCAAAGGGTCCCACCGTAATTGTCAATTTGTGAACATGTCACAAAGACATTAAAAAAAGAAGAAAAAGAATATTAATAATAAAGATAAAAGGAATAGGGATAGGGATAGTGGGGAAGGGAGCATGCATGGATGTTATCTATGGAGTGTGATCGCCAGAGGGGTTACCTCAAAAATATAAGGGAGTGATCGCAAATATCTTGTAAAGCGAGTGAAGATGTGAGTTCCACTTCCTCCTTCAATCGGTCGGCCGATGAAGGGGGTTTTGTATTTTGATTACCCTTGAAACTAAGCAAAGACAAGCAAAGAGAATGGATTAGAAATATGACACTGTAGTATCAATCCACAATATTATAAAAGTAGCAAAACTTGGGCATGAACACACCTTGTGTGTTTTGATTTTTTAAACCCCTTAAAGATTAAGGGTAGAAAAAGAGTAATGAATGCAAAGAGAAATGAAAGGTCTAGCAAAGGGATGCTAGAATGCAGATGCAAAGCTAACTAAACTAGAAAAGCTAGAAAACAAAGAGAGAGAAGTAGAGAAACGGAGGGGGATCCTCCAACAGCAAGAGGAAGGAACACTGGCTCCTCCTCTTCCTTCCAGTGTCGAAAGGAGAGAGGGAGAGGGCTCACGGTGCCTCCAATAATTAAACTCAAGGAAGAGCCCTTAAAAACACAGCCTTGCATTCTAAATTTCAAAACCAGAGCTCTGCAAGCTTCTTCCATGCAAAAACACCTAGCAAATTCTTCTCGTGAACTCTTGTTCAAGCCTTTGTAACCTCAAACCGGTGGCTCAAAGGGGGTATTTATAGGACTAAAATCCTACCTTCAATGAGTTTCAGAACATGGAAACGATCCCACGACGTGGATCCGCTTCCATGGAAGGCTACAAGGATCCAAATCCAACTCGAAAAGCCATGCAGCGGAACCTGTGGACGAATAGGAAACAGAAAGGATTTGACGTCCAGAGCAGCTGATGTTAATTAAATTGGCGTCAGGAGGATGACGCTAATTCCTAAGCAAAATATGGAAATAAAAGACTTTCCATAATAAAAAATAAGAATTGGTATCCACTCAAAGAGGCGTTGATTAATTAGCGCCTGCTCAAAGAGGCGCTGATTCTTCAAAATTAAAATTCAATGGAAAATCAGAAAAGCAGGAATCAACGTCCGTGTGAACGGCCGCCAATTCTTCTGAGTCGTCGCAACAGCAGCTTGAGTCGACCTGAGGTGGAAGAAATAGCGTCACTCCAAAAGGGTGCCAATTAAAGAATTGGCATCCAACATGACGGTCGCTAATTCTAAAAAATCTAGAAAAAAAGCAAAATCTTCCTATTAAGCCAGTAATGAAGTCCACTTTGGGGCATTACATTATGACATGAAATTTACTCAATCATAGCATCGATTTTGGCGTGTCTACAGTGAGACCGTGACAATGAGATGTGGGCTATCCTCTAAAACACATATGAGATACCTACGCAAGGCCATTATTAGTGCAACCCACCTAAAATCTCGATTGGGCTACACTATATGAGAATTTAGGAAAGTCTAAACCATAGGATCACCTGGTTCAAGACATAGTCTACCAATCGTTCTCACAGATAATCTCAATTATCACTAAGTGAAAATTCAAAGTGAAAGATATTTTCACCTATTACATAGTATAAAGGACTCATCAACCTTTTGTTTATTAACAACTTTGTTTTAAGATATTTGAACATTTTAAATCATGTAGGGGATTGTTGGACTTTCCTATGTGTGATTTGAAAACCTTCACATCCCTCACTATTTTTCACTATTGATTACTGTGCATGAAGATGACTTGCGTGATAAACGACACCGAATGTTGACTATTGTGCCATGTGTTGAAAATTCCATCCGCTTGTTGATATCAGGGGAAGGATCTGTTTGAGGAGCATCACTTACAAACACTCCTCCCTCGGATGCATCCTCTAAACTATATAAATAGATCACCACGGATGATCATTTGGGGATTCATGTTGAAAGCTACAGAGTCTCCTTCTTTCTTCTTTCTCTTCATTCTTTCTACTGAGTTCTTGAAAGCTAGATCGAGATTCACGAAGCTCTCTTCGAGGACGTGTTGACGGGCAAGAGAGTATCACCTACCCGAGGGTCATCATATCTCTCAGTCTTTGCCGTGAGACCTATACGTCGGGTGGCAATAGATCTCTTAGTTCTAGCGACTATGCGCTTCGACCCGACATGCCACTTCTAAACTTATTTATTTCTAATTATTTGTTGTTCTTTCATTTATTTCAGAAATATAAATCTATCAAGAGAGAAAGTATTATCTTAGAGGGGTGTTTGTCTACTGTATTAATATATATCTTTACCAATTCATCGTTACCATCTGTGTGTGAGAGACCACATGGCTTGTGTGAGAGATCAACATCTAATTTAGGGGCTGTTTGGTTGGGATGAACATGGGATTCCCTGCAAAATTTCAATCCCAACCAAATGTTACATATGTGCTCTGGCTTCCGTATCCCACAAATTTTCTTATTAGGAGAGAGATGGGCACATCAAGGAGGGCATCTCAAAATCCCAAGAATCCTATGGGAAGAAGCTTGTGGGTGAATTTTGAAGTCATTTAACTATTAAATACTCATTTTAAACTCATCAACCATTTAACTAACCCATTTAAACCCCAAACCTACCATTTAAGCATCGTATAAAACCCCACCAACACTTTTAACCCCACCAACATTTTTATTAATGACACAAGCATTTATTGCTTTCACTGTGCCCAAAGTGAGGGTTGGAGGGAGGGAGAGAGGTGCAGTTTTTGTTCTAAAAAATCCCTGACATCCTAACACATGTATTGTACATAGATTTTTCAAATAATCCCACCTCATACATCTGAACCAAACGCGCCCTTAGTCTCGTATCGGATATAAATTAATGGTAAGGACCTAATATTAGTGGAGTTTGGACTTCCTAAATAACTAGACATTTTGGGGTGGAACTAGTCCCCAACATTCATCCACACTTAATAGACAAATAAATCACAATCGAACAATCATCCTTCATTGGCAAAGAGCATCTTCATTGTGCCCCTTTTTGTAACCATTGGTTCGATAGAAATAACATAATGCAAAGTATAAACAAAGCAAAATGCCCGAAACAATACTCCAAGCTAACACCAGCACAATAAGGAAGGGATGGAACATGATAGTACTCCAAGCAAAACTGGCCCTTGGGAGTATAGTTTCAATCTCTCTCCCTTTTATCAGAAGGAAAGATGACAGACACTTTGGAGTGTAATGTCTTGTGAGGAGGTCACAGTTACAAGAAGCCTTTTTCTGGAAAGCTCTTGATGCAGTCATCAAACATCTGGGTTAGGATTTTTGATTCTGCCATGACTCAACATCCTGATCTTTGTGGTGTCTATGCTATGTGGGTTTTGTCCCCCTTTGATCTCAACATCTGTGTTTTTTTTATTTGTTTTCCATCGGCAAGAACATGATTGGGGACGAGAAGATTGAGGGAGGAAAAAGAAAGAAAAGAGGACATACCTAGAACTCAAATTCAAGGGTGTGATTTAGAGAGGAGAGAGACCAACTTGGTGACCACGGGATATGATGGGTATTTGCTCCGTAACATTCCCCACGATCTCTGACCTCGCTCGAGCAAGCCACCCTTGTAGACACGCTATTCCTGACATCATCTTGAGTAAATCTCATATTACCATATGATGCCCCGCAGTTGTTTTCACATTCTGAATCACTTGAGTGCTCCCCTTTCTTTCCTTTTACCTTTTGAGCGGGGGAACATGACGCTTCTTTGGGATCCGAGTGGAAGCCACCTCACTAAGGAAATCGTGCAGCACGCGGACGGCGCCGCTCCCAACCGGACGCTTCGGAAGAATCCAAACACGAAGACGTCTAACGATTAGATGCCGACGGCGTTCCGGGACCGATCCTGCAGAATTTCTTTGAGGCGTCCAGGTACCTGGACGCCTCACTGTGTCTCATTGAGGTGTCCAGGAGCCTGGACGCCTCACTTGCAGGCCTATCCTTTGAGGCATCCTGGTGCCTGGATGCCTCACTGCTTAGACACACGAACGGTGCCGATCCGCCGCTCGATTTGACGTTTCGAAAAAATCCAAAAGATAAAAACGTCTTGTCAATTAGACGCGCCCTTCGTAAGTCACAGTCACGCGCTGAAACCACGCGCTTTCTCCACTATCTACGACTTTTGGCGGTGATTCGGTGGGCGAAAATGGGCGCGTCCAGGGCCCCAGACGCCTCATCATTGAGGCATCCAAGAGCCTGGATGCCTTAATGAATATATTAAGATAAAAAATAAAAAAAAAATATTTATTGAGGCGTCCAGGCTCCTGGACGCCTCAACAGTGAGGCGTCCAAGAGACTGGACGCCCCAATAAGCTTTTATTCTATAAATAGAGGACCCCCTCCCTCGAAGGAAAAGGGCTTCAGATCCGATAGAGGAAGGAGAGACTCTGCCGGATCCCATTTCTAACCCGTGGGTTTCTACAGGGGGAGGTTCTGCCGGCTTCCCGGGTGCCCGCGCTCGCGAGAGGAAAGCTAGCTCCATCCATTCTGCTTCCACGTCATCCTTACACTACCGAAGCTCCGCCGAATCCCGCCATCGGCATCTTCAATAAGCCATTCTCTCCCCTTCTCTTTTGTCATTTCTGTCGCATGCATTATCCCGTCATCTGTCATCTCCCTTCATAAGAGAGATCCATTTTTTATGCACGTTTGCATGATCCTCCATTCATCATAGCATTTTCC
Source organism: Amorphophallus konjac (assembly GCA_022559845.1). Taxonomy (NCBI): domain Eukaryota; kingdom Viridiplantae; phylum Streptophyta; class Magnoliopsida; order Alismatales; family Araceae; genus Amorphophallus; species Amorphophallus konjac. The sequence continues at coordinate 78,364,689 of CM040123.1, read as the reverse complement.
TCCTACTCGTGTCTGAGAGGGGTTTGAAAATAACACCAATCAGGTGTGTGTCTCACCATGATTTCACCATTTTTCATTACGAGGGACTAATACTACACTGCCATTTTTCTGATTCACTTGTCATCGGTCTGTTTCTTCTTTTGCAAGGGTAACCAAGGAAAGCCCTCTCCATCGGCCGGCCGAAGGGAGAGGAAGAAGCAACCCGCCACTTCCTACTTTTGAGGTAGGCGCGATCACTCTTTTCATTTTGGGGTCTCCGGCCCCTGGCGATCACATCATATTCTCGAGGCCGCGGAGAGTCATTTCCCGCAATGGCCGTTTAAATTTCTGTCACTTATATTCTACATTGTTCTTATATCTGTTTCTTATATCGGTTATATTCTCGAGGTCGCGGTGAGTCATTTCTCGTAATGGCCGTTTAAATTTTTGTCTCTTATATTCTGCTCCTTATATCTGTTATATTCTCGAGGCCACGGCGAGTCATTTCCCGTAATGACCGTTTGAATTTTCGTCATTGATATTCTGTGCTGTACTTATATCTGCTCATATTCTCGAGGCCGCGGTGAGTCACTTCCCGCAATGGCCGTTTAAATTCCTATTGCTTGTATTCTGTACTGTGCTCATATCTGCTTATATTCTCGAGACCGTGGCGAGTCACTTCCCGCAATGGCTGTTTGAATTGCTTCATTTAAATTTTATACTTTTCCCATCCCCCGAGGTCGCGGAGAGTCATTTCCCGCTATGGCCGTTTAATCCCCATATCTGGTTACGTTGTATCTGTTCGGCACACCTCGCCGGAGCAATCTCTCGTGGTGGTCCCTCCTCTTCTCTCTTTTTCTGTGTCGCAGCAAAACAAGCCCCCGCGCTCCGCTTCGCCTCCTCCGGCATTCCGCGTGACGTCGCTCACTGATTGGCGATCACGGTGGGACCTCTTTCACTTTCCCTCGGTTACCCGTGCAATTTCGGCACCGCCGTGTGCTCCTCCACCCTTGCGCCCTCGTATGCTCCAGTTGTGCTCATGGTAGCACTTTCAACTCTTATCCTTCGTGCACCTCGTGCACTTCACCCCTAATCCCGTGTAATTCATTGGGTGTTGATTATATCTTTGTTATTTATGTTGTTTTCTTATGTTCTCTATATCTGTTCATCACTTTATTGCATACATCCCCCCCCTCTTTTTATTATTATTTTTATTTCTTTTCTAAGGATCACCCTCTCTCGGTGAAGGAAGGACTCTCCGTTCGGGAATTCCTCTCGACAGACTAGGATCTCCTCCACCGGGACCTCCGTAAGTCCCCGACAGCGAAGGATTCCCTCTTCGTTCACTGGGCTGGTTGTACCATTGAAGTTCCCCGGAGTTAGTTGACACATTCGTGGTGAGACGAGAGACCCTAGTTGACACGGCGGTGAAACAAAAACTAACTAGGGTCCTTATTTTTGTGTGAACTTCAGATCTGGTTAAAAACATAAAAAAATTATCAAAATCAAAACAAAAAAAGAGGGCGTAAAGGCATCCACTTGTTTGATAATTTCTGCTATGTGCTTGTTGGTGTATATTTTTGCACTCCGGAAGAACTTTGAGCATGGCTCACGAGTCTTTTGAGGAGAACCACCCTGGTCGTTGTCAATCAGTCGAGCCACGAGTCCATGCTATGGACTCGGGTCCTTCTTATGAGCCCTCACGTGAGGTGCAGGTTACCGCAGGGGACACATCCCCACCACAGGACATATCCTCTTTGCTAGGTGTCCTTGCCAACATGGAGCTTACCTCTGAGCAGCTCTGGGCCTTCCAGGCCATTCTGAAAGGGAAATTTGTTTCCCCCGCCCCCCAGGAGTCAACTCTAGCCATCGCACCCCTCCAAGAGTCGATGCAGGCCATCCCATCTCCTCCACTGGCGCAAGCCATCCAGTCTCCCTCGCTTCAGGGGCAGGCGAGCCAACAACCACCCTCGTTCCAATTCCCTTTACAATCTCAAATCCCTGCTGTTCCCCACACACCGCTCCAGCCAGGGCCAACTGCCGGCTGTCCGGCAGCTCCCTCCCATTCGGGGTTTCCTCCTCAAGTCTCCGGGAGACATTTTCCTCCCCAGTGGCAGGTGCCACCTTCACCTCCCGAGGAGCTTGCCCAATCGCTCCTCAACAGGTTCAATAGAATGGACGAACAATTTCAAAATTTAAAGAAAATGGTGGACGTGAAATCCACCCCGGAGGTTGCTTTGCCAATCCTTCCGGTGATCCATCTTCCTCCCTCCGAAATGCCTACGTACCGCAGGTACAATGACACTGGCAACCCCTTTATTCACCTCAAGGACTTCATGTATGAATCCTCCCATTGGCAAAATGACCAGAGATCCCTGGCATACCTCTTTCGGAGATCATTGGATGGTTCTGCACTAGAGTGGTTCTATTCTTTGGAGGCCGACGAGGCCGAGAACTTTGATATGGTGCAAAGAAGATTCTTGCAAAAGTATCGAGATAGGGTCGGTCCCTCTCTTTCCATTACCGACCTAGTGGCCGAGAAAATTAAGCCAGACAAAGATTTTGTCCGCTATGCCGACAGATGGAGGTCCTTGGCAGAAAGGATAAGAGATACCCTCTCAAAGCCTGAACAAGTAAAGATGATTGTGTCCAATGCAACCCCACAGTTCAGGCACGTCCTGGCCATGAACAAGCTTACCACAATGGAAGAGCTCTATGAAAGGGCCCGGTATATCCAGACTCAGTTAAAAGACTCCCCCATTATGCACATGTTTGAGCCGCCGAAGCCCAAGGTGGTCAGAAAGACAGGCACTGGTGGAACGACAGAAGGGGTTGTGACAAATGAGCAGGTGAGTGCAGTCAACAATGCCAACTATGCACTCAACCCAAGGCCTCCACAAATTCCCCGACTTCCCCTCCAACAAGGTCCTTTCCCCTCTCGTCCTCCACCCCAAAACAATCCACCCCAGAACAATATGCCTTAACCACTTCAACCCCAGCAACAACCCCGACCCCAGCAACAACAACCGCCACCTCAGTACCCCCAAGTTCCACCCCCAGGGAATTATGGCCCCCCACAGCAACAAAGGAGGCCGATTGGTCCCAAGAGAGCCTATTACCCACCATTGCCAAAAACTTTGGCAGATATTTTTAGCGCCCTCATGGCCTCAAACACACTCATCCTACCCAGGGAAAGGCTCGCGTGGCCCCCGAATGTTGATACCTCCAGATACTGCGTCTATCATAGGCAGCCAGGACACACAGTAGAGAACTACTTTCAGTTTAAAGATTACATCTACGATATGAATGATGAAGGCGAAATTGACTGGGATGAAATGAGGCGATACATCGCCACTCTTAAAGCCAGGAGACCTCCTCCTAGGCCACAGTTCCAGCAACAACAGCAACTTCAACAGCAGCCACAGCAACAACCACAACAACAATAACAACCTCAGCAGGCACAACAACAACAGCCCAACATGGGCATAATCCAGAATCCATTGTCGGAGCACCAACAGCCCAATCACCAGGTCAACCCCATCTCCTCCTTCCTGAAAGTCGGGAGAGAGCAGGTGTGGCACCCAGAAAGTACCTTCGTTCTTGCTGCCGCCAACCCTATCGTCATGCAACCCCCTCGCCTTGCCCGGGTAGCACCCCTCTCTCATCAGCCCGCATTACAACCTATAGTACCGCCTTCACCATTTCCACTACCATCATGTCCTCTCATTCGCACCCCTCCCATTAACTCACCAATGACCTATCAGCCAACACCCTCCACTATGCTCTCACACCCTCTCATCTTCTCTCACTCCTCCATTTTGCCATCCACCTCTACTGCATCTACCCCTATGCCTTCCAAACCTCTTATCATCCATCAACCATACGTGACCCCGCCTGTCTCCACAATACCTCCACCAATGCCTTCAAAACCACTCATCACTCACCATCCATCTCAAAACCATTACCCACCTCAAGCCTTATCCACTTACACTTTGCCTCCACCTCCACCTTCCAAACCCCTTATCTTTCATAGTCCGTATGATATCCCCTCTACCTCCACCATGCCTCCACCGAACAAACCCCTCATCAGAATCCCTGCTCCCATCGTTACTCCGGCTTCATCAACCATTCCTCCACCGCTACTCCTCAAACCTCTGTCAAAACCCACAGCTACCCCCATAGAGGTACAAAAGCCGCAGGCAATGGTGCTCCGGAGTGAAAGGATTTTCCACAGAGTTTTTCCTCAGAATAGTCAGAACCCCGATCAGGCTCAGTCAGAGAAGGACAATGGAGAATAGCCAGAAAAATCCATCCCTAGAACACAGTATGATTTGTTGAAACACTTGGACAAGACGCCTGCTCGGATCTCCATCCTTGAGCTGCTTCATAGATCCACATCCCATCAGGTAGCCTTAATGGAATATCTTCAAAAGGTCATGGTGAATGAGGACCTCCCTGTAGAGAAGATTTCGGCCGTTCTGATGTCGACAGACACACAACCGGCTATTGTGTTCCACAACCACGAGCTTGCCCCCAAGGAAGCTCGAAAATATGCATTATGTGTTTTGATAAAAATCAATGGAGTGTCCATACACCCGTGTTTGGTGGACACGGGTGCATCCATAAATGTGATCTCCATGAGCACCCTTCAGTTATGTGGAGTCGGTGAGGAACAGATAAGACCTTCCTCGATCACAGTCACAGCTTATGACAACAGCAAAAGGCCACCACAGGGAATGATTATCCTGAAGGCAGAATTAGGCCCTGCGTCAGTCCCTACAAAATTCCATGTCCTCGACATGGATCCCACATTCAAGGCTATATTGGGTCGCCCCTATATCTAAGTCATGGATGCTGGACCCTCCACCAACCACCAATGCCTAAAGTTCCCATACAATGGGAGGATTATTAAAGTGGTCAGCATGCCTGTCCTTCATACAGTGGATGCTATTAACATCTCTTTGCCATCTGTTTGACCGTCTCATCGACCCATATTATCACTACTAGATGTGTATGACCCGTCCCGCATTCCGCTAACACCAAAGAAGCCACCTTCAGTACCGATGTCACGTCTCCCTTCCCATTCTAAAGGATGGAAGATAATGAGGAATATCAGCTATCAACAAGGCAAAGGCTTGGGCGCGTAATTACAAGGAAGGCTGAAGTCGCCAAAGGAAAAAAGGTTAGGCCACAAGTTTGGCCTAGGCTTTAAAAGACCGCTCGAGGCGGATGGGAAACCCCTCACGTGGACCCTATCCTCTCACTTCAAGAAGGGGCCCGTTGTTCAGATGGGAGATTACCTGTAGGAAACACATGGAGGATCGCATGCTGTATACTTGGCTGAAAAATGTTCAAGGGCAGGTAAGAAAGGCAAGATCAAAGATCCGGAATATGAATGGGGCAAATGGTTTGACATACAAGATGTTTCCATTGCACTAGAAAGAATGTTCTCACCACTGCAGGTGGAAGGGCCGCCATTGATCTCTAAAATGCCAGGGAATATCACTATTGTTGCCAAAGTTCTAAGCCATCCTTGCCAAGAGGACTCTGTCACCGGCAGATCTTCATCCGCCATCAACATTGCCATCGACGGCTCATTAGCCGTCGTCTTCTCCATTCACTCACCTCAGCCTTCGCTGATGTCTTCCTTCTGGACCAGACGGGTGTCTGACGATCTTCCCAGGTCCCCTTCTCTACTCACTTACCTACGCGAGTTTCTTAACCTGCGCCAGGTTTTCAATCATGATCTGCTCTACGAGCCTCCCAATCCTTTAGCCATAATCACCTTTCCCCCTCCTCCGATTTCTTTTCATTGTTTTGTCATCAAAAATGAAAAGGAAAAAAATGTCAATTTTCAAACTCCTCAACAACACATCATTATTGAGGAAACCTCCTACATCTCCCACGAGTGCGTCTCGCCCTGCGGGCCACCCATCCAAGGTCCTATGAGCGACCTTTTCTACCCCTCTTCTGAGGGGTCTTTCCCTGTACATTCTTCACCATCCCCTTCAGCCTTTTCTCCTTCTATAAATAATGTGAGTCAAGCTAGGGATAATAAGTCAAGGGTAGTACCCAAAAGGAAATTCAAGGGTAGGTAGATCCCCCGTCGATTCCTTCTAGATTTAGCCACTAGGTGTCAAGCCCTTCTATCCATCCCTCAGTTGCTAGAAAATCACATCCAGCTACCGGAGATAGAATGTGAGGGCAATTGTGCGATTAATGAAGGATATGGGGTTTATGAGATCACCGATGAACAATACCCTATTGGAGACGAGGATGAAGAATATGAGGACGCGGCCGGCGCATATGCTAGTGGGATGAGGAGATTTGACGAGCCGTCAGCCACCGTAGAAGAGTCCACCAAAGAAATTAACTTGGGAACTGAGGAAGACCCTAGGATCGTCCTCATAAGTGATAATTTGCCATCATCTGAAGAAGAGGCATTAATTGAAGTTCTCAAAGAGTATAAGGACACATTTGCATGGAGCTACGAGGATATGCCGGGTTTGGATTCCAACTTGGTTGAATATCGCTTAACTCTAAAACCAGGGTCCGTCTCGATAAAATAAAGGTTAAGGCATTTCCACCCTCAGATGGCTTTAAAAATGAAAGAAGAGGTCGACAAGCTCCACAAAGTCAGGTTCATTAGAGTCGTCCTTTATCCTCAGTGGGTGGTGTTGTGTAGTGGACAGCGGATCTAGAGGGGAGGGGTGAATAGATCAGCCCCACTTTTCGTAATGCGGCCCTCTAAACAGCTAGTTAAAATAAATTGCAGCGGAATAGAAACTAGCTTCCAAGAATGCTATGATTCACTTAGCAAGATAAGTAAGATATATAATAATTCGATCCTAAGCATGCATCTAGAACGAATCAATCACACAAGCAAACCACACTAGACAGGATTTTTAAGGTGGTTCGGACTGAATCCTCAGCCCTACGTCCACCCCTCACCAAAACCCAGTGAGGCTTCACTTGTGCAGCGCACCAACCCGCAAATCGGAAACCACCGATTGCCTTCCTACTAACCAACGGTAGGGACGTCAACACCGCAGATCAGAAACACCTCCGATTGCCTTCCTACTAACCAACGGTAGGGACGAATCACAACTTCAATGTTTAATCAATATTGAAAGGAAAACAAATGTGAATGAACTAAGACAAGAAATTGAGTTATGAGTAGAAATGAATTGGCCCTTGTATGAAATGTTGATCAGCAACAAGGATCCTCTTGGCTTCAACTCAATCTTCTTGATTCACCCTTGATTGGATGAATGTTCTTCACGGAGTACTGTTCACGTGAACAGTACCTCTTCCTTCAATTCTTCTCTCTTGATCTTCTCTTTGAACTTGAATGAGGTTGAAAGAACTTGAATGGATGAAGATGATCTCCCTTGAGAGTGAGCTTCAATGGATCCCCTTGAGAAGATGAAGAGGATGGATGAAGATTTGATGAAGAGCTTCTTCCCGAAGTATCTTGATTTCCTTCTTGAAGTATACTCCTTCTAGCTTTCTTTGATCACCCTTCTTGCCCTTGATTGCTTCTTGCTTTGTAGGAGGTTGCTTGGCTTCAGATCTGAGCTTGAATCACCTTGGATGGATGAAGAACTTCCTCCTGAAACACTGTTCACGGAGGTGCTACAGTAGCTCAAAAATGGGCTCCCTTGAAGGCTTGAAGCATTAGGGTTTTCATCCCCTCATGTGTTGGTTTTATAGACCTTGAATGGTCTATAGACAAGCCTCAGACCAGATCCACAATTTGTGGGTGATTAGGTGACATTTGGATTAAAGAAATCAAGGTTGAATGGCTCTTTTCGAAGTTGGAAACAAAGTCAAAAATGAAGGCTCGGGGCTGGCGGTCGACCGGAATTCATGGGCCGGTCGATCGGAACCTGCTGCAGCCAGAACGTTTCGGCTCTGGCAAAACCGGTCGACCGGACGCCTGGGGGCGGTCGACCGAAACCTGTAAAAATGTCAACATTTCAGTTCTGGGAAAACCGGTCGACCGGAAAAGTAGGGGCGGTCGACCGAAATCTGTAATTCCTGGAGTGTTTCGTTTCTGGAAGAACCGGTCGACCGGAAAGGCAGGGGCGGTCGACCGAAACTTGTAAAATGTGGAATTCTTAGGCTCTGGCAAATCTGGTCGACCGGCCAAGGTGTGTAGGTCGACCGGAAATACCTATACCTGCAAAAATGAAGTGTTAGACCAATGAAACATGTTCATAAGTCAAGATATTCATGTCCTCATCAATTTCATGTATTTTGGGATTGAAATCAACATAGAATATGCTTTGAGCATTTCTAAATTTTGTTCCGGAGGCTCCGCCCCCGGAAACCCCCGCAAGGGGCGCTGCCCCCTTGACCCCCGCGACCTGACCGGGCAGGTCGATCCCCGCGACCTGACCACGCAGGTCGATCCGCGTGCGAGGGCGCAACATTGAGCTTTCATGTGCATATCTGTCATAAACACAACAGAACATATGTCAGTCATATAAGAGTGAAAAGCAACAATGACGAATAGTGTTTAGCCATTATCAAAACCAAGAATATCACAGAACACATATGACCATAGAATGATGTCGAATGACCCAAGTGACCATATGAAACTCAAATAACCACAGGGGCACAACAGGTGGCGAATATTGTCCCGGTCATGAAGAAGGATGAAAAAGTCAGGATTTGCATAGACTTCCGGGACCTTAATCGCGCGTGTCCAAAGGATGATTTTCCCTTGCCTCACATTGATGTGTTAATCGATAACACGGCAGGTTATGAGACCCTCTCATTAATGGATGGATTTTTAGGATATAATCAAATTCATTTGACAGAAGAGGATCAGGAGAAGACGTCATTCACTACACCATGGGGAACATATTGTTACGTGGTCATGCCGTTTTGATTAAAGAATGCTGGAGCTACTTACCAAAGAGCTATGATGGCCATATTTCATGACATGATGCATATATATCTGGAGGTGTATGTAGATGATTTATTGGTGAAATCAAGAACCAGGGTGGAACATCTGAAAGTTATGGCTAAGGTGTTGCAAAGATCAAGGAGTTCCAATTGAAAATGAACCCGAAGAAGTGTGTGTTTGACGTATCATCGAGTAAATTACTGGGTTTCATTGTGAGTAAAAGAGGGATTGAGATAGATCCCAACAAAGCTAAGGCCATCAGAGATATGCCGCCTCCCAAAAATTTGAGGGAAGTTTGAAGTTTAATTGAGAGGCTACAATTCATCCGTCGGTTTGTGTCTCAGCACTCACAAAGGTGTAGACCTTTCTATGAGTTGACCAAGCCAGGAGTAGAATTCCATTGGGATTCTAAGTGTCAAAAGGCTTTTGAAAGGTTAAAGAAATACCTGGCTAATCCACCCGTTCTCATTCCACCCAAACCAGAAAAACCTCTGATCCTTTACATCTCAGTCTTGGATGACTCCGTGGGAGCCGTCCTCGCACAAGCCGATGAAGAAGGCAAGGAACGAGCCACCTATTACTTGTCCAAACTCCTCAATTCTTGTGAACATAAGTACACAGTCATGGAGAAAACTTGTGCTGCCCTCGTTTGGGTTGTGCAGAAATTGAAGCACTACTTCTTGGCTCATGAGGTCCATTTGATCGCCCGCATGAACTCTATCAAGTTCCTCCTGGAAAAATCTATCCTTACTGATAGGCTAGCACGCTGGCAGAGTTTCATCTCTCAGTTTGACATCACTACATCCAGCAAAAGGCAATTAAAGGCTATGCTATAGCCGAGCATCTCGCTCATCATCCTCTCCCCAAGTTCGATCCTGTCCAATCAAAGTTTCCAGATGAGGAACTAATGTCTGTCACTCAATCCGATGAGCCAATGTGGACATTATATTTTGATGGAGCTCTGAATTCCCAAGGGAAAGGCATTGGCATTGTCCTTCTGACGCCCGAAGGCATTACCATCCCAGAGGTATTTTATCTCGCGTTCCCAGTCACCAACAACATTGCTGAATATGAGGCTCTTCTAGCTAGTCTGGAACTAGCCCATTCTTTCTATATCACCGAATTGCGAGTCGTGGGTGATAGTCAACTTGTTCTCCGCCAGGTGCTTACCAAATATCACACCCTCGATCCCAAGCTCAAGCCCTATCAAGAGCTGGTCTCCGCTTATGCCAAATTGTTCACCAAGCTGATCTTTGTCCATGTTCCTCGCGAACAGAACATTCTAGCCGATGCCCTCGCCTCCTTGGTGTCATCTTTCAAATTCCCTTTAGGTGCATGGTCTAAATCCATCACCATCTACAAATGCCTCGTCCCTGCTGTTCAGGACCCTTACCTCTTAAAAATCAAAGAAAGTGTCCTACGGAAGATTCAGGAAGGGGAAATTCTTGAGAAAAGGGAAATCATGTTGGCAGAATTTGAAGAAGAACCGGCTGATGAGGAGAAACCTTGGTTCTATGAAATCGTCAAATATTACAAAGATCAGTCCTATCCTGAAGGAGCCACCACAGAAGATAAGAAAGCCATAAGAAGGGTGGCCTAGAAATACACATTGGTTGGAGGTCTACTGTACAGGAGAAGCCTTACTGGTGTTCTATTAAGATGTCTTGATGACGATGAGGTCTGGAAATGTGTAGAGGAAGCACACTCAGGTGTATGCGGTGGCCATGTAAATAGCCAAATACTCGCTAAGAAGATCATTAGGCAAGGCTTTTACTGGCCCACTATGGAAGAGGATTGTGATGTTTATGTCCGTAGGTGTGTCAAGTGCCAGCTTCACGCCGATAAGATTCATTCACCATCTTCCTCACTTCATCTAGTATCCTCTCCATGGCCTTTCTCCATGTGGGCGTTCGACATCATTGGTCCCCTAGGTGATCCTAACTCCCTCACCAAGCATAAATCCTTCATCCTCACTACGACGGAGTACTTCACCAAATGTGCTAAAGCCAAAGCTTACGCGGAAATCAAGGCGTCAACAGTCTGCAAGTTCATCATGAAGAACATCCTCACCAGGTTCGGCATCCCAAGCACAATCGTCACCGATAATGGGACACAGTTCATTTCTCAGGACCTTCAAGACCTATGCAAAAGGTACGCAATTGCATTGCATCATTCATCACCTTATTATTCACAAGGTAATGGCAAGGCAGAGGCCACCAACAAAACATTGATTAAAATCATAAAGAAAACATGCGAGTCTAGTAAGTTCTCAGACTGGCCAGAAAAGCTTATCGAAGCTCTATGGGCCTATCACACTTCAATCTGTACCCCCACCGGGCAGACTCCATTTGCCCTTGCTTATGGGATGGAAGCGGTAGTCCCGTACGAGACTCTGATTCCTTCTCTCAGGGTACAATTGGATAAGGAATTTCCCCTCGATGAACGACGTGATTCACTCATTGCCCAGTTGGAACTCTTAGATGAGAAGCGGCTGGCCGCTGCCGAGCATGCACGTGTTTATCAAAATAGACTCGCTCACTTTTACCAAAAGAAGGTCATTGAGAGAAAATTCAAAGTCGGCGAGATGGTTGTAAAAAGAATTTTTATCAAACCTGGAGGGCCGCGTTCTAAACTTCAACCCAATTTGATGGGGCATCAAAGGCTAATGAGTTATATTAGTGTGTATTGTCTTGTATTAGTGTGTTTGTTTGGGTTTTTTTTTATTTTGGCTCCTTTGTAAGGCTTTTAACAAGTCAATGGGCCACATTCCATATAGAATACATCAATGGGTTGCATTTAGAAGAGTCCATTAAGGAGTTAATTCATATTGGGTCATTAGACTTCATATTGGGTCTTTAACTCACTTAAGGCCCAAGTGGGCTTTTCCTTCTCATGGGCCATTTAGGTGGGAGAGTCCATAGACCAAGCATGGGTTAATGGGCTTGATTGGATGGCCTTGGACCAGCTAGGCCCAAAAGGAGGCCCATGAAGGGGGCGCCCCCTTCCTTGTCTTATTAGGCAAGATAGGTGAAGTTTGAATGGAATTATATTAGTTTGATTAGAATTTGTTTGATGTGTTTTGACCACATGGGAGAAATATTTTCTTCTATCCCCTTAATACCCCTTTCAACCCTAGATCTGAGGTCATTTTGAGTCTTTCTACATTTTGTATAAATGCTTGTATTTCCACATTTAATGAGAATTAATGAGAAGAAAATATTGGTGTAGGCCTTGGAGCTTGGTGCACCCCTCCCCTCTCCCCTCTGGTTCCTCCTTCTTCCCTCTGCATTTCAGGGTTGAGACCCTTCTACCTGAGCCCCTCTATCTCTAATTTCATCTCTGGTGCCGTCGCTGCCGTTCGTGCCGCCATCGAGCCGCCGCGAAGCCGATTCCGAAGTGCTGTCCAAGGTTCTGTTCTGCTAGATAGAGGTTCACTCCAGGATTATTAACTCCAAACTCTGACATCATATGGAGTTAAGATTTTCAGGGTTGGTTCCTCTCTTGATTCCCAACCTCCAGTAAAAAAATCACATCATTCAAAGTTCATTTTATATTTTTTTATTTTCCTATCTTTCTGTCTTCCTGATATGTGTAGTAGAAGCTTAGTTCTTCCACCTTTCGACCCCATTTTTGATTTTTTTTTGCAATCACCAAATTTATTGGAGGTTCTTTCCACCTTCCCCATCCTCCACAAATTTTCTTCGAATTTTAAAAGCCCTCTACCTATTTTTAGAAATTGTGTCTTTCCCCCAAATTCAGATCTGTTTCTGCTGTCCAGATCCGACCCCGAGTCAGTATAAAATTTCCACAAAATCAAAACTTCCACTAAATCTTGCATACGATATATCCCCGATTTCCTATTTTTGGTCTCTACAACTTTCATGAAGGACCCAAAGGCTGAATCGAAGGTCTACATCGCGGTCAACGCCAACTCTCAGGAAAACTTGGTTCTACCCTGAGTTTTCAGATCCTGTGAGTCAGCAGTTTGAAAATTCGACAAAGGCCATCAACGAGAAACTCAAATTTCTTTCTCCAGCCATAGATCGAAGGATTTCAAGTCAGCTTTCCATCGGTACCTCTTGTGCATTGATCTGACGTCGGGAGTGACCGCAGCAGTAGATCTCGCTGGTCGCACGCTACAAAACAGAACTACAAATCCGTGGCCAGCAACTCCGGCGAGTGGAGATCGGAGCCGCCCGGCCTCCGGCCGGTGAACTAGCATACCGCCGTCCCAGTGAGTGCCCTCCAGGCATCCCCACCACAGTGGTGCCACCCCGTGCCCACACGGCCCCTCGGACCAGCACGTGGGTCCCACGGTCATGAGTACGTGTGTAGTCGAAGCAACACAAGAAGCGGCTCGTTAACCCGAAACCGCTACTCCCGGGTCCCATTGTGTCACCCTTTACCTCCCTGTGTGGAGTGGGCAGTAATTTGCCTTGCTGTAATTATTGTGTATTTACTGTTCCGGGAGTACGAGATCGGCCGGGAAGTCGTCCCCACGCCAGGCGCGTGGAGGTATCGTGTTCGCTCCTTACTCGGCACTTTGCTTAGTTCGTATATGCTTTATATGCCGCTGCTAGAGAGCATGATAGGGTAACTGAGCTTGCTATTTATTGATATTCACTGCTGCTGCGAGAGAGAGCGAGACTGTCCCGTGACCCGATCTGGGCACGAATTTGTGAGTTGACCACCCTAGCTCTTTGCCGGTTTCTCAACCGCGCACGTCCGATGCTTCCCTCGTTAGGGACGATCGTGAGCTTGCTTAGAGTCCGAGGATCGCATATCCATTTGGAGTTGAGTCGCGTGTCCGTCCCGCATCACAATTGGGAAGGACCATATGTGGTTCAAGCCGTGTACCCTGGCAACGCCTACAAGCTAGTCAATGCCGAAGGGGCCGAGTTATCCCACCCTTGGAACGGACTTTATCTTAAGAAATACTACCCTTATATAGCCATAACAACCGGCATGGTACAAGGGCCATCGGAGCTAGAAATTCACTCTTCGGTCTTTGTAGTCTAACTCAGGGTTAACCTGCGCACACTCTCACACACCATTTTTGGGATCAAGCGAAGCGGAACTCGAGGGAAGTTTCAAAAAAAAAAAAGAGAGTGCCTTGTGTTCACCATGCAGTCAAATCTTTGCATCTGTCCTTCATATTAAGATGGGACCCATTAAGGTTCGGTAGGTCTCGGGTCTTGGCTCGCCAGAACCGCGGAGATTCCTGTCCGATCATGTCGGCTTACGCCCACTAAAAGAAGGCAGCACGCACACACGCAGCTATTTTTGCCAAAAATTGGTAGTATTGCTTATTGTGGGGCTGTACTCGAAGGTCTCCAGAAAAGTCGTAATCTTTGTTCTCTTCTTTCTTGACCCAATGAGACAGTCGACGCCCTTAAAACGTTGAGCATAAGGGAACCAAAATACCATACCCTGAAGGCGAGAGTATGATTTATCTCCTTGAACTCGAGTCAGAGCACGAGAAGAGGGCAGTGTCCCCGCAGGCATACAAGAGGGATCCCTACATATCAAATCATCATGTCTCCCTCAAAAAAAAAATCCAAAGTCAACTGAAAGCCTAGTCGTGGCCGTGCCTGATTTCAATAGGCGAGACCCCTCAAAACGAAAGCTAAATTCCACAAAGGGGCAACGTAATTCTGTTCGAGGTCTGGTTCGAAATCACCCAAAAGGGAGAGGTCGAGTAGGTCTCGGTTAGCTCATCAGGTTAACGATTTTGCCGGTCCTCTCGGAAGGTTTACCCCACTACTCTTCTTTCTCCCCTGAAAGATGAAAACTCAATGGAAACCCTGAAAGGCGCGTCCCGCTAAGGCAAGCAACCTCGTTTTAGCAAAACACACGCATAGTTGTCTACTTTGAGAAGCAAAAGCCATCGCCGCGAAGGAGTCTTGGTGTTTCTGGCCGATCAAGACCTCTATCTACTACCTCGGTGGTTTCTTACTTCAACCTCGGGCTTAGGTCAATGCAAGCGCATCACCAATAGGTGCGACGGCGTCTGATTCCGGGTCAGCATTGCGCGGTTGGCCGTTGGGGTTCCATGGTGTTCCATCATATACCATCTAGAGTTGTGAGGAAATAGACCCATGTCTGGCAAATCTTTTACCTCGAACACTCCTTCGGTGTATCCTTGCGGTCGGAAGCAATTGGGAGCCTAAGCATGGCATGACGGTTTTGTCATCAGGTTAAGTATTAACCGACAGGATTATCACTTTAGGAGTCTAGGGGCCTAAATCAATCTAGATGTGCGCACAGGATACTTGGGGGGTTAGAAAGAAACTATGTCTTCATAGGAGTCAGGTGCCATAAGAATGGTCACTAGGCATTAGTTATCTCACAAAAAAAAATGTAGTGGCCCTTGAAAGATGCCGTCAGGTGAGTCCCCAAGTGGGAATTCTTTTGGAGCATGTTAACCCCGCATTACGCTACTTCAGAATGATTCAAACACCCCTGATCCAAAAATCATTCCAGTTGTAATAAAAAGTGTTTTTCAAAAAAAAACAAAAAAAAACAACACACATAAAAAATATATCATTACAAAACAAAAAAAAAAATTTGCATCCGTGTGATCTCATTTGTGTGCTACATTTTTACATTCTGTTCCCATTTGCGTGCTCGTGTGTCACATGCCCGTGTGTCGCATTCATTATCTTTACTCTTGCCTTAATTGATAAAGGCTTGGCCCCTTGACCCGTTATCAAGGACAGTCGGAACAAACATTTACTTGTTGAGCAAGGGGCCAAGTCAGAATGGAAAAACTGACTTATTTTTATTGAGCAATATATACAGGATTGAAAAGCAGGAACGAAGGCAGGAGACAGGAAATCGAACATTCCTTCCTTTATTTCCTTCTAGAAGTTGTACATTAGTGTAGACACGCCAAAATTGACGCTATGTTGATCAAATCTCATGTCACTATGTTGACGCCCCAAAGTGAACTTCGATATATTCATAATATGAAGTTTTTCTATTTTTTGTGTGTTTTTTGGTTTGTTCTTGCATTTTTTGTGATTCGCGACCTGAGGAGGGGCGTGTTTTATATAGCAACCTAACATGGGGCGTGTTCAAAGAAAGGATGACCCAATGTCAGGGCGTCAATTCCTGGTATTATCTGGTTTCAAAAAAATTCAAAATAAGTTCAAATTATTGATTAACGTCCTTCCTCAGGGCGTGGTTTCAAGTAATGCCTTCATCTCAGGCGTGTTCTCATAATTTTCAAATGAAGTAAGTTTTATTGCCAAAATTAAATCCAAGAAAGGACGCCCTTGATTGTGGTCGTGTTTTGAGTAGCGTCTTGATGTAGGTCGTCAATTTGTGATTTGACGCCCTTCTGAAGGTCGTGTTTTATCCTTCGGTGTCGTGTTTGAGTATGCCTTTCCTGAGTAGTTCCCTGCCTCCAATGGTCTCCTTGCTCGAATTGGAGTTAGAGTCATGCCTTCTTTGATCATTGCCTATCCTTATCTTCCCAAATTTGAGCTTATCTTCGATTGAAATCCTATAAAAGGATGCTCTGGTCGATCTAGACAGAGGTTGACGGGTCAGAGAGTTCACAGGTTACGATCAGAGGTTTACGAGTTCGGGAGTTACAGAGCTTCATCTTCCTCCTGTGCGATCGTTTAGAAAGGGCTCTGCTTCCTCTGCTTCCTCTGCTTCCGATCAACCGCGTCCACCTTGTTTCCCATTACTGTCGTCAGGGACAGCAGGGTTTTTCATTTATTCTGTTTGTGTTGCTTCGTCTTCATCCATCGTTCATCATCACTATGTTGTTTTCTTTTTTTTTACATTAGCTTCATCATCACTGTGTTCTCTTCTTTTACGTTTGCATTAGCATCATATCTCCTCCTTCCCTATTTCTTTAGGGGTTTTAAAACAAAATAAGGTGCGCATGTTTTGTTCTTTTCTCATCTTCATATCATCTTTGGGATTGATACTACGTGCACTTGGCTGATCCACTGCTTGTGTGTTTTATCTCTTTTGCAAGGTAATCAATAAAGGAAAACCCCCTTCATCGGCCGGCCGGTTGAAGGAGGAGGAGGAATTCACAATCCATCCCGCGTTCTATTTTCCACCAGGTATTCGCGATCTTCTTTGTTTCTTCTTGAGGTAACCCCTCTGGCGATCACCCTCCTTAGTAGCACCACGTGCTTCTTTTCCTTATTATTATATCATCTCCCCCTTATTTTTGTTATGCATTCTCATATTTAAATTTCTTCTTCATGTGTGGATTTATCACAATCTACAAATTGGTGATCACGGTGGGACATCCACTGTTTTTCTTTTGATTACCATCTCCTATTGGCACCCACGTGTGCCCTTTCCTATTGGCATCCACGTGTGCCCTTTCCCCTTCGGCACCCACGTGTGCCCTTTCCCCTTGGTACCCTCGGTACCCCTCCTTTTGTGCCCCACGGGCACCCTCCATCGTGCACGCTGCACACTCCCGGGATCAGCCAGTTTGTGATTGTTTGATTATTTTCCTGAATTAACGCCTCACCCAGAGGCGCTTTTTCTTTTCACGCCTTAGTCTAGGGCGTCTATTTTCTGTGTTACGTCTTCCCATAAGGCGTCTTTTATCATATCTACTGTCTTCTTGTTCTGTTTGATAATTCACGCCCTAACTTTGGACGTCTTTTTATTTGCCAGCGCCTCACACCAAGGCGCGTGTTTCCTCGACCGTGTGCACCACTGATATTTGACGCCCTTTCGTAGAGGCGTCCTTTCATATTACGCGCCTCACACCAAGGCGCGTGTTTTGCACTACCTGTGGGCCACCACAGTGATTCACGACAGTGACCCTGTCGTCTCTTTGGTTTATAGCGACCTGCCCCAGGTCGTCTCTTTCCTGCATTTTTACAGAAACCTGCTTCCTGTTGCTGTCTGTGATTTTTGGATTGATTATTGCATTGCTTGCCTATATTGCTGTGATCTGATCATATTATTTTGCATCTTGCGGCATTTGGTTGAGAGACCTCCTCTCTCTACACTAGGATTCCACACACCTCTCTTGGAATCGGGACAACCCTCCATTGAGCACTCCGTCTCTTTGGACCGGAAATCCCTTTTCCAAGACCTCCGTAAGTCCCCGCACCCGTGGATTCCCTCACGGACGCCGGGATGGTTGTACCCTTGAAGTACCCTGAGTATAGAGAACCTATCGTTGGTAAAGAGAGAGAAAGAATCTAGTTAACCCGGAGATCACACTTGGATAAACTAGGTTTCACTTTACAAAAGAGGGAAATTCTGCAATTTAATCCACTCTAATCTCAAGCGGAACACTAAAATCTTGCGTTCATCTCAACTTGGTTGCATAAACTCGTTTGGGTTGATTTGGCTTGTTTGGATTGAGTGGGTTTTGTTTGATAGTTCCTTTATAAGGCCGTCTCTCCTCTTAAACATGCAACTCCGTTCAGGAAAAATCATCAACATGGCAGGCTACGGGTATTCTTATGATGATGAGGATGAGAATGTTTTTGGTCAATATGAGACCCCCCCCAGGATTCCATCTATTATGAGGGAAATTACCCTCCTCCTCAGTCCCATCATCCTCAAATCCATGTGGTTGATACCACTCCTCAAGAGGTTGTGCCCTCTTCCCAAACTTTACCCTCCAACACCTCGGGGAATTCTTCTCCATCCCTCAATGTCACGGATTTAATTAATGCTTTATCTCAGTTAGACGATTCCCAGCGGCAGACCATTCAAGCCGCTTTGAAAGGGAAGTCTGTTCCCTCTTCATCCTCCAATCCCCCTCCGACCGAGAGTGGCCATCACCTCACTAATGACCAGGCGGTCTTGCACAAACCCCCCTCTCGTCCACCAATGCCCGGTGCGGCCATGCCGGCCCAACAGGCGAGCTATTCAGCGGTTAGGCCTCAGTTCCAACCTCCCCGAATTCTGCGGACACCTATACCACATTCTTTTATTCAAAATCCGGCCCCAGTCGAGTCCGACACTAATATGCTATTACTCCAGAAATTGGCCAGCATGGAGGAGCAACTAAAGAAGGTCACCACGGCTAAGAATGCCCCATAAATTTCGCTCCCTACATTGCCCGTCTTCCACTTACCACCATCTGAAATGCCGAACTTCCGGCGATATAATGGGACTGGTAATCCTTTTATTCATTTGAAGGACTTCAGGTACGAGACCTCCTTCTGGCAAGACAACAAGGCCTCTTTGGCCTATTTATTCAGGAGATCTCTGGAGGGGCCAGCCCTTGAATGGTTTTATTCACTGGGTTCCACTGATGCCGGCGACTTCGATATTGTTCAAAGGAAGTTCTTACAAAAATACAGAGACCGGGTCGGACCATCCCTTTCGCTCACAGATCTTGTCGCGGAAAAGATGAAGCCCAAGGTGGACTTCATAATGTTTGCTGATAGATGGCGGTCTATGGCCGAAAAGTTGAAAGATACACTGTCTGAACCGGAACAAGTCAAGATGATAATTTCCAATGCTACTCCTCAGTTCCGGCACATACTGGCCATGACCCGGTTAACCACCATGGAGGAGCTCTATGAGAGAGCTCGTTATATCCAGACGCAGATGAAGGATTCGCCCATTATGGGCATGTTTGAGCCGAAGTCACGGCTATTCAAGAAAACCACAACTGTCAACAACAGCGGGCCCACGACGGAGGGCACTATTGCAAATGAGCAGGTTGGCGTAGTTGGCCACCCCCATCAAGCTAACCCATGTTCTAACCTTCCTCCACCACAAAGCCCCCATTTCAACTCCACCCCACAACGCCAATTCGCACCCCAACATTCCTTTGCTTCACCACCAAACCAAGCGCCCCGCGCTAACCCTCCAGCTCCGCAACAGTACCACCAGGTACCACCACCTACCAACTATGGCCAACAACAACAACGGAGACCACCACTTGGCCCCAAAAGGGACCACTACCCTCCATTACCAGAAAGTCTCCCGGATATTTTCAATGCCTTAACGGCCGCCAATTTGCTCATATTACCAAGAGAAAGAACAGCGTGGCCCGCTAATGTTGACACATCCCGTTACTGCGCTTTCCATCGTGCACCTGGTCATAACCTTGATCGTTGCTTCCACTTCAGAGACTACATTTATGACCTAAATGACCAAGGTGACATCAATTGGGATGAGATGAGACAATTCATCGCCACTATGAAAGAAAGAAGGTCTCCTCGGTAGCAACAAGCTCAGCAGCCACAGCAACCAGCTCCACAGCAGCAACAACAAGCTCCAGCGCCTCAGCACGATATGGGGATTGTCCACAATCCACTGTCGGAGCACCCGCCAAACCAGCACGTAAACCCTGTCACGTCTCTCTATGAGGTGGAGAGAGGGCAGGGATGGCATGAAGAAAACGCCTCTGTTGGGGCACTTTATCATAATCAAAATCAACCTCCGCACCTCTTGCGCACCCCTTCTTCTTCTCCTACCCCTCAAGTGGGCCGATCTCTTCTGCGCCCCGTTAATTCACCTCCTACTGCCAATTCTCCAACCTCGCCGGTTCGCCCCCTTCTTACATGCTTACCACCTCTACAGCCTACGCCACAACAAAACCCATCCACCACCAACCCTTCGCCATTGCCATCTAGGCCACTCCTCATCCGCCCATCACCAACGCCCACTGCACCCGCCACCACTACTCCTTCACCGGCAAGGATCCCCCCACCATCGGTTCCGCCACCTTTTGTACCCAGAACCCTTCTCATTCTACCCCCCACCAATTCCCCCCGCATTCGGGTATCCCTTTCTACCTCTACGCCTCCTACCAGGGCACCAACACCCTCTACAAGGATTCCCTCTGCGGGAACTCCCACTCCACCACTTCTTAACACCAACACACCTTCTTCTTCTTCTAATCCCCCTCCCACACTTGTCTCGACAGAGGCACGTCAAGGCGTGGCGCCGCTCCGCAGTGGACGGATGTTCCACCGTATTTTTCCACAGAGAGAGCTAGAGCCCGCGCAGGGGCTGCAAGAGCAAGAACAAGAACAAGAGTTAGTGCCAGGGACTCAGTATGATTTGCTAAAGCACTTGGACCGAACACCAGCAAGGATTTCAATCCTGGAACTAATTAAAAGGTCCACCACTCATCAGCTAGCTTTGAAAGAATATCTGCAAAAGGTGATGGTCAATGAGGACATTCCAGTTGAGCAGATAGTCACGATTTTAACGTCCGCTAGCAGTCAGCCGGCAATTACTTTCCATGAACATGAACTGGCGCCACTCCCAGCAAGAAAGTACGCTCTATGCATAACAGTTGACATTAATAAGGTGGCTGTTAAGCAATGTCTGGTGGACACTGGGGCATCCATCAATGTCTTGCCACCTAGCACCTTGAAGTTGTGTGGCATTCCGGAAAGCCAAATTCGGCCGTCTACTATCACAGTCACTGCATATGATAACACGAAGAAACCTCCTCTAGGCATGATTACGTTAAAAGTAAGTTTGGGTCCTGCCGCCATCACAGTAGATTTCCATATTCTGGATATGGATCCGACATTTAATGGCATTCTGGGACGCCCCTACATTCAGCAACTCGATGCGGTGCCCTCCACAAATCACCAATGCCTTAAATTCCCACACAAGGGCCGCATTATTAAAGTTACCAGTATGCCGATTCTGCCAGAGGAGGATATTCATGTGGCTTCATCAGTTCCATCTATGTGGCCGGCCAACAAGCCACTATTATCTGTGCTTGACGTCCCTTGTCCACGACCAATGCCAGAAAAAGTCACAACAGTTGCTATGAAACCCCTGCCTCCCAAGGGGAAAAAGAAGAAAACAATGATGAACACCTCTGGCTGGAACATCTTAATGAAAATGGGGTATCAAAATGGCAAAGGTCTGGGTGCCAATTGTCAAGGCAGGATTAGGCCTGTTAAACCTCAGAAACTGATTACACGAGGTGGCCTAGGTTACAAAGGGCTAGGCAAAAACAAAGATGAACCATGGGCATTTATGACATCCACATTAAAAACAGATCGCCAACCGCTCACTTGGACATTGAAGACACATTTTGTCGCAGGTGGCTTTCAGAATAGTGAGCAAACTACAAAAATCACTTCCATATTAGACTGTCAGGATGTTCATGCTAGACAGTTTGCTCGTCATATTGCCCCGTTGGCCACATACAAAGTCCTGGAATCCTTAAGGCCTGACAAGAGAAGAAAAATGGATGATCCAGAATGTGACTGGTACAGGTGGTTCGATATGCAGGATATTACTATTTCTTTGAGCCGCCTCTTCATGCCGACTGACCCGGAATGGCCGCCACTTATTCATGAATTGATTGAGATGCCAGCTGCAATTACAGATAAGAGGCAGCTGCTGAGTGACTACACTGATACTGGAGAGCCAGATGTTCCGTTTGAAGAAGGATTCACTGTGGACAGGCTGTGGGCCGGCCTCTTTTCTCTCACTTCCATGCATCCATCGGTGCTTGCTTCTCTATATTCTCATCGGTTTGGTCGCGTGCCAAGACCGCCTCCGATTATAATCAATTTATCTCCAGATTCAATCCAAGTTTCTCTCACAATTCCTTCTTCGCTCCTCGAGCGATTTTCTAAACTCTCCATCACGCCCCCTCGCGGGCCATCACTGATTCAATTTTTCTCTGATCTGGCAATTTCCACTCCTCCTGCTATCCTCCCTTCACACTGCTTTCTTCTTGAAACAGAAAATAAAAATGAAGAAAAAAACAAAAACGAAAAAAAAAACGCCAAATTCCCAAATTTCCAATCCTCCATTTCTGTTGAGGAGACCTCCTATTTCTCTTCTGAGTGCGTCCCGACCCAGGGGCCGCTCCTTCAAGATTCATTGCTAAATCTTTTCTCCCCCTCTGGTGAGGGGACTTCCTCTGTATTACCCCCTGTATCCACTTTTTCACCTCCTCCTTTTTCTTCTTCTAGTCAAGCTAGTTGTTCTTCTTCTTCTAATAAAATTCATGGGGTAGATTCTTATAAGAAATCGAAGGGTAAGCAGATTCCTCGTAGGTTTCTGTTGGAGTTAGCTATCAGATGCCAGGCTTGTTTAGCTCTTCCTGAATTTATAGCGAATCCAATCATCCTGCCAGAGCTGGAATATGAGGATGCTGTTGTTTCTTATGAGGGTTTGGGTGTCTATGAAATTATGAATGACGAAGACCCTATTGAAGAGGGGGATGAAAGTTATGAAGAATATGAGGACAAGGCTGATGCTTTTGCTAGTGGCATAAGACGATTTGACGAACCGTCAGCCTCCGTAGAAGAGCCTACCAAAGAAATTAATTTGGGTACCGAGGAAGACCCTAGGATTATCCTCATAAGCAAGAATTTACCGCCCTCCGAAGAGGAGGCGCTCATATTGGTCCTGCAAGAATACAAGGACACGTTCGCATGGAGTTATGAGGATATGCCTGGTTTAGACCATGCGCTCGTTGAACATCGCCTTACACTTAAGCCAGGGTCTGTGCCGGTCAAGCAACGGTTGAGGCGTTTCCACCCTAATATGGCTTTAAAGATGAAAGAAGAGGTCGACAAGCTCCATAAGGCTAGATTTGTTAGAGTTGTCCTCTACCCCAATTGGGTGGCTAACATCGTCCCGGTTATGAAGAAAGATGGAAAAGTTCGGATTTGTATAGACTTCAGGGATCTCAACCGTGCGTGTCCCAAGGATGACTTCCCCCTCCCTCATATTGATGTTTTGATCGATAATACGGTAGGATTTGAGACTCTCTCTTTCATGGATGGCTTCTCAGGTTATAATCAAATTCGTCTGGCTGAAGAAGATCAAGAGAAGACATCATTCACTACACCATGGGGTACTTATTGTTATGTGGTCATGCCTTTTGGACTTAAGAATGCTGGAGCCACCTATCAGAGGGCTATGATGGTGATTTTTCACGACATGATTCATATCTATATTGAGGTGTATGTGGATGACCTGGTTGTGAAATCAAGGACAAGGATTGAACATCCTGGGGTTCTAGCCAAGGTCTTGCAAAGATCACGAGAATATCAGTTGAAGATGAACCCCAAGAAGTGCGTGTTTGGCGTTTCTTCAGGGAAGTTGCTTGGTTTCATTGTTAGCAAGAGGGGAATTGAAGTTGATCCCAACAAGGCAAAGGCCATTAGAGATATGCCTCCTCCCAAGAATTTGAAGGAAGTTCGAGGATTAATCGGGAGGTTGTAATTCATTCGCCGCTTCATCTCCCAGCATTCACAAAGATGTAGGCCGTTTTACGAGCTTACTAAGCCGGGAGTCAAGTTTAATTGGGATGACAAGTGTCAGGCAGCCTTTGACGGATTGAAGGATTATTTGGCCAATCCTCCTGTCCTGAGGCCGCCGATTCCAGGCAAACCACTTATTCTCTATGTTTCTATCCTGGATGACTCCGTAGGTGCTGTCTTGGCTCAAGTGGACGAAGAAGGTAAGGAGAGGGCAGCATACTATTTGTCTAAACTTCTTAACCCCTGTGAACAGAGGTTTTCAGCCATGGAGAAAACTTGCGCTGCTTTAGTCTAGGTAGTTCAGAAGTTAAAGCACTATTTCCTAGCTCACGAGGTTCACCTCATTGCTCGCATGAATCCGATTAAATTCCTCCTTGAAAAATCTGTCCTCACTGATCGATTAGCACGCTGGCAAAGCTTCCTCTCTCAGTTTGATATCACTTACATTCAGCAGAAAGCTATCAAAGGTTACGCCATTGCCGAACACCTTGCTCACCACCCTCTACCTCGTTTTGATCCTGTCAATTCGGAGTTTCCAGATGAAGAACTAATGTCCATTAATCAACCCCACGATCCTATGTGGACATTACATTTTGATGGAGCTCTAAATTTCCAAAGAAGAGGGATCGGCATGGTTCTTTTAACACCAGAAGGGGTCACCATCCCATTTGCTGCTCGGCTCACTTTTCCCGCCACCAATAATATAGCTGAGTATGAAGCTCTTTTGGCCGGTCTTCAAACCGCTCATCGGTATGGTGTCTCCCATTTGAGGATTGTGGGTGACAGTCAGCTCATTTTGCGCCAGGTGTTGGTCAAATGCCGCACTATCAATCCTAAGCTCAAACCCTACCAAGAACTTGCTTCAGCTTATGCCAAACTCTTCACCAAATTGATCTTCGTCCATGTTCCTCGTAGCCAAAATATCTTGGCCGACGCCCTTGCTTCTTTGGCCTCTGCTTTAGTCTTCCCTCCTGAGCGTGATTTTCATGTTCCTCTAATTCATCAGCGCGACACGCCAGCTGTTAAGGATCGTGCATTCCTCGATATTAGGGATAAGGTGCTTGAGAAGGACAAGCAGAAGGAATCTCTTAAAGGCAAAGAGGTCATGCTTTTAGACTGAGAAGAAGAACTGGCTGACGAAAAGAAGCCTTGGTATTATGAGATTGCCAGATATTGCAATGATCAGTCCTATCCCGAGGAAGCCACTGCAGAAGAAAAGAAGGCAATTAGAAGAGTGGCTCAGCGTTATGTTTTGATTGGAGGTGTGCTCTATAGGAGAGGGCTCACCGGTGTTTTATTAAGATGCCTCGACGATAATGAATCATGGAAAGTTGTGGAAGAGGCGCATTCTGGAGTGTGTGGTGGTCATGTGAATAGCCAGATGCTAGCTAAGAAGATCCTTAGGCTAGGTTTCTATTGGCCAACTCTAGAAGAGGATTGTTCCATCTATGTTCGAAGGTGTGTTAAGTGTCAACTGCACGCCGACAAGATTCATTCTCCTGCTTCTTCACTCCATCCTACATCCTCCCCATGGCCTTTCTCCATGTGGGCTTTTGATATCATTGGACCTCTTAGTGATTCGAACCTCCTGACCAAGCAAAAATCATTCATCCTCACGGCAACGGAGTACTTCACCAAGTGGGCGGAAGCAGAAGCTTACGTGGAGATTAAAGCGTCAACTGTCTGTAAGTTTATAATGAAGAACATCATCACGAGGTTCGGCATCCCAAGCACCATCGTCACCGACAATGGACCTCAATTTATTTCTCAAGAAATCAAGGATCTCTGCAACAGGTATAACATTGAATTGCATCATTCTTCTCCCTATTATCCGCAGGGCAATAGCCAAGCAGAGGCAACTAACAAAACTTTGATAAAAATTGTCAAAAAGACGTGTGAGGCTAATAAATTTTCAGATTGGCCAGACAAGCTAGTTGAAGCTCTCTGGGCCTACCGAACTTCCATTCGAACCCCCACTGGACAAACCCCTTTTGCCCTTACTTATGGAATGGAGGCAGTAGTCCCTTATGAGATTCTCATTCCCTCTCTACGAGTACAATTGGATAAGGAATTTTCTATTAATGAGCGTCATGATTCACTCCTCGCCTAATTGGAACTCCTAGATGAGAAGCGTCTGGTCGCCGCTGAGCATGCGCGCGTTTATCAAAACAGGCTCTCGCGTTTTTATCAAAAGAAAGTAATTGAGAGAAAATTCAAAATTGGTGAGATGGTAATTAAGAGGATTTTCGTAAAGCCGGGTGGCCCTCACTCAAAACTCCAACCCAATTGGGAAGGACCGTTTGTTATAAAAGACGTTTTTCCAGGCAATGCTTTTAAATTGATTAATGCTGAAGGAGAAGAGTTAACTCACCCTTGGAATGGTTTGTATCTTAAGAAATACTACCCTTGATTCAAAAATCCAAAAATATATATATATATATATGGAGAAATTTTCAAAATCCAAATGTTGTTTCAAGAATCCAAAACAAAGTGGAAAAACCAAAAATATATATATATAGAAATACCAAAAAAGCAAATAAAAAAATAAAAATTCTTCAAAATCAAAAAGAAAATAAAAACAAAAAGAGATCGAAATTGGCGCCATGGCACACGAAGGATCAAGGTCCAAAAGGTCAAAGTTCAGAATTCACTCATCAGTCTTGCTAACTTAAAAGGGGGTTGACTCCCGCACACACTACACGCTTTATTCTTGAACTCAAGCAGTGCAAAATCCGATGGAAAGTCAAAAACCTGACTAAAAGTGAAAGACAATACCCGTTCTTTTCTTCTTCGGCCCATAAGGGAGGAAGGGAGACCTCGAGGTAGACACGCCAAGCCTATTCGCCGCCCTAGTAGGTGGAAGTCAGGGCCCAAAAGGGAGTAAATGCCATAAAAGCCCAAGTACAATTAGGTTTTTATTCATCAATGTAAATCAATTCCGAAGTGAAAGTCAAGTTGTGAAAAGAAAAGCATGTCAGGAGGGCAAAGTCCCTGCAAGGAAAACCTTGGGCGTATGCGTGCAATATAAAAGAGACAAAAAGGCAACAAAATTTTCCTACGCCAAAGACCGAACCCCAACAGGCATAGGGTAGGGGAGGTAACTTTGCCTTGAGCATCTCAGAATCCCTTATGGGCTTCCCTTATATTTTCTTCCATCCTTTCTATGTGGTAAGTCACGAACTGGCAGAATGGTCAAGACGGACTAAAGAAATTGCACTGTGCGAAATCTCGAATACAAGTCAACTATGACCACGTCCACTCCCTTTTAATTACTCAAGAAAGGTTAATGGATTTTAGATGGTGACCGTGTAGGACCCGTGGTCTTGATAGCCTTGTCAACCCTTTTTTGCAGAATAATTCAATTAACGCCTTTGGCTAAGGCGCTTTTTATAGAATTAACGTCCTAGATTAGGTCATCTCTTTCAGAATAACGTCTCTGAGCAGGTCGTTACTTTTTCAAAAATCAGATTTCCTTTTAAAATTCACGCCTTCTTCTAGGGCGTCTTTATGCGAACCACGATCTACTCTAAGGCGCGTTTTTCAGCAAAAATAACAAAAAAAATACAAATGAGTAAAAAAAGAAAAAAATGTATTTCTTCACGATGTATGCTTGCATGGGCATCTTTTATTTATGGTTTGCATATGCGTGCTTTGCATGAGGCATCTCCCCGCTATCAGCTATTTTATTTTGTCTTATTTGATTAAAGGCTTGGCCCCTTGACCCATCATTAAGGTCAGAATATTGCTATCCCTTGCTTATTGGGCAAGGGGCCAAGTCGAACAGATGAATTAACCTGTTTGTTCAAGGTATGGATTACAGTTGCAGGTACAGGGCACAGTAAAGCAAACACGAAGAACGTGGAAAGAGGAAAGTACACAAACACAAGGCCACGACTACACAAAGTGCTCAGGTAACAAAGAAATCTCAATCTTATATATATATACATCATGAATGTCTATCATGTACAAGTGTGAGGGTGGAGGAGTACAAGTAAGTCGCTCAGCTCTCGCCTCCGCCCTCCTCTCTCCTACTCTCAACCTCCTCCTCGCCGTCCCGACCTGGCGCTGGTGGAGGAGGCATGGGCCCCCGTGAAGAAGCTAGAACCCGAACCTGACCCCCTGCCTCGCTCCTCTCTCGGAGGGAAGAGCCCGCCACAAAAGTGGAGCTGGTGAAGGAGTATCCCGCAGCTCGTGCTCGCTCGCGCCCTCGCTGGAGACGCTCCTCAGACACTCGTAGCCGCTCCTGAGAAAGGATCAACTGGGTCCTCGAGTCTGCCAGCTCTCGCTCGCGTGCTGCTACCTGCTCCTGGTACCGAGCACGCTCCGCCTGGTACTCCTCCCGCTCACAAGCACGCTCCTCGCGCTCCCGGGCACGCTCCCA
Source organism: Amorphophallus konjac (assembly GCA_022559845.1). Taxonomy (NCBI): domain Eukaryota; kingdom Viridiplantae; phylum Streptophyta; class Magnoliopsida; order Alismatales; family Araceae; genus Amorphophallus; species Amorphophallus konjac. The sequence continues at coordinate 78,336,206 of CM040123.1, read as the reverse complement.
TCGCTCCAGCTCAAGAGCCACCCGCAGCTCGGCCACGTCCTGAGGCAGCTCCTCTCGTCGCCTCAGGGACCTCTCTAGCTCTAAGATCCGCTGATCATGGATCGCCAACTCGGTACGTACTGCCTGAAGCTGAGTCGTCTGTAAACAGGTAAACAAATCATCAATTCCATAATTAATGTAATGATTCAATTCAAGCAATATATGATTGAACCACTCACCTACGTGCTCGTCGCACGGAAGCCCTCATCAACGCAGGTAAGAGCGGCTCGAAGCTCCTCAGTCTGTAAAATGGATTTTCATCAGTGCACAATTATATAATCAATATTTGAATGGATTTGTGTTTTGGAATTTACCCGTAAAGCGAGATCGCGCTCTGCTGCCTCGGCTCGTGCGATCGCTCCGGCTAGCTGCTCTGCCAGTGCAGTCACCTCTGCACTGGGCCCTCTCGAGCTGGAGGCCTCTCCTGGGTCTCTCCTCACTGCTCCCTGCTGGGCACGCTGCATTCATTGAGATCGTCAGTGGCTAATCATCAATAACTCAACAAGAAAAGATATACACGTGCATATAGGAATAATTTAAACACTCACCAGGGTCTCTAGGTCAGCCCGTGTGGCGGCCAGCTGGTCCTCCAGGCTGTGTAGATGGGCCTGGGCATCCATCGCCGCTATGTCCCGCGCATCCTGCATTCATTACATATTAGTCACATGATTGAAAGCATTTGCATTTAATTTAGAAATAATTGCATTCATACATACCCCTAAGACCCTCATCTGGGGTCGGCCGGCGTATACCTCCCAGTAGCGCCGGAGGTACTCGGAGCTGTCAGTCACCCGGGAGGTGACTCTGGTCCCGCCTCGCTACCAGTCGGCGTACTGCTCCTCGAATCGCACCCTCCAGTCGGTCGCCTTCATACGACCGCGCGTCTTCTTCCCGATGCCCCGCGGCTCGCCTACCTCTACCCACTCCTGGTGAAGGCCTAGTGTCCTCATCACCAACCTAAGCCGTAACGGCTCGATCTCGCTCAGGCAGTGAACCCAAAGCTCACGCTCAAAACGAGGACGGCCCACTACGACCCACGGCTGGCCCTCGTCCGTCATCCCCTCATAGGGTCTCCACTGAACCTGCATTCATAAACATACATGTCATCATTTCATCATCATCATAATAAATTCAAAATAAATGCAAAAGAAAGATGCATAACATTCATTCATACCAGCGAGGGAGGGAAGTCGCGGAACTCTCTCCGCAGCACCCACAACTCATAGCCCAGTGGGGCTCCAAACACAATCGGCAGCCAGCGCCGTGCTAGAGGGAAAGCTCCCTCACCTCCAGGCCGTGGGTCAGCGCGCCCCATCGGCATGTATAGATGGCTCCAAACCTGCATCCATGCATCATATTAGTGAAGCATTCACCAGCATGATAAAAATAAAAGAAAAGAAAAAAGAAAAAATGCATACCTGAAGAAAAGGTGAGAAGCCACTGACGGTCGTCTCTCGACCTGTCCCGGTGGACAAGTCGGCCATCATGTGCGCCAGCAGCGCCGCTCCCCAGGCGTAGATGCCAACTGCCTCCAGGTCCTCGAGTATCCCCAGGAATCGGCAGTTGATGACGTCGCCCTTCGTCCCGAGCAATAGCCTCCCCAGTAGCAGCAGTAGGAACCTCCTCAGGTCTCGGTCCGCTCTCTCCCTGTCGGTCGGGTCTTGGCAGTAGACCACCCTAGCCCCGTCTATCAACCTCTGCGAGAACTGCTCTAAGGTCTCCCCGGACCTGTGCCTAGCATTCCCTAAGCCCATCACTGTAGTAAGGTCGGTGCGGAAGATAGTCCTACACTCGCTGGGTGTCTCGTAGACCATCTCTAGCCCTAGCAACCTCTGGGCGAACTCAGTGTAGTCAGAGTAGGTGATCCCACTCACAGCCTCACCGTCTACCCTCAACTCGGTGATCCTAGCCACATCCTCTAGGGTGGGAATCATGTGCCCCCATGGCATCAAGAATGCCCGGCTAGTCCTGTCCCATCTCTCCCGTAGAACCTGGATAAGTGGTAGGTCTGGCCTAACTGGCTCTATGCTAAGGAAGGCCCCAAACCCCATAGCATCTACCCTCGCTCTCTGAAACTCGGGGAGGCCGTAGTATGCTGCCCGAACCATAACCCAGGAGATCCGTGTCCTCATCAATCCCTGCATGTAAAGAAAAGAATTTTCACTTAATTATGTTGATTATTCGTGCTGAATCTCATTTTGATTGCCTTGGATTATATTGGTGTTTGATTTTAATTAACGACCATCCTCAGGTCGTGGTTTGTTGAATTAGCGCCCCTGAGGAGGGCGTGGTTCTAAGTGTGCTTTGAATTCACGACCTACCCTAAGGTCGCTGTTATCTAAGAAGCGCCTCTAGGTTGGGCGTGATTCTATGGTTAATATCTGAAATTCTTAAAAATATTTCAAGTCACGCCCTTGAGTGGGGCGTTTTCCAGATGGGTCTGTTAATTTAATCAGGAATTAATGAATGGACGACCTCTGGTTTGGTCGTCTATTGTTGAATTAACGCCCTAGTGGGGGGCGTTGTTTTCAAGTTTTCAGAAAATAAAAATGACAGCATACGAATAATTCATGGAAAATAATTTAAAGCATGGAATTAATGGAAATTAACAGCATGATATGAATTTAAATGGGCGACATGCTTTAGGGCGTGTTCTCATGGGGTTAATTATTTTTCAGGGAAATAATTTAATTAACGCTCTTGGGTTGGGCGTGTCTTTTTAAAACGTGACGCCCCTGAGGGCGTCTTCTTTCTGGGTTGCAGGGTTTATACCCCGAGAGCTATGGAAATTACAGAAATATAATAAAAATAAAAAAAAATGGGAATAGGGTTTGGGGGGCCTACCTTCTTGTGCTTTGGCTCTGCCGGTTGGGGGCGTGGCTGCCTGGGTCGCCGGAGTTGGCCGGCACGGGGGAGGGCCGCCGCCGTGCGCGGTGGTTCGTCATCACCTCCGTCCTCTTCTTCTTCCTCACCTTCCTCTCCTCCCTCTTCATTTCCTTCACCTTCTTCCTCGTCGTCTCCGTCTTCTCTGTCTTCACCGTCGCCTTCGCGTTCTCCTCCGACTTCGTCACTGTGCTCCGCCGCCGGTGGATCCCTTTCGGCCATCACCGGAGGAGCTTCCTCCTCGGCATGGGCATCCTCGCCCAAGTCTACCACCTCAGGAGCCGCCACCCTCTGCCTCTTCAAGCCTCCGCCGGCCATAGCTTAGGGCTAGGGTGTAGAAGGGAGAGAGATAGAGAGAGAGAATGAGAGAGATTGGGGGAGGGGGTTCTCGGTTAGGGTTGCAGAAGAAAGAGAGAAAGAGGGGAAATGGACGGAGGAAGAAGAAGAAAGGAGGGAAAGTTAAGTCGAATGGTCAAAAAGAATTAACGACTTAAGGAAGGCCGCGTCTTGTGGAAGCAACGACTGACATAAAGGCGTTTCTTAATAATTGACGACATTTCTTAAGGCGTTATTTTTATTTGCATGGGGAATGATAACCGTCGTCAGACGCATTTAATGGCAATTGATTGATTTGATGGGAATAATCATTACTGTTTTTGAGTAACGACTACGATTGAGGTGTTATTTATATGAAACGTGGCTGTCCTGAAGGCGTTACTTTTGGAATCTCAACGAATATATTTTGGAATATGAATCGTATTAACGCCTTGCCTTAGGACGTTTTTCAGTTAACGCCCATTGGTGAAAGCGTCAAATTTGTGAACTGGAATGTTGAAGACGACCTGTGGTGAAGGCGTCCTTTTATGAATTCACGGCGTTGCTTGAGGCGTTATTTGCAACAGAATCAGAACGTTGGAAGAGTTGATCAGAAACACAGTAAGATAGCTCAATAAAGGAAATATCATTGAGTTATTGGAAGGAAAAGATTACAATGCTTAATGAGTCATTTTGGGCCTCAATTTTCTAAGAGCTATTACATAAGATTTCCAGTCATCTCTGTCTTCTTTCAAGCTTTCTACAGGTTGATGAGCCTTGTTGATTTTCCACAAAGCTTGAATAGTTGTGCATTCTTCTCCATCTTCATGGCTGCCAAGGTCCCGTCTCTTGATAGGAGGGAGGTGTGGTGGGTCCTCAAATACTCGCCGTGGGAGCCCGAGTTGAAGGAGGCACCGATATGAATTGTACAAGACGAATTCTGAAGCGCCTATGAGACGAAGGTCCGTCCCGGGAGAAAATCTTGCACGGAGCTCTTGAGTCTTGAGTATTCCCGGGGCGCAAGTGAAGAGATTCTTTGGCATTACTTTGAGGTGCTCTCTCCATTCCGCTCTCTTCTTGATTTGGGGAATCCGGTTCGTCACTCTATTACTTATCCCAAGTGAACCGGTCATATAAGAGAGTGGGCTTTTTGAGAAGATTCTCGAGGATTGTTGGGCTTCATCACATGGATCGAACTTGAAGTGGAAATCTACCCAACTAGAGAGTGCTAGCATGCATCCGTGGATGGGCCTTCCCATCGCCGCCGATGTAAGCCCGCTATAGAGATAGGCTAGAATCGTCGGTCCCATTCTATCTCCTTCCCATAGGCTCACTACGGCGCTTAACTGTGCCTCTTCTAGAAAGTCCTCCGTGGATGGGAATAAGATTGCTCCTGCTAAGCACACCACGAAAGCCTTTGCTACCCGCTCTATCTCTTCATCTTCTTTAGCTTGATCCGCTCTCTTGTACACCCATGAGGCGAGCTTTAGAAGATTGATTCCTTTAGTGGCTTTGATTTAATTCACTAGGTTGGGGCTAGATATCAAGCTTGTTAATAGCTCATGAGAGGCAATTGGTTTTGGCATGATGGCCACCTTTTCCTCATCTCCTTGCTTCGTTCTCTTTAAGCCTAATATCATCTCTAATTCTTCCAATAGGATCGTGGCTTCAAAAGTAGAGAAGAGAAAGGTATGGGTGGAAGGATGCCATATCTCTACAAGAGCCCCTATAGCTGCCCAGTCAAGATGAATCTGATCATAATGTTTGGCATGGGTGACTAGACCCAGAAGATGCCATCTTGTTAAATAGACTCTCATATCTGAAGAAAATTTGGAGAGTATGAGAGGGAGCCACTTGATTTTTGTGAATCTCCTTGCTCCTGGGACATTTGGGAAGTCCTGTGGAAGTAAAGAACAATTCAGAAAGAAGAATGAATATGCATACAGAAAAGAATACAATGTTTCAGTAAAGACAAGAGAAGACAAGAACAGAAGGATTTTCTCTCTACCTGGTTCATGGAAATTCTACTACTAATATGCCCGTTAATATCGGTCAACCTGGGAGTGGAGGACTTGGACCTCTTAATCGCCCTCTCCATCTTCGATTTGCAGAAGAAGTTCTGACGATTGCGATGCCTGCAGAAGAACAGACAGAAGAAGTAGCAGAAGAACAGAGCTCTGAAGGTTGCTTTGATTGATTTGAGGAATTGCCTTTCCTTTATAGGAGTCTGGGGAGTCTTAAGGCTGTTCGGAGTTAGCAAGTTGATTGCCATTAGGACTGGGTTTAGTTTGCGAATCAGAAACGAAAGTTCGTGCTTAATTAACGCCTTCTGTTAGGGCGTCAATTGTAGAATTGATGACCTGACTGAGGTCGTGTTTTGTGTAACGCCCTTTCCAGGGTCGTTTTCTTCTTGAACCCTTGGTGCATTTAACGCCTCAGTGAAAGGCGTGTTTATCATTTTGACGCCCTCATTATAAGGCGCCTTCCATGTTTTGACGACGTTCAGTGCAGGCGTGAATTTGTGAACTTATGAATTTCCTTCCTTACATGCTTTGATGAACTTAAGTGCTATTATTTCGTTAGGATTTTTATCTTATTAAGCACTTATGATCATGTTATACTGAAATTTTGAGAGAACTAATGAACTTTTGAGTGCAGAAGATTGCAGGTTTCGAGATGTCCGAATTAATGTGGAGGTAACATCATGTTGTTCTTGTAAGCATTATTACTATATGGTATCTACGCTATTATAGCATATCAAGGACCTTGTGGTTCTGATGAACCTGAAATTTGAGTTCCCCTTCATCAAAAACAGTGATAGTTCCAGGAAAGTCTTGATCACACGGATAGGCCGTTGAGTCATTAAAGGTCTGGGACGATGGTTCCACTTTTCTGAGTTGATGCGTGGACAAACGGGCTTCGGCCTAGTGTCAGCTTAGAGATCTGGATTCTTGACCAAATCTAGATGGCTTAGCAATATTATCCTTGGTTATTTTCTATCTTTTAGTTTGTTTTATCTTTTCTTTTAGCCCAGCATGCATCATGTAGGACTTTGAATTTCATGCTGAAAATCTTCATATTATGGCAGTAATGAAGGTCACTCGCTCTTGATTGAGTTGACATGAGATATTCCATTCCAAATTGAGTACTTTATTCTCTTTGAAGCCGCTCAGGTTGATTACTTGAAAATGTCCCTTTGCTGGGTTTCCATCTCAATTCCCTTTATTTTTTTTCTACAAATCCACCTTGGTTGTAGCACGTCCACGTCGACTGGTAACCGCTCTCCAATGGTGTCTCCTTATCGTGCCATGCGCACGTTTTTTTGCTTAGTTTAATCTCCTTTATCCAGCAAATTGATACTTCCTTGGAATCACCCGGAGTTGTTTCGCTCAGAATCTTGGAAAGATTTCCAATGCTGCGTGTCACATCACACCTTGGCATCTACTTATCAGTTCGCTCCACTTCATTCCGTTTGTTGCACTCTCACTCCATTTCGTCTCACTCCCCTGCAAAGCAGACGCCAAGGCGGGGCAGCTGTAGACACGCCAAAATTGACGCTATGTTGATCAAATCTCATGTCACTATGTTGACGCCCCAAAGTGAACTTCGATATATTCATAATATGAAGTTTTTCTATTTTTTATGTGTTTTTTGGTTTGTTCTTGCATTTTTTGTGATTCACGACCTGAGGAGGGGCGTGTTTTATATAGCGACCTAACATGGGGCGTGTTCAAAGAAAGGACGACCCAATGTCAGGGCAATTCTTGGTATTATCCGGTTTCAAATAAATTCAAAATAAGTTCAAATTATTTATTAACGTCCTTCCTCAGGGCGTGGTTTCAAGTAACGCCTTCATCTCAGGCGTGTTCTCATAATTTTCAAATGAAGTAAGTTTTATTGCCAAAATTAAATCCAAGAAAGGACGCCCTTGATTGTGGTCGTGTTTTGAGTAGCGTCTTGATGTAGGTCGTCAATTTGTGATTTGACACCCTTCTGAAGGTCGTGTTTTATCCTTCGGTGTCGTGTTTGAGTATGCCTTTCCTGAATAGTTCCCTGCCTCCAATGGTCTCCTTGCTCGAATTGGAGTTAGAGTCCTGCCTTCTTTGATCATTGCCTATCCTTATCTTCCCAAATTTGAGCTTATCTTCGATTGAAATCCTATAAAAGGATGCTCTGGTCGATCTAGACAGAGGTTGACGGGTCAGAGAGTTCACAGGTTACGATCAGAGGTTTACGTGTTCGGGAGTTACAGAGCTTCATCTTCCTCCTGTGCGATCGTTTAGAAAGGGCTCTGCTTCCTCTGCTTCCGATCAACCGCGTCCACCTTGTTTCCCTTTACTGTCGTCAGGGACAGCAGGGTTTTTCATTTATTCTGTTTGTGTTGCTTCGTCTTCATCCATCGTTCATCATCACTATGTTGTTTTCTTTTTTTTTACATTAGCTTCATCATCACTGTGTTCTCTTCTTTTACGTTTGCATTAGCATCATATCTCCTCCTTCCCTATTTCTTTAGGGGTTTTAAAACAAAATAAGGTGCGCATGTTTTGTTCTTTTCTCATCTTCATATCATCTTTGGGATTGATACTACGTGCACTTGGCTGATCCACTGCTTGTGTGTTTTGTCTCTTTTGCAAGGTAATCAATAAAGGAAAACCCCCTTCATCGGCCGGCCGGTTGAAGGAGGAGGAGGAATTCACAATCCATCCCGCGTTCTATTTTTCACCAGGTATTCACGATCTTCTTTGTTTCTTCTTGAGGTAACCCCTCTGGCGATCACCCTCCTTAGTAGCACCACGTGCTTCTTTTCCTTATTATTATATCATCTCCCCCTTATTTTTGTTATGTATTCTCATATTTAAATTTCTTCTTCATGTGTGGATTTATCACAATCTACAATTAGGTTCCGTCCTCTCTCTCAGTGTTACCCCTTTCTCCACTCCCCAGGCAAGGAACTCTGGAGGGTGTTGCCAAACCATGCAAGGCGGAGCCTCTACTACTCTGTACCCCTCTTCCCGTCTCTGCTCCCCGTCGATCGATAGGGGCGGTAAAGAAACTACTAACAAGAAAACCATGCTCTCGTGCTCTTCGGTAGCGCTCTTCGCCATCTCTTAGCCACTGTTCAGCAAGACCGAGGCTGGTTCGGAGTTCAAACAGTTGGGCCTCCATGGCCCTTCGCTCCTCTCTCTCAACCAATCTGTCGGCTCTCTCTCTTCCGGTGACTCTTTCCCTTTCCGCACCCTCTCTCTCTCTATCCTCCCTCTCCAGCTGAAGGGTGATCCTCAGCTCCACGGCGTCCCGAGAAGAGCCATCGTCTGGACGATGCCGTAACTCTTCTTCCAGTTCCGCTATTCTGGCTTCCCCCTGCGCGGTGCGGGCAAGTGCATCTTGCACCTCTTTCGTCTGCCATAACCATCATCTCAGATATGTGGAGGCACGAATAAGTGAAATTCAATGACCAGACTCTCACCTGTGTTGAGAGCATTCCTTCTGCCTCCGCAGCTTGCTGCGTAGTATGAGCAAGCTGCTCATGAAGCAAATCGAGTTCGAAAGTGGGGATCCATAAACTGGAAGAAATGCCATCCGCCCCCATTGTTAAGGAGGCCGCATCAAGCTAGGCGCGCTGCAACACACATAAGGTGACGCTGAGGACCTAGCACCAGGAATCTTGGTCTATGATCGTGTGTACGTAGGCTTACCGAAGAACTCAAGGCACGCGAGTATCATGTAACTGTCGCTCCGTGCCTATCAGGCGAGCTTGCAGGTTTGCTATCATAGTGTCACGAACATCTGTGGCCAGGGCATAGGTCAATATACAAAAAAGAAAAAAAAAGAAAAAAAAGAAAAAAAGAAAAGAAAAATGTTACTTACCTCCACGGCCCCCTCAGGATGGAGTCGCTCTGCATACATCACCTTATAAAAGGCGCAATCCTCACTGTCTTGAGCATGTGAGTCCACGGGAGTGCCACCCCGTTGCCCGTCCTCATATTGCTCGGGGAACCGCACTCTCCAATCAACGGAGGTCACCGGCCCACGCATCTTCCTCCCGACACGTGGTGCGGTAGTCATGTCCACCCATTCTTGGGCAAGCCCTAGAGTCCTCATGGCCAATCGTAGCCGAAGTGGCTTGATTTCGTTCAAACAGTTCATCTAGAGGTCGCATCCGAACCGGGCACGGCTAGTTATGACCCATGGCTGATCGGCGTTAGTCATGCCCGCATAAGGCCTCCAGACCACCTAGGTCAGGTCACACACATCTTCTTAATATAAAAATAAAAAAAAGAGAAAAAGATGATGATGAAATAATAATCACCATTGCCGCGGGGAACTCTTGCAACTCGCGCCTTAACACCATCAGCTGGTAGGATAGAGAGGCTGGGCTCGTGATAGGTTGCCACCGCCTCACCAGCGGCACCGCCATCGGTCGCCAATGCCGGGCTTTTCCCATTGGGAGGTAATAATAGCTCCACAACTGCACTGTCATGTGTCATTAACATATCAAAAAAAAAATAAAACCAAAAAAAAAGAGAAGCAGGATACCTGGATGAACGGTGTGAAACCACTCACTGTTATCTCCCGATCTGCTCTTTCAGATAGACCCACAAATAGATGCGCCAGCATGGCTGCTCCCCACGCGTATCGCCCCACTTTCTCGGGGTCTACCAGGAATTCTAAGAAGCGGCAATGAATGCTGTCTCCTTTCGAGCCCAGCAACAATTTCCCCAACATGAAGAAGAGGAATCTCCTCAAATCCATTTTGGCCCTCTCCCAATTGCTCGCATCTACGCAGTAGACGGCGCGGCATCCTCTTTCAGTCCTCTCCATAAACTCTTCCGAGGACTCGTCATCACGAGGACGAACATCAGTAAGCCCCAGTGTCTCCATGATAGGTGTCTTGGCTATGGACCTGTTCTTGCGATCATCTAGGTCCACCCCTAGTAACCTCTGGGCAGCCTCTCTATAGTCGGAGTACGTGATACCTCCACTTTCAGGCCCATAATTCGGACCACATCTTCCAGGCTGGGCACCATGTGCCCCCAAGGCATCAAGAAAGCACGGCTCATTGGATCCCACCTTTCGCGCAATGCTTGGACGAGGGCAAGGTCGAGCTTGATTGGCTCGATCCGAAGAAAGACTCCAAGCCCCATCACGTCTAGCCTGGCCTTCTGAAAATCCGGGAGACCCCGGTATACAGCCACTACCAACTCCCATGGAATGTGTGATTTCACACAAGGAGGGGTTTTGTTAGAAGGGAGGAAGAAAGAATAAGAGAAGGGGCAAGAAAGCTCATCTTACGGGTTGCGATTGGGTCCTTTCACTGAAGTGCCCTTCGAGGTATGAGAGCCTCTTGGACCTGCTTCTCTTCGAAGAGTGGGAAGATTCACCCTCCATTTTGAACCTTAGAACCCTTAGTTCTTCCGTTTCGTGGAAACTTGTACTCTTCGAGTTGGCTATCGGTGCCCCTGGGGGGACGAACGAGGGTGGTATTTATAGAAATGGGAGAAGGGCGAGTCAAGACTACCTACATCACTGTTAACGATAACCCTCGTGATAAGGCACCTTCCTTGCGGTCCCACATGTGTCACTTCACCGCTCGCAGGGTAATTGATTGATGGTGCGATATGATGACTCACTCCCTACACAGCCTAGGGATGCCCTGTCATGCTGTAGAGGTCGTCCGGGAAGATTGGAAGGTCGTCAAGGAGAAGGGGCTGGAGCCGTCATTATTGACTTCGGCGGCAGATTTCCGTGTGAAAGATGGTCGGAGCGAGATATGAGTCCCCGTTTTCGGACGGGGTCTCGACAAGCATGTCACATGGGAACAGTGAAGAAGCGTAAGGAAGAAGGAACGCACAAGAGGACAAATAAGCGACAGGAAATCAAATCACTCCGTTCATAAGTCTACATAAATTATCATAAACATCACAATCATTGAGAGGAGGCGTGTATGCTAGCTCGCCAACTCTCGCCATCACCTTCACACTCATCCCTCTAGGCGTCTCTCTCCTCTCCCCTAAGGTGAGGGTCCCTCAGGGGCATCCTGGAACTCCGTGAAGCAGTACTCGCCTCACCCCGTGATACCTGCTCCACAGCGGCGGCTCGCTGCTGCTCCCCTAGCACGGTAAAAAAGCCACCGACAGAAAGATGGCCAAACTGGCGGAGTCGCGCCCCGAACTCTCGTGCTCTCTCGTAGCGCGTCTCCATGACTCCTAGCCTTTGCCCCATCACTCGAAGGGCTAACCGAAGCTCCCTCACCTGGGCCTCCAAAGCCTTCCTCTCATCCCGATCCTGCTGTCGCTTGGCCCTTCTTTCCTCCCTCTCCTTCTCCCTCTCTCCTCTCTCTCTCTCTACCTCTCTCCTCGCCACCTAAGGGAGGACCCTTAACTCCAGGATGTCTGGAGACGGCCTCTCTTCATCGTGACGCCGCAGCTCTTCTATGGTTGCTGCCCAAGCATCACACTCCTCTTCAGCCTGGGTCACGCGGGCCACTGCACTGGCAAGTTGCTCCCGGAGGGAGGCGATCTCAAGAAAAGGAGCCTGAAAGTTGGAAGACGATCCGCCGGCCATCCCTGCCATCGCTGCTTGCTGGGCACGTTGGAGCAGATAAACAACAGCCATCGGTTAAGCCCCGGGATTTCAAAAAATAATAATAATAATAATAATAATAATAATAATAATAATAATAATAAATAAAGTGGAGCCCTTCTTTCACCTCTATCCGTCTCCCGAGCTGAAGGGGCCCCACATGGCTCTCCCTGCACTGCCGCAAGTAGTCGACACTCTCCTGTATAGGTGCACCACCTTGCTGCCCATCCTGAGCAGGGAAACGTATGCGCCAGTCGTCAAGTTTCGCCTTGCGGCGTCTCTCTCCCCCGACGCGGTGCGGCTCATCCGCACTCGCCCATTCATCAGCCAAGCCCTGGATCCTTGTCATGCCCTGCGCATCAAACAGAAAGGGCCACATCATTAAAAGAAAAACACGTCTCCTGTCAAAGGCGCGTTCATCATTCGAGTGCAGCACTCACCGAACCCTCTCATCCCCCTCTACTTGTTCGCTACAAAGCTAAAGAAATCAAAGAGGTGGAGATCAAGGAGCCTACCAGGCCATGCTCGCCCCCCTCCATGTCTTCGGGTCCCTCGGGTCCTTCGAGTGCCAGAACAGGCCCTTCCTCTTCCGTGGTTGCCTCCCCGTGCTCTTGCACGGCCCTCCTTGGGTGAGGAGTTCCTCGCGCCCCTCTCCCTTCACCACGGTTTGGGCCACCGTGCTCCATGGATCAAGAGTGCAAGAAGATGGAGCTGGGCAAGTTACTCTCCATGAGAAGAGCAGTCGTTCGCTGGCAAGGTGAGAAAGAAGAAAGGCCGTCACGCGGTTCTCGGTGATTTAAATTTGAATTCAAGTTTAGAACGCGTCTTCGCGCCTAGACGCCTCAGGGAGGGAGGGAAGATAGCATACCCTCCGCATAAGGCATATTTCTCTGCTTTCAGGGTAAGATGATGTAAGGCGTGCCACGAGAAGATAAGTAAAGGAGAGGCGTCAGGGAAGGAACGTGCACAAGAGACAGTTAAGTGACAGAAAAAAAAAATCAATCCATAGAACAAACTGTCTATCTTTTACATCATAAGTGAGGATGGTGGGTGTACAAGTCACTATCTAACTCTCACCACCACCCTCCTAGTCATCTCTCTGATCATCCCTCTCCCCTCTCCTCTGGCACGGATCCCTACGGGGTCTCCGCGAACTCTGAGAGGCGGTGCTCCCCTCGCCCTACGGTGCCACGCCAGCCTCAAAGGCACGACGCCGCTCCTCCGCCAAGGAGACCAAGAAGCTGCCTACAGAAAATGAACCAGACTGACGAAGTCGCGCCCCGCACTCCTTCGCCCTCTGGTACTACTCCTCGCTCTCCCGTAGCCTCCCCTCCGCTGTACCAAGACTCACTCGGAGCTCCATCATCTGGGACTCTAAGGCCCTCCTCTCCTCCCTCTCTCTCTCCCTCTCCATCCTCTCTCTCACTGCCTCTCTCCTCGACACCTCGAGGGTAATCCGCATCTCCAGTACGTCACGAGGAAGCTCCTCAGTCTCCTGTCGTCGCTCCTCCTCTAGCTCCGCTATCCGGGCATCACGCTCTGCCACTCAAGCATCGCGGGCGTCACGTTCCTCCTCGGCGCGGGCTGCACGAGCCAGTGCATCTTGGATCTCCACCACCTGGCAAAGACCACGTTCCCCCTAAGATCAGTGAAGGCAAATGACCATGTAAAGGGGAATCTGGGTCAAGCAAACACTCACTCGAGCCGTGTAGTCGCGCTCAGCCTCCTCAGCACGGGCCACCGCGCCCGCCAACTGCTCTTGGAGAGAAGAGACCTCTGGAGGAGGGCCCCAGGAACTAGAGCCCGCACCACCAGCCATCCCGACTGCCGCTGCTTGATGGGCACGCTGTAGGAATAAACAACAGCCAGAGGCTAAGCATCAAAAAATCCAGGTCACAACAAAAAAAATGTAGTGCATTGCATAGGCTCACCAGGATGTCCAGCTCCTGCCGAATGGCTGCCTGCTGATGTCTGGCGTCCGCCAGTTGGGCCCGCAGGTCAGCAATGATGGCATCACGAGCCTCATGCATTCATGCATATAGGTTAATGTCATATACATATGCACAAAAAAAAGAAAAAAAAAGAAAGAGAGAGAAAGAAAAAGATCTTCATCTCATACTTACCCCTGCCGCCCCACCGAGGTAGAGACGTCTTACGTACGTATCTCGGTACCGCCGCAAGTAGTCGGTGCTATCCTGTACGTGAGACACCACCAGAACGCCACCCTACTGCCAGTCCTGGTACTGTGTAGGAAAGCGCGTACGCCAGTCCACGAGCTTCGCCTTGCCCCAGGTCTTCCGCCCGACATGGCTCGGCTCGTCTACCTCCGCCCACTCCTGGGCAAGCCCCAGGGTCCTCATAACTAGCCTGAGCCGCAATGGCTCGATCTCGTTCAGGCAGTGGACCCACAAGTCCCGTCCAAAACGAGGTCGGCCCGCTACGACCCAAGGCTGGCCGGCATAGGCCATGCCCAGGTAGGGCCTCCATACCACCTGTATCACCATCCATGCATCATATTAGTTACCATTTTGCTAAACTAAATCATATGCAAAAAAAAAATCATATGTATCATACCATGGCCTCAGGGTACTCGGTCAGCTCACGTCGAAGCGATGTCAGCTGGTAGCCGCGCGGCGCCGCGACCGTGACCGGCCTCCACGGCCGCGCTAGGGGCACGACCATCCGATTCCATTGCCTGGCCCTCCCCATCGAAAAGTAGTAATAACTCATTACCTGCATCTATCATACCTCATTAGCACAAGTAATTGCGTGACTGTGATTACGGTAAGATACATAAATAAAATGTTTACCTGAAGGAAAGGCACAAAGCCACTGACTGTCGTCTCCTTCTCTGCCCACTGAGAAAGATCAGCAATCAAGTGAGCAAGCACGGCTGCTCCCCACGCGTAGTGCCCCACTCGGTCTAGGTCCGCTAGGATCCCGAGGAAACGGCAGTGGATGCCGTCCCCCTTCGTCCCCAACAGAAGGCGGCCCAATAGGAAGAAGAGGAACCTCCGAAGGTCCAGGTCTACCAGCTCTTGGTCGCCCGGGTCCTGGCTGAAAGCCGCCCGAGCTACTCCCTCCAGCCGTGCCAGAAATTCTGCACCGCTCTCACTAACCCGCTGGCGCGGGTCCTCGAATCCGAGCGCCTCCATGATGTCCACCCGGCCGACTGTCCTGCTGTCTCTGTCAGTCGCGGTCGTCTCCAGCCATAATAGCTCTAGGGCGCTCACTCTGTAGTGGGGGTAGGTGACCCCACTGACGGCCTCTCCGTCCACCCGTAGCCCGGTGATCCGGGCTACATCTTCCAGCGTCGGCACCATATGCCCCCAGGGCATCAGGAATGCTCGACTCGGCGCATGCCATCGCTCCCTCAATGCCTAGATAAGGGGCAAGTCGAGTCGGAAGGGCTCGATCCGCAAGAATGCCCTGAACCCCATGGCGTCCACTTGGGCCCTCTGGAAGTCCGGCAGCCCTCAGTACGCCGCCACTACCAGGAACCAGCTGATCCGGCTCCTCATCACACCCTACACACCACGGTGAAGGAAACCACATCAGTAAGATAACAGAGTCACAACTAATGAATAACACAATGTATATATATATTCAGAAAAATAAACAAAAAAAATGAAAAAAAAACATTTTGTGACGCGTCTGAGAGCCTAGACGCTTTCATTTTTTTATTATTTCTTTTCTAAATAATAATAATAAATATATATACAAAGAATAGAGGCATCCAGATACTTGGATGCCTCCACCTTTTTTATTTTAAGTTATATAAATAATTTAAAAAAAACGTCTAGGTACTTAGACACGTCACAAAAAATTTCTTATTTTATTTCTTTATTTTAAATAATAAGGGTGTCTATATAATTTAAAATAATAAAAATAATAAAAATACTGAGGCGTCCATTTTGTTGGACGCCTCAATCACCTTACACCCATCACCATTCCACTGCCATCTTTCACCCTACTTTTCGCGTGAAATCATAAAACGATGCAATGAAAGAGAAGTTTTAAGGGGCTTACCGAGTCGTGCTCATCCTCTCTCACGTCATCAGGTCTCTCGGGGCCTTCCACGGCCAAGGGAATCATCTCCTCCTCCACGGTCGCCCCCTCCGCGTGATCCCTAGACCTCCTCGGACGACGAGCAAGCCGTTTCCGCTTCTCTCCACATTGGCTTGGGCCCCCGTGCTCCATAGGGACCGAAATAGGTTATTCAGGGTCGAGTGGGAGGAGAGAGTTTCTTAGGAGAGAGAGGGGGGGTCGTTTGAATGAGGAAAGGCCGCACGGGCGGCCTTTTTAAACAAAATTCAAATGCTTGACGCGTCTAGGCGCCTGGACGCGTCAGTAAAAAAATATATTAACAAAATATAATCAATTATGACGCGTCTAGATGCCTGGACATGTATAAAAAATAATAATAATAATAAAAGAAAAAAGGGGGGAAGGCGAAAAAAAGGAATAAAAAAGAAAAAAAAGATATTTTTTTAAAAAAAAAGCGTCCAACCGCTTGGACGCGTCTAAAAAAATAATAATAATAAAAAGAAAGGGGGGAAGGCGAAAAAAAAGAATAAAAAAATTAATGTTTTAAAGCGTCCAATCTCTTGGACGCGTCAAAAAAAAGAGATAAAAATAGAAAAAGAAAAGAAAAAAAGAAAATCATAAAAAGAATAAAAAGAAGAAAGATTAAAAAAATAAAAAAATAAAAAAATAGAAAATAGAAAATACATAATAAAAACCAAATTTTGCACACAACAACCCCACATTTTATTTCATTAAAAACAAAGTGAGTTACATCAAGGGTTTAGACACTTCGGGCCTTAACTTCCCCAGTTCAGTTACATAAGCCCTCCACAGCTCGCGTTCTTCCTCTACATGCACTAATGCCTTTCCCGGAATGCTCATCTTCCATGACACTTTGATGGCCTTCACTCCCTTCGCATCTTCTTCCGTGCCTAATTCTCTTTTCTTCAAAGGAGCGATGCCAGGTAACGACGGGAACAAGTGGCGGGGAAGGCCGATTTGAATGCAGCACCGATGTGCGTTGTAGAGAACAAACTCAGTCGCGCCAATGAGTTGGAGTTCAGCTTCAGGGGAAGACCTCGTAAGGAGCTCGCGTGAGAGTAGACATGCCGGTGCACAAGTGAAGAAGCTTTGTGTCATAGTTCTAAAGTGGGACCTCCAGTCTTCACGTTTCCTCAGCCACGGAGCGCGGTTCACTATATTACCACCAAAGCCTAACACATCGGCTATGTGATAAAGGGGGCTTTGTTGAAATATCTTCGAGGCAGTTGGCATCCCCCCACGGTGATCAAATTTGAAATGTAAATCAACCTAGCAATTTAGAAGAAGCGCGCAACCAAAAGGAGGCTTACCCATGTTGGAAGCAGTGAGGCCACTATAAAGGTAAGCAAGGACGGCAGGTCCCACCCTTTTGCCATTCCAAATTCTGCAAATGGCGCTTAGCTGATCTTTCACCACTATGTTGTCGGTATAAGGGAATAAGAGAGCACCTGCCAAACAGATTGTGAATCCCTTCATGATTTCTTCCAAACGATCATCATCTGACAATCCTCTCAGGGCATCCATGACCCATTCCGTGAGCTTTTGCAGGTTAATTCCCTTCTGAATCTGGACGTTTTTAACGGCACCAGACTGCATGAAGCTCCCGAGGACATCCTCGGAAGTCACTTTCTCCAGCATCGACATGATCTTTATCATGCCATCCCTTTTGAATCTTTTCAACCCAAGCAGGAGTTCCACCTCCTCTAGAAGGATGGTCGTCTCGAAAGTGGGAAAAATGAAAGTGTGAGTCTGAGGATGCCAGATCTCAACCAGCTCACCCATAGCCGCCCAGTCCATGCGAATCTTTTCGTAATGCTTGGCGTGAACCAGGAGCCCCTGAAGATGCCACCTCAAAATTATGGCCCTCATGCCGATAGAGATGTTGGAAGTTAACTTCGAAAGCCATGGCAGTTTGGAGAATTTCCTCGGGCCTGGGAAGAGAGGGTACGGCTGGAAAAGAAGAAGAAAAATAAAGGGGGAAGGAGGTGAAAGAGAGGTCGTACGGGATATTTGAAATGAGTCAACTCACCATGCGCGATTGGATCAGCCCACTCAGATGTCCTTCGAGGTCGGAAAGCCGCCTGAATTCGCTGTTGGGTCTGCTCCTCTTCATAGGGCGGGAAGACTCGCCTTCCATCTTGAAGAACCTAAGATTCTTCTCCTCCTCTCCTTAAGCTTCAAAGCCCTCCTTTGTACATTTGGTTGAACTAGGCAGGGGGGGTACTTATAGGAAGGGAGGGGTGTATGAGCCAGAACGCGTCACATCAATATCGAGTCGTCGTCGTTGACTTTAGCAAAAGGTATTTTGTCTTGATCTCCCTTGTACTGTGGTGCAACTCTGCTGCTTTTAATAATGTTGATCAGTGCAAGTTTCACTAATGGATGCCACCGTACCATCGTGTGCCACCATTCGGTAACTAGTCCCACCATGTCATGCATTGTATTATATGATATTTACGCTATTAGAACATGTCAAGGACCTTGCAACCTGAACGGATCTAGAATTTGAGTTCCCCTTCAACAAAAACAGTGATAATTTCAAGGGAATTTGGGTTGTACAGATAGGCCATTAAGTTACGAAAGCAAGGGGATGATGGTTTCATTCGATGAGTTGGTGCGTGGATAAACGGGCCCCGACTCAGTATCAGCTCACTGGATCGGTATCCTGACCCATTCTTAACAACTTGACAATATTATCCTTGGCTATTTTCTATTTTAATTTATTTAAGTTTTCCTTTAAACCCAGCATGCATTCATGTAGGACTTTGATTCCATTGCGGAAGATCATTCAAAGTAATTCGATTATGAAAATCACTGTGTTCCAGTTCTTACAAATATGAGATATTCCACTCCGAATGAAACACTGAGCTTCCTTAAGATGGCCCTACGCTGTTCTTTCGAAAAAGACCCTTGTTTGGACTGATCCTCAAATATTCCTTTACTTTTACTCCATTTGACCCACCTTGGCCGCAGCACTTCCACAATGGTTGGTAACCGCTCCCCAAAGGTGAAATCTGCAGGTTTACAACCCAGGTACTTCTGCACAGAGAAGTTGGTCTCTTTTTCTACTTGTGCCTGAGCGCACATTTTTCCCTTCCTTGTTTGATTTCCGTCCAAGCAATTGTTGAATTCGAAAGACCTTCTTCAAGGTCGTCTCATTGAAAACTCTGAAAACATTCCAAACCATAATGTTGAAAGCGTGTCTCATCACACCTTGGCATCAACTTTTCAGTCCATTCTCACTCCATCCCACTTCACTTTAATGCCATTCCACTACGTGTCACTCCCTTGCAAAGCAGACGCCAAGGCAGGACAGCTGTAGACACGCTATTCCTGACATCATCTTGAGTAAATCTCATATTACCATATGATGCCCCGCAGTGGTTTTCACATTCTGAATCACTTGAGTGCTCCCCTTTCTTTCCTTTTACCTTTTGAGCGGGGGAACGTGACGCTTCTTTGGGATCCGAGCGGAAGCCACCTCACTAAGGAAATCGTGCAGCACGCGGACGGCGCCACTCCTAACCGGACGCTCCGGAAAAATCCAAACACGAAGACGTCTAACGGTTAGACGCCAACGGCTTTCCGGGGCCGATCTGACAGAATTTCTTTAAGGCATCCAGGTACCTGGACGCGTCACTGTGTCTCATTGAGGTGTCCAGGAGCCTGGACGCCTCACTTGCAGGCCTGTCCTTTGAGGCGTCCAGGTGCCTGGATGCCTCACTGCTTAGACGCACGAACGGTGCCGATCCGACGCTCGATCTGACATTTCGAAAAAATCCAAAGATAAAAATGTCTTGTCAATTAGACGCGCCCTTCGTAAGTCACAGTCACGCGCCGAAACCACGCGCTTTCTCCATTGTCTACTACTTTCGGCGGCGATTCGGTGGGCGAAAATGGGGGCGTCCAGGGCCCCGGACGCCTCATCATTGAGGCGTCCAAGAGCCTGGACGCCTCAATGAATATATTAAGATAAAAAATATAAAAAAATAATTATTGAGGCGTCTAGGCTCCTAGACGCCTCAACAGTGAGGCGTCCAAGAGACTGGACACCCCAATCAGCTTTTCTTCTATAAATAGAGGACCCCCTCCCTCGAAGGAAAAGGGCTTCAGATCCGACAGAGGAAGGAGAGACTCTGCCGGATCCCATTTCTAACCCGTGGGTTTCTGCAGGGGGAGGTTCTGCCGGCTTCCCGGGTGCCCACACTCGCGAGAGGAAGGCTAGCTCCATCCATTCTACTTCCACGTCGTCTATACGCTGTCGAAGCTCCGCTGAATCCCGCCATCAGCATCTTCAATAAGCCATTCTCTCTCCTTCTCTTTTGTCATTTCTGTCGCATGCATTATCCCGTCATCTGTCATCTCCCTTCATAAGAGAGATCCATTTTTTATGCATGTTTGCATGATCCTCCATTCATCATAGCATTTTCTTCCTACTCGTGTCTGAGAGGAGTTTAAAAACAACACCAATCAGGTGTGTGTCTCACCACGATTTCACCATTTTTCATTACGAGGGACTAATACTACACTGCCATTTTTCTTATTCACTTGTCATCGGTCTGTTTCTTCTTTCGCAAGGGTAACCAAGGAAAGCCCTCTCCATTGGCCGGCCGAAGGGAGAGGAAGAAGCAACCCGCCACTTCCTGCTTTTGAGGTAGGCGCGATCACTCTTTTCATTTTGGGGTCTCCGGCCCCTGGCGATCACATCATATTCTCGAGGCCGCGGAGAGTCATTTCCCGCAATGGCCGTTTAAATTTCTGTCACTTATATTCTGTATTGTTCTTATATCTATTTCTTATATATGTTATATTCTCGAGGCCGCGGCGAGTCATTTCCCGCAATGGCCGTTTAAATTTATGTCTCTTATATTCTGTTCCTTATATCTGTTATATTCTCGAGGCCGCGGCGAGTCATTTCCCGCAATGGCCGTTTGAATTTTCATCATTGATATTCTGTGATGTACTTATATCTGCTCATATTCTCGAGGCCGCGGCGAGTCACTTCCCGCAATGGCCGTTTAAATTCCTGTTGCTTGTATTCTGTACTGTGCTCATATCTACTTATATTCTCGAGACCGCGGCGAGTCATTTCCCGCAATGGCCGTTTAAATTTCTGTCATTTATATTCTGTGTTATTCTCATATCTTCTCATAATCTCGAGGGCGCGGCGAGTCACTTCCCGCAATGGCTGTTTGAATTGCTGTCATTTAAATTTTGTACTTTTCCCATCCCCCGAGGTCGCGGATAGTCGTTTCCCGCTATGGCCGTTTAATCCCCATATCTGGTTACGTTGCATCTGTTCTGCACACCTCGTCGGAGTAATCTCCCGTGGTGGTCCCTCTTCTTCTCTCTTTTTCTGTGTCACAGCAAAACGAGCCCCCGTGCTCCGCTTTGCCTCCTCCGGCATTCCACGTGACATCGCTCACAACCCTCCCAAAGGCCCCGATGTCCTCCTCCATGACCAACAATGTGGGAGGAGACAATGTCATCCATGTGGATGACTCCCACCGCGAAGTTGGGGGGTGGAGTTTAGAATGGCGCTTCCAGAACACGAGAGGAAGAGCCTCCAGATCCTCCTGGTTCCAACCTTCAAGCTCTAGCTCCAGATTGATAGCTAATTTGTAGAACAGGGACTACTTCCTAGTAAACAACTACGCATACACCAGAACAAGAACAGGGAGCTAAAAATAGGCTAAAGAACTCAACAGAATGGTTGAAGGGTCATAATCCCTTTACGATCAGACCATACCCCTTTTATAATGCTCATAGTTGATTCTTGTTACATGTTACAGGTGGAGATTGTGCCACCTCATCCCAACCATTTCCCTCTACCAAAATTATTAAAAGAATACAAAAAATACAACTAATATAACAACCTCCGCTAAAGACAAACAACTAATGGCCTATAATAGTTCGACACCCTTTCAACGGTCGGTTCATCACCGTTATGCCCCACAGTCTCCCTGTTCCCGTAGCTCACAGACGCTCCGTTATAACTCCTCCCCCCGTTCGAAGAGACCTTGTCCTTAGGGTCAAAGAAGGGATTAGAAGATGTGAACTGGTCATAGTCTTCCCATGTAGCTTCTGCCGATGATTATCCTTGCCACTGGATGAGAAGTTCCACCCCTGCAACATTGACCATCTTGACAAGCCTTCGACCCAATAGCTGTGCAGGTTTTTAAGTATTGAAGGTAAGTTGTCCGGTAATGGCAAGGTCGGTTCTACTCTGCTGCCCAGCTTTGGTTTCAACTGGGAGACGTAAAAAACTGGATGTATCTTGGAATTGGCAGGCAATGATAATTTGTAGGCAACAGTCCCTAATTTTCTTCTCTATTTGGTATGGGCCATAGTACCTTGCACTAAGTTTATTATTATCTCTGATAACAACTGATTGCTACCGGTGAGGCTGCAATTTCAAATACACCAGTCGCTAACCTGATACTCTCGATCTGTCCTTTTCATGTCGGCCAGATGCTTCATTCTGTGCTGAGCTTTAATCAGATGTGCTTTGAGCTCTTTTAGCATGCTATCACGCTTAAGCAATGTGTCACCCACCTCCTGCACTTGAGTAGTACCCAAAACATAGGATAGAAATGCAGGTGGAGGAGTCCCATACACTGCCTGGAGTTTTGCCAGTGGAGGAATGGACAGAGGTATTATACTAATACTCTGCCCATGGGAGCCATTGTAGCCATTGGTTCTGTTGCTGAAAACAAAAACAACGTAAATATGTTTCCAGACATTTATTTAAAGATTCTGCTTGCCCATCAATTTACAGATGGTAAGCAGATCTCATCCGTAATTGAACCCCTTATAGTATGAAAATATCTG
Organism: Amorphophallus konjac; assembly: GCA_022559845.1. NCBI lineage: Eukaryota > Viridiplantae > Streptophyta > Magnoliopsida > Alismatales > Araceae > Amorphophallus > Amorphophallus konjac. The sequence continues at coordinate 78,313,487 of CM040123.1, read as the reverse complement.
ACCAAAATTTGCTTGTAAAAATAGCATCCCTGTCTGGTATAATTGCATGTGTCAATCCATGTAGTTTGACAATATTTTGGACAAATTCTTGTGCTACAATGACTGCTGTGTAAGGATGTTTAAGAGTAATAAAGTGGGCATATTTTGATAATCAGTCAATAACCACCAAAATTGTAGATTTGTTGTGAGTCCATATATGCTCAGGAATCAGCAAGGGTTGTAACAAGCTAGACAGATATTGCTGTACATACTTATTCCGTTGACATATATCACATTCTCTTACAAATTGTCTGACTGAGTAATGCATAGTTGACCAGTAAAATGTCCTCCTTATCCTGTGCAGGGTTTTGTGGTCTCTTGAGTGACCATCTTCTGGGGTGGAATGGTGATCCTATAAGATGGTAGGAATTAAGTGGTGTGACTTATAAAGAAATATATGTCCCTTGTAATATAAGATTCCTCATAGTATATTTATCAAGGATCAAGGTTCCTGCATTCCACTGAGTCAACAGTTCCCTAAAAGTATCATCTATATTGTAAGAGGCCTGTAGATCCTGAAACCAAGTGGGAATGATGACTGAAATAGCATTACAGGTATATTCAATCTGATCTTCAGATATCCGAGATAAGGCATCAATTGCCTTATTATGACTACCTGATTTATATTCAAGACTAAAATCATAGCCTAATAATTTCACCAACCACCTTTGATGTGCAGGTGTGTGAACTTGCTGATTCAACAAATATCTGAGACTCTGATGATCAGTCTTGATGACAAAATATCTACCCATCAAGTATGGACGCCATTTCTATACAACAAAAATTATGGCCTCCATCTCTTTTTCATAGGCTGATTTGCCTAACTCTTCAAGAGAAAAGGCTTTGCTAATATATGCTATTGGTCTACCTTGTTGCATTAAGACTGCCCCCATGCCCATTCCAAATGCATCACACTCTACCACAAAGGTCTGATTAAAATCAGGCAGAGCCAAAACTTGATCTTCAGTCATGGTGTGCTTAAGATGTTGGAAGGCCTTGTCAGCTATAGGTGACCATAAGAACCCATCCTTCTTTAATAGTTGAGTAAGAGGTGCAGCCAAGAGTGAATAATTCTTTATAAATTTTTGGTAATAACCAGTTAGACCAAGGAAGCCCCTTAAAGCCCTGACAAATGTAGGTGTAGGCCATGATAAAATGACCTCAATTTTGCTTGTCCCCATATATACTCCTTTGTATGAAATAATATGACCTAAATATTCCACTTGACGCACACCAAATGCACACTTAGAAATCTCAACATATAAGTTGTTTTGTTGTAAGGTCTGGAGTACCTGCTCAAGGTGTTGTAAATGCAGCTCCCAAGAAGAACTATATATTAAAATATCATCAAAAAATACCAAGACACCTCCTCAAATATTTCCCGAAAATATCATTCATCAGATTTTGAAATGTTGAGGGTGCATTTGAAAGTCCGAAGGGCATCACTAAAAATTCATAGTGCCCTTCATGAGTTCTAAAAGCAATCTTTGATATATCTACAGGGTGCATGCGTATTTGATGGTAACCAGATCGTAAATCCAATTTTATAAAGAATTTGGCCCCATCCAGCGCCTTGTAATTCATCCAGCAAATCATCCACGAGAGAGATAGGGAACTTATCTTTGATTGTGTTCTGATTCAAAGCTCGGTAATCTATACACATCTACCAATTCCCATCTCTTTTCTAAACTAAGAGAACTAGAGCTAAGAAGGGACTGTTGCTGGATCGGATGTGGGTTTTAGAAAGAAGAGCTTCTGTTTCTTTTTCAAGGATATCTTTTTGAAGGGGTGAATGCCTATAAGAAGGCAATGCAATTGCTTTAGACTCATCTATCAAGGGTATCCGATGATCATGAATCCTACTTGGGGGCAAGGATTGGGGTTCAGAGAAAACTACAACATACTTTTGTAAGATAGCAGCTAAATCAACAGGATAGGATTGCATAGTGAGGGAAGGTGAAGATGAAGAAGAGACAGAAGCATCAATAGAATATAAATGCAGAGAATATAATGCCCGAGCTTTAGGTAAATCTGAGCAAAATTGTTTGGCTGATACTAAATCAAGAGATGGTGGTGTGGACGCACTAAAATTCGCTCATAGCGTTGTTCGTTTATTTGGATTTATTTATTCGTTTATTAAGTGCGTGGGCATGCCAGTCACAAAGTGACAATTTATTCGGGCTCCGAAGAGCCCATGGTGCGCTCGATCTGACTTCGTCAGACGATTGTGTGGTTCGTGTCGGGACCAGATCCCGTCATGCCATGAAGGCCACGACGTCATTTGTCACGCCCCGAACCGATAGCAGAGGAACGTGTCGTTTGCTCGGAACATGGCAGTTAAACAGTCGATTCGATCATAGCATAGTCATTCTCACAAAACACAATTTGGACAAATAACAAATTTCATTTCAAATATAAGTTCTTTACATATTCGGGCCCATAATAAATGAAAAGACTTAATAAATAAAAATTACAATGGGACATAAGACGCAAGATAACCAGACTAGATGGTTCGTCTAGATGTTAAAGTACTCATCACTCTTGCCCTTGCCCATCATGTTCGGTCTCGTCGTCACTAAGGTTATTACCTGAAAAATATTAGGAAAACGCAGGGTGAGCGAACGCTCAGTAGGACTTAATATCTCATGCTCCAAGCTAACTTTAAGTCAATTACATTTTAACATGCTCATGCAGGTCATGTAAGATATAGAAATCGAGAACTATAATGACACGAGTGACAAAGCGATGATCAATTAAAACCATAAAAGCGAGTAAGCAAGATGCTAGATAAACTCATGAAGAGTAAGGATGATGATAATCAATAGAGTATAGCAAGATCTAATCAAGTACTTTCTCAAGCTAGGTCAAGAGCATTCATGAGGAAATATAACATTCATCTCTCTATGACGAACACTATCACGAGAGCTTTAATGTATCCATTATTATGAAGGATCTTCATGACAAGATAACGAGTACTATCAATGGGATAATTCAAGAACATCTATGATGATCGATATAGAAGTAGAACAATTACTTCTACAAGCACTACATAGTATTTGCCAAGACACTAAGGGAGTATCATGATGATATGATAACCCCTCCAATAAGGCAAATCAAGATCTTTTCATGACGAACAATAAGTTGTAGAAAGGTGTACTATGATGGCAATTACTCCCGATCATCACTATCACGAGAGCGTTTGCACATCTAGCACTATATAGGATTGGCTAATGCACTAAGGGGAAAATCATGACGATATGACCACCCCTCATGGAAATAGCACTAGGTAGTATTTGGTCGCACACTTAGGAGTTCTCACGACTATATGATTGCCCCTAAATGCCAACAACCGAGTTGGTGAATGCCAGCACCCGATCATCGTATACCGGTAACGTTTGGACTTTGCCTCGCCCAATAGGGTCAGATCAGGACCCGTAGCATTTAAAATGTCATTTTAGTGGGACCCATAGCCCCTGACATTTAGTCTAGACTAATTCCATATTAATGGCCAAGAATTTCAAGGATCAAGCATGTAAGATATTAAGATAGATTTCATGTAACATAGAGTTCAAGGATAGAAGCTGTAATAAGGATGATATATCGATAAACCATATGAAAACTATGACATTCTGGAAATCTGGGTGATTAGGTACAACCAGCTCAGTCGGCCTTGAGGGAATCCAAGGCTACGAGGAGACTTACGGAGGTCCCAATGACTAACTTGCCAGTCCGAAGGAACGGAATGTCCAACGGAGGGCTCGTAGTCACCGAGAGTTGAGGTATATAACATGAACCAATCATGAAATAGGGACTCCATCTACGGACGTGAGATGAGAGTGCCAAAAGATCCAAGGTATGGGTCATAACCGGAAGAAAACGGCGAGAACATGAATGTGTTAATTATAGAATTTATGTCCATCCAATTCTATAATTAACTATAATTAAATAAATTTATATTAATTGACGCCTGTGAGTAGTGTCATTTATTAATTAGCATCCACTTGGAGGGACGTTAATTCTATGATTTTTAACTTAATATATTTAACAAGAATTCACATTTATATCTATTTAATTGAATAATTTCAAAAACATAAAGACATATTTATTTATATAAAATAATTTAGAAAAATAGAATATATGATAATTATGAGAAAAATTCAAGGATTCCAAAAATATATTTTTTTATAATTTTATATTTTATAGTTCAATAGATATAGATTTTCGAAGGTCTAGTTACAAGTTATATATATATATATATATATATAAGATTTGACGCCTTTTCCTACGGTCGTCCAAAGAAATTGACGACAATCAAATTGTCGTCATTAACAATTTGTGTCCATTCTTTGATCCTCCCGTTCTCGATGTACACGTGTCGGAATCACGCGTTCTATATATCGAAATGACGGGCTCGAAAAATTCTACCTGACCGGACGTTCAAAATAGTTTTTCGTTGAGAGATGGGGGATCTTGAGATAGGAGGTACGAAAAATGGTGCAACCACTCTTACTACCTCGGTCACCTCCCCAATAACTCGCCCATAAAGTTTCATGTCCAAAGGACGTTCTGATGCCCACAAACAAGGTCATTATAACAAAAGTTAATACTAACATGCTACAATATGTTAATGGATTCGCCGTGTTACTACCATATTTCATTTTATTTAATTAATTAAATTATCAGTAAGTTAATAATGCCATATAAGACATGGAAATTTAGAGAAAATCATGAGGCTTCTAGTGACATAAAAATTGTGATTTTTAGATATACGGTTATATGGATAAAAAAATTTTAAGCATGTTGTAGTTTTTAATTAACTAAAATAAATGTACAAAACGATTAAAACAATAAGCAGGAGATCAAGCATGATGCAAGAAAATTTATTAACTTGATGTTTTGTTTGGGAGATTGCCTACCTTAACGGGTTTAACTGATGGAGAGAAGAAGAAAGCAGAGGAAAAGGAAGAAGCGGCCTTGCATCTTCACTGCAAAGACAATCAGCAGCAACAACAGTAGGCACAAGGTTGAGGAAGACGATGCAGTAGCACCTCCCTTCAACGGTCGCAGCAACTTCCGTACCACGCTTGACAGGGGGACTTATAGGGAATGAAAACCTTCGAGAAGGTGCAAAGGCTGCCAAGGAAAGGTTTTTGAAAACTTTCCATCATCGACCGGGGTTACTCATCCTTCTAAACCTACAAACGCCTACTATATTTTCCTTGGTAAAACCCTAACCTATGCATTCGCATGCATGGTTGTTGGTCCTTGTCGTGGGTGAGGAAAGCCCATTACCATGTGGCCTGGGCTTCCCATCGTGGTTTGGATTTAAGGCCTTCGAATGCTTATGGTTGGCCATGCTTTGTGTAATCTTTATCTAGTCTCTTCCTCTTTGTCTTCGTGGGTTTAAGGCCCATGCCTTATACGTGAGTCATACCGTGGGCTAAGACTTTGTTTGTTTAATTAAGGGAGAGATTTAGTTAATGGTTCCTCCATATGTGTGGCTTTTGAAACCCTAAAGCTAATCCTTTATCCTGCACATGGGTTGCTATTAGTGCATGGACTAGGTACGTGGATTTGTTAAAGGATGGATTTGTTTGGCTTGTCCGCATATATTTATCTATATATAGGCTTTAGGCCCATTAATTCATTTCAAAACCCATGTCTAACCTATAGCTATATTTATATATGTTTATACATATATTCCAAGCCCAAGGTTCACAAGCCTTTATACCAAGGCCCATTAATAAATAAGACAATGTTTATACATGGATAAAGGTGGATGGGTGTGTTAGCCCATTTATAATATAAGCTTTAATTAAATTATTTAATAGAACTTCATACATATATAGACCCCAATTCCTATAACTTTAATTATTAATTCTCGTCATTTGTCTTGGGTATCAGAGTTGGGTTCAATTCTATAAATGTCTTTATATGTATGTGTACTCATCTATTCTTGAATTATATTTTTAATTTCAAACTCAAATAAATAAAGGTTATTCTAATTTTCATTTCTCAATTTATTTACTTATACTTTTTTTTATTATTTAATCTCATTAACCATTTTAGCTAATTACCACTTTTCCTTTATCAAAATTTTAATTTTTCATAATTTTCAACTACTAATATTTATAGTTATTTTCATTTATTTCCTATTTAAATTTCCGAGGTGCTACATCATTTACATCCCCCGTACGAGGGAACACCCTTGATTAATTGCCGAAATTAGGGGCCCTGCGGCCGAAAGAACTAATACTAACTGCGCGAGAAAGAGGCAAGCATAAATCACACTAAGGTCCGCATCAGGATACGAGCCGCAGGTTATGTTGGTCACTCGTGGACCTTTTTCATATTCGGACAAAGGTCCGTAATAGAAACGCGGTGGAAGCCGGGATGAATCCGTTCAAATGTCTGCCGAACGCGCGGCAATTTTAATAGTGGCTCGAAAGGGGTCCGGTCCTGAGGAATGGGTCCGGTCTGATCAGAATATCGGCCCGATGCGAGGTCAGGTCGTGGCCGTATTGAGGTAATCCTCGCGACTTAGGCCCGACCTATAGGGGCGGCATTGTTATTCCCTTCCGCACCGGGTCACGGGAGAGACGGGGCTGCAATGATAGATTTTATCGTCTCTTTATCTGGGCTTCCGATTATAGGTATACATATGTATTTTCTTTTGCTTATTTCCCGTTTATGTATTTTTGTGAATGATTTTTTTATTTTATTATTATTATTATCATCATCATTATTATCTCACATTTTTGTTTATTCCTTATATATATATAATTAGATTTATTTATTTATCATAATTTTTATTAATTTATTATTATTATTATTATTACCATTATATACATATTATATATATATTTCTGGAGAGAGAGTGGGCCACTGGAGGGCCAAAAAAGGGGGGGCTGAAGGGACGTGCCGGTGAAGGGCGGCTAAGCTGGGCGTGCCGGTGACGAACGCGAGCGGGTGTGCCGCTGAAGGAGGGCAGGAGTGTACCGGGTAGGAGAGTTGATAGTATAATGGGTGGAGGGGTTGGGGTGCGCCGTGTTAGAGCGGCTAGGGAGTGCACCGGGCAAGGGCGGCTGAAGGCGTGCCGGCGAGGATGTCACAGGGTGCGCTAGGTAGAGATTGGGCTAGGTCGGTGCAGACCTGGGCTGGCAGCAGGTCGGTGCGAGTCCACCTTGGGGTCGATGCAACTATAACTGGGGTCGATACAACTATTGCACGGGGTTGAAGAGAGGTCGGAGCAGCCTGCGGGCTGGAGTCGGTGCAGCTTTGAGCTGTGGAGGGGCAAAGTCGGTGCAGCCTACAGGCTGAAGTTGGTGCAGCCTTGGGCTGTAGAGGGGCTGTGTTTGAGGCGAACGTTGTCCAGACTTTGAGGCAAGCTCTGTATAGACTTGATGAGAATGCATGGAACAACCGAATGTATAGACATGAAACAAGGAGTGTATAGACTTGGTGTTTACATGCCTGAGAGACCAATGTACAGACTAGCTAAGCTTTCGCTAAGTCTGTATAGACTTGACCATGCAGACGACGGCACCAGAGTACAGACTTGAATGCTTTCGCTAAGTCTGTATAGACTTGACTATGCATGGAGGAGTGTACGGACTTTAGAATGCATGAGACACCAGTGTACAGACTTTGAGAAGAACGATGCATGAACAAGCCTAGCATGAACAAGCCTAACCAATGTATAGACTTCACCCTTGAAGATGTGAGCGAGACACTGTATACACTTGGCCCTTGAAGAATGTACAGGCTCTGAAGACTTGAAGGCCACGATGTATAGACTTTAAGGCAAGTGAACACGGGGACAATGTACAGACTTGAACAGCTTCAAGGCACAATGTGCAGACTTTAAAGTGAAGACCAATGTATAGACTTCAAGTGAAGACCAATGTATAGACTTCAATGCAAATGCCAAGACCATGTACAGACTTGAAAGCTTCGAAGCACACGATGTTTAGACTTTAAGATGCATACGCCAAGGCTGTACATACTTGAAGAGACGATGCACTGTAGGCTGTTAGACTCTGTACAGACTTGCAGCTTGAGACGCTGACAGAGACGGTCCACTGTATAGACTTCAAGTCCAAGTGACACAGTGGATGTACAGACTTAGGCTGTACAGACTTTGACTCAAATATGCATATGAGACGCTGAATAAGACGCAGCTATGTATAGACTTTACAGTGAATGCATATGCCAATGTATATACTTGAAAGCGTGAGACGCTGACTGAGACGGTCGGCTGTACAGACTTGAGAGTGCAACGTAGGTAAAGACTTGGAATGCATAGACTTGACGAATGGCTTGAAACACAGACACACTACCAATGAATAGACTTGGATGCCCAAAGGCAATGTGTAGACTTAGATGCCCAAAGGCAATGTATAGACTTGCACAGTGCTGCCAATGTGCAGACTTTGCCTACATGTGAATGTATAGACTTTGAGAGCGCCAAGTCGATGTATAGACTTGCCACTAAGGAATGTGCAGACTTGACCATGTATAGACTTGATGCATGAACTGTGCACAATGAACACGGATGTATAGACTTCAGCAAGGCAAGCTACAGGGCAATGTATGGACTTCAAATGAAACGACTTTGAACGTGTGTGCTGGCAATGTATAGACTTTGTGACACAATGCAACAAGGCTCTGGACGATGTATAGACTTCATGTTCAATATGCAACAGGGTGTATAGACTTGAACAAAGCGTGAAGCACAATATGCAAGAATGTATAGACTTGGAAGTGAATTTGTGTACAAGACAATGTTAACTCTGTACAGACTTAAGCAATGTGCAGACAGGACATCAAATGCAGTGAGCATGCAGTAGTGTATATACTTGGGTGTGTGTGTGCATGCTAGAAGCAATGTATGGACTTAAATGATCGTGTGAGCATGCAGCAGCCAATGAATAGACATGCGAATCTTGGGGGGTCGACCCATCTAAGAGGGGGGTCGACCCACTTCTGTCCAGATGTCAGACAGAACAACGGAATGCCATTCACAATCACACATTCACAAATACATGAACACATATGAAATATGAATGCACTTAAATGAATCAACAAGGTCTTTCATGCACACATGCATATGGTGACTTATAGTGTTTGCTATCATCAAAACCAATCATCAAGACCATAGGGGCACAACATGCCGGGCAGCACAGGGCACAAGTGTACCGGGGGACGGAGAGCGCGAGTGTGCCGGTGGACGGAGAGGCAGGGTGTGCCGGCGGAGGGGGGCACCAAGTGTGCCGGGGAAGGACCCTGGCGTGTGTGCCGGGGAGGCTTCACCACGGGTGTGCCGGGGAGCGCCATAGCGGGTAGTGTGCCATCGAAGGGTGGCCCCGGGTGTGCCGGGGAAGGCCGCCTGGGGCGTGCCGGGGAAGACACCCAAGGGGTGTGCCGGCGAAGGTAGCTTCAGGGTGTGCCGGGGAAGACACTGAGGGCGTACCGGGGAAGGCCAGCCACAGGGTGTATCGGCGAGAGGGAGAGGCATACGCCTGTGTAGCTGAGGACTTCTGGTGTTGCCTTTCGGGGCCCACCGTGACTTTGTTGGGGCTGTCACTCCTTGTGGACGCGCACCCGTGTTTTCCCTTATGCCTCTGGCCTAGGGGAAACTCTGTCAAAATTTCGTCAGAAATTGGCAGTGTCTTATTCGTCTCAATTGTAGCAGAGTCCCCCCGGTAGTCTTTATCCCCCATCATTTTCATCCATCATTTCATTTTCATTTCCACTCATCTTTTGTCCTTGGGTTTGTGGCACTTAGTAGGGATTGCCAAGGTTGTGCTGTGGGGTGGGCATCAAGTGTACCGGGCAACACTCGGGGTGTGCCGGGTTGGGACCCTTGCAGGTGCACCGGTGAAGGCCACGCAGGGTGCCGGCGAAGAGCAGCCCGGGCGTGCCGGCGAAGGCCGCTTAGGGCGTGCCGGGGAAGACGCCAGGGGCATGTCGGCGAAGGAGGCAAAGAGCGTGCTGAGGAAGGGCAGCTCCAGGGGCGTGCCGGCAAGGGCTTCAGGTGGGGGAGCCAGTGAAGGGGAGAAAGGAGGACTTCCTTGAACGGAGGACTTCCGGTGTTGTCCCTCAGGGCCCACCGTGACTTTGTTGGGGCCGTCACTCCTTGTGGACGCGCACCCGTGTTTTCCCTTACGCCTCTGGCCTAGGGGAAACTCTGCCGAAATTTCGTCAGAAATTGGCAGTGTCTTATTCATTTTACTTGTAGTAGAGCCCCTTTACAATTTTCATTTCTCTTCGCCCGTGGCTTGTTCTGATCTTCTGCTTGTTGTATCCTTGCAGATAAATGGTTGCCCCAAGCGGTTCCTCTACTCCTGCTGCCGCCGCCGGCCTTGTTCCACCGCCTCCGGTGCTAGCCGTCACATGGCTCAATGTGGAGGAGTTGGATATGGAGCATGCTGAAGTGGCAGCACTAGCCGAGTCCTCAGGCTCCGAGGCCGAGACAATGGACTATAATAGGCTCTCTCGGGTTGAGAATCACTTCACCTTCGACCAGACCGGTGAATATCGGAAGGACTTGCCGAAGGATAAGCATCTCATCTGATTTTTGAAGTACTTCCGCTCCCAGGAGAGGCGGGAGCTACGAGCTGTGTGGGAGGTCGAGCGAGTGATCCTGCAGGCTCGTGATAGTTTATTGTACAGTGTCCCTAGGAGCATCCTGATGTATTTGGTGGGGGAGGCTCGAGAGTGGAAGCCTGTCCTGGGGATCGAAGGAGTGCTACCAGCCGAGGACAGATTGGTGCGAGCACCCCAATTCACTCCGGAAAAATGGGACATGTCCATGGGGCGGGTGCAAGGCGAGCCGCCTCGCTTTGGTTTGTTCTTGGCTCCCTTGAAATGGGGCTATAGGGAGGAGCCCTTCACACTGGATTGCCTGGCCATCCGATTCAAGTACGAGTTGGCGCTAGGCTGGTTCGGGGAGCTGAAGCTCCAGGATGCTCATACCTTCAGGGAAGGGGCAGTAGAATTCACCGAGTACGTGCTGTTCAACTACGCCTCATTGCTGGTCCAGGCTGGCATCTAACACAGCGTCTACGCCTCTCGCTACGGCTATCCCATCTCCAAGGGTCTTTGCTGCGGCTTGATAGAAGTATTCAGTGCAGAGACCAATACTTTCTATACGGCAGAAGGCGAGACTTCACTTGATTTGTGGAGCCTCAGCCAGCTCAGCGGCTTGCCCATTGACGGGGAGCCATATGAAGAAGTATGCCTCCCAGATCTGATCAAAGACAAAACTAATGGGGATGGCTATTATTCCCTTGGCTATTCATATCGGTATCTCATGAAAGTATACCGGGAACTGTACCAGCTGGCGCACGGCGGGAGGCAGCCTCCCCGTGGGGACCGGAAGAGGGTGCGCCTGACCCTGTGGCTGTAATATTTTTATGATGGGCTGAAGCAGTATGAGGAGTTTCCATGCGTCGGCACCACCGTTGCTCGTAAGAAGCGCGCCAAGCCCAATACTGATGTGAAGATCCCTTCCAGAGGACGCCGGAGTGGCCCCAATCCGATGGGAGTTGATCCGTTAACACACTGCGCCGCGTACCTGACATATTGGCTGTGCTCATTTGCCATGCCATACGGGGATGAGACAGTCATTCGACCGGACGCCATCTACCCGGCCTGTCAACTGGCGTGGGGAATCAAGCTGTCCTTGTGCCCGGCCACTCTTTGCCTGATATACAAGGTGCTGGGGGACCTCAGCACTCATCAATTCCTGAGGCAAGCTCGGTATGTGTGCTCACTGCATTTCTTCAATGCCTGGGTCTGCTCGTTGTTTCTGAAATTCGCCCCGCGCGCCCTTCAGGACTGGGGGCTAGTGCCGAGGATGTTGGAGTTCGCCAGCGCGGAACCAGGCTCCACTTCTCAACGGCTATACGATATTCGGGGCCGGCTGACGACGGTTCCGCGGGAAGCGGCCGGCACCATCCACTTCTGACGTTGGCCGCACATTCTAGCCCTCTGGTGAATAATAAGAGGGAATGCAGGGATGATCAGGTGTAGAAGTACGTCCATCCAATCAGCTAAGAGAACGTGGTCCGCCCATTGCTGGAACCCGAGCTCAGGGACTGGGCGTTATCCATTCGCCCGAGCGTGCTGGCGTTCAGGAAGGGGGACAATTTTCTACTGGAACCATACTACCCCTTCCGGTTCGGCCGCAATTGCGGATATGATCAGCATATCCCTGTATATCATGCACAGTTCGGCCTGCCTTCACGAAGTCTCCAACGGAGTTCGACCGTCGACCATGCCAGAAGCTGGTGGGACTTCTTCCATCAGGCAGATTCTGCGGCTTTCAGGGTACCAGCCCCCGGCCGTATTCCCCGGGTGACCCCAGAGTACATAAAGTGGTGGAATGCCCGGACGGCCTTTTATCGATTGCACAAGACCGATTGCTGGGATGGGGCAGAGAGAAAATTTTTGAGCAAGCAGTCGGTGCCAGTACTCGATATTAACCCGGAGCATCTCCTCCGGCTCAAAAACATGCAGGAGAAGGAGGTGGTGGCATATCTGGCCGCTCGCCGGGAGGCTCGGGAAGCGAGGCCGACACCAAAGGTGGAGCTATCCCCGGTGGCCAAGGATGACTTTAAGAAAACTTTGAGGGACCTCTACCGGATCGGGAGCGACCGCCTAGAGCTTATTAATTATTCGCTGCCCATAGAGGAGGAGGGGACTCCCGCAAAGAGCTGGCGTCCGGAGAGGGACCCGATCTGCCCATACCGCACATTCATGAGGTGGGAGGAGAGGAAGCCTGAAAATTACAAGGACACCACATGGCTATATGTCCTTCTCCGGGTGAACGGGCTGAAGATCGAGTACCAGACGGCCGCCATCCTGGGCAAGCGCCTGCAGGTCTCATATTATTACGCCGACAGGTGGGGCATGGACCACTTCAATCTTTTCTGCCACCTCTCGTCGAAGAAGCATGCGGACCTGGCTACCCTCACTGATCGTTGCTAGAAGATCGAGGATGTGTGCTGGCTAGTCCGGGAGGCGGCGCGTCGGGACAAGGAGCCGTCCCTGAGCTATTGGCCAATAACACTTCAGCTGTATACTGACCCCCATGGTATGTGATCTTCCCTCTTCCTTTTGTTCTCCTCCACCATCGTTATGACCTTTGCAGGGTATCGGATGCTAATCATATATATGTTTCTGATAGACCACCCCGACAGCGTGCAAATGGAGACGTACCGAAACTTTCTTCGGCTCGTCTAGAAGCCGGCCTATTTTGATGCCACATTACCGGCCCCGACCACGACCCCCTTGCTTAAGGCAGCGAAGAGATCCCGGGCCAAATCGCCTGTGAAGAAGGCGGTAGATGCTGCCAAGGTGGCCAAGCAACAGGACGCGAAGCGGCGAAAAACAGAGGCCGTTAAGGCTTCGGCGACTGCTCCTCCGGCGCCCAGAATTCCATCTTTCGAGGAGTTTGAAGTCGTCCGGACTGAACCGAGTCAGCCTGCCGGTTAGAACTTCCAGCCATCAGTGTTCTTTCAAGGTCTATTTATATTCTGAGGCAAGGCCTCGACACCTAAATGTCTCTTCCCCTTTTTGTCTCAGCTGCTGTGGAAGAGCCTACACCCACGCCCCTTCCTGACGTGGAGGAATAGGCTCCTGCGCTCGTCCCTGATGTGGAAGGGCAAGCACCCACGCGCACTCCCAACGTAGGAGAGGCCATGGTTGTAGCAGGGGAGGCGCCGGTGCCGACTCCGACTCCCCCTCTACATGTCAAGGAGAGATCCCGGGCGAGGTCGCCCGTTAATAAAGCGTTGGCCGCTGCCAAAGCGGCTGGGCGGCAAGAGGTGAAGCGAAGGCAGGCTGAGACCTCCCTAGCTCTGATGACCGTCTCTTCGGTGGCTCCCATTCTGTCCTTCGAGGAGTTCGAGGTTACCCGGGCTGAACCGAGCCACCCCGCCGGTGAGACTTGTTGACCGCGAACACTCCCTGGGATTTATTTTCCTCCCGGGGGTGGGGCTTTCATGCATAAATAACATGTGCACTTTTCCTTTTCAGCCGGAATGAAGGAGTCGGAACCTGCACCGGTCCCGATCAAGAGCGAGGCAGCAGCTCCTAGGGCACCATCGCCTGTCGAGGAGGCCCCTGAGCCGTCTCGTGATGTAGAAGCCGGAGGGGGTATCCACCTTTGTCTGGCTAATTGCCTTCTTTCCTCCTTAAGGCCTCATCGGCTCTGGTGTGATCCACCCTTTCTTTATGTAGCAGGGGTTGACGTGGCAACTATCGGGCCACCAGGGCCTCGCTTGCATCTCCCAGCAACGCGCATGTACACGAGGAAGAGGTTGAAGTCCTGCGCACTACCCTCGCCCAGCCCGCGCGAGGATGCGCCGATCATCAACCTCGAAGCGGAGGCCCCTTTGCCAGCGAGGGGAGAACCCGTGGCAGTCGAGTCTTCATCAAGTGAAGAGGTAGATTATGACTACTGTTCTGACAAAGTGGCTTTTGGCGAGGGCACTCCTGAGGTACCTGGGCCTCTCAAGCCGATCTTTAAGACTCCCTCACTTGCTAGCTCTCTGAGACTAATGGAGGAGGCTGCTGTAAGTGTGAGCTTGTTCGCACGGGACCTCCCTCGTGATCATCCAGTGACTTTCCTCATGTCATCCCTTGATTTTTAGGAACCAACCAAGCCGGAGGCTGTGGAGGGAGCTGCTCCAGCCGCGCCGGTCGACCGCCCGGCTGGAGCCGATGCAGGCATGGGCAAGCTAGCCCTTTTGTTCGAGGCCCTTCAGCAGGAGTCGGCCGTAGAGGCTTCCAGTGCTCCTGGACCGGCGGGCGAGCCTTTGGAGGAGGGGGAGATCACGCCCGAAGGCAGCATCGTCCCGGTGGCCGAGGTAAGTACGTGGGCCTTATGACTCTTCCCCGCCTTTTGATCCCGCATGACCCGTCGCCGGTGACGGGTGGCTAACTCTGCTCCACATGGTTAGGTAACGCCGACGCCGGGGAAGACGTCTGCCCGTGTCCGGAAGGCCGTCGCTAAACGGAGGCCGATTATTGGTCCGATAGCGGTGGAGGGGCCAGCTTCGATCCTGGGCCCGAGGGCGGAGAGCCTCGCAGCGCTCATTCAAGCGGGAGGCAGACCCCGGCTGCTGGTTCCTCTTCCGCCTTTTCTGAAGATCCCGGCTCAGGTGGAGAACCCGCTTCTGAAGAGGATATTCACGGGGCTCCGTGCGCACCTGGAGGGGTCCCAGGCGCAGGGGAGAGGTCGCTCGGTGACGGCTTCAGGCCCGGCCTTGCTCGAAGCCCCTCCTTTGGTTGAGGCAGCGGCGCTTACGTCCCCGTTCAGCGAACTGGTGGAGGAGACGGATCGGGCGGAGGAGGAGGAGGCAGGAGATCACCGAATAATGGCGGCGTCGAGTGACCCGGCGGTGACTTTGTCCACTCTCCTGGCGGCGGGTGGCCGGGGGTCTCCCGTCGGACTCCGAGGGCCAGGCGACTTAACTCTTGCCCTTTCATCCTCTTCGGCCGTGGTGGACGCTAATTTATGGGCGAAGGTGGACAGCTCTGTAGATTTCGCTCCTCCGACCGTGCCTTCTGTCAGCCACACTTCGTCAGGTGCACCGGTCCGACAGATGCTGGTGACGCTACGGATGATGCTCTTCGCCGATCTTTCCTTGTCATATCGGGAGGTGCAGAGTATAGTGTCACAGCTGACCAGGGCATTGCATGTGTTGGGCTGCCCACTCGAGGAATGGTCGCGGCGGGTTTTGTTGCTGCTGAAGTATGTCAAACGCCACGAATTCCTCGAGACGCAGGCTCCCGGGGAACTCGCCGCCATCAGGGCCCAGGAGGACGAGTATGTGCAAGTCCTGGAGGTGCGGACGGGCAACGAGGAGCAACACACAAAGGCCCTAGACGAAGGCCACCGCCGTGTTCACGCCCTCACGAGCTGGATCGAGAAGCTGAAAGGCTACCTTGCCGCTGCTGAGTCCGACCTCGTCGAGGCCGAGGCGACCGTGACTAGAGAGATCCAGGCGTTGGAGGTGGCGAAGGTTGAGACGGCGTCTGTGGTGACCGAGCTGGGACGCCTTGAAGGACAGCGGAGCCGGCTAGAAGACATGACGGCTTTTCCTTGTGTCGGGATCCTCCCTCTTGAGACATCTTCCGAGGCATCGATTAAGCGCCGATCTCCCCTGCTCCTTTCTTTTCCTTTTCTTCACTCTTTTGAAATGTAACTCAGGGGTATGCCCCGAAGCACGTGTAGTTTAATCTTCCTCGAATAGAACAGGACACCTACTGTTTCACATGTCTTTTTAGTGTGCGTAGCATTCGCCCTAGGGCGTCTCTTTTCTTCTCTCTTCTCTGTATATATATTATTCTCTTCTTCCTTGGCGCTCCTTTTCTCTCTCCCTCTTTTGTAGTGCCAGAACACGTTGGCAGAGTGTAAGTCTTCGTGGCAGTCCACTCTCGGGGAACCAGGCGGGGGACCCATGTCGGGCACGGGAGAGTGCTCGCCCTCCTAGGGGAAGGACGAGGGGACCACTCCACCATGCCGAATGGGTGGACTACCGGCCTTTCCTAGCATCGGGACTGCGCACTAGCTTCAAGCGGGGACTTGATGAGAGATCGGGCCTCTCGTAGCCCGGAGGTGGGGGGGCGAATGGAGATTTGCTTAACCGATGATCCGGATGGGAGGTCCAAATCAGGGGGGATATTTACCTCTCGAAGGAGACGGAGAGAGGAGTTTGTTTAGTCAATGACCTGGACGGGAGGTCCAAGTCAAAGGGATACTCACCGTCCCGAGAGGACGGAGAGAAGAGTTTGTCTAGTCAATGACCCGGATGGGAGGTCCAAGTCAAAGGGATACTCACCGTCCCGGGGGGACGGAGAGAAGAGTTTGTTTAGTCAATGACCCGGACGGGAGGTCCAAGTCAAAGGGATACTCACCGTCCCCGGGGGACGAAGAGAAGAGTTTGTTTAGTCAATGACCCGGACGGGAGGTCCAAGTCAAAGGGATACTCACCGCCCGGAGAGGACGGAGAGAAGAGTTTGTCTAGTCAATGGCCTGGACGGGATGTCCGAGCCAAAGGGATACTTACCGTCCCGGGAGGACGGAGACAAGAGTTTATCTAGTCAATGGCCTGGACGGGATGTCCGAGCCAAAGGGATATTCACCACCCCGGGAGGACGGAGAGAAGAGTTTGTTTAGTCAATGGCCTGGACGGGATGTCCGAGCCAAAGGGCTATTCACCGCCCCGGGAGGACGGAGAGAAGAGTTTGTCAATGGCCTGGACGGGATGTCCAAGCCAAAGGGCTATTTGTAGGTGTTAACAAAGTGGCAGGGCCGGTGTGGTCCATTTGCCTCTTAATATCCCCACCGACGCAGGGGGGATGATTCAGGATGGGGGACTGCCCCTCCTTTCCTTGTTTGTTTTTTTTTCCTTTTTTTTCTCTTCTTCTTCTCTTCTCCTCTTTTTTTTTACTCTTCTTCTTCTCTTTTTTTGGTTTCTTTTTTTTCTTCTTCTCTCTTTTCTTTCTCTTTTTTTTCTTTTTTTTCCTTGTTTGTTTGTTTGTTTTTTTTTTTTTGAAAACATGAATAGCGATCAAGTCATTCGAACACCAATCGTGCAAATTCGCCCAAAATGGGGTGAAGGATAATATTATTGATTAAACGGGGGCGCTGGAGCATGATATAATCTCAAGTGCCTTCCATTAAGAGGCGGGAATTAAACTTCCCCGTGGTAGTTGACAATTACGTAGGCTCCGCCTTCATAGACTTTTTGGACTACGTAGGGCCCGAGCCAGTTCTCATTCAGCTTGCCCTTAGGGTTGGCGGCCATGACGTCTTTTCTCTTGAGCATGACAAGGTCACCTCTCTTGAATTCGCATTCCTTGACGAGCTTGTCAAAGGCACGCGCTATTCGGGCCTGGTAGACCTGAATAGACCTGAATGTTCTGCTGGGCCTAAAGCCGCTTTCCTTCTAAACTGGAGAGCTCTTCGAGTCTTCGCTCGACGTTGGTCTGCCCTTCCTGGACAAGCCCGTGCTGGATGGTGACCCTGAGGGAGGGTACCTCCAATTCTGTTGTGCATCCCTTGGTTTTGATGATGACAATAGGATATGTTTGACTAATCTAAGTTCTATCTTGTTTCTTAAAGCAAATGGTTTGGTTATTTGTGTAAAGATAGTGCATTGAATTAATGCCCATTTGATGATGACAAATATGCTTTTATATACATTTGGAACTTCAAGTCAAATCTTATAAGTTAAGCAAATTTCAGGTTCACTGAAATCCAAGTGGAATCAACAAATCAATATAAGCGTGAAAGAATGTTTGTCGACCACTGAAGAAGCTATGGTCGACCAACGAACTCAACCAGAAAAGCATCAAGTCATCTGTCTTCTGGAAGCACCTTGGCTGTCGACCGTAGCCCCACCTCTGGTCGACCACAGGAAAAGACAGAACATCAGACAGAACCAATGGCCACCTGATATTTGCCCCTTGTCGACCAGCGACCAGGCTGTGGTCGACCAACGGGCGACGTGAGTTTCAGCCAGAAGAACCGGCCGTCTGGGGACTGCCCATTGTCGACCAGCGACAGGGTCATGGTCGACCACGGGTTTATATATCGTCCAAAATCGAACTCTAACCGAATTCTATTTTGGTTCCTTAAAACCTGCAAATGGTTGTTGCAGGTTGTTGGGCTGCTCAGGAGATAAGATTCCGCACGGGAATCAAGGAAACAATCTTGCTTAGAAGTGGTCAAACTCGTTCTAACGATTGGATTTAAACAGATCCCTATTTTCTAGCAGATTGGCGTTCGATCTGAAAATTGAGCGGGAAGAGTTTTACTCTTGATAAAAGGGCTGTATGAAAAACGAAAAGAACACATCACGAACAAGGGAGCAGAGAGAGAGCACGAAATAGAAGCCAAGGAAGATATACACAGAAGAGGAAGAAGGAGCTCTCCACCAATCAAAAATCTGCAGAAAGGTTAAAGGCAATCTCATTGCTGCAGAAGGAAGACTTAGCTCAAGACTGTGTGATCTCCAGCAGCAGAACAATCGAAGGCAACTGACTGGAAGATCAACAGGGAGTCTAGGCTTCTTCATAAGCGTGATCAAGTCCCAGGCTGAACACCTATTCTTCTACACACGCCAATATTCAGTCCTGTCTTTCATCACCTGTTCTTATCATCTTTTCATTTCTGATTACAATTATTGTCAAGCTGTGAGGCAGCAGAATCAAGCTGTGTGTCAGCAGGTACAAGCTGTGTGTCAGCTGTGTTTTGGTTGAGATCAGAGATTCTCATAGTGAAGCCTTGCTTGAGTTAAGCAAGGGGTGGATGTAAGTCTCAGGAAGAGACTGAACCACCTTAAAAATCCTTTCTTGTGGTGTGCTTGTGTGTGTTTGATTTCCTATACGTATGCTTGCATCTTTACTATCCGCATTAGTTCTATGATTCATTAATTACCAGTAGCTCATCTGGTCGATAGTCAGTAAATTATCAAAAAGGGGGAAAGATCTATTCACCCCCCCCTCTAGATCTATTCAGTCCGTATCCAACACGTGGTATCAGAGCAGGTTCTCCAAAAATGTGGTCTAACAACCAGGAGAGACCGGGCGGACTGAACTCTAAAAGCCTCATAGCTGAGGGGCACTCTGTAACTAGACCTCCATATTTTGATGGAACTGATTATTCTTATTGGAAAAATCGTATGCAGGTGTTCTTACGTGCGCAAGACCACGAGATGTGGAGGGTAGTGAGCCACGGACCTTTTGAGCTACCGGAAGATGAAGAAACCTGGACCAGAGAACAGGTCAGGAAATCAACTGTCAACTGGGGAGCCATGAACGTGATGCAGTGCTCACTACACCCCACAGAATTCTCAAGAGTTTCCCAATGCGCAACAGCCAAAGAAATGTGGGATCGTCTAAAGGTAATCTACGAAGGTACTTCCGAGGTAAGAGAGACAAAAGCAAATATGCTAGTCTCAGAATATGAGATGTTTAGGATGAAAAATGATGAAAGTATTTCTGAGATGTATGCCAGATTAGTACAATTGACTAATGGCTTGAAGAGCTTAGGGAAGACATACAAAGAGCAGGAATTAGTGAGGAAGATTTTAAGGTCTCTCACATCGATGTGGCATACCAAGGCCACAGTCATTGAGGACTCAAAGGATCTCACAACAATGACAGTGGATGAGTTAGTAGGATCCCTGATGGCCTATGAGGTCAATCTGAAGAGAAAGGAAGATGAGGGCAAGAAAAAGAAGCAACTTGCCCTAAAGACTAAGACAAGCACCTCTGAGGTGTCTGACAATGATGACTCATCTAGCTCAGGTGAAGAATCTGGTGAGCTAGCCATGCTTACAAGAAAATTTAAAAAATTCCTGCGGAAGGAAGGTAAAGGATTCAGAAATCCAAAGGGCATGGTAAGGAAGTCATCCCAGTTTAAATCTGATAAACATAAGGCTCCTTCTAACAAACTCATTTGCTACAATTGCAGGCAGCCTGGACATATGAAGGCTGAATGTCCAGAAGGTCCTAAGAAATCAAGCTTCAAGTGGAAAGGCAAGAAACCCAAGGCGATGATTAGCACTTGGAGTGAGGAGGAAGAGAGCAGTGAAGAGGAAACAACTTCCGAGGAAGAAGAAGGAAAGCTCTGTCTGATGGCCAAGGGAGACAACAGTGATCTTGAGGTAAGTTCCCCATTTCAAGACTTCTCTAGTTCGGATTGGGAAGAAGTATATTCAGAATTGCTTGATACTTATGAAAGAATAAGAAAGGAAAATAAACATTTGAAGAAGAAGATCAGTCAACTGAATAAAGACAGCAATTCAATGGAAAACAAAACTGAACTAGAAATGGAAATCAAGTCACTGAAAAACAAGCTGAATCAAATGGACTTAGATGAAGAAAACCACAAGAGAATGTCCGAAGAGAATGAAATGCTAAAAAACGACATTGATGAGTTAAAACTAAAGACTCAAGAATATGAACAGGAAACTAAGTTAAGTCAAGAAAGAAACAATTCACTCAAGGAAGAAAACAACCAACTCCTAAGAGAAATAGAAAGAATTAAGAGTGACCTGAAAAACAAACAGGAGACCTTGGAAAAAATGACTCAAGGTCAAGAAAACTTAAATGCTGTCTTGGGAATAAAAGTAAACTTTCAAAAAGAAGGGTTAGGATACAATCCTACGGCTAAAAAGGAATTCCAAATAAAAACCGTAACTGGGATTGCTGACTCAAAAGGAAAAAGGCCCCTGATTAATCTATACCAAGATAAACAAGAGGATGTAGCTGAATGCTCCTCCAAAAGGAACAATGTCACCAAGGAAGAGAGAAATTTTAAAGAGAAAACAGTCAATCAATATAAGATTCAAAATAATAAACAAGAAACCCAAATTCACAGAAATCACCAAACAAACCAAGGACTAAACCAAGTTAAAAGACATAAATCTGGAAAACAAGATGTCTGGAGACAGGCTGGTCGACAACAGACCCTTCATCTGTCGACCAGAGGATCTGCCAGAACAGGCGCTGGTTACTGGAGAAGCAGTGGTCGACCACAGGTACACCAGATGTCGACCAGAGGTGCTGCCAGAACAGACGCTGAGTTCTGGAGACGCGATGGTCGACCACAGACATACCAAAAGTCGACCATGGCCAGACAAGCAAACAGAAATCACAGGTTTTCTCGGGTAAAACAAAATGAAAACTTGAATACACAAAGGTGGACTCAGATTAAAGAAGCTTTAGAACAAAAGCAACCCAACCTGAACAAGTTCAGAAATAAAAATTTACACTGCTCTAACAGAATCTGGGTTCCCAAAGGATTACTGCAGCAATTTCATAATTTCACAAGCTATCTTGGACCCGGGTACCATTGGGGTCCAAAAGTTTCTGTGTAACTTGTGATGCAGGTGTGCTTGGCAGCAATACACAACAAGTGGTACTTAGATAGTGGCTGCTCAAGACATATGACAGGGGACAAGGCAAAATTCTCCGAGCTAAACTCAAAAGATGGAGGACATGTGACATTTGGAGGAAATAACAAAGGCAAGATCATTGGGAAAGGTAAGGTAGGTAAGACATCTACAAATTGCATTGAAGATGTACTGCTAGTGGATGGCCTGGAATATAATCTTCTAAGCATCAGTCAGCTATGCGACAAAGGCCATCAAGTAGTCTTTGATTCTAAGATCTGTAAAATTCTTGAACCAAATTCGGCTAAAGTTAAGTTTATGGGCAAGAGAGTAAATAATGTCTACATGATAGACTTGGATGATCCAGCCCACTCCAACTTGTGCCTCACCGTCAAGAAGGAGGACCTGACTTGGTTGTGGCACCGAAGGCTAGGGCATGTTAGCTACAGGGTGCTGCACAAATTGGTTAAGAATAAAATGGTTTCTGGTTTACCTGAAATTTCGTTTGCTCAAAATGTCAAAGTATGTGAATCATGTACCCAAGGTAAGCAAACAAGAAAATCATTCAAAGGTAGAACTGAAAGTCAATCTTCTAGACCACTAGAACTTGTGCACATGGACCTTTTTGGCCCAACAAGAACTGCTAGTCTTAGTGGTAAGAGGTACGGTTATGTACTAGTTGATGATTTCTCTAGATTCACATGGGTAATGTTTTTATCACATAAAAATGATGCCTTTCATGAATTTCAGGATTTTTACAGAAGAATGAAGCAGGATGGTAAGTCCAAAGTATGTTCAATAATATCAGATCATGGGGGAGAATTTGAAAATTCAGAGTTTGATGAATTCTGCAGGAACAAAGGAATAAATCACAGGTTCTCCTCACCAAGGACGCCAGAGCAAAATGGAGTGGTGGAAAGAAGGAATCGCACACTTGTTGAAATGGCCAGAACCTTGTTAGTTGAAGCCAATCTTCCAAGAAGATTTTGGGCTGAGGCGGTCAATACAGCATGTTATATTGTAAACAGGGCAATGGTAAGACCATCTAGTGCGAAAACTCCATATGAGGTGTTCAAAGGTAAGAAGCCATCTCTAGCTCATTTTAGGATCTTCGGTGTAAGGTGTTTTATTCATAACAATGACAAGAGATCATTGGACAAATTTGAACCAAAGAGTGACCCAGGAATCTTCTTGGGATACTCTGACCGATCAAGAGCCTATAGAGTCTACAACACCAAAGATCAGCTAGTTGAAGAATCCCCACATATCACATTTGATGAAAATAATGACTTTGACAAAACTGGACAGGTAGGCAAAGATGAAGATGGGGAATTTCTGGAAGGCAAAGAGGAACCAATGGAGACTGAAGCAGAACCAAAGCAAGGTGATTCCAATGATCAACCTGAAGGAGAGATCATCCCAGGTAACAATTCTGAAAATCTGAGATTTCTCAGAGATCATCCTCTAGATAACATCATTGGAGGAATTAATGAACCGAGGAAAACTAGATCTCAGCTTAAAACAGTTGATGAATTAGATCAGCTAGCCCTTGTATCTCAAGTTGAGCCTAAAAATGTAGAGGAAGCTTTAAGAGATGAATCTTGGATAAATGCCATGCATGAAGAATTAAATCAATTTGAAAGAAATCAGGTTTGGAAACTTGTTCCCAGACCTTCATCTCATCCTGTTATTGGAACCAAATGGGTTTATAAAAATAAGCTTAATGAAGAAGGAGTTGTTATGAGGAACAAGGCTCGGTTGGTGGCTAAGGGGTATAACCAAGAATTTGGAGTTGATTTTGAAGAATCATATGCTCCAGTTGCAAGGTTAGAAGCCATTAGAATATTGTTAGCATTTGCGGCGTCCCATGGAATTAAATTGCAGCAAATGGATGTAAAAAGTGCCTTTCTAAATGGCTTTGTAAAGGAAGAAGTCTTTGTGGAACAACCCCCTGGTTTTGAAAATGATGATTTTCCTAATCATGTCTTCAAACTGCATAAGGCTTTGTATGGTTTAAAGCAGGCTCCTAGGGCATGGTACGACAGACTGAGTTCATTCCTCACCAAAAAGGGCTACACAAGAGGTAAAATTGATCAAACATTATTCTCCAAGACCCAAGGTAAGAATATACTAATTGTGCAAATCTATGTGGATGATATTGTGTTTGGATCCACTGAAGCTTCATTATGTACTGAATTTGCAAATCTAATGACCAATGAGTTTGAAATGAGTTTAATGGGTGATTTACAGTTCTTTCTTGGATTGCAGATTCTACAATGTAGAGAAGGCTACTTCATAAATCAATCCAAGTACATAAAGGAGATGCTGAAAAAGTTTGGCATGGAGAGCTGCAAACCAATAGAGTCACCCATGGGGACAAATGCAACATTGGAGGCTGATGTAAAAGGTAACATGGTAGATGCCAAGAAATACAGAGGTATGATCGGATCCCTACTATATTTAACTGCCTCTAGGCCAGACATTCAGTTCAGTGTATGCATGTGTGCTAGATATCAATCTAGCCCTAGAGATTCACATTTAGGGGCTGTCAAGCGTATCTTTCGTTACCTTGCCGGTACCCAAGAATTGGGTTTATGGTATCCTACTTATTGCAAACTAGATTTAATTTCATATTCAGATGCTGATTATGCTGGTTGCAAAATTGATAGGAAGAGTACTAGTGGTTATTGTCAAATATTAGGTGGATGTTTAATTTCATGGGCTTCTAAAAAACAGCATTCTGTGGCACTCTCCACTGCTGAGGCTGAGTATGTCGCAGTAGGGAGCTGTGGTACACAGGTTTTGTGGATAAAACATCAACTTCAAGACTACAATGTAGATCTTGGATGTGCACCTATTTTCTGTGACAACACTAGTGCTATTAATTTGTCTAAAAACCCCATTCAACACTCTAGGACAAAACACATTGAGATCCGTCATCACTTTCTAAGAGATGAGGTCTCCAAAGGAAATTTCATGCTTCATTTTGTAGAAACTGAAAAACAACTGGCAGACATTTTCACAAAATCCCTTAACAATGACAGATTTTCAACTCTAAGAAGGGAGTTAGGAATTTGTAGAATCTCCTCTGAAAATTCTTGAAATAATAATATTCTTATGATCAATGTACAGTCTTTGTCTCTTCTGTTCTTAGTTGTGTCAACTAGGTCTTAAGTACTAGATAAGTCCTGAATTTGGAGGTTATAGTGTTGGGTGCTACTTCAGCAAGCTCTGAGGAACTCTGGTTTATCTTCGGATTACTTCCCATGGTCAACCACAGACAAGGCGCTGGTCGACCAAGGCATCAGGACAGGAAATGGTTAACTCTGGGACTTCGCAGCTGTCGACCACAGGCGATCCAATGGTCGACAACAGGTTTGACAGAACACAGTCTGCTCAACAGGAAGGTTCTGTGACAGCACAGAGGTCGACCACAGGCCACTCCATGGTCGACAATGGACCTAAACAAGGGAAATTGGATCTATTCAAGCTGCTGGCTTTGGTGGGAAATCTTCTGAACTTTTTGAACTCTGAGCTCAATTTTGCTTTACTCACTCATCCTCATTCACTTCCCATTCCTTGTGTCTCAATATCTCTTTGTGGTCAACTTATTGTTTTCTATCTTCAGCAAGGACTCACAAATTGAGGGGGAGTAAAAAGTGTAAACTCATTCCTTAATAAATCATTGAACAACCTAACCATCTCTTACAAGAAAATCACCAAAGTCATCAATGAGAGTAAAGGTTAAGTGTAGTAATGAGAATTTGACCTGTACTACTGCAATAAATTCAAACCATAACTATGTCTCTGACTCAAGACTATTGAGAACTTATGTTTTTAGTAATGAGACTGTTTCTCTACCTGTGTCTGTGTTGGACAGTGAAAATAAACGCTGCTATAGCATGAATGTATATGGAATACGCCATAATTCTGCCCTCTTGGTAGAGCAATGGACTGAGTTCTGAGAAACTACTGTTCTCTATCACAAAGCAAAATTGGCTGAAAAATTAAGTGGGAGACATGTATGTCATGAAGACTCATTCTACCTCTGCCACTCTCAAAATTATTAATTGGGAATACTGAGTAACTGGGGATATTGGCGTCTGATAAACGTATATCCTCACGGATAAAAGGTAGTTCCCAGTTAAAAGTGGAATGGTTAGGCATGCTAAGTAGCCGGGGTGACTGGCGTGTAAAAAGCGTGTCTTCTCGTGTAGAAAGGCATGTGATAAACCTGACCACAACTCTTCAATACTTCAAAATGTAAAATCCAAGGTTATCAAAGGCAGATAAAATGGTTGACCTAATGCACTATATGCAAATAGAAGCATAAAACACTGTTCAGCTTGTTCAGCTAGTACAATTATCTCATGAACCATATTATAAGTTTAAGGAGCCGTGAGTAAGAAAGTGGATATGGGGAGTCAATTTATTGGGGCAATACTTTCAAATTCTTTGAACCACAAGACCCACTCGAATTTGTCACAAGGTGGTCTTTGAGAAAGGGAGGAAAGGTTACTTAAATGTCTTATTAAAGAAAGGGGGTACACTTCAACCATTTCCCAAAATATGAGTTATGCTGATTAAATCCTGACCGCTCGTTTGTTTCATCGCGACGGTTCACTGCCCTAAAAATTAAGGGCCAGCCCTAATGCCCTACCCTATAAATTGTCTCGGCTGGGTCCCTGAAATTTTCCATCCGCAGCTCTAGCCCTCTCACAACTTCATCTTCTCCAGATTTCTTTTCTCGCCTCTCTCTCGCCTCTACCTCGCTTCCCTTCACAATGTCTCCCAAGCGCGCTCTAATTTCCTCTAAGCGTAGAAGAGATCAGGCCCCTGCCGCAGCTTCGATGCCGTCCAAGCGATCCAAGTCGCGGGCCGCGCAGGGTTCGCCATCGGCCCCTCACAGGTCGACCACGGCTGATGCACCTGGTCCAGGGAGGCAATCAGCAGCTTCAGAGGAACCCGCAGTGCATCCCGTTTCTGGAGCTCTCAAGCCACGGACAGTTCTGCAACCAAGGATCGTCGACTTCTCCGATGACAAGCTGATGGAGATGTTCCCAGATCTACTGCCAATTTTTGAAGCTCAAGAGTGGACTACGTTCGTTTCAGTGCACAATTCGTACTCTCCCCAGCTTGTGCAAGAATTCTACCACAACCTGCAAGTCGTGGACAGTCAGCTCTACACCGTAGTTCAAGGGAAAGTCATCAGACTCGACGTCAAGCTTCTCCACATGACGCTGAAGACTCCCAGAATTGGAGCTGTTTTCAACCATGAGGACTTCGACTTCCGAGAAGCACATGCAGTGGTCACTGGCAAGCCAGCCCCTGAGGTCCTTCCCAAGTACCTCAATGCTAATACCTTCCCTCCTCTTCATCGTTTGCTTCACCACATCATCACCACCATCATACAACCTCGAGGAGGCGCCAGAGATCAAGTGAGTCGCCTCCATCTGTTTATACTCCATGGCCTCATCACTCGCCAGCCTATTCGCCTAACCACACTCCTTTTGAACTCCCTCCGAAGCATCCTACATTATCCCTTGAATTCTCTTCCTTTTGCTGCCCATATCACTTCCATTCTGAAAGCAGCCAACATATCTTCTCCTCACAGCCCAAGCATTGTCATTCCCAAATGGCACGTCTACAATTTTCACTTCGTGACCACATTCTTGGGATTTAAGAAGGTCGGAGACCATGTTCAGCGCACTCTCCCTTCCAAGGGCAAAGCAAAGGATCCAGTGCCACCCTCTTCTCCACCTCATTCACCTATACAGGTTAGCCCTGCTGACACACCGTCACCAATGGTGCCTCAAGCTACACCTACTACCACCACTGCTGCCCATCCACCATCGTCCCTTTCACTAGTGCTCTGGCAGCCAGGCACTGCTGCCCCTCCAGCTCAATCCCCATCTGCTCCACCTACCCAAGCTCCAACTTCCCAAGCTCCATCACATTCTGCTCAACCCACACAAGTACCACCTACCTCCATTCCCTCTACTTCTGCTCCACCACCAGCATTTCCCTTCCACCCTGAATCTCATGGAGTGCTCCTCCAGATGGCATCTCAGTTATCTTCTCTCACCACCCAACTCCAATCATTTCAAGAGAATGTCAATGCTGCCACTGGACGCTTGGAGCAGAAAGTCCAACGGCTGGAACAACAGATGGAGGCCAGGTTCATCAAGCAGAAGGAACACTCTGACCAGGCTAGTTCTCGGTTCAACAGACTAGTAAGGACCCTCGGTGAAGTTTCCGATCAGATGGGAATCCGTATCGAGATCACAACCCAACAGAATGAGAAGTATCACAAGGATACTATCTCAGAGATCCAGAAGCTCAGGCTCTCCTATGCCCACATTGTTGACAAGCTGGATCGCATGGAAGAGAACGTGAAGCCAGAGACCTCCTCATCCTCCTCAGAAGGATTGTTTAAATGATCCACTTTTTGCTGTTGACAAAGGGGGAGAGAGAAGCTTATGTGTCATTGTGCTTATGTGTCATTGTGTGCCTAGATGTGTGTCTAGATAGATGTGTGTCTAGATGTCAAGTTTACTTTGCCTAGATGTGTGTCTAGATGTCAAGTTTACTTTGTCTTCGTGTCCTCAGTGTCTTTATCCTTTTTTGAGTCTCTCATGTAATTAGTGCTATTGTTTTTGAAAGCCACATCAAACGAATTGTCTGAATGAAATCTGTGCTATGATAGCCTTGCATGCAATATCAAATGAATTTCATAATCTGTTGTCTGTCACAATGACTCATGGTTGTCATCATCAAAAAGGGGGAGAATGTTGTGCATCCCTTGGTTTTGATGATGACAATAGGATATGTTTGACTAATCTAAGTTCTATCTTGTTTCTTAAAGCAAATGGTTTGGTTATTTGTGTAAAGATAGTGCATTGAATTAATGCCCATTTGATGATGACAAATATGCTTTTATATACATTTGGAACTTCAAGTCAAATCTTATAAGTTAAGCAAATTTCAGGTTCACTGAAATCCAAGTGGAATCAACAAATCAATATAAGCGTGAAAGAATGTTTGTCGACCACTGAAGAAGCTATGGTCGACCAACGAACTCAACCAGAAAAGCATCAAGTCATCTGTCTTCTGGAAGCACCTTGGCTGTCGACCGTAGCCCCACCTCTGGTCGACCACAGGAAAAGACAGAACATCAGACAGAACCAATGGCCACCTGATATTTGCCCCTTGTCGACCAGCGACCAGGCTGTGGTCGACCAACGGGCGACGTGAGTTTCAGCCAGAAGAACCGGCCGTCTGGGGACTGCCCATTGTCGACCAGCGACAGGGTCATGGTCGACCACGGGTTTATATATCGTCCAAAACCGAACTCTAACCGAATTCTGTTTTGGTTCCTTAAAACCTGCAAATGGTTGTTGCAGGTTGTTGGGCTGCTCAGGAGATAAGATTCCGCACGGGAATCAAGGAAACAATCTTGCTTAGAAGTGGTCAAACTCGTTCTAACGATTGGATTTAAACAGATCCCTGTTTTCTAGCAGATTGGCGTTCGATCTGAAAATTGAGCGGGAAGAGTTTTACTCTTGATAAAAGGGCTGTATGAAAAACGAAAAGAACACATCACGAACAAGGGAGCAGAGAGAGAGCACGAAATAGAAGCCAAGGAAGATATACACAGAAGAGGAAGAAGGAGCTCTCCACCAATCAAAAATCTGCAGAAAGGTTAAAGGCAATCTCATTGCTGCAGAAGGAAGACTTAGCTCAAGACTGTGTGATCTCCAGCAGCAGAACAATCGAAGGCAACTGACTGGAAGATCAACAGGGAGTCTAGGCTTCTTCATAAGCGTGATCAAGTCCCAGGCTGAACACCTATTCTTCTACACACGCCAATATTCAGTCCTGTCTTTCATCACCTGTTCTTATCATCTTTTCATTTCTGATTACAATTATTGTCAAGCTGTGAGGCAGCAGAATCAAGCTGTGTGTCAGCAGGTACAAGCTGTGTGTCAGCTGTGTTTTGGTTGAGATCAGAGATTCTCATAGTGAAGCCTTGCTTGAGTTAAGCAAGGGGTGGATGTAAGTCTCAGGAAGAGACTGAACCACCTTAAAAATCCTTTCTTGTGGTGTGCTTGTGTGTGTTTGATTTCCTATACGTATGCTTGCATCTTTACTATCCGCATTAGTTCTATGATTCATTAATTACCAGTAGCTCATCTGGTCGATAGTCAGTAAATTATCAAAAAGGGGGAAAGATCTATTCACCCCCCCCTCTAGATCTATTCAGTCCGTATCCAACAAATTCGACGGGGACAATTGCCTCCGAGCCGTAAACTAGAGTGAAAGGTGAGCAGCCCGTTGGGGTCTTGTATACGGTCTGGTATGCCCACAGCGCCTCATACATTTTCTCTTCCCAGTCCCTTTTGTTAGAACTAACAATCTTGGCCAGGAGAGTGCAGAGTGTTTTATTAAAGGCTTCGGCCAGCCCATTAGTCTGGGAATTGTAAGGAGTCGATGTCCTCCAGTCAATTTTGTACTTTTTCGCCAACCGATAGACCTTTTGGTTACGGAAGTGGCTGCCGTTGTCTGAGACAATCCGGTCGGGGGTGCCAAACCAGAATATGATGTTACGGCGGATAAATCTGGCCACGATCTCTCCAGTAACCTCTCTTAGGGCGACGCCCTCTGCCCAACGGGAGAAATAATCAGTTGCCGCCAAAATGTATTTACAGCCGGCGGATGACGCGGGTAAGGGACCCACGACGTTTGTTCCCCATTGGGCAAACGACGAACTGGGCACCGTTGGATGCAGCTGCACGGGCGGCCTTCTGGGTATGGTGGCATGCTCCTGACACTTCTGACACGACTTAGCATATTTGCAGTAGTCGTCGAACATTGCCGGCCAATAGTAGCCAAGCTTCTTTATTTCGACCTTCATCTTCGGTCTTGCCTGGTGTGCACCAGCTGTCCCCGCATGGACTTCCTTCATGACCCTCCAGGCTTCTTCAGTGGACAGGCATCGAAGGAGTAATTTCTGTCTGGCGTCAGCCATAATCCGGAATAATATTCTGTTTCGAAGCTCATAAGAGTCCTTGGTTCTCATTAGCTTGATCTTTTCTTCTCTTTGCTTGGGCAGTTGCTGGTATCTGAACCACTGCATCAGAGGCTCCCTCCAGTCAGGTAGGCCGATGGCTTCTACTGTGGCGACTTCCAGCTCCTCTTCTTCTGGTTCTTCTTCTATCATGCTGGGCACTTGGCGTTGATTTATCACTTGGATGTTGAGTAACCCATCTGGCGGCACTGCTAGTGAGCTCGCCAGCTTTGCTAGGGAATCGGCTTGTGCATTATCTCCTCTGGCGACATGGCCTATTTCAAGGAGATAGAACCGCTCTATGAGCGCCTTTGCCTTAGTATAGTAAGGGAGCAGCTTGGGCTTCCGGACATCAAACTGCCCTTGGACTTGCTTGACGACCAGCAGTGAGTCGCCGAATACTTGAAGCATTTTGATCTCCATTTGGAGGGCCACCTGGAGGCCGATGATCAGAGCTTCATACTCCGCTTCATTATTTGTGCAGGGCTTACTGATGCAGCAGGAAGTGTGCACTACCTCCCCCTCCGGAGATTTGAGGACGATGCCGACTCCGGCCCGTACCTTGGTGCACCCGGACGGGGTCGCTTCTGTTCTCGAGGCCCCGTCAAAGTGTAGCCGCCAAATGGCTTGTTGAATCTGGTCCACCTCCAGTGTTTCATCTTCGAGCAGCTCAGTGGCCAGCGGGGAGTCTTCGGGCACGGGATGTGCTGCGAAGAAGTCCGCGATGGCTTGCCCCTTAACGACCTTCTGCGGCACGTAGGTGATGTCGAACTCCATGAGTAGCACGACCCATTTTCCAAGACGCCCCTTCGGGACCGGCTGGGAGAGGATGTGCTTGATGGGATTAGCTCTGGATATCAGATTCACCTCGTGAGACAGCATATAGTGCCTCAGCTTCTTGACTGCGAAGACCAAGGCAAGGCAAATCTTCTCAATCGGGGTGTATTTGGCCTCTGCTCCCACCAACCTTCGGCTGAGATAGTAGAGAGCCTGCCCCTTCCCTTCCTCATTATTCTGGGCAAGCATTGCCCCCAGTGAATATTCGGTAGCCGCTATATAAAGAATAAGCGGTCTACCTTTGACGGGTGCCCCCAGGACTGGCGGGGTCTTCAGGTATTCTTTTAGTTGGTCGAACGCATGCTGGCATTCGGGACCCCAGCTAAAGGGTGTATTCTTCATCATCAGCTTGTGAAAGGGTTGGCAGCGCCCCGACAGGTTAGAGATAAACCTGTGGATGTAGGCTAACCGACCTTGTAGAGACCTCAGCTCCCCCAGGCTCTTCGGAGGAGGCAGTTCCTAGATGGCTTTTATCTTGAAGGGGTCAATCTCGACTCCTCAGTGCCGGACAATGAAGTCGAGGAACTTCCCGCTAGAAACGCCAAAGGCGCACTTCATGGGGTTCATCTTCAGCCCGTACTGCCGGAGCCTCTAGAAGACGACCCTAAGATCATTCAAATGATCGCCCCTTTCCTTGGTCTTGATGACCAAATCATCAATGTAGCATTCGACTTTGCTACACAGTAGCTCGTCGAATATCTTGGTCATCGCCCGCTCATACGTGGCGCCGGCATTCTTGAGGCCGAAGGGCATCCTCTTGTAGTGGAATATCCCCTTGGGCGACCTAAAGGCTGTGTGAATCTGGTCGTGGTCAGCTATCCAGATTTGATTGTAGCCGGATGATCCGTCCATAAAAGACAGGGCCTCGTGGCCAGTGGTCGCGTCAATCATTACTTCGGTGATGGGCACCGGGAAGTCATCTTTCGGGCAGGCTTTGTTCAGGTCGCGGAAATCCACACAAATCTTGATCTGCGTGTTCTTCTTCTTCACCGGTACGATGTTAGCCAGCCAAGTAGTGTATTGGTTTTCTACCACGAAGCCGACGTCTATGAGCTTGTCAACCTCCTTACAGATCTGGTTGATCAATTCCAGCCTCATACGCCGAGGAGACTGCTTTACTGGCTCCATCTTGGGATCAATGGCCAGAGTGTGCTGAGTCACTTCAGGGCTAAGTCCCGACATCTCTTTGTAGTTCCAGGCAAAGCAATCCCGGAATTCTTGCAGTAGCTTCACATATTGTTCCCTCTCCTGTAGGGGTATAAGAGCACTCAGAACGGTCGGCCTGGGGTCGCTTTCCGTGCCGAGGTTGATCTTAACCAGTTCATCTGTTGGGTCCCAAACGGTGGCAATCAAGAGGGGAGGGGTGAATTGATTGGCAATTAAAAGTTATTTTCTGAAGAACTTGTGAGACAAATTTTGAGCAATCAAGCGCTCGGTCTTACTCGTGCATGATCACACATGAATGCTTGTGAAAGATGGTGAGTGTGTGAAGAAGAAGGTGGTGAACACTCAACTCACCATGAAGCCCACTCGACAAAGGATGCAAACGAACAAACCACGAGAGACACACAAAGTTTTTAGGTGGTTCGGGTACACCGCAATGTCCCCTACGTCCACCCCTCGCTCATGAGGATAACGACTTCACTATGATGTGAGCCAAGCACACACACGCTGTTTTGAACAGCACACACACACACGGTACCCAATCTAGGCACCCCAATCACACACACACACACAAGCTCGTGTCCATACACGAACAACACATACTCAATGGCCTTTCTTGGCCATTACACACACACACACGCTCTCGTGTCACATATCACGAGCACACACCCACAAATCTGTTTCAAGATAGTTTAGAGTACAACAATTTTCCAGATTCAACAATAAGCACTAAAAGAAGATCAGAGTAGAAAAGATTTCTAGATAGAACTCCCCCTTTGTGTTCTTCGAATCTCCTTTGATACGCCAGCAGGAGGATGAACGAGTTTGGATGAAATATGAGGCAGGGCAGCACGAATGGATGTTGAAACTTGATGTCCGATGCAGCTCTTCGATGTATATGATCTTGGGCTTTGATTCAAGCTCCTTCCTTTGGATTTCAGCTTCAGAGCAAGGTGGAACAGGGCTTGAAGGCTGCAACTCCGAACTTGCACATACAAAATAGAACTCCCATCAATTTTTGGATCTCACCTCTCTTCATATATATATAATGCCACTAAGGTTTGATTAAATGATTAGAACAGTCAAAGACAGCTTGGGAACTAGATCCACAATTTATGGAGAGGTTTGTGGAATGTTTTGTGGTGATTAGACAAGGATTGGAGGACTTTTGGTACAAGAAAATGGCGGTCAAGGAAGACGGCTGGGCGTCCGACCGGAAAGGGTCGACCCATGGGTTGACCCTCGAAGAGGGTAAAAACTCAGCTGGAGCAATGGGTCGACCCTCGAGAAAATAATATCTGGAACAGAAGGGGTCGACCCAAGGGTCGACCCTCGCGGGCACATTTCGTTTCTGTTTGGG
Organism: Amorphophallus konjac; assembly: GCA_022559845.1. Classification (NCBI taxonomy): domain Eukaryota; kingdom Viridiplantae; phylum Streptophyta; class Magnoliopsida; order Alismatales; family Araceae; genus Amorphophallus; species Amorphophallus konjac. The sequence continues at coordinate 78,279,103 of CM040123.1, read as the reverse complement.
TGAAAGTTACAGGGGTCGACCCTCGACCCTTGTCCAGCCAGCGGCTGGTTCCCAACAAACGTCCAGGGGTCGACCCTTGGGGTCGACCCATGCGCCAGGAGTCAGAAAAATGTGGTAAAAACCACTCCAAAACAATTCCAACCTAGTGGGTTCAAAGGATAGAATGAATACTAATGAAATGCAAGAATTCTAAGACTTGAAAATTAAAAACCAAGGCCAATATCATGAAACCCCAATAGAATGATTACCTTGGTATCTGAGACTTGCTTTCATTCCCACTTACCAAACAAACCATGAATTCACCCATGGTATTTGAACAATTTGATCTTACCAAATATCCTTGCTTTATTCCAATCTTGAAATGCCAACTTTTGACCTGTCAGGACATACATTCTGAGTTAGTGTTGGCGTTTACAAATTTCAGAGTAACCTTCTTACCAACAGAATGATTCCTCCACTTTGAAAGTTCCTTATCTCCACTTACAAGCTGATCATGGCACACACACGTTGGATCATGATAATATGCAAGTATGTAGTGTTTGGTCATCATCAAAATTCATTAAATACACTTACAAAGAAGGGGTTCAACAATCTCCCCTTTTTGATGATGACTAAATAATATAATGCATAAATTAAATTGGTCTCTTTATGCCAAGAATGCCGAAGCAATAGCAATATAACAATATGTCGGAATAACATGAGAAGCAATAGTCCGATCAACACACAACCATGAACCAACTTAGAACCGTTGTGAGATTGATCAAAAGGCTTATCGACAATCATCTTGAAATAGCAACAACAGCCATACTCGGATTACATTAAACAAGAGAGACAAGTACAATGCATCAAGATGCCATGCTATGAGTACAAGGATAATGCAACATTCCTAACCACTAGATATGCAAGTACAATATGAGATAATGCAACATTCCTAACCACTAGATATGCAAGTACAATATGAGATAATGCAACACACAGTCATGCAAACATACAACACGCATAAACTATAATAGCCGGGATAAACTGGTAGACTTCTCCCCCTTTGGCATCATCAAAAAGAAGGGGTGAAGGTGATAGGGAAGAAGCCATGTGGAGGAGAGACCAGGGCCTAGTCATCAGCCGGAGGCGGTGGACGGGGAGCATGACTGATATATTCCATAATCTCGTGGCACATTAGGTGTTGTTGGGCCAAGGCATCGGTGAAGGTTTGAGTGCTTTCCTGGTGAGATAGCTTAAGATCATGAAGTTCATTTTGAATAACATCCAAGGTTTCGCCATACCAATCCAACCGTTCATCAATGCGGTCCAAACGATCAATGAATAGCCTGGCCGTCTCGGAGGGAATATCAATCGCAGGAGCACCATGATTTTCATCACTGGATTCAGTGTCGGCATCTGCATCATTATCTTCAGCACGTGCACCGGGAACAACTGTTTTCAACTGCCGAACTAATTCACCATCACGAAGAACATAGCCCATGTTGTGACAAATAGAGTGAATAGTATATATGTCGGTAGCTCACATTATTTGTGAGGATTCGGCTGACAGATCTATCTTCTTATATTGAAAAATAGCAGTGAGGGCGGTAGCATAAAGTAAGGTTCTGTTTCCATGCTGCATACTAGACCTCATATGATCCAAAAAGAGAGCTGAAAAATTAATATGAATCCCATCCAAAAGACAGTAAATTAAGAACATGTGAATTTCAGTGACTTTGTCATGACCGCCTCCTCTTGGAAGTAAAATAGTAGTGATCATCCTGTGAAGAATGTGTTGTACCGGAGGAAAGTGATTGGCATTTAACCCAGCAACAGAACGACCAGTGCGGTCTTCAGAAGTTAGGTAGAGATATAGCTTATCTTCACGAACCAAAACGTCACCAAAAGCATATCCCTCGGAAGGAAGCTGAAATGCCGCGCCTAGAAGCTCGGGGGAGAGAAGTATCTGCACTCCATTAACCTTGGTAACCGGAGTTTCATTTGCCAGGGACATGTTGCTGTAGAACTGATGTACTAAATTGGGATACACCATACGGTGTGCAGACATGAATGCATCCAGGTTGGGCTGACTACATATAACATCAACGAGACTCGGGATGTGGTTGCTCAGATTTCCAAAGTCGACTGCCCTCGGACGGAGAACCTTCCGGTCTAATACGCGGCTAGAATGGCCGCGAAGAGATGCAACTTGTTCAGCTCGTTTGGATCTAAGTTCTTGAGACCTGCTAGATTCAGCGCCACTGCGAGACGGACGTCACTTTGGGGTCATCTAGACAAGGATCGAAAGAAAATCACATGATGGGGGAAGGATTAATAGGGTTCAACCAGAGATGAGATGAATGATATATGAATCCATGATCCTCCACAAGCACCAGAAGCTTACCTCAAGGGAAAGGAGAAGCAAGAGATGATCCTTGGAGCCGATTGAAGAAAACGTGCGCGGGTAGCCACCCGGAGAACTGCGGCTAGGTTTGGAAGATTTGGGAGCCAAGAAGATGTTTTTAGGGCTTGGAAGGGGTGGTGGCTGGCCTTGGAGGAGGTTATGAGATGTTTTATAGGCATAGGAGGGGCAACCATAGGGTTAACACCCCATTCAAGGATGGCCAATCACGGGGATCCGTGACCTGCCAGAATGGGTCGACCCACGGGTCGACCCCTGAACTCATAACCCCAAGCAGCGGACGGATCCGCGAGGGTCGACCCTTGGGGTCGACCCCTTTTAGTCAATTTTTGGGAAAAGAAGATGCAAACGTCCGGAGGGCCAAGAAGGCTAATAGGCTCGAGTCCCCAGTGTATAAATATGATTGAAACAATGAAATAAAGATTATTATAGAGGTTGTAAACATTTGGGGATATGCCACATCAAATTTAGGATCACATCCAGTCATGCTTTTATCCATAGCTCCGAAAATCAGATTTTGGCCAGATTTGCTTCTTTTATGGCATAAGAGTGTATACAAGGTTATAAATGGCCATAGAAGTGACAACGAACAAATGTATATAATCTGTATAAATAGAAGAAATACACAAGCACACGAAGGCAAATGACCACGCAAGTTGTTTTTGTTATTTTTGTTTCACACATCAAAATGTGCATGTATGACAAGGAAAAATGCAAACTAGCATGTAACGAATGCAAATACTTATAATGCAATGATCTATACACACAATAACACAAAATGGTTATGATGAAGACTCATCTATTCTGCATACCCCTAATTCTCTTCTGAAGGTTGTAAACTTCTCTTCACAAAGGGGTTTAGTGAAAATATCAGCAATTTGACGATCTGTTTCAATGAAGTTGATTACAACATCACCCTTGCCAACATGATCTCTAATGAAATGATGTCTTATTTCAATATGCTTGGTGCGAGAATGATGGACAGGGTTTTTGGATAGATTAATGGCTGAAGTGTTATCACAAAGAATTTTGATGTTTTTGAAGGATTCTCCATAATCAATCATGTGTTGTTGAATCCACAGCACCTGGGCAACACAACTGTCTATAGCCACATACTCGGCTTCGGTGGTTGATAATGCCACTGAATTTTGTTTCTTGAGGCCCATGAAACCATGCAACCTCCGAGGAACTGGCAGTACCCGCTGGTGCTTTTCCGATCCACTTTGCAACCCACATAATCAGCATCGGAATAAGCAATTAAATCAAGGCTCAAATTATGCGGAAACCATAAACCCAAGTTCACAGAGCCAGCAATATATCTAAAGATCCTTTTCACAGCCGACAAATGTGACTCCTTAGGATTGGACTGAAAATGAGCACACAAACAAACATCAAATTGAATATCAGGCCGACTAGCAGTTAAGTACAACAAGGAACCTATCATGCTCCTGAAAAGTTTTTCATCTTGATCAATTTTTATTGATGTGGACATAGGTGTCGGTTGTGGTTTGGTGGAAGCCAAGTTGAACTATTTCAACAGCTCCATTGCATATTTTTTCTGATGTACGAACATCCCATCGCCCGTCTGTGTGACCTGTAATCCCAAAAAGAATGTCAGCTCTCCCATAAGGCTCATTTCAAATTCACTTTGCATCAATTTTGCAAAGTCCTTGCTGAGAGTATCCTTGGTGGAGCCAAATATAATGTCATCAACATAGACTTGAACAACTAAGATTTCCCTACCATTCAACCTTGTGAAAAGGGTTTGATCCACATTACCTCGTTTGAATCCATTTTGTATAAGGAAATCATTCAACCGTTCATACCATGCTCGGGGTGCTTGTTTAAGACCGTAGAGTGCCTTGTCCAACTTGTACACATGATCTGGATACTTTGTGTCCTCAAACCCCGGTGGTTGCTCCACGTATACGTCCTCTTCCCTAAATGAGGAACGCGTTCTTATTCCTTCTTCTATATTGCCAATGACGACTTCCGGTGGGTGATCTTTTGCAAAAGTCCATTGTCGAGGTAGCTTTAGTTCACTCAGAGTTTGCTATTTTTCATCATCCTTTTGTTGTTCTTCATCTCCTAATTTGTTTGCTTCCTTTGAGAGCTTTTCGGTGGCATCCTCTTCTGATTCTTCTTCCTGCAAGACATATTTTTCATTAGTATACTTGAATGATGATTCATCAACAATAACATGGGGACTTTCCTCCACTACAAAAGTTCTTAAGTTATACACTCGATAGGCTCTTGAGTTAAGTGAGTATCCGAGAAATATCCCCTTGTCACTCTTGGGGTCAAACTTTGCCAAATCCACCTTACCGTTATTATGGATATAATAGATGGAGCCAAATGGTTTAAAGTAAGAAATGTTTGGCTTCTTACCTCGATATAGCTCATAAGGTGTTTTCTTTAACACTGGCCTTACCATGGCTCGGTTTATTATGTAGCATGCTGTGTTGACGGCTTCAGCCCAGAAATACCTTGGAAGGTTGTTTTCATTTAGCATGGTTCTTGCCATTTCATCAAGTGTCCTGTTCTTCCTCTCTACGACCCCATTTTGTTCGGGGGTCCTTGGTGCGGAGAAGTTGTGTATATAACCTTGATCCCTGCAAAAATTACTGAACTCATGGTTATCAAATTCCCTGCCATGATCACTTCTCACGGTCTTGATGCACCATCCTTTTTCATTCTGAACCATCCTGCAAAACGTCTCAAACTCCATTAAAGCATCACTTTTGTTTGAAAGAAAATACACCCAGCTATATCTGGAAAAATCATCCACAATCACAAATCCATAAAGCTTACCACCCAAGCTATGTGTCCAGCTTAGTCCAAAAAGATCTTGTAGATTCTAAGAAAATCCACTTAAGAAAAGTTAAATTAATAAACAATAAGCGTGAGCACGAGGTGCTAAGGGAAGTGTGTGATCGCCAAAGACACGAGGTCTCAAAAATATAACAATGAAAGCATGGGAGAGATCGCGAAAAATACCTTGGAGTGCGGGGATTGTGAGTGCTCCTTTCTCTTCAAATCGGCCGGCCGATGAAGAGAGTTCTTCAATTAATTACCCTTGCAAATAAAGACAAACACCAATAAAGATATGGATTAGAAACATGGTGAGTGTAGCATCAATTCATAAAAAATATATGAACATGAAAGCATGTTCAAGAACACACCTTAAGGGTGGTTGCCCTTAAACCCCTATGCAAAGAGGGTGTGGGGAGATATGAAGAATGCAAAATAAAAATAAGGAGATTGTGCAAGAGATGCACTAAGGGGCGTTATTCAACATAGTTGAAGAAAGGAAATATGAAGAGAGGAATATGATGCATGCGTATGTATGAACTAATAAAAAAAACAAACTAAAAGGGGAGAAGGAGGGATAAGAAAAATCTGGTTTTTTGCCCCTTTGGCGTTTGATACTCGATGGGGAGAGGCCTTCAGTTGGATGAAGCTTGAACCATGTGAAGCCCTCCTTCAGCCAGGCAGCATCCCTCGGTTCCTGTAAAAGAGGAAAAAAAAGAAGAAGAAGAAGAAGAAGAAGACAGAAGACAGAAGACAGAAGGAGAAGGAGAAGGAGAAGACAGAAGGAAGAAACAGAAGAAGACGGAAGAAGAAGAAGAAGCAACACAGAAGAAGAAGAAGAATAAGAAGATAGAAGGACAGAAGAAGGACCTCCGAACCAACCTAACAGAGATGAAGAATCTCTGTATAATAGGATCGAACTTCATAGATAGAAGGATAAGCCCAATGAGGGAAGGATAAGAATGGGCAAGGGCCCAAGGAGGGAAGGATAAGAATGGGCAAGGTGACCAAACGAAGCAGGGACTCTCTGGGGAAAGGGGTGCGTTCGTTCAGAACACGAAAGTGAAACACGACTTGAACAAGGGCGTCAATTTAAAAATTGACGACCTGCACGAGGGCTTTTCTTAAAAACGCGACTTAGATCAGGACGTTAATTCAAAAATCAATTTTTAGAAATAAATCTTTCTTTTTTAAAAAAATTGTGAAACACGTCTCAACCGAAGGCGTGTATTAAAAAGCGCCCTATCAAAGGACGTTAATTCAATATATTCAAAATAGGGCCATTTTTCATTTCTCAATATTATTTTTCCATTTTTTAGGTGGTGGTGCATCTCGTTGTGCTGATTCCAACGACTATTTTTGTGAATTTTTCTGACACCCGAAAGGCCACCAAATCACCTCTGGAAGGGGGTTAAAAATAATATTAAAATAATCAATTTGAAAAAGTGACGCCCCCTCAGTAATGTCGTTATTCAATTTTTTTGATTTTTATTCTTTTCAAATTCAAAGTAATGTCTTATGCTAAGTCGTTAATTCCTGAAAAATTCTGAAAAATTCCCAGAAAAATCCAAAAAAATAGGAATTTGAAAGAATGGACGCCCTCCACTATAGTCGTTAATTTTTTTAGAAACGCCCAAGTATAAGTCGTTATTTAAAAGACGCTCCACGTCAAGTCGTTATTTCAGAAAATAGGGAAAAAATGCCCAGAAAATCCAGAAAAATCCAAAAAAATAGGGGAAAATAGGAAAAGAGAGGAAAAATGGAGAAATCCAAGAAAAGTGAGAAAAACCACTCAAACAGAGCTAATTTGAGGGTCAAATTGGGGCATTGCAGGGCAATATGAGATGTACTCACAGTAACGTCAATTTTGGCGTGTCTACAGCTGCCCCGCCTTGGCGTCTGCTTTGCAAGGGAGCGTAGCAAACTGAAAAGTAGATGCCAAGGTGTGATGAGACACGCAATCAACATCACTTGATGAGAATCAAATCAAAAACTCGAGATGAAGTAATCTCGGAAAATTCACTGAAATCAACGATGTTTGGATAAAAAGGGGGAATGTGCACGCGATGCACGAAGGAGATAAAAAAAATGATCGACTTCCAGCGCGGTGGAAGTACCTCAGGTCACAAACCTGTAAGTTTCACCATTGGGGAGCGATTACCAGCCAGTGGACGTGCTGCAGCCAAGGTGGATCAAGGGAAAGTGTTGAAATAAGATGATAGAAATCCAAACAAGGAGCTTTCAAGAAAATGACCCAAAACAGCGACAAAACGCACTGAAGACATAATTTGGCATGGAATATCTCATATCTGGAAAAGATTAATATCAATTCAACCCTCAAAGTCAGCTCATCAGAATGATTTTTCACAATTGTTTCAAATTCCTACATGAATGCATGCTGGGTTTAAAGGAAAAATAAATCAAATAAAAATATAAAATAATCAATGATAATATTGTTAAACTACCGAGACTGAGTCAAGAAACTCATTCTGCGAGCTGATACTAAGCCGAAGCCCGTTTATCCGCGCACCAACTCGCAAAACGGAACCATCGTCCCCAGTCTTGGACGGCTCAACGGCCTATCCGTATGACTAAGACGCCTCTGGAATCGTCATCGTTTTTGATGAAGGGGAACTCAAATTCATGATTTACCAAAGCCACAAGGTCCTTGATATAATCTAATAGTGTAATAACATATAGTAAAAATGCATACAGGGAGAGATGGTGGAGCAATAAGCATGGTGGGGCTGAGATGAAATAATGTGCAAAACACCGTGGGTCTTGAATGATGATGCCCAGTCGGTGGGACCAAGAGCTTCTTATCCTGCGCTCAAAAATTCATTAGCCAAGATATAAAAGATAACAAGCAATGAATAAGGCATTTAAAGCATAGCATCCAAGTGTGCACAGCATGAATAGCATGAATAAACATTGCAAAGCATCATTGCAAAACATCATTGTTTGTTGTTATGTTATGAGGATGACAATCTGGGCAATCAAAATTTGGAGTTGAATGTTTGAAAATCGAGAAAATGCCCAGCGGCAAATGATCAGGAAAATTAGCAGGAGTTGATTGAAAGATTTCAGAATGAATAATCAGGAGATATAAACAGAATGCCCGGGGAGATGTAATCAAAGGGAGATAAGCAAATGCCCAGCGACAAGTCATGAGAATATCGGGAAGAATCAATGGATTGATAATAATAAGTGGAAAGGGGACTCATCCCGTGCTCTTGGTCCTTGCAAAATCGTTCCTGCAAAACACCATCAGAAAATACAATGTAATATTTTTGGAGTTTTGAATACGCAAATTTTTATGAGTTTTGTGAAATACTCAAATTTTTATGAACTTTGGAGTATGCAAATGTTTGTGGAATTTTGAAAAATATTCAAATTTTTGTGGAAATTTTGTCAAGAAATATTCAAAATTTTATGGGTTTTGGCTTAGACATTGCAAATGCAGCATCAAAGGGTGTTTCTGAACCACTGACTAGGGGTTCTCGTTCCTTCCCTTTTCGCTAAAAAAATTACTCAAAGCCGGGCGTGCATGGAAAGTGGCGTCCTATAACCGACCGCCATTAATTAACGGTGCCCCTACCAAGGCCATACCCGAGAAACATTCGGTCTTGGAGGAAGAAGAGAAGAATAATTGGAGATAAGCTTTATACAGGATGGGAAATATCAGGATTTGAATTCCTTCCAAGGTATTAACCCTCAAAGAGGTAGTCTGTTGTGCCGGGGCTTTGTGCCTTTAATTTTTAGACCCATGACATGCATACGACCAGGGTTTTCCCTGCGGGGACTTTGCCACTCTTGACATGCCATAATTCATACTTTTGCTTTTATCAAAATTTGACTTGATTTTCATAATAGTGTATATCATGAAAACTCATTGATTTTGGGTCAAGACTGCCCCTATTTGAGACTCCTCTCGTATTGGGGATTACCTAGGTTGGTCATCTCATCCGTCAACCTCTTGCCCCTGCATGCGGTCGAGTAAAGAAGAGAAAAGACTTTCAGATATTCTCATGGCATGGCCAAGATAGCAACGGTGTTTTTATCAAAGGAGCCAGCTAAGGACGCCGTGAAGTGTGTGCGGTGCCCAACTAAGGGTTGCTCTTAACAAGCGGGGAGAGAATGTTGAATTCCCAGCGCGGGTTTTTATTAACCAGAGGTGCTGCAAAAAAACAAGCCTAAAGGACTCTTTTGAGAATGATTTCAATTAAACAAAAGCTTAAGATAAAGGTTTAAAACATCACTCTTAATCTCGTTAAGAAGCACTTGATTTTGAAAATCATGCGTGAAGTAATGAGGAAATGATATCATTAAAATGCATACTTACGCCAATATGTTACCTTGCAACCTTTGTAGAAGCAGCTGTCAGAGGCGAGGTTGATCATCGTGGGGTAGTCCTCAATTGGCAGATAAAAAGAATTGGAAGCAAAGGATTTTGGGAGTGGCTTAACAAGAATGAGTGGTGCTCAAACCAGACTCAGACGAATAAGGAGAAAAAAGGAAGAGAGGCGAGGGCTAGAACTCCCTCACTAAGGTGTGGAGACCCTGATCACATGGAACAGTCTACAAAAGAAGCGGAAAATTAGAAGGAGGAATGAGGACTAAAGCCTCGAAAGCAATGGGAGAATGGGCAGATGCCCAAGGCAGTGGATGTGGAAGAAGTTGGGTCGGACCCAGAATCAGGAGGAATTAGAAGAAGAAATTGATAGATGGAAAGAGGTGAAACCGGAGGGTCCGGAGGCAAAGGAGAATCATGAGAGGAAAAATCCGAAGGCTCCGGAGGGATGACAAAAGAAGGGACGCGATGCCCTGAGACAAAATAGGAAAAAAGATGATGGAAAAGGAAGGAAAAAATAAAGGATGTGATGTTCAGGAAGATTAGAAAGATGAATCGGAAGAAAGATGGAAGGTCTGGGGGAATGAAATCAGGAGGGTCACGATGCCCTGGAAGATGATAGAGAGAATAAGACGGAGAATTCGTAGGTTCCGGAGGAAGCAAATGGAAAGGGGCACGATGCCCGGGGAAAAGATGGAGATAATCAGGTGGAAAATCCGGAGGTTCCGGAGGAGGAAGGTGGAAAGGGGCGCGATGCCCGAGAGAAAGGTCCGGAGGTTCCGGAGGAAGCAAATGCCGAGGGACGCGATGCCCAGGGAGGAGAGAAAAATCCGGAGGTTCCGGAGGAATGAAATCAGGAAGGGAATGAGAATCCGGAGGTTCCGGGGGAATAAGAGAATGGAAAGGGGCGTTGTGCCCGAGGAAAAGGTCCGGAGGTTCCGGAGGAAGATAATGAAAAGGGGCGCGATGCCCAAGGGGAGAATCCGGAGGATCCGGAAGAATAAAGTGGAAAGGGGCGCGGTGCCCCGGGAACAAGTGGAGAATCCGGAGGTTCCGGAGGAATGAGATGGAAAAGGGCGTCATGCCCGATTAAAGTGGATGAAGATGAACAAGATGAGAATTGCAGAATGTCCGGCGGTGCCGGAAGATGGTGGAGATACGGGTTTGAAAACCCGGGAATCAGGAGGTGCAGATGTATGCAAAATGATGGATGTGATGTGTGCAATGAATGGAATGAATGAATGAATGAAAAATGCATGAAATTTAAAGAAGATGAAGAATATGAAGGGTGAGAGGGGGAGATCCTCCTCTTTTCCCTTGGAGTGGCCCATGAAGAAAAGGTGATGGAAATGGATGAATAGAAGATGGAACAAATAGGAGATGGCCCCTTAGCGCCAAGATAACTGCCCCTCCACGGCAGTGAACATGTACGACCAATTGGCCCAATAAAAAAAACTTCAATAGTAAAAGAAAACTCCCTTGGAAAGTAAAGATCAATAATGTGGGGGAGTTGTAGAGTTGGAACGGGAAGCATTGAGTTGCCCATTGAATGTGGTGTATATGGAGAGTTAAGCAAATAGGGCAATCGCCCCTTGTATGGAATAATGAATTCTGGATTGGAAAGTTTGAACAAGGGGTGCCCTGCCCGGCCCTCAAATGGCGTCAACGCTTGGCATTCTCTGAGCAATGGCGGAGACTTGGCCTCTTCAATCGTGCTCGGCACAATAACCCGGATTGGCATCTGAAAAATGAATTCTTGAATCTTGAATGGCACAGTCGTGGCCAAAGTCTTCTTGCCCGGCTTTTGATCGTCCTTGGCGCAAGTATTTGCAAAAGGCCCCCCATTCCGAGTAGTAAAGGGAGGTGAGGCGGAGGCGGAAGGCTCCGTGAATGGTGGAGGCATGATGGAAAGCGTTGGCAAATGGGTGAGCGTAAGCGGAGGTTCAAACACGTCGAGTTTCTCCTTTTGCTCGGAAGCAGTCGGGATTGGCTCGAGTGCAAAAAGGGGGGAGTCCTGCTCAGGACTAACCACGGGTAAGGGTAAAGGGTCAAATGGCGGAATAAGCAAAGTGGGTTTTAAAGGGATAATGGAAGGCCGAGGTGGCGGTAATGGGAGGTTAATTGGAGAAGGTTTAATGGTAGGCTCAATGGAGGCCGATGGTGTGGAGGTTAATGGTTTAAGGAGTGGAGGTGTAATTGGTGGAGGTTTAATGGAAGGTTTAGGGGAGGTTGGTGTGAAGGTTAATGGTGTAACTGGAGGAGGTGTAATTGATGGAGGTTTAATGGAAGGGGGAGACTCAAAATGTGCCGGTGTGGGTGATTGAAGTATCGACCCATCATCGTAACGCCAGTTAGTCTCATAAATGGGGGTTGGATCGGGGACGGTGGCTTCGTCCTGAGCAGGGGGTTCATCAAATGATAGTGGGGGGAGCGGGAAATTAAGGAAACTCGGAAGGGGTGCCTGCGGAGCTTCATCATCATCGTACACTGCCTCGGATTCTTCAAATGCCGGCCCCTTGCTCACTTGAACCGCCGACGCCATAATCATCCCTCCTGTCTTTCCATTCTCTCTCCATCTTTGTAATCTCGTCCAAAGCGGCATGGAGAGGATTGATTGGAGTAGGAGGAGCCGTGACCCTCTTTATTTGTTCCTCCATCAAAGTAATCTTATCAAGCAGAGATTGTTGGAGGGGTGTAACTTGAGCAACCGAGGGTTGGCAGGGCCTTGAAGGAGGAGGGGTAACATAAAAAGGCCGTGGAGGGGAGTTGACGGGATGACCCGTAAAAGAACCCGGACGGGCCGGATTGCAAGTAGTAAATGGGCCTCGGGGCCGTGATGGAGGAGGAATAGAAGGAGGCGGGTGTCGGACCACCCGAGGAGGAGTGTGAATAAAAGGGGATGGGTAATGGGCTACCCAATTAGGAACATGAGTGGAAGAGGGAAGTGGGTGATGGGCCACCCGTGGAGGGTCGTGAATAGAAGAGGGATGTGGGTGATGGGCCACCCGATTAGGATTGGAAGGGGGAGATGAAGGAGATGCACCCTCAACAGCAGCCTTAAGGGCTTGGATCTGTTGAGGGGTGAGATGATCTAATGCATGTAAAATTTGGGAGACCTTCTCATCATTGGGACGAGACGGTCCCGTAGGAGTAGTGGCTTGAAATTGAGTAGGGGGACCATGAGGATGGACATTGCCCATGGGCCGGGCATGACCATAAGAATGAGGACGTGGTCCCTTGAAAGTATGGTGAGAATGATGAACATGTTGAAATTGAGGGGAATAAGATGTGCTAGGTTGATCACCCTCATGAACATTAATTGAATTGAACATGTTGTTTTGTCTATCAAAGTAAGCCATGCAAGCAATTTAATGTGCAAATAATTTGCAAAGAAACACACAAGCTGTGATGGTTACCTTGATTTCTTATGTTCGATCCTTGGTGAATTAATGAATTTTAGCAAAGTTTGGGATGATTCACACAAGGGGAGGAAACCTAGTTTCAATATGGTTTGAACTCCAATGCCAACTAGGAACCCTCTCTCACCACGTATAGGCCAACTAACTCGGGACTTCAAAAGGGTACAACCTGCCCGGCGTCCGTGAGGGAATCCACGGGTGCGGGGACTTACGGAGGCTTAGAAAAGGGATTTCCAGTCCAAAGAGATGGAATGCTCAATGGAGGGTCGTCCCGATTCCAAGAGGGTGTGTGGATCCTAATGAAGAGGAGGGGGGCTCCCAAACCAAAATGCAAATATGAAGGATGAATGCAACAGGGGAAATCAAGCCAACCACTCAATATGATCAATCAACATGAAATAGCATGAAAACTCACCCACGGGAAGGGTTCTGAAAAACCCACAGCAAAAAACACGCCCTGGCAAGGGGCGCTACTAACCAAAGAAACGACAGCGGCACTGTCGTGAACCAACGTGGGGGCCCAGGGGCAGGGTAAAATGCGCCTGACGGTGAGGCGCTATCAATAAAAGGACGCCCTGTCCAGCGGACGTCAAATCAAAAGACACGCCCTAATGTGGGGCGCTAATCAAGTAAAAGACGCCCTGGAGCAGGGCGTGAATTCACAGGCAGCAATATAAAGCAAGAACACCCGGAAATGTGCTGGAAAATGCCCTGTCAGAGGGCGTAAAATATTCAGAAGACGCCCTGGGTCAGGGCGTTAAATCAAAAAAATGCCTCTTCCAAAGGCGTGAATTCACTTTCTCCAGAAGACTTCACGGCCAGCAATATTAACACTCAATCACAGCATCATGGCAATCAATAAAATAAGCATGCTCATCAAGAATTTTAAATAAGTGGGAATTTTAAAGAAAAATCAACAAACTGACCAATCACTTAGGGGAGGGTGTAAAACCAATGGAGGGTGCCCGAGGGGCACAAAAAGGGAGACGCACCGAGGGTGCAATAGGGGAGACAGCACACGCGGGTGCCCAAGGGGAAAGGGGTAATAAAGAGAACACAAAGGGTCCCACCGTGATCGCCAATTTGTAGATTCTAAGAAAATCCACTTAAGAAAAGTTAAATTAATAAACAATAAGCGTGAGCACGAGGTGCTAAGGGAAGTGTGTGATCGCCAGAGACACGAGGTCTCAAAAATATAACAATGAAAGCATGGGAGAGATCGCGAAAAATACCTTGGAGTGCGGGGATTGTGAGTGCTCCTTTCTCTTCAAATCGGCCGGCCGATGAAGAGAGTTCTTCAATTAATTACCCTTGCAAATAAAGACAAACACCAATAAAGCTATGGATTAGAAACATGGTGAGTGTAGCATCAATTCCTAAAAAATATATGAACATGAAAGCATGTGCAAGAACACACCTTAAGGGTGGTTGCCCTTAAACCCCTATGCAAAGAGGGTGTGGGGAGATATGAAGAATGCAAAATAAAAATAAGGAGATTGTGCAAGAGATGCACTAAGGGGAGTTATTCAACATAGTTGAAGAAAGGAAATATGAAGAGAGGAATATGATGCATGCGTATGTATGAACTAATAAAAAAACAAACTAAAAGGGGAGAAGGAGGGATAAGAAAAATCTGATTTTTTGCCCCTTTGGCGTTTGATACTCGATGGGGAGAGGCCTTCAGTTGGATGAAGCTTGAACCATGTGAAGCCCTCCTTCAGCCAGGCAGCATCCCTCGGTTCCTGTAAAAGAGGAAAAAAAAGAAGAAGAAGAAGAAGAAGAAGACAGAAGACAGAAGACAGAAGGAGAAGGAGAAGGAGAAGACAGAAGGAAGAAACAGAAGAAGACGGAAGAAGAAGAAGAAGCAACACAGAAGAAGAAGAAGAATAAGAAGACAGAAGGACAGAAGAAGGACCTCCGAACCAACCTAACAGAGATGAAGAATCTCTATATAATAGGATCGAACTTCATAGATAGAAGGATAAGCCCAAGGAGGGAAGGATAAGAATGGGCAAGGGCCCAAGGAGGGAAGGATAAGAATGGGCAAGGTGACCAAACGAAGCAGGGACTCTCTGGGGAAAGGGGTGCGTTCGTTCAGAACACGAAAGTGAAACACGACTTGAACAAGGGCGTCAATTTAAGAATTGACGACCTGCACGAGGGCTTTTCTTAAAAACGCGACTTAGATCAGGACGTTAATTCAAAAATCAATTTTTAGAAATAAATCTTTCTTTTTTTTGAAAATTGTGAAACACGTCTCAACCGAAGGCGTGTATTAAAAAGCGCCCTATCAAAGGACGTTAATTCAATATATTCAAAATAGGGCCATTTTTCATTTCTTAATATTATTTTCCCATTTTTTAGGTGGAGGTGCATCTCGTTGTGCTGATTCCAATGACTATTTTTATGAATTTTTCTGACACCCGGAAGGCCACCAAATCACCTCTGGAAGGGGGTTAAAAATAATATTAAAATAATCAATTTGAAAAAGTGACGCCCTCAGCGATGTCGTTATTCAATTTTTTTGATTTTTTATTCTTTTCAAATTCAAAGTAACGTCTTATGCTAAGTCGTTAATTCTCGAAAAATTCCGAAAAATTCCCAGAAAAATTCAGAAAAATAGGAATTTGAAAGAATGGACGCCCTCCACTATAGTCGTTAATTTTTTTAGAAACGCCCAAGTATAAGTCGTTATTTAAAAGACGCCCCACGTCAAGTCGTTATTTCAGAAAATAGGGGAAAAATACCCAGAAAATCCAGAAAAATCCCGAAAAATAGGGGGAAATAGGAAAAGAGAGAAAAAAATAGAGAAATCCAAGAAAAGTGAGAAAAACCACTCAAACAGAGCTAATTTGAGGGTCAAATTGGGGCATTGCAGGGCAATATGAGATGTACTCACAGTAACGTCAATTTTGGCGTGTCTACAGATCTATATGGATCAATTCAAGGGGCTTAGAGGTGGTTACATCACTTTTACATTTAAAGGATGTTCTTGTTTGTTTGCCCTTGCTGCATGCCCCACAGATTCCTTCATTAACCAGCTTCAACTTGGGTAAGCCAACAACTAGATTTTTCCTGAACAACTTCATCATCACATTGAAACTAGCATGCCCAAGATGGCGATGCCACAACCATGCATCATCAGAATTTTTAGCAACTAAGCAAATATTTTTATGTGAAACATCATCAAGATCAATCATATAAACATTGTTGTGTCTAAGCCCTATGAACTTGATTTCATTGGTGTTTCTATCTACCACAGTGCAGTGAGTAGAATCAAAAGACACATTGCAACCTTTGTCACAGAGTTGACTAATGCTTAAAAGATTGTGATGCAAGCCTTTGACAAACAAAACATTTTCAATTACTTGAGTTTGGTTCTTACCTATCTTACCTTCTCCAACAATTTTTCCTTTGTCTTTGCCTCCAAAAGCTACCACCCCACCATCTTTGTCTTGTAGGTCTGCAAACATTTCCTTGTTTCCCGTCATATGCCTTGAACATCCACTATCCAAGTACCATTTGTTCTTTTGAGCTCCAAGGCAGACCTGCAGATACAAAGACAGTACTTATGGGGTTTTTGGTACCCAAGCAAGCTTGGGTCCTCGGTGGTTAGACATAAGAGGCCTGTATGATCTATTCATCATTCTAACAAAATTTTCATCATCAAACCTCATGGTTCTGCACTCATACATATCATGGCCTAATCTTCCACAATAAAAGCAAGTAGTGATTCTTTTATCACGGTTTCTTCTCCTGTTCACATTCATATATGAATTATGCATCTGTGTGTTAGAAGATGAGGCAAATGTACTTCTTGAAGCCCATGGAGTTATGTATGTTTTAGACTAAAATTTATTTCTTTTCTTAGAAGTGGGTGGAGAACATCCTTCATCAGGACCCACACATGTGTTCAACACTTGTTTCCCTTTTTCTAATATGGCAGCAACATTTTTCAACTCATCTATTTCAATCATCAAGGTTTCCATTTTCCTTTCAACTGTTTCCTTGGTTTGAATGCAAGCAATTTTTTCAAGCTTTTCTTATTCTAATTCCCTTTGCAAGTCTTCATGCTTTTTAATAAAAGTGAATTGATCATCTCGCATGCATGAACTCTCTTCTTCAAATAATTCTATTTTAGACAGGAGACTTTCATTTTCATGTTTAAGATTCTCATTTTCAGATTTCATGAAATTATAATTCTCACAAGGATTTTTAGCACTCACAGCTTGTTCCATTTTCTTTTTCAGAAGTTTATTTTCAGATTTCCAATTTTTGCATTTTCCATACAATGATTCATATGCAATCTGCCATTGTTCACAAGTGAGTGATTCAGTTTCAGATTGTACCTCATTGGTGTCATCATTTGCCATGAAGCATAGATTTTGGACCAGTTCATCTAGTCCATCTTCATTCCCGGAGTCTTCCTCATCTTCATCGCTCCAAGTGGCCACCATGGCCTTAGGCTTTTTGAATTTTCCCTTCTTGAATCTCTTAGCCAACTTCGGGCACTCTCCCCGCATGTGATCGGGTTTCTTGCATTCATAGCAAATTATCTCTTCCTTCTTGCTGCTTTCATTCTTTTTAGGACCTTGCCTTTGTGATCCTTTTCTGAACTGACCACCGAATTTCCTTGTATTCTTGACGAATCTTCTAACTCTACTTGTGATCATAGCAACAAGCTCCTCATCTTCAGTGTTGGCCGAGGAACCTCCCTCGCTTTCTTCTGACTCTTGAGGGTTTACCTTCAGTGCCAAAGTTGTGGCAGCTTTCTTCTTCTTGGTGTCGTCCTCACTTCTTTTGATGTTGATCTCATATGTCATCAGGGAGCCGACTAACTCGTCCAAGGTCAGAGTGCTGAGATCTTTTGAGTCTTCGATCACTGTGGCCTTTGTGTGCCACTATGGTGATAGAGATCTCAGTACCTTCCTCACAAGCTTACGGTTTGTATATTCCTTGCCAAGAGCCTTCAAACCATTTGTGATTTCCATCAATCTCGTGAACATTTCAGAAATGGTTTCTTCTAGCTTCATCATAAACAATTCATAATTCCGGAGCAATAGATTTGCTTTGGTCTCCTTGACTTCAGAAGTCCCCTCATAGATCAAGCGTAGTTTGTCCCACATTTCCTGTGTAGAGGAACACATAGATATGCGTGAGTATTCATTCGGATGGATAGCACACTGAATTATATTCATGGCCTTAAAGTTAGCTGAGCACTTATTGATATCGTCATCATCCCAATCATCTTCATTGTCAGGCAACTTATAAGGACCTCTGTTGATAACATTCCACACTTCATAATCTTAAGCACGTAAGAAAACATACATTCTATTTTTCCAATATGTATAGTTTGTTCCATCAAAAAATGGAGGCATGTGTACTGAATGCCCTTCGGGCATCATCCCTCTGTTTGCCATAAAAGGGATCTGCTCTACGACCGTGAGGTCGGGCTATACATAGACCAGTGCTCTGATACCAATTGTTGGGTCCCAAACGGTGGCAATCAAGAGGGGAGGGGTGAATTGATTGGCAATTAAAAGTTATTTTCTGAAGAACTTGTGAGACAAAATTTGAGCAATCAAGCGCTCGGTCTTACTCGTGCATGATCACACATGAATGCTTGTGAAAGATGGTGAGTGTGTGAAGAAGAAGGTGGTGAACACTCAACTCACCGTGAAGCCCACTCGACAAAGGATGCAAATGAACAAACCACGAGAGACACACAAAGTTTTTAGGTGGTTCGGGTACACCGCAATGTCCCCTACGTCCACCCCTCGCTCATGAGGATAATGACTTCACTATGATGTGAGCCAAGCACACACACGCTGTTTTGAATAGCACACACACACACACGGTACCCAATCTAGGCACCCCAATCACACACACACACACAAGCTCGTGTCCATACACGAACAACACATACTCAATGGCCTTTCTTGGCCATTACACACACACACACACGCTCTCGTGTCACATATAACGAGCACACACCCACAAATCTGTTTCAAGATAGTTTAGAGTACAATAATTTTCCAGATTCAACAATAAGCACTAAAAGAAGATCAGAGTAGAAAAGATTTCTAGATAGAACTCCCCCTTTGTGTTCTTCGAATCTCCTTTGATACGCCAGCAGGAGGATGAACGAGTTTGGATGAAATATGAGGCAGGGCAGCACAAATGGATGTTGAAGCTTAATGTCCGATGCAGCTCTTCGATGTATATGATCTTGGGCTTTGATTCAAGCTCCTTCCTTTGGATTTCAGCTTCAGAGCAAGGTGGAACAGGGCTTGAAGGCTGCAACTCCGAACCTGCACACACAAAATAGAACTCCCATCAATTTTCGGATCTCACCTCTCTTCATATATATATAATGCCACTAGGGTTTGATTAAATGATTAGAACAGTCAAAAATAGCTTGGTAACCAGATCCACAATTTGTGGAGAGGTTTGTGGAATTTTTTGTGGTGATTAGACAAGGATCGGAGGACTTTCGGTACAAGAAAATAGCGGTCAAGGAAGACGGCTGGGCGTCCGATCGGAAAGGGTCGACCCTCAAAGAGGGTAAAAACCTAGCTGGAGCAATGGGTCGACCCTTGGGGTCGACCCTCGAGAAAACAATATCTGGAACAGAAGGGGTCGACCCTCGCGGGCACATTTCATTTCTGTTTGGGCGAAAGTTACAGGGGTCGACCCTGGGGTCGACCCTTGTCCAACCAGCGGCTGGTTCCCAACAAACGTCCAGGGGTCGACCCTTGGGGTCAACCCATGCGCCAGGAGTCGGAAAAATGTGGTAAAAACCACTCCAAAACAATTCCAACCTAGTGTTCAAAGGATAGAATGAATACTAATGAAATGCAAGAATTCTAAGACTTGAAAAATAAAAACCAAGGCCAATATCATGAAACCCCAATAGAATGATTACCTTGGTTTCTGAGACTTGCTTTCATTCCCACTTACCAAACAAACCATGAATTCACCCATGGTATTTGAACAATTTGATCTTACCAAATATCCTTGCTTTATTCCAATCTTGAAATGCCAACTTTTGACCTGTCAGGACATACATTCTGAGTTAGTGTTGGCGTTTACAAATTTCAGAGTAACCTTCTTACCAACAGAATGATTCCTCCACTTTGAAAGTTCCTTATCTTCACTTACAAGCTGATCATGGCACACACACGTTAGATCATGATAATATGCAAGTATGTAGTGTTTGGTCATCATCAAAATTCATTAAATACACTTACAAAGAAGGGGTTCAACATCGTCGACGGTGGCCTGGCCACCATTTTCAATCTCCGGCGGGGCCGGTGACAAATCAACAAAGCCTTGATCTTCATGGTCCTCGAGCTCGAGGACGCCATCCTCTTCTTCTTGTTCCTCGTGGTTTGATGTGGAGGCTGCGTTCACCTCACATCCCTCCTGGGCCATGGCCGGTGGGTCCGCAGGGATCCCTGGCATAGAATGGCACAGGGTCACCTCGGGGCCTTCTGTGTACTCGTCATAGACAACCTCGGCGCGGGCCAAGGCAGCCGCATCTTCAGGGGCCTGGTTCTGGATAGATATCGTATAGGCCCCCCTTCTAGGGCTGCCCATCACGTGGGGGCGCCGCGGGGCTACTACATAGTCTCCCATCCTGAGCTCATCTTTGTCAATGAGGTCTTGAGCAATGTCTTTGAAGACATAGCAGTTTTTCATGGCGTGACCCAGTATCTGGTGATAGGGACAAAACAGTGGGTCCCCATTTCTTCGGGCATCCTGCGGCCTCTTGGACCTCGGGAGGTAGACCTTGCCATAATGGCAGGCCCAATCGAAGATACCCCGAGTCTTCTCTCTTGGGAAGGAGTAGGGCTTCTGCAGCTTCTCTTGGAGGGTCAGGCCTTGCCTGGCTGGCCACCCGGTTGAAGGGCTTGCCGTATCCCTTGCTTCCTTCCTCGACCAGAAGGAGGCGTCAGGATTGGTGTCTCGGGGCCGAGACGCGTTGCCACCCCGTGTACGGAGGGAGCCATGGATCAGGTCGGCAACTAGCGAGGTTAACTCAGCCAGCCGTGCCTTTAACATCTCGATCTCCCGTTGCTGCCTATGGTATAAGGCATACATGACGGGGTCGCATCGAGGGGAATCAGGAGCATGGCCCATGCTACTGCTCCGTGCTTCGCCAACAGGCCGGGGCGAAGGTGCCCCGGTGGTGTGACCCTTCGAGGTCAACCCCTCGGGGAAGGAGGAAGTCTTCCCCATATAGCTACGGCGGGGAGGGTTCCAGAGGAACACTTCTTCGTCTTGCGCCTCCTCAGTGAAAGGCGTGGAACATTCATCTTGACGGACTTCCCGCGAGTTTGCGGCTTTAGCGGGGTCCTCGCCGGACAGGGCCGAAATCGATATAACATCAGTTTCGTAATAATCTTCTGGTGAAAAGTCCAGGCCGGGGTGCTTGGTAATTTTCAGCATCCGTCGATCCAGGTTTGGTGGGTTCCACATCCTTTCGAACATTTCCTTCCGGCTGGAGGGTTGGTAAGGAGGAATCTTCTACTTTCTGACCAGCCCGACGGCCCGGTCGATCATGTGAGGAAGTCCCGCGATGGGGAGGTGTGGGTCATGCAATTCGTTAGGGAATCGGCAATCATCATCTTCCCTGACTGGCTTTTCTCCGGTAATATAGAAGATAGTGGGTGGCCCCGCAGGGTTAGGCACCTCAAAAATTCTCAACTGCTCGGTTACTTGACAGTCAATTTCTGTTACGGGCTTGATGATCCCCGATGGGACTCTGACATCCTCCAGCAGGTCTTCGAGGCAAGGTGCCCCCGGTGTAGGATAGATGGCGAGAGGAGCTGCCTTGAATACCCCTCCTTGTTGTGTGATGCATGGTACATGAGGGGGAGCCATATAGCCTGGGGTGGTGGAGGGAACTAGCCGCCCGACTCGACCTTCCTCTTTCCCTTGTCTTGGGTGGCTTGGGGAGCTTACTTCGCCTTCTCTAAGTATAGATTGGCATCTGACAAATGACACTCGAACACCTCGAAGGGGTGGAGATCGGCGAAGATTCTGACTTTCTTCCTCTCGCAAGGGTACGTAATGCATTGGTGCAGGGTGGAAGGCACCACTCTATTCTGGTGTAACCAGGGCCGTCCAAGCAACGCCTTGTAGGAAGTGTTGGAGTTGATGACGTGGAACTGGACCTTGGTGGTGAAATCATCAAAGGTCAAGTTGAATTCTGTGACCCCCATAGGCACCTCGCACTTCTGGTTAAAACCAGCAATCTTGGCATTCTTGACCTCCACCAGGTGTACGTCAAAGTAGTGCTTTTGGTACACCCGGTAGGGAAGTATATTTACTGCTGCCCCTGGGTCAATCAGGACCCTGTTGATAGGCTGTCCATTTAGCTACCCTTTCATGTAGAGGGGTATATTATGACTGCAGGTGGGCAGGAGCATGTCATCCTCTGTGAAAGCCACAGCCACTTTGGGCAATATTTCAGCCAGACAGGCTTCAAGGTGTGCTGGTGTCTAAGTGCGGCAATGATGGCTTGCCATGTTTCTTCATCCAAAGACAGCATCTCCCACACGGTAAATCGGGCCAGGATCTTCTTGAGGTGTCTGACTATTCGATCGGCAGCCCGCACCTTGAGTAACTTCATCTCCTCGGCCTTGCCACGCCTGCCCCCACCTTGGAGCTGGGGTGCTGGGTCAGAGGATGCCTCCTTTGCGGGTTTTGACGCAGCGTGTTGAGCCTGTGGGTCCTGTTGGGTTTCCTCCCTTTCTTTCATGAATTCGGCAAGGTTTGGGATGCCGTCAAATTCCTCCTCTGGCTGAGGGAGGGTCGCCGGTGGCGGAGCTTGGGGACTGCCTGCTTCTTTGGTCGAAGGAGACCCTTGGGAGCGTGCCTGCCTCTCTGCTCGGGCTAATAGGAATTCGGCGAATGAAGGGGTGCCCCTGTTTCTGGATTCTTTGGGATAAAGACCCGACGGAGGAGGGATCTTGGTGTCTCGAACCTTGGGCTCGGGGGCTTGATATGGCTGCTCTCCCATGAGCATGATGTTGAGATTATCCTGAGGAGGGCGCCCCCATTTCCTTCCCGACCTGGTGGCGTGATGGGAAGTGGATGCTTCAGCCTGGTCCACCTCTGTCGGCTCATGGGGTGGCTCTTCCTCTTTTTCTTCCAGGGAGAGGGCGGTGTCGAACAACGCCGAGAGGGTGTTGCAGGCAACGACGACCTATTTTTTCTTCTTGTTCCTGGGTTTTCTCTTCTTCTTTTTCTCTCCTGCTGTAGTCGGTAGCCACTCTTGGGGAAGTTCACCCCTCATGGAAGGCTCTTTCTGTGCCTCAGCTTCCGCTCCTGGAGCCAGCTCGAGTGACTCGAACTCCTCCCAGGGAACATATTCTTTCAGCTCCACTGGCTGGATTTCGGGCTGTTCATAATCTTCGAGCCCATCAATAATAGCCTGGAGTCTTTCAACCGTCGGGCTGGTCTCCTTGTGCATCCACATTGGGATGTGCTTCTTTTTATTGTAGGTGGGCCACCTCATGACTAGTCGGGGGGCCGCGTCATGCCAGACTGAGTTCACCGGAGGCGGTGCTGGCCGGGGTGTCACACCCCTCACATGAACTTCTGGGGTGGGCCGAGGGACCCGTCCCCTTCCATTCTTCCTGGGTACGGTCTACCAACCCCCTTGGTCTTGAGCCGGGGCCGTAACAAAAGTTTCATAGGCGGCGCAGGTGCTGGCCTCCGCCCACTCTTCAGGCAACTCCTGGTATAACGAGACCATGTTGACGGTGGAGGTTATGCTGGGCAACTCATGTGGCTGTGGGGGGTCTACTTTATGCTCCCCCATGTCCAGCTCCCCGTTCTTGATTAAGGCCTCAATGACGTCTTTGAAGACGTAGCAGTCCTCAACAGTGTGCCCGAGCATCCGGTGGTACAGGCAGAAGCGCGGGTCATCTTTCTTCTTCAGGTCACCGGCTTCTTCGGTTCTAGCAACGTGATTTTGTTGTAGCTAGTCACCCATTCGAACAGGAGTCGGGACTTGTCTCGAGAGAAGGAATATAGCTTGTTTCTCATCTTCTTCCTCAGTGAGGGGCCTTCTCGCCGTTCTGTAGTTCTGGGCGGGGGAGGGTTGGCAGCTCCTTTGGCTTTTTCCTTCTGTTTCTCAAAGGCCTGGAAATCCAATGTATGCACCTCAGGGGGAGCTGGCTTCTTCTCGGCTTGCTGGCTCTCTGGCTTGACATGGCCGGAGTGAAGGAATATCGGGCCAGAAATGCTTCAATCTCGGCCACTATATTGTTCAGGCGGTCGAATGTCTTGACCTCAGTGCCAATCATTCTCTCCAGGATTTCTTTTTTTAAATTCTGTTTGCAGATCTGCACTGCGTCCTCCTGATGCAGGGGACGCATGCACCTCATGATGAGG
Source organism: Amorphophallus konjac (assembly GCA_022559845.1). Taxonomy (NCBI): domain Eukaryota; kingdom Viridiplantae; phylum Streptophyta; class Magnoliopsida; order Alismatales; family Araceae; genus Amorphophallus; species Amorphophallus konjac. The sequence continues at coordinate 78,254,715 of CM040123.1, read as the reverse complement.
TTTCTCCACCTTTTAATGTAGTCGAGAGCCGACTCATCATTCCTCTATCTTGTGGAATAGAGCTCTACCACAGTGACCTCCCGCTCGACAACGTAGAACCTTTCTTTGAACTTCTTCTGCATGTCGGGCCAATCAGCAACAGACCCGGGCGATAGGCTGGAGTACCACTCAAAGGCAAGCCCAGTGAGTGTCGAGCCAAAAAACTTCAGGAGGTAGGCCTCATCGGCGGCCAGGTCTCCCATAGCGTTCACGTAATAGGCAACGTGCTCTCTGGGAGACCCCTGCCCATTAAACTTTTCAAGTTTCGGTGGCTTGGTGACGCCAACCGGCAGCTTCTTCGAGGCATAATGGGCCGGATAGGGCACCCGGTAGACGTCGAATGGCGTCTGATCCCCATCGCTCCTCTCCGCCAGCTTCATGTCTATCATATGTTCAAGCATCAACCGGATGACTGCTGCCGGGTCGACCGGATTTGGATAGAAATGGGCGGGCTGTACGCTCGGGGTAGTTAGCACAGTCGCCTGGGGAGCCATGGGGGACCCTTGGGAAGGCGGGGCCCGCATCGGGGCCGGTGCTGTGTATTGTGCCTGTTGCGGGGGTATGCCCCCAGGGAAGCTGGGAGTTGCTGGGGAGGTCGCAGCTTGCAGAGTTGCTTCTGAAGACTTCCTGTTGCCCGCGGGTGCTTCGAGCGGAACCTCGATCTGTCCAGACGTCGAGGGTTGTGCGTTCCGCTCATTTAGTTGCTTTTTCAGCAACTCAATATCTTGCTGGAACCGTTGCATCATGTACAACATTGCCGGGTCGGTTGTGGGGAGATTGGGCATGCCCCATGTCTCCTCGGTCGAGGCGTCCTCGAATGATGTGGAGGGTCCGCCGCTCGTGTCACCGGTGGTGACTACATTGGCCGCGAAAGCCACAGGAGGTTCTTCGTAAAAAGTTTCTTCGGCGCCTGTCCGTGCCGCTTCGCCTGCCGCCCTTCCCCTTCTAGTGAGAGACCCCGGTCTGGCGGCGAGCCTGGCCACTTCTTCAGGATCGGTGGGTAGGGCCCCATACCGACCCAGAACTCCTGCCATATTGCAGGTGAAGACTCTCCAGTCTCTGTTTCTTTTCGTCATTCTCCGGGATGACGTTCCCAGGAACACCAACCTATCAAGGACCGATCGTCGGGGCGGCGCTTCCTCCCGAAGAGGGGACTGGCGCGGCTCCTCTGATCGATTTCTTGACTCTGCACTAGGTTCAGGTCGGGCTTCTTCTTCTTCTTGAAAGGCAGAGGCCATTGCCCCCAGCAGTCGCTGGTGACCCAAAGGAGTACTACCTGGGCCCTGGAGGTAGTTTCTCATGGCCTGCTCGATCCCTTCCCACTCCTGGTCGGGGAGAGCGGCCGGTGGTTGTGTGTCGATGGCAGTGACAGGCGGGGAGTAAACCCTGGGCGCCGGGCGGGCAGCCTGGTGTCGGTGCCTGTGGCGCGAGCGGCGGGCGCCTTCGGGCTGCGTCGGCATGGCAGGTGCTGGTTGGTGAGTCGGGGTCATCACCTCGACCATCTCATCTCTTCGGGCCCTCCTCGGGCGGAAAGTGCTAGGCCCCGCCTGGGCAGGTGCAGTGGGCCGGGCCTCTTTGGGGACCCAGATTTGCTTTAATTTGGCCGGCCTGTGAGCCGGTGCAGTCTTTGGTGACGCGGCCAGAACAGCGGGCGTCACCTTCTCCTTCAGCTTCTCCAGCCCCTGGAAAGAGTTCCGGACTGGGATAGTCGGGATGACGCTGTCCGGTGTCACCTGGGACCTCTGCCTGTCCAAGTGAACTCGGAGGGTCCCGACGGTCATGGATTTCCCGGAGTTAGACATGCGGCACCCCGAGATGATGCCAGTATTATTCCTCCGAAGCCTACTCCGGTGAGATGCCGATCCTTGGTGGGACGGACCGGCAGTTTGGTGCACATGGTGCACATTGCAGCTCAGCATCGTGGCTGGGACATCGTCGTTGCTGTCGGCCACAGGTCGGCCGATAACACCCTCAGTGGCCCCCGAAGTGGGAGCGTTGGTCTGGGGCTCACCGGGTGCTTTCACGTCCAGTATGTTGACAAAAGCCACCCCCAAGAAGTTGGGGAAGCCCACCGTGGGAGGGAAGCTCCCAAAGTTGAGGGGACTGCGAGGTAGCCGCCCCGAACATGGTTGTCGACGACATGAGGGCCGCAGGTAACCGCCATTGTTGGCACCATAATGTGATTTTCCTGCATTCGCATAAGTAGTGCAATTAGTTTTACAAGAAGGGGGCCGCAGGGCCCCTAATTCCGACAAAGAGATGAAGGGTGGATTGGTCCCACCGGGCATGCCAGACTTGTGGACGCACTAAAATTTGCTCATAGCGTTGTTTGTTTATTTGGCTTTGTTTATTCGTTTATTAAGTGCGTGGGCGTGCCAGTCACAAAGTGACAATTTATTCGGGCTTCGAAGAGCCCATGGTGCGCTCGATCTGACTTCGTCAGATGATTGTGTGGTTCGTGTCGGGACCAGATCCCGTCGTGCCATGAAGGCCACGACGTCATTTACATCCCCCGTACGAGGGAACACCCTTGATTAATTGCCGAAATTAGGGGCCCTGCGGCCGAAAGAACTAGTACTAACTGCGTGAGAAAGAGGCAAGCGTAAATCACACTAAGTTCCGCATCAGGCTACGAGCCGCGGGTTATGTTGGTCACTCGTGGACCTTTTTCATGTTCGCACAAAGGTCCGTAATAGAAACGCGGTGGAAGCCAGGATGAATCCGTTCAAATGTCTGCCGAATGCGCGGCAATTTTAATAGTGGCTCGAAAGGGGTCCGGTCCTGAGGAATGGGTCCGGTCTGATCAGAATGTCGGCCCGATGCGAGGTCGGGTCGTGGCCGTATTGAGGTAATCCTCGCGACTTAGGCCCGACCTGCAGGGGCGGCATTGTTATTCCCTTCCGCACCGGGTCACTGGAGAGACGGGACTGCAATGATAGATTTTATCGTCTCTTTATCTGGGCTTCCGATTATAGGTATACCTATGTATTTTCTTTTGCTTATTTCCCTTTTATGTATTTTTGTGAATGATTTTTTTATTTTTTTTATTATTATTGTCATCATTATTATCTCACATTTTTGTTTATTCCATATATATATATATATTCAGATTTATTTATTTATCATAATTTTTATTAATTTATTATTATTATTATTGTTACCATTATATACATATTATATATATATTTTTGGAGAGAGAGTGGGCCACTAGAGGGCCAAAAAAGGGGGGGCTGAAGGGACGTGCCGGTGAAGGGCGGCTAAGCTGGGCGTGCCGGTGAAGAACGCGAGCGGGTGTGCCGCTGAAGGAGGGCAGGAGTGTACCGGGTAGGAGAGTTGATAGTATACTGGGTGAAGGGGTTGGGGTGCGCCGTGTTAGAGCGGCTGGGAAGTGCACCGGGCAAGGGCGGCTGAAGGCGTGTCGGCGAGGATGTCACAGGGTGTGCTGGGTAGAGATTGGGCTAGGTCGGTGCAGACCTGGGCTGGCAGCAGGTCGGTGCGAGTCCACCTTGGGGTCGATGCAACTGTAACTGGGGTCGATACAACTATTGCACGGGGTTGAAGAGAGGTCAGAGCAGCCTGTGGGCTGGAGTCGGTGCAGCTTTGAGCTGTGGAGGGGCAAAGTCGGTGCAGCCTACGGGCTGAAGTCGGTGCAGCCTTGGGCTATAGAGGGGCAAAGTCGGTGCAGCCTTGGGCTGTAGAGGGACAAAGTCTGTACGGCCTGCGGGCTGAAGTCGGTGCAGCCTTGGGCTGTAGAGGGGCAAAGTCTGTACGGCCTGCGGGCTGAAGTCGGTGCAGCCTTGGGATGTAGAGGGGCAAAGTCAGTACGGTCTGCGGGCTGAAGTCGGTGCGGCCTTGGGCTGTAGAGGGGAAAAGTCTATACGGCCTGCGGGCTGAAGTCGGTGCAGCCTTGGGCTGTAGAGGGGCAAAGTCTATGCGGCCTGCGGGCTAAAGTCGGTGTAGCCTTGGGCTGTAGAGGGGCAAAGTCTGTACGGCCTGCGGGCTGAAGTCGGTGCAACTGGGCTGTAGAAGGGCAAAGTATGTACGGAGGCCAAGGTAAGTGCAATGCTTGGGCCATAAAGGGGTAGGGTCGGTGCAATGTGCACCGAGGCAGACCCAAGGTCAGTGCAATATGCACCGACACAGGCTGGGAGGTGTGAAAGGGGGCTAGGAGTGTGCCGGCGAGGGCAGCCGGCAGCGTGCCGGCAAAGGCGGCGTGGAGCGTGTCGGAGAAGGCAGCCAGGAAGGGTGTGCCGGCAAAGGGCTGTCCGGGGGCGTACCGTTGAAGGGAGGAAAAGAGCGTGCCGGGGAAGGCAGCAAGGAAAATGTGCCGGCGAAGGGCTGGCCAGGGGCGTACCGTTGAAGGGCCCACTCCTCCTCCACTTCCTTTAAGGCTTTTCTTTTCTTCTTCTCTTTGGTTTTTATGCAGTTTTACACAAGTCTTTCCTCCCTCTCCTCTCAACCTGTTCTTTATAGATTGGGCGTTTAATCTACCAAGCAATCAATTAGATCCAATTCTTCTTATGTTGTCCGTAGTGACTTGTTTTGGTTGGAGTATTCTATCGCCGATCATTCCATTCGTTCGTTATTTTCCTTTGCCCTTTAATATGTTGTTGTCCCATTTGTTTGTTGTATCCTTTTGCCTCTTTAATGTGTTATTATTCTCTAACAAAAATTCGGCAGCATCTCCCATTGACCCGAGCGTAAGGGAGATAAAGGGAACGCGCCCACATGGAGTGACGGAACCCGACAATTGGAGGTGGGCACCCGAAGGCGGCAACACCTTTGATAAAACCTCAAAAAATCCAAAAGCAACGAGGGATAGGAAACCTCCCTGGGACTGGTCGGGGGTGTGTCGGGCTAGGGAGATCAAGGGTGTGCCGGTGAAGGCCGCTAGGGCCGTGCCGGGGAAGGCCGCCTTGGAGCGTGCCGACGAAGGCTGTCTAAGGCGTGATGGGGAGGGCAGTCAAGGCCGTGCCGGCGAAGGGATAATGGGGGGGTGTACTGGCGACAGGAAAATTAGGCGTGCCGGCGAAGGGTTCAATGGGGGTGCCGCTGGGAGCTGGGGGCTGCATTGGGGTAGGAGTGGACCAGTGGAGGGCTGAGCAAAGGGTGAAGGCTGAAGGTTAGCTAGGTGGGCTGGAGTTGAGGCAGGGAGGAAGGCCAAGAGGGATATTGGTAGCTGAGTGTCCAAGAGATAGAGGAGGGCCTCTCCCTTCAAGCAAACGGGTGAAGTTGGGGACTAGAGAGGAGGGCATTGAGCTCGTGAGGCCAGGGATCGCACGAGGGGAACAACATTGGCATGGAGACTCCAAAGCACCGGAGGAGGGGAGAAAATGAACAATACACCATGCACATCGGCATAAACCAACGGAAGCAACAAGAAATCCAGGAAGGGTGATTTTTATTCACGAAGAGGAGTGACCACAACGGCCCACATACATTGCGAAGCACATACGTGCTGAAACTGTGGCAGGGAAGGGGAAAAGATCATGCAAATGAAAGAAGAAGAAGGAAATGGGAGGAGTGTTGGGGCCGAACAGGGGTGACTACTCCCTGCCCTTCCCCCACTCCCTCCTCTACATCACAGCTCACTTTCCCTCTCTCACTCCCTCGCTTACTCTCTCTTCTGGGTGATCATCGGAGGGGGGACCCTACGGTGGAGCTCCCTTCTTCTTCTTCTCTTCTTCCTCTTCTTCCGGAGGCGGTGGCTCTCTCCAGCAGCGGGTTCTTTCCTCTCTATCTAGCTGTCTGTCCGCTTTTTTTTTGTCTGTCTTCCCCCCTCCTCCTCTTCTTCTTCTCTCTTTTCTTCGTCGGGAAGGGAAGGCTTCTTATACCCAGTGGCGGAAGTCTTCGAGCCTGGTAGTCGGAGGCGGGAAGTGATGGGTCGTGATGGGGTTTTACTTCCCCTCGTCCTCGATGTCAGGGGAGTAGCCTGCGTGGCCCAACCTCCGGCCGACACCTCGGACAGCCTACTACGCGCCGAAGATCTGTAGGGCATGGGCGTAAGATCTCGTCTGTCGGGCGTGCCGTCGAAATGCCTGAACGCTGTGCCGTTGGCGGGTTCAACAAGCGTGCCACGGGAGGGCCAAAAGGGCGTGCCGCTGTAAGGCACGGCAAGCGTGCCGCTGAAGAGCCCAAAGGGCGTGCGGCTGAAGGGGAAGAGAGTGCGTGCCGCTGAAGGGTTGCCCTGGGTGTGCCGCTGAAGGCCACTAAGGGTGTGCCGCTGAAGGGCCACCAGGGGCGTGCCGTTGAAGACTGCAGGGGGCGTGCCGCTGAACAGGGCAGAGGGTGTGCCGCTGAAGGCCAGGAGGGCTGTGCCGCTGAAGGGTTGTGCCGCTGAAGAGCTCAAGGGCGTGCCGCCGAACAGGGCAGAGGGTGTGCCGCTGAAGGCCAGCGGGGTGTGCCGCTGAAGAGCTCAAGGGCGTGCCGCTAAAGGGCTAAATGGGCAGTTCTGAGCCCGTTGTGAGTGCTGAGTTGTGGCCCGTTTGATTTTCTTTGAGGCCCACGGATTGTGGGGCTCCTGGGGGGTTGATTCCTCTTCGCTGTCGTGACTCCGGAGATAGCTTCACGGCAGTGTATATGTGTTCGGGGAGTCCGGATGACCCTCTTCCACGTAGTTTCTTCAGTTGAAGCTGTCGTTAATGTTGGACTAGTCGGGACATATGGGCATGCAATTTTGCATGTCCACAGGTGGGGGTAAACCCTTTAACACAAAGTCTTGTCCCTTGACAGTGAACTTCATGACCATTTGTGAAATATTCAAGATTATGATTCCTAAAAGTTGCAGCCAAGTGTTTCCCAAGACCACATCAATTGTTCCCAATGGTAGGACTACGAAATCTGGCGTAAAGGATATTCCTAGTAATTTGAGGGTGACTCCTTGACACTACAGCACCCTGAAAAGCAATTTGCAACCCAACGACAATTATTACTGGATAGGATGTGATATTTGTGACACATAATCCCAATTTTTGTACCACTCTAGGGTCCAAGAAATTATGAGTGCTCCTATTATCAATCAGAACTACAACATAAAAATTGCCAATAAAACCCTGTAGTCTGAGTGTTCCAGGAGAATGTATCTGAGAAACTGTATGAGAGGATAAGGATGGTTCCAGCTCATGGGGAAGCTCACAAGATTCTCCACAGGTTCTGCCACATATAACAATTCATACTCATTGTCCTCTAGAATCAGTTGTAATAAAAATAGCTTTTGAGTTTGGTAGATGTGGCCAAGGGCGTACTTCTCATCACAGTTATAGAAAAGGCCCTTGGCCCTTCTGTCCTACAGTTGCTGAGTTGTGAGCCTATGTCATGCCCCGAGATTATGTATAGCGGAAGATGTTCGGGAACATGAACAGCCGGCAAGATAAGCCTCAAGCGAGCAATATAATCATAGTGCTAACACATCCACACATAGGAATGAATGCACAATAATTGGACAAAACCTTTACTTTTATTGAATAATAATCAAAAGTGACTTAATGTTGACTCTTTACAACACTAGACTCAATAAAAGAAAATTACATAATGACTTATGACTAATTGTGTGGCCTTATATCTACGGTTCCACTCGTGTATCATTCGCTCTTGGATCCGTCACTTGAATAGTCCGAATCCGACCCGCTAGTATTTCTTGAAAAGATTGAAAAAGTAGGGAATGATCACACTTACCCAGTAGGTATCCTCGTATCAACATGAAGGTAATGTTTAAATAATTAGTATTTTAGCTCTAGAAGGTAAAATAAAAGAAATGTGGTAAATCATATTAATGAAACCAAAGTAACAACGCAATTGTCCATAGAGATAAGATAGCTCATGTAGAATGAGGGAATGATCTAGCAAGAATATATGTGGCCTTTCATGTAACAAAAATGTACTTGAATGTAACAAGAATGTACTTTTCATAATTATAAAGGCTATGCACTAAAAAGTCATGTAACAAGATTGTATAATTTCATGAGAGCCTCATGGTTTTCACCTGTTTATAAAAAAAGTACTCCCGGCGTAATGCGACGCCAGTGTTCATCATACCCCATAGTTTATAGTATGTTTCTGGCTATCTGTCGAGGGGGCTAGTGTCGAGCCCTTGGACACTGTTCGTGCCCACTCTTGCATCTTCAAGTTATAAATCAAGCTACATCCACGAGAAATATAAATAATGTAGGCCGATAATAACAAGTTCAAACTATAGTTCATGATAACAACATCAAGGTAAGAATGCACCAATCATGAATATGAGAGTTCCAAGGTTGAATTAAGAACAAGGTCATGCTACGGGAGGAATCCGGCAGCATAATGGTACATTCAATAGTTTTCATAATTCATTAATAATTTATTGAGTAAGAGGTTAGGCTCTAGATAATCAATAGACCATCTAGGAACATAGGAAAATCAACCTGTGGGTCAAACCTTGGGTTAAGAACACTTGAAATAGAAAACGGTCATGCCTGGGCCATTTCTTGAAGAAACGGTCATGAAAGGACCGCTATTATGAAGTAGCGGTTCGGTCAGGACCGCTACTAGACAGAGTCGACGCCAGAGAGAGGAAGAGTCGACGCAAGAATCAGTCTGGAAGAAAACGGTCACGGGAGGGCCGCTACTTGATAATGACGGTCTCCTGATGGCCGCAACTAGCCAAGGTTCAGAAAACGTCGTTATGATATGTGCTTTCTAATTCATTGGGCTTTTTAGGGTACAACTAGCTCGACGTCCTAGTGGAAATCCCAGGCTCGCGGAGACTTACGGAGACCTTAAAATAAGATCACCTAGTCCGATGGAAGGAATATCCAACGGAGAGGATCACAAATCAAAGAGAGTGTACCTATAAGTGTAAGTGTAACTAATGACATCGTATCGAATACGTGCCATATACTTAAGAAAGACTGAGATAAGAGTGAATCGTGTAAAAATAGCGATCAAATCAACAATAGAACAAGTTCATAAAGCATATGAAATATGACTTTAATACAAGAGTATATGATTTTGGCATGAAATTATCATAAGTTTAAAATAGGTTTATAAAACATGTAGGACATGAATCTATCATAGTTGGTGTACAATATAACCAAAATCATGAATATGAAGTCAAAACTGGGAATAAAGCCTAATAACTTAGGTTTAACATATATTTATAAGGGCCGTTCTGCGTTCTGTTTAGGGTTAAAAGCAAGCAGAATATAGAAAGTAGAAGACGGTCTATAAAGGACCGTTTCTTGATGGTGGCAGTCTATCGGGAATCGTCTATTCATAGTGGCGGTCTCTGCTGGACCGTTTCCTTGTCTGTTGCAGACAGAAGTAACATCGAAGTATAGGGCTAATCTTAGAGCAATAAATGCATGGAAAACATGTTAACAAGTAGGTAAGGCATGATAGATCAAAATTACATCACGAGGATGCATGGGTTACATGGATTAAGCCAAAATTATCATCTTTTCTATTAAGGGTAGGAATCATGCATGCAGAAATAACCTAGATGCGTAATGATAGTAAAACATGAAATACTCCGTGTATAATGCATGAAATCACATGGAAACAGAGGCATTTTATTCCTAGCTTGATGTTTAAGCCGTTCATGAGATAACCTACCTCTGTACTGGACTCTAAACTTCAAATTTGTTGCTGGAAGGAGATCCAAGTTCCTGCACATCCTGTGTGGAACCTTTAACTTCCAGACGCTCTAACTCTTTATCCTCTCGTCCTGAATTCATGAAATTTGGAGGGTGACGAGAAGATATATAGAGGAACAACTTATTTTAAAGGATGAACTTAAAAATACCTCGATTTGGGTCCCTAACCTCTTGATCTTTAGTAGGAGAACACGCCTGTTCTTGCGCGGTTTGCATAGGAATAGCCACGTCTGGACGCCCTAGTTCTCCGGTTGCTCGACCTCCTATCATGGAATTTGGAGGGGAGTTAGATAAAACTAAAAGGAACAAAATCTTCTAAAGGATTACCCTTAGATGATGACCCCTTACCTTCGAAATATGTGAGCCAAAAGTAAGGTTCGCGCAGGTCGATGTTCAAACCTATTTCTAGAGTTTCGCCTAGGGCTTAGGATTAGATCGAACTTAGAGTCTTAATTTGGGGTAGGATCGATCCTCTAGAGTCCTAGACTATGTTACCATGACAGATAGTATCGAATTGAAGGGATTAGAATGGGAAAATTCCCATTTTTCCACGCTTCTCAGACTTGCGTTCACGAAACATGGTAACAGTCCGATCTAGACCGTTTCTAGGAAGAGACGGTCTGGTGATAGACCGCCATCTGGCATTTAATCTGAAAATTTTAGATTTTCCTATTTATCTCCCATTTATCCTTTTTATCAGCCTATTTATCTAATTTAATTTCATAAATTACCCTAATTATGTCTCTTGAAGTGGGCTTGGGCCTAGAGGCCTTGAAAATTGATTTGTGGGCCTAATTTACGTGGGCTTAGCTCTTTGGTTAATTTTAGATTCAATTAATTTAACCCATAATTTATTTAATAGCCCATTAAATGCTTAATAATTATATTTAATTCCAAAAAATTCTTAAAAAATTCTTAAAAAATTCTAAGGCGTTACACCCTCCCCCACTTAAAAAGAATTTGGTCTCCAAATTTATTGCATGGGTTTTGTGGAGAGTATACTTACAATCGAATAGTTCTGGGAATCTCTTCAAGGATGATTTCCTTGGACTCGGTAATGATCACGGAAGCAAGGAAAGCTTCACAACCTTGCGAGATGAGTTTGCAGGCGTGAAGAGAAGAAATGATAATAGGATGCTTCCTATACTTGATGCCAAGAAAAGAAAATCGGGGAAGATCCGATTTACGAAAAGAAATCCTTCTATTACGATAATGTATATAGGCATAGTGATCAACAAGCCAATCTATGCCTAGAATGGCATCATAACCTTCCATGTCAAGGCATACTAAGTTAGCGGGAAGATTATGACCTTCTATAGTTACCTCACCATCTGGGTAGTGGGTTGTAAGTTTAGTTCCGGGACCTAAAGGTGTAGTGATAGCTAGGTCCGAAGGTAGAGGAACAGGTGAAACTGGCATGATTTTTACAAAAGTAGTAGATATAAAGGAATGAGAAGCACCAGTATCAGATAGTATAAAAGTAGGATGGGAATAAATTTGAATAGTACCTTCCATCAACCCATCATCTTTGGGTGTTTCTTTGTCATCCAGAACGACATTAAGACGAGCCTGCCGCTTGCGTCTGCCGTTAGAAGGTTGCTCTTTCATGAGGGGGCAATCGGGCATCCAATGCTCCTGGCTTCTACAACGTAAGCATGCCCCTAGGCATTTCCAGCATTCCTCGGTCGAGTGGCCAAACTTTTCGTAGAATGAGTAAGCCGTTGTGGATTACTTTTCTTCCTCTTTCACCTTCTTATTTTTGTCGTTCCTGTTGCCATTCCCGTTACGGGACCTCTTCTTGTTATCATGAGTTGTGTAAGACCCCGTGATGCTGAACTTCTCTTCCTTTTGACCTCGCTTGTCAAACCTCCGGCTTGAGTCCTCACTTTTACCCTCGAATTTTTTGACCTTCTCCAAGGTCCTTTCACACAAATGAGCCCGTTGGACCATCTCCATATAAGTACGGATATTTTGGGGTCCAAGTTGAGTAATAAAGATGGGCCTTAAGCCATCCATAAATCGGTTAGCCTTTAGTAGATCGATATTAACCAGATGAGGAGCATAAGGGGCCAGACGAGAAAATTGAAGCTCGTACTCCGCCACAGACATCATTCCTTGCCTTAAGAAGGCAAATTCTGCATCCTTTCTCTCCTTAACATGTTCGAAGAAATATTTTGCTCGGAAGAGTGTAAGAAACCCATCCCATGTAAGTTGAGCATTTTGAGGTTGTGCCGAGGTGGCCTTCCACCAAGTACCTGCATCTTTGTTCAGTTGGAATGTGGTGAGATAGACCTTCTCTTGGTCGGTGCATTGCATGACCTTAAATATTCTGTTCATCTCATCGATCCAATTTTTAGCCTCGTCGGGGTTAGAGGATCCAGAGAACCGAGGAGGATTCATGCTCCGGAAGTTCCCGTGTAAATTACATGCGCCTGCCCGAGCGCCAGGTTGGGCCACGGTTTGCAAGGCCTGGGTTAGACCCGCGACGGTTTGTTGCATTTCATCCCAGTTAACACGGTGAGCCATTGTGAAGGTAAAGTGCCTGAGAAAATAAACAAGTAATTAATTCCTATGGAATTGATAGAAGTTAACCTAGAGATAATTTCTAAATAACTATCTCATCCCGGGCTCTACCCAATTCTCACATAGATTCGAAAATTCCTTCCTTAGTTCATAGGTATGGGTCCTAAATCCTAGGACTTAGCCTATGACAAGACATTTTCCTAGGACTTACTTATGCCTAGGCTTTGATACTACGTTAACTGTCACACCCCGAGATTATGTACAGCGGAAGATGTTCGAGAACGTGAACAGTCGACAAGATAAGCCTCAAGCGAGCAATATAATCAGAGCGCTAACACATCCACACATAGGAATTAATGCACAATAATTGGACAAAACCTTTACTTTTATTGAATAATAATCAAAAGTTACATAATTTTGACTCTTTACATCACTAGACTCAATAAAACAAAATTACATAATGACTCATGACTAATTGTATGGCCTCATATCTACGGTTCCACTCGTGTATCATTTTCTCTCGGATCCGCCACTTGAATAGTCTGAATCCGACCCACTAGTATTTCCTGAAAAGATTGGAAAAGTAGGGAATGAGCACACTTGCCCAGTAAGTATCTCCGTATCAACATGAAGGCAATGTTTAAATAATTAGCATTTTAGCTCTAGAAGGCAAGATAAAAGAAATGCGGTAAATCGTACTAATGAAACCAAAGTAACAATGCAATTGTCCATAGAGATAAGAGAGTTCATGAAGAATGAGAGAATGATCTAGCAAGAATATAATGTCACCTTTCATGTAACAAGAATGTACTTGAATGTAACGAGAATATACTTTTCATAACCATAAAGGCTATGCACTAGAAAGTCATGTAACAAGAATGTATAATTTCATGAGAGCCTCATGATTTTCACCAGTTTATAAAAAAAGTACTCCCGGCGCAATGCGACGCCAGTGTTCATCATATCCCATGGTTTATAGTATGCTTCCAACTATCTGTCGAGGGGGCTAGTGTCGAGCCCTTGGACACTGTCCGTGCCCGCTCTTGCATCTTCAAGTTATAAATCAAACTACTTCCATGAGAAATATAAATAATGTAGGCCGATAATAACAAGTTCAAACTATAGTTCATGATAACAACATCAAGGTAAGAATGCACCAATCATAAATATGAGAGTTCCAAGGTTGAATTAAGAACAAGGTCATGCTACGGGAGGAATCCGGTAGCATAACGGTTGTTTTACGTGCGTGGGGAAATCACTTCTGGTTTTCTCCTCGCGGCGGGGGTGCACACTCGCCTTTTTACTGAAGGCCGAGATAGGTTGACTGGGCACGCGGGGATTCCGGGGGTATTGAGAAGAAGGCAGAGAGGACGATATGAACACGTTGGAAGGGATGGCGTATGGTTAATCATTCTGGGAGATTGGGACAGGGATGGTTGGGTGGAATGTGGGCGTGCCAGTCGATTCCTCAACGATTACTGGAGGAACCAAGTGTTTGACTGGGGATGTGCCACCAGGGCACGACACGTGAGCACGAAATGTCATGCGCCACATGGAGAGGAGGAGGTTCTACTGGTACAAGTGCACAGGTGATTATGGGGATTCATGTACTGGACGTCTTTTCCCACCGGCCGCAAGCAACCGGTGTTTATTTTATATTGGATTGAATCTGAACACCTTTATTTCTACTGCCGAAGAGAGAGTCAGGGACCCTGGGAGCCACGACGTCGGGAGGGCTTAGTCTGTGCAACAACGACAGGGCAACAACAACACAACAGGGATAACTGGGGGCAGAGAGACTGGTTCCGGCGAGGAGGGAGATCCGCTCCCTGATCGGGCTACATAGCTATATGCGATGAAAGACATTTATATGGGGCATGAGAGCCCGATTACAATTGCTTGCAAGCCACGGGACAATTCCATCATTCAAGATGGTCCCCGGGTCATTGCATTATTGTGTGGGTAGTGCTGCATTCGCACACAGTGTCTGCCAAAGGATCTGTGACTCAGTAGGGTGCCGCCCGAGGGGCGTCACAATGTACTCCCGATATGAGACAATGTCGAGATCGAAGAAGTACGGGTGCCGTGGGCACCGTTGTACTAGAGCAGTTAGGTGCCCCTAAGGCCGAGGCGACCAAATGGCGTAGGCACCACTCGTGACTGGAGCGTTCGAGCGCGGTTGAGACAGAGGTGGCAGAGTGCTGTTGAGACTGGAGCGGTCAGACGGCGTTGGTATCACCCTGACCGAAGCGATCAAGAGCCGCCGAGCTTGGAATTGTCAGGTGCCGTGGGCACCGCTGTGGCTGAAGTTGTTGAGCGCCATAGGCATCACTTTGACTGAAGTAGTCGGGTGCCGTCCGTGCAGTAGTGACTGGAGCAGTCGAGTGCCCTAGGCACCGTTGTGATTGGGGTGACCAGGCGCCGTTGAAACTGGGAGAGTTGGGTGCCCTGGATATCGTCGCTAGAACGATCAGGTGCCATTAACACCGTTGAGATTGGAGAGCCTGAGGGCCGCACCGTTGTGACTGGAGTTGTTGAGTGATTGGGTGTCGTGGGCCCCGATGTGACTGGAGTAGCTGGCAGTCGGGTGTCGAGGGCACCGTTGTGACTGGAGGTGGTTGAGCAATCGGGTGTCGCGGGCCCCGATGTGACTGGAGTAGCTGGCAGTCGGGTACGGGGGGCACCGTTGTGACTAGAGAGGTTGAGCGATCGGGTGTCGCGGGTCCCGATGTGACTAGAGTAGCTGGCAGTCAGGTGCCGGCGGCACCGTTGTGACTGTAGAGGTTGAGTGATCAGGATTAACGCGGTGCTCCTTATGGGCGCGTTCTGGAGGAACACGGTAAAAGGAATGGTCGCGTTATCAGAGCAGCAGCGGGATGCTCCAAGGCCGACCAAGGGGCAAGGGCCTCGCGTTTCCCTCTTCTTGTGCGTGGCTGGGGTAGCTGGCAGTCAGGTGCCGGAGGCATCGTTGTGACTGAAGTTGTTGAGCGATCGGACGCCATGAGCCCCGACGTGACTGGAGTAATTGGCAGTCAGGTGCCGGGGGCACCGTTGTGACTAAAGTTGCTGGGTAGTCGGAAGCACCGTTGTGACTAAAGGAGGCGGGTGCCGGGAGACCTCGATGGTCGTGCTCGGGGCTCGGCGTGACTGGCAGTCGGGTGCCGGGGGCACCGTTGTGACTGAAGGAGGCGCACACTGGGAGACCTCGATGGTCGTGCTCGGGGCTCGGTGTGACTGGCAGTCGGGTGCCGGGGGCACCGTTGAAACTGAAGGAATTGG
This sequence comes from Amorphophallus konjac, assembly GCA_022559845.1. Classification (NCBI taxonomy): domain Eukaryota; kingdom Viridiplantae; phylum Streptophyta; class Magnoliopsida; order Alismatales; family Araceae; genus Amorphophallus; species Amorphophallus konjac. Next base: position 78,239,245 of record CM040123.1, on the reverse strand, counting down.
GCACCGTGAAGAGGCTGAGACCCGAGTACAGGTACATGTATTCAACTGGTTTCAGGTTGTATGAGAGCCACGTGGGCTTTACAAAGGGGTCGAGGAGGCCAAAGTACAACTGGCGCAAGCCGCGGGACAATTTTGACGCACGGGTCAGTCCCCGGGTCAATGCTGGATAAGGCAGATATCCACGTGTATTACAGAGGCTCTCCATGAGGAAATCGAGACAAGCCCGACTGCCTAGGTGGCAGGGGTGGTCATGGGCTAGCGCCTGACGGAGGTTGGACGCGACTCAAGATGAGCGGTCGGGTCCAGGCCTCGGAAGGTGAATGTCATCATGCTGTGGAGTCGAGGCCGGCCCCAGGAATATTACTCCCAGGCCAGGGTCCGACTAACTGGAGTCATCAGTCAGAGCGGTCAGTGGCCAGCTCGGGGTGAGCAATAGGCACACGGTTCCGTGTCAAAAGTAGGTGCAGCATCATGGCGTATGCGTAGCCACCATGGGTCTCCATATGCGGGCGAACCTGGGATACGGGTGTGCTCGCCATTGTCATAATGCCTTATGTGCGACGGGAGTGGACATGTGTGCGATGGCTAGACGCCGCGTGAGGGGAGTACGTGTGACATACCCTCAGCGTGTACAAGTCGATCAACAAGCCAACCACGTGTGCACTTAGCTCCTCGCGTCCTCGACCCTTGCTGGATGCCTGTGGAACTCCGAGGGTGCAGCAGTTAGGTCGTAGGTTCTTGCATCCTTCCTTCTCCTTACCCCTTGGGGGATTTATAGGGGAAGATGAAGGGTCAGGGAAGGGTTTAGGCGGACCAAGTTGAGAGCCAAACTTGGTCCGGGTAAACCCTTGAAAAATATTTTTTTTTGTTTACGGAGTGGGGGAGGGAGGGTTTAGGCGGATCAGCCCAAGGGGTTGGTCTGGTCCGCCTAAACCCCTCACGGAGGGGTTTTTTCATTACAAAAACTCTTTTTTTTGTTTCTGGATGGGTTTAGGCGGACCAACTCCAGGGGCTTGGTTGGTCCGCCTAAACCCTGGGTTTAGGCGGACTGGGCTTGATGCTTGAGTTTTTTTGTAAAAAAAACTTTTCTTTTTGTGTTTTATTTTACCAAGGGTTTAGGCGGGTTTGACTAGGGGGTTTACTTGGGTTTGACCGCGGGTTTGACTAGAGTTTACCGTGGGTTTGATTGGGGGTTCGGTCACTTCAACACCGGTCCGTAGGGAGACAGGTCACAGCCTGCAGGGCGCCATAAGTCAGGGTACCAAAAGACAGCAATGCCCCCATTATAAACAGAAATTTTCTTTCGGGGGCTCCGCGTGCGAGGGCGCACGATGGTGGTGCATGACGTGATGGGTTGTTGGGAGTCCCGAGTTGAGCTCCGACATACTATAGAGTGGCTGGAGCATACGCACCCACCAGGTGCTCGGGGAAATTCCCGACACGCGTGCGTGGGCCATATAAGGTTGTTGTGAGCTCCTGAAGCTTGTGCTTGGCCCAGATGGGTTTTCTTTTGACTTCAAAGGGCTGGAGGGAGGCGACTCGAGGATAGACCATGGCCTCGTTGCTGGGTGCCACATGGCATGGCTTGTAGTCAGGGCGCCCCCGGGTTGGCTCGGGTAGCTGTGTTGAACGCGGGTAAACCCGCAAACTGAGTGATCGGGGGTGGGCCCGATCGATTGTTGATGTTGCCATGGGTCACGACTAGCTGGTTAGGACCCTTGGTTGGGCTCGGTGACCGGGACGTCGACATGATGATGATGTTTGTCTGGTGGTCGGGGTGACCCTTGCTCCTTGGCGAAGAGTCGTATGATGCGGCAGGGTATTCTGAGTCCCGAGTTAACCCGGTTGTTGAGGCGTCGGTGGTGTAATACCATAGGCAGGGTATTCGGGGATGATCCCCGAATCCTTAGAGAGTGTCGTAAGGTATGGCATGTTGTCCTGAATCCTGAAATTGACCCGGTTGTCGGGAAACTAGCTGGCATAGTGTCATTTGCTCGGGGCCGATCCCTGGTTGTTATGTTGCGTCGCTTGACCCAGTGAAGTGTCTCGATTTCTGAGCTCAACTCGACTGGTAGAGCAGCTTTGGCGATGTGCCGTTTTACTCTATTTAGTGAGTATTTCCCTATGCTTAATCCTTGATTAATTCAAGAAAATAAGCTGGTGCCAACAGCGGTACATTCAATAGTTTCCATAATTCATTAATAATTTATTGAGTAAGGGGTTAGGCTCTAGATAATCAATAGACCATCTAAAAACATAGGAAAATCAACTCGTGGGTCAAACCTTGGGTTAAGAACACTTGAAATAGAAAATGGTCATGCCTGGGCCGTTTCTTGAAGAGACGGTCATGAAAGGACCGCTATTATAAAGTAGCAGTTCGGTCACGACCGCTACTAGACAAAGTCGACGCCAGAGAGAGGAAGAGTCGACGCAGGAATCAGTCTGGAAGAAAACGGCCACGGGAGGGCCGCTACTTGATAGTGGCGGTCTCCTGATGGCCGCAACTAGCCAGGGTTCAGAAAACATCGGTATGATATGTGCTTTCTAATTCATTGGACTTTTTAGGATACAACCAACTCGACATCCTAGTGGGAATCACTGGCTCACAGAGACTTACGGAGGCCTTGAAACAAGATCACCTAGTCCGATGGAAGAAATATCCAACGGAGAGGACCACAAGTCCAAGAGAATGTGCCTATAAGTGCAAGTGTAACTAATGACATTATATCGGAATACGTGCCATGTACTTACGAAAGACTGAGATAAGAGTGAATCGTGTAAAAACAGCGATCAAATCAATAATAGAACAAGTTCATAAAGCATATGAAATGTGACTTTAATACAAGAGTATATGGTTTTGGCATAAAATTAACATAAGTTTAAAATAGGTTTATAAAACATGTAGGGCATAAATCTATCATAGTTGGTGTACAATATAACCAAAATCATGAATATGAAGTCAAAACTGGGAATAAAGCCTAATAACTTAGGTTTAACATATATTTATAAGGACCGTTCTGCATTCTGTTTAGGGTTAACAGCAAGCAGAACATAGAAAGCACAAGACGGTCTATAAAGGACCGTTTGTTGATGGTGGCGGTCTATCGGGGACCGTCTATTCATAGTGGCAGTATCTGTTGGACCGTTTCCTTGTCTGTTGTAGATAGAAGTAACATCGAAGTATAAGGCTAATCTTAGAGCAATAAATACATGGAAAATATGTTAACAAGTAGGTAAGGCATGATATATCAAAATTACATCATGAGGATGCATGTGTTACATGGATTAAGTCAAAATTATCATCTTTTCTATTAAGGGTAGGAATCATGCATGCAGAAATAACTTAGATGCGCATTGATAGTAAAACATGAAATACTCCATGTATAACGTATGAAATCACATGAAAACAGAGGTCTTTTATTCCTAGCTTGATGTTTAAGTCGTTCATGAGATAACCTACTTCTGTACTGGGCTCTAAACTTCAAATTTGTTGCTGGAAGGAGATCCAAGTTCTTGCACGTCCTGTGTGGAACCTTTAACTTCCAGACGCTCTAACTCTTTATCCTCTCGTCCTGAATTCATGAAATTTGGAGGGTAATGAGAAGATATATAGAGGAACAACTTATTCTAAAGGATGTGATGTGGACGGCGTCGGGGGAAGGATCGACGGCAACTCCGGTATCATGAACAGGACTGGATAGGTTTCTATCTCGCGCAGCTCGGCCTCACGCCAGACGGTCTCACACCGAGCGACACACTCAAACTCACAAAGAGAAAGAGAGAAGGAAACAAGAAGGGGCAAGATGCACCAACGTGATAGCAAGTTTGATTCATTCATATAACATATCATACGTAACACCCTTAGCCCCCTATTTATAGGGAAGGCCATAACATACATACCATCTAACTTTCATTTATTAGGTTTATACCCAAGCCTAATAGAACAAACTCACCTACCTAACTTTTGACTCTTGGGTTTTAAGAAAATAAAATACACAAAACACACATGTTTATTGACTATGACTAGCCTAATAAGACGAAAGTAAATATACATGTAGGAATACATGTATCTTACATACACACGTAAATACGTACAAGTAAAATACTCAGGATGCCGAGTCTTTGGGTGAGTCTCCGAGCCACAAGCTCGGTGTCGGGGCAGTGCGGCGTCGGCTCTGAGTAGTGAGTCCGGTAGTGGGCCCGGTGTCCCCACCAACCCTCCCGGGGCGGCTGGAACTCGACTCCGTCGAGTAAGGTGGGACACTGCTATGGTAGTGCTCCAGCAGATCTGGATCGAGGTGCTGGAGGTCTTCCTGGCTGATCCAGGAATCATCTGATGGTGGACGGTCCCGCCAGCGTACAAGGTAGCGCTGATACACCCTGCTCCGTGTAGTGGTCACATGCTCATCCAGTATCCTCTCAATTTGCTCGCGCGGTGCTCTCGAGGCTATGGGACGCACAAGGGTGGGCTCACTCATAATGTGAGGAGAAGGCTCGAAAGGGTCACTAGGAATCATTGTGGGTTCCTTGTAGGCTACTAGGTCTGTCACATTAAAAGTTGAGCTAATCCCATATTCGGGTGGTAAGTCCACAACATACGCATTGGAGCCAATCTTTCGCAGAATTGGGAAGGGACCATCACTACAGGCTTGCAACTTCTTAACGGCTCCCGAGGGGAGTCGTTCGGGTCGAACCCGTACCATAACCATGTCACCTTCTTGGAATTAATGGTGATGTCTATGCGAATTAGTCAAGCGTTTGTAAGTTTCATTACTGAGATTTATTTACTTGCTAATTGACTCATGCAGACTTTTGACATGCTGTGCAAATTCCTCAGCTGACTTAGATGTCCTAGACTCGAGGGGAAGGGGAATGAGATCCACAGGTTTCCTATGTTTGTATCCATGCACGACCTCAAATGGACTCATACCTATGGACCTATTGACAGAGCTGTTGTATGCAAAATCGGCTCTGGGTAAGAGAAGATCCAAGGTGCCCGAATGATCCCCTACGAGACACCTCAAGAGATTCCCTAAACTCCTATTGACGACCTCTGTTTGTCCATCGGTTTGTGGGTGATAGGCAGTGGAGAATTTGAGTTTGGTGCCAACTAGGTGCCAAATTATCTTCTAGAAGTAACTAGTGAACCGGACATCTCAGTCAGACACGATGGTTTGGGGGAGACCATGCAGACGAACGACTTCATCAAAGAATAAGTGGGCTACTCTAGATGCATCAGATGTTTTGGAACATGCAATGAAGTGGGCCATCTTAGAGAACCTATCAACGACAACAAGGATGGAATCATGTTTGTGAGCAGTGCGAGGTAAACCAAGGATAAAATCCATGCTCACATCAACCCATGGTCGATCAGGAATGGAGAGAGGAGTGTAGAGACCAGTGTTCTGTTTGACATGTTTGGCCATTGTGCATGTCCTACACTGGGCTACAATCTTGGCCACATCTTTCTTCAGGCCAGGCCAATAGAAATGCTCCTCCACAGAATGGATGGTCGTGTTGCGGCCAAAGTGACCAGCAAGACCTCCAGCATGCATTTCCCAAATCAGGAAGTCTCGAACAGAAGTCCTCGGGACACAGAGTTGCTGCCCTCGAAATAGAAAATCATCCTGGAGTAGATAGTCAGAAAAGGCTATCGAGGGTCCAACAGACAAAGCAGAGTGGGCAGGGCCAAAATTGGGACACTCTCCATAGAGTTCCTTCATGCGGTCGAATCCGATGACCTCTACCCGAACAGTGGAAAGAAGGGAGACCCTTCGACTTAAGGCGTCGGCTATCTTATTCTCTTTTTCAGCCTTATGTGTTAGGACAAAGGTGAAAGATTGGAGGAATTCTACCCACCGACCATGCCTAGGGTTTAAGCCCTTCTGTGAGCTAAGGAATTTCAAAGTCTCGTGGTCCGAGTATAAGACAAACTCTTGTGGTAAGAGACAGTGTCTCCAGTGTTTGAGAGCTTGGACCACGGCATAGAACTCCTTATCGTAGGTGTAACAAAGCTTTGCATCAGAAAGCTTCTCACTGAAATAAGCCACGGGGTGGCCCTCTTGGCTAAGCACTCCACCTATTCCTACGCCAGATGCATCACAGGAAACCTCAAAGACTTTGGAAAAGTCTAGCAGGCGAAAAACATGGGCTTTAGTCATAAGCTTCTTTATGGTAATAAAAGCCTGAGATGCGGCTTTAGTCCACTCAAAATTTCCTTTACAGATACAATCTGTAATGGGTGCCAAATTGGTACTGAAACCCTGAATGAAGTGTCTGTAAAAAGTGGCTAGCCCATGGAAACTACGAACGTCATGGACATTCTGGGGCTCTGGCCAGTTTACTAAGGCTCAGACCTTGGATTGGTCCATACACACTCCTTGACTAGATACCACAAACCCGAGGAAAGTGACCCGGTCTTTCATGAATTCACAGTTGTTGAGGTTGGCAAATAGGGTTTCTTTCCTCAGAGTCTTGCAGACTTCCCTTAAATGGTGAATGTGGTCCTGAGGGTTGTGGCTATATATGAGAATGTCGTCGAAGTAGACGACAACAAAATGACCGATGAGGGGGCGACGGACTTCCATCATAAGCCTCGTGAACGTGCTGGGGGCATTAGATAGCCCAATGGCATGACGAGCCACTCATACATACCTTATTTTATTTTGAAGGCCGTCTTCCACTCATCCCCTGGTCGAATCCGGACCTGGTGGTAGCCACTTTTTAAGTCAATCTTGAAAAATATGGTGGCTTCACTCATCATGTCAAGCATGTCATCAAGACGGGGAATGGGAAACCTATACTTGACAGTGATCTTATTGATGGCGCGACTGTCAACACACATCCGCCAGGTGCCATCCTTCTTGGGTGTGAGCAAGCCAGGGATATCACATGGGCTCTTGCTCACCCTGAGGAAACCTTTGTGGATAAGGTCCTCGACAATCCTTTGGAGCTCAGCATGCTCCTTAGGTTCAATCGGTAATGGGGAAGGTTGGGTAGGGTGGACCCATGGATAAGATCAATGGCATGTTGTACATCACGTATGGGAGGGAGTTGTGAGGGTAAGTCCTCAGGGAAGATGTCCTGGAAGTCCTACAGGATTGCCTGAACTTCAGGGTGGGACAGAGACTCGGGACTCCTCGGGGGTGATGGTGACAACAACAGCCCAGACTGGGGCACCCTCGGTAACCTCTCTATTCAGTTCACGGACACCTATGAAGTTAAGGCGCCTAGCTGGGTCATGACCAACCTTAGGGGCCTTAAGAATGGGAGTGACAGGTGTAGGAGAAGAGGGAATAGAAGGCTTCCCTTTAGTAGGGGTTGAGGGATTCTTCTGAATCTTGGGGGATGCAGTGGGAGTGGAGGTAGGACTCTTCCCCGTGGCCACCTTTGGGGGTGTCAGGTACAACTGGATCTTCTTCCCGTTGTGGGAGAAGGAGCACTAATTGGATCGACCAAATGTAGTAAGGTCTACATCATAGATCCATGGTCGTCCTAGGATGATGCTACCGACCTTCATAGGCACTACATCGCATAGGATTTGTCCTTGGTAGGACTGGAATTGGATAGGAATGACACATGTAGTGATGACTGTGATAGAAGTGTCATCAACCCATGCCACGTTGTATGGCTTAGGATGAGGGTGTGTAGGTAGACCCAGACGGGAGACAAAGTCTGAAGAGACTGCATTGATACAGCTCCCGTTGTCAAAGATCACCTTACAGGGTTGAGACTTGACCATGATGTAGGTTTGGAAGATGGAGGTTCGACGCCAGTCGTCCTCCTGAGGGTGAGCTAGGATGCAACGAACTACACCTAATCTCCCATGGCTAGAGCTCTCGGAAATATCTCCCACTTGCATGTACTCGACATGCTCGCTATCGAGTCTTACATCTAATTTCTCAAACTGGGCAATGAGGTCAGGGTCAGCCTCATACCTCTCAATGAATTCTCCTTCCTGAGGTAGAACCTCCACAGGCTGGGGGTCGGTGATAACCAAGGCTCGAGTAGGGCAGTTGGAGGCAACATGCCCTAGGTTCTGACACCTAAAGTAACAAACTCCCGAGACAGGGACTGGTTGGGAGGTGCCAGGGATGACTCCCTTTCCTTTGTCATCTCTCCTATCAGTTGGCGGAGTGTACTCCAGCCTGGGCACAGCAGTGGGTGCAGGTAAGGGGTTCCGTGGGAAAGGAGCAGTGGGGATAACGGCCCTAAGTGGGGTAGCAGTAGGGACATAGGAGGTGGAGGGACCAGGCCTCTCAGAATAGCGGACCACGGGATTTCGGGATTCAGGCTGGCGGTAAGTGGGGACCCGAGATGGGACCACCCTTTGAAACCGCTCGACGTCCCGAGCAACCTAACAGGCATGCTCGAGAGTGTTAACTTCCCGTAGGAACAGCTCCTGTTGTATGCTCTCGTGTAGGCCATCCCTAAACCGTGAGAGGGTGACAGAGGCATCCTCCATGACTCGACTCCGAAGGAAGAAGTCATCAAATTTGGCGATGTATTCGTCCACGGACTTTCCATCTTGGGTGAGCTTCTGCCACTGGTCTAAAAGACGCTGATGGTAGGAGGGTGGCAGATACTTCTCTCGCAGTTTCTCCTTCATTTCCTCCCACGTGCTTATGGGTTCCTCTCGTCTCCTTGCTAGGAGATTCTCAACGTTACACCAGTAGGTTTTGGCTTGACCTAGGAGTTTCATTTTGACAAATCTCACCCTTGTAGCAGGGGTCATGCGGCGATGCCAGTCAAAATATTGGTCCATCCCGGTCTCTCAATCAAGGTATGTAGCGGGGTTGAGGGACCCATCAAAACTCGGAGCATCAATCTTGACATTCCGTAGGATGATATCCTCATCATCATGGTCTCTCTCTCGAGGCGCACTGGCCTCTTGCTCTCTACCTTGGGGAGCCTGATTTAGGCAGGCTTGCTCTCTCTCCTCCCTAAGATTGGCTACGGAATCGCCGTGGCCATTCACTCTTCCTTCCTCTCCCTTCAGTCGCTCCTCTAAAGCTCAGATCCCCTCATCTAGCTCTGCTCGTAATTGGCCTATGGATTCTTCAAAGTGGGCCATAAGGTTATGCTCGAGCTGGACTAGCATAGCAGTCACGCCCTTTTGATCCATGGGTAACGTTGAAGGGCACTCTAGACGGCCTGATGAGTTCCTAGACCAGCGTGGCATGCACGGGCTCGGACCTAAATGATGCAATCCTGGGACCGAAGATTAGCAAGGTATAGACCCAATTTGTTGACTGATAGGCAAAGGGTCAACTTGAAGGGACCGGTCAGGTTAAGTTGCCCGCCTGTAGGCAGAGTAGTTGTGGACTACCTCCTGACAATTAGGGTGCTCTAATACGGCAATCTAGAGCTTAAGGACGGGCGCAAGCAAGCTCTCTCTTTCCGTCCACAGCAATGCACTCAGGAGACTGGCAGCATGGATCGGGCTCTATCTCACTTCGTCGTGCGGTAATTGAAAAGATACTAAATGAGCAAATGATTGGAGCACGTACCTAACTGACTGAGAAGTCAAGCTCTGACCGGAGACGAAGGCGAGCGGGGACGTGCGTGCCCGCACGGTGTCGACGAAGCTTCACGGTTACAATGAATTCACTCCGCACAGGGAGGATTTAATTATTACAAAACCACTCAATGTTAAAATTTTCCCACGTAATCAATCCAAAATTTCTCCGGGCAGGGAGACTCACGGTCACTTAAACTCCGTAAATCACAGACCGTCTGTCGACGACCAAGTGACTCGAGTGCTGTTCGAGCCTCCGTTGCGGACTTCGGGTGCCGCAATAAGTTAATTAGATAAAGTTACATATATATATATATATATATATATGGCTATATAATATTATATATATCTCACATATATATATATATATATTTAACACACCTCTTTTTTTTCAAACTCTCTTTTTTTTCAAACCTTCAACTTTTTTTTTCAAACTTTTTTTTCAAACTCCACCTACTCTTTTTTTGACTTTTTCACACTCTTTTCTCTTTTTTTTTCAAACATTACCTACTCTCTCTTTTTGACTTTTTTTTCTCAAATCCCCTTTTTGACTTCACGCAGGCGGTTGGGCAAATGGAGCTTCACGCTGGTCAGCAGGCTCCGCAGGCGGACGAGCGCAAGGTGCCAGATGGGCCAAGGGTTGGCAGGCGGCGCGTGACCCACGGGGCTGTTGCAGGCTGGCGAAGTCGACCACGCAGGGGGGGTCGGGCGGTCAGCGCGGGGGTGTGGGCGCTGCGGCGCACGCGGGTGATCGCGCCCAGTCAACGCTCTTTGCGCCCATGGTGGCGCGGGCGATGATGAAGGGCGGGGTCGCCGTGACCTCGTGAGTTGAGAGAGGGGGACGCAGCTGCGGTGTGAAGGTGGTTGGTGGTGTGAGTGTGGTTCAGGCAGAGCAGGGAGAAAGAGGGTGAGATGGTATGAAGGGGGTCAGTGAAGGTTGGAGGGTGTTGCGGGGGTGGCCGCGGTGGAGTGGGTCAGTTGGCGGTCGCGGGTGTGAGGTGAACAGGGAGGGATGGCAGCGGCAGTGGGGTGAGGTGTGTTGGGTGGTGAGGTTGGTGAAAGAGAGGGGATCGCGGTTGCCGGAGGTGGCTTGAGGGGGTCCTTCACAGACGTGGCCGGTGGCGAATGGCCGGATGGCCGGTAGAGGGTGCTACGGAGAGGCACGGCAAGAGGGATGGTGTGAGGGACGGACGTGGCCGAGCTCTGCAGGGAGGTGGCTGGATGGTGCGGACACCCGAGCAGTTCAGCGGCGCGACACGCCGAGCCACCGGTACCGCACACGGAGCACGACTCGAGCCACCTCAGCGTCCATCTGGCTCGGAGACAGCCTTGAGCCTCCCCATTTATCATATTTAGTTAGACTTCATGTGTGTGTTTATTTCATTGAATTCGGTTTGCTATTTTGATTGTAAGAGGGGCTTATGTGCAATTTGGACCCCGTGGGCCCCACGGGCCCCCCAGGCCCCATCCCGTTGAGCCACCTCAGCCTAGGGTCCCGTGTGGGGTCAGTCAACCTTCCACATGGAGGCTTCTAGAAGGGTGGGCCAAGTGGGGGACAAGTGGCTTGGAAAGTCCACATTTTGGCCACCCACCCCACCTACCATGTCAAGCTTGTTCCCCCCTAGTCAATGGTGCGCCCCTCCCCTTATTTTTTTATTGTAAATTTTATGTGTTGGTCACACTCAATCCAGGCCCTCCATTTCCCTTCCTTAGATCCAACGGTGGAGGATGGATTTGAGATGTAACCTATATAAGCTTGTATTTTCCATTTTGATAGAATTAATGCCATTTTGAACTTGAAAATTGTTGGAGCATGGCCTAGGCTGCCCCCTTCCTCTCTCCCTCTCCCCCTTGCAACTGTGAAGGTTGCTTCTTGGTGGTGTGACTCCACCCTATCAGTTCCGGTCGCCGCCGCCGCCGCCACGAGCCGCCATCGCATCACCGCCGAGATCGCCGGAGTTCTGCCTTCATCCGACCACAGCAGCTTCCACGAATTCCCTGTGTCAGCCACGAGCTCAGATCGACCTGGAGATTTTAGGGGATACTCTAGAGGTGTCAAGCACGTCCCAAAAATTTTGGTGGGTCGTAAAGATCCCATTTGATATTTTTTTATTTTCGTCCAACCTTAATTTTTAGATCTGTCTGCTTGCTGTTTCAACTTCCACCCGCCCTGTGTTTCCAGTGTTCGGACCTATTTCTGATTTTTGTTAGATCTCCCAATTTTAATGGGAGTTCTGTCCATCAACCCCACCGTCCCCAAATTTTCTTGAATTTTTGTGAAGCCATCTCATATTTTTTCAAAAATTGATCTCAGAGCTAGCTACAGTGTTGTCCACTTGTTCCCAGATCCGACCACCCTCCAGTAAACAAATCATAACAAATCACCTCCACCTCCAATCAGTCCACAACAAATATCACCGTTCTCCTTCTTCAAAATCCCACAAGTTTGATGAAGATCTCGGGAGCTGAATCGGCCATCTTCCTCACGGTCAAAGGCAGTCTTCAGGAAACTCACCTGTAGATCTGAGGTTTCGGTTATTGTACAACAGGGACTTATAAATTCAATAAAGTTCTGATCCGACCAGATCCAGCAGATCTCTCTAGGTCTAGATTGAAGCATTTGAAGAGAGCTTTCCAACGATAGCTCATGCGTCCCGATCCGACGTCGGGATTGATCGCAGTGGCCGTTTTCGTCGGAGCGCGCGCCGGAAAACAGCAACTAAAATCTGTGGGTTATTAGTTCAAGAGTTGGGAATCGGGGCCGATCGACCCCCGATCGGTGTTCCCGGCCGACCGCCTTCCGTGGAGGCGGGCCACCAGGGATTCCCATCACAGTGGGACCCACCCTCGCAGATCCGGAGGACGGCGCCATCCGTGGGCCCCACGGGCCCGTAAAAGCTGCCGTTCGGAAAGCACGAAAATGCGGAGTTCGGCACTGCCAGGCGACATCAAGATGCTGCCCGTCAACCTGAGTTGCGTGATTCCCGGACCCCACATGTGACCTTTTACCTCCCTGCGTGGAGTGGGTCGACTTAGTGTATTGCTGTAATCATTGTTAACCGGGAGTCCGTAATTCGGCCGGGGTTGTCTTCGCCACGCCGGGTGCGTGGAGGTAATGGTCCGAACCCCTTGGCGTTCATTTGCTTAGCTAGTATATGGTCTTTGCCGCTGCCGAGAGCGATAGGTACTAGCCCGTGTGTCCATGTCACCGCTGTGAGTGTGAGAGTGACCCGTTCCGCGACTCGATCCGAGTCCGGAAGTGAGTCGACTACCCTTGAACTCTGCCGGTTCTTCAACCGCGCACGATCCACGTTTCCCTCGCTTGGGACGACGAGTGAGCTTGCATTTCTGTTAGCGACGTATAGCCTATAGGAGCTCTCCGTGTCGGGCCTAATGTCTCTCCCATCATGTGTTGCTGGTCATGTCCGCATCTAGAGTTTGAGGTCCATACCACGTTGAGTCGGTCCCCGTGTCTGTCCCGCATCAGTTTGGTATCAAAGCGAGTCGAGTCTAGGGTAGTCGTTGCATATGTCTTGCATAGTATAAGTCGAGTCTAGGATCATCATTTCAAAACAACAAAAAAAGGTGTTTTCAAATTGCATTTCACCCAATAGCTCGGTATATTAAAAGGCGTTGCCTGAACATTAGGTTATGCCTATCGGGAGGGTAGCGTACTTGCGCGAGTGATCTTCGGATCGCTTATCTCCGCCTCGTACCGGATATTGGTTAGGTCTAAGTGCATCATCTAGTTAGTGTTTGCATTAGTCGGTGTCTTCTAGGTCGTGTGTCTTTGCATGCCCACCCGTCGAGGTACCCAATACTCGCCACCACCACCTATGGCGGACTCCCGAGCCCGTAGCTCCGATGAGTCCTCGACGGCCGAGATGTTCCGAGCCATTATGGAACGTCTTGACACGCGTATGGATGGCCTTAGTAGGCGTATGGATGGCATAGGAACGCGTCTAGAAGGGCGGATGAAAGCCCTCGAGGATCAGGCCGAGAGTTCGGATCAGTCCATCCAGGGCTTAGTTGGGAGGATTGCCATCCTCGAGAGGGGCCCAGTAGCGGTGCAACCCGTGCCGACGAACGGCCAACAGGAGCCGGTTCAGCAACCTGCTGTACCAAGAGCTCAAGCGAAGAATGTTGGGGTTCAACAGGTGCATGTGGTGGATGATTATGCATCTGATAATGATCAAGGGGGTAACGGTCGCCGTCATCAACGACGGAATCGTGATGACGAGGAGGACGACCGCATTCTTAGGGGTGTGCGTGCGGACCCTCCCACTTTTAGCGGGTCCTTGGACCCTCGGGTGTATTTAGATTGGGAGGCCGGCATGGACCGGTACTTCGAGTGGTTTGAGATGACGGACCACCGAAGAGTCCGATACGCGAAGATGAAGCTGCAAGGGCAGGCTCAAACTTATTGGATCAATGTGGAGAGCCTGCTCAACCAGCGACGTCAACCCCAGATCGGTACTTGGGATGATATGAAAACCAAGTTGAGGGAGAAGTACCTTCCCGCCTCATATCGCCAACGTCTCATAGACAAGTGGCAAAGCATCTCCCAAGGGAACCGATCCGTGACCGAGTACACCGCCGAGTTCGTTGAGTATTACTTACGGTGTGGGGTCACGGAAGAGAGCACTATGACTATATCCCGCTTTCGAAGAGGTTTGCGGCCCAATTATCAATATGAACTCTTTCGCCGCAATGCAACCACTTTGGAGCAGGCATATCAGATAGCTCTCGAATTGGAGCAATTCGAGGCCGAGTTCGAGTCACTCCATCGGTTGGGCGCTTTTCCCCTTCGTAGTGTCGAGCCCCGTGGCTCATCTGGCACGTATCCGAGGGCCCCCATGGCTCGACCTCAGGAGCCCGCTCGTCCCGAGCCGTTTGCTCCTCAGCCTCGTCCTCCACCCCCGAGGGACCTTCCTCGTCCCCAGCATCTTACAGCCCCACCCATAGCCCGTCCACCGGCACCCGTACCTCCTGCACGTCCTTTGTTGCCTACGCCTCCTATCCGTCGGGAGGATAAAGGTAAAGGACCTATGTATGGGGAGCCTAGTGGATCACGGCAGCAGTGTTATCGCTGCAATGGGTTTGGCCATTTCGCCAACCAGTGTCCCACCCGCCCATCTCTTCACATTGGGGACACACAGGCCGAGGATACCACCCCTACGGGCCTCGAGTTAGTCAGCTATGAGGCCGATGAAGAGCTAGCTGGCGAGTACTATGAGATGGGATGTGAGGCCCAGGATGCCCAACATTCAGACGATACCCACGTGGGGGTCGTCAGATATATCCTCACCCAGCCACAGGTCAGTGATGACTGGCGACAGACTACTATCCTTCATGTATTCTGTAGGCTGGGAAAGCAAATTTGCAAGGTGGTCATCGATAGTGGGAGTTGTATCAATGCAATCTCCACGAACGCTGTCACTCGTCTTGGTCTCACACCCGTAGACCACCCTTGCCCCTATCAGGTATCATGGGTGGATACCACTTCCATTTCGGTCAGGCTGTGGTGCTTGGTCCCACTGCAGCTCCACTCCTACCATGACGAGATCTGGTGTGATGTTCTCCCCATGGAAGTGGGCAGTATCATTCTTGGTAGGCCGTGGTTATTCGACCGGGATGCCATGCTCCATGGCCGGTCGAACACCTGTACCTGCGACCACGCTGGCCAGCGGGTCACCCTCCAACCCGTTCGGCCCAGGAGCCCATCAGTCAGGGGTCCTACTGGCCCTAGTACTCCGAAGCCTTCCGTTCCCGGGCCTAGTACCCCATCCCCAGCTCGGGCTATGACCATTACCTCTGGCCCAGGAGAGCCCTCGACGAGGAGATTGATGATGATTAGCTCCCGGGAAATGGAGCAAGAGCTTAGTCAGGGCTGTCCGGTGTTTGCCATTACAGTCCGAGAGGTGGAGCGGGACTCCGAGGGTGAGCTCCCACCCGAGGTTGTTCCCATTCTGCAGGAGTATGCTGATGTCTTTCCCGATGAGCTTCCCAAGGGACTCCCACCTATGCGGGATATTCAGCATGCCATCGACCTTGTTCCGGGCTCTTCTTTGCCCAACCTTCCTCATTATCGCATGAGTCCCACGGAGCATGCCGAGCTTAAATGGCAGGTCGATGAGTTAGTGCAGAGAGGGTCTGTTCGGGACAGCATGAGTCCATGTGCTGTACCCTCGTTACTCGCCCCGAAGAAGGATGGCACGTGGAGAATGTGCATTGATAGTCGTGCCATCAACAAAATCACCGTGAAGTACAGGTTCCCTATTCCCCGCCTGGATGACATGCTAGACATGATGGTAGGTGCCACTATCTTTTCAAAGATCGATCTTAAGAGTGGCTACCATCAGGTGAGGATTAGGCCAGGTGATGAGTGGAAGACTGCTTTCAAGACCAAGGACGGTCTATATGAGTGGTTGGTCATGCCTTTTGGGTTGACCAATGCCCCTAGCACTTTCATGCGGCTCATGACTCAGGTCCTTCGACCTTTCATTGGAGTCTTTGTAGTGGTGTATTTTGATGATATCCTTATCTATAGTCGCACCACGGGGGCCACTTAGACCACCTTCGGCAGGTCTGTCTACTTCTTCGGCGAGAGCAGTTGTTTGCGAACCCACATAAGTGTGCTTTCATGACACCTCAGCTTACCTTCTTGGGTTTTATTGTGTCTAGTACTGGGGTCTCCGCCGATCCGGAGAAGGTCCGGGCCATTGTTGAGTGGCCAGAACCCCGTACGATTCATGATGTCCGCAGCTTTCATGGTCTTGCGACGTTCTATCATCGCTTTATCCGCGGATTTAGCTCCGTCACCGCCCCGATCACGGATTGCATCCGTAAGGGCACATTTGTATGGACGAAGGCCGCATCTGCCGCCTTCAAGGACATCAAGGAGCGCATGACCCAGACACCTGTCCTTCGATTGCCCGATTTCTCGAAGGTGTTCGAGGTCTCTTGTGATGCGTCGGGTGTTGGGATAGGAGGAGTCTTGAGTCAGGAGTCCCACCCGATCGCATATTTCAGCGAGAAGCTGAATGACGCGAAACTGCGATATTCCACATATGATAAAGAATTCTACGCAGTTGTTCAGGCTCTTAGGCATTGGAGGCACTATCTTTTACATCAGGAGTTTGTCATATACTCCGATCACGAGGCATTGAGGTATCTCCACTCCCAAAAGAAGCTGAACTCGCGTCACAGTCGTTGGGTCGAGTATCTCCAGCAGTTCACCTTAACAAGGTGGCTGATGCCTTGAGTCGGCGAGCATGTTTGCTTACCACCATGAGTGCCGAGGTCATAGGGTTAGAGAAGATGAAGGAGGCCTATGTTGATTGTCCTAACTTCGGTCAGATTTTTACCACTCTTCAGGCCGGACCCTCGAGAGACCTTGATGAGTATGTGCTTCAGGAGGGTTACCTCTTTCGAGGTAGCAGGCTATGTGTTCCCTGAACTTCGGTTCGAGATTTCTTAGTGTGGGAACTACATGCGGGAGGTCTAGCCGGCCACTTTGGTCGGAACAAGACTATTGAGGCAATGGAGCATCGATTTTATTGGCCGAGCTTGAAGCGCGATGTTGCTAACATCGTGGCTCAGTGGACCTGTGCTACGGCCAAGATGAAGAAGCAAAGCTCCGGCCTTTATACGCCTCTTCCCGTGCCTGATGCCCCGTGGCAGGATGTTAGCATGGACTTTGTTTTGGGATTGCCATGTACCTCCAGGAAGCATGATTCGGTCTATGTGGTGGTTGACCGTTTCTCAAAGATGGCCCTCTTTATTCCTTGCTCGAAGACTTCGGATGCTTCGAGGGTAGCCCGCATTTTCCTTACGCATGTGGTGTGCAAGTTCGGGTTGCCTCGCACTATAGTGTCTGACCGTGATGTTATATTCACTTCCTACTTTTGGAAGACACTATGGCATATGATGAGTACTCACCTCAAGTTTTCCACTACATATCATCACCAGACAGATGGTCAGACCGAGGTGGTCAATAGGAGTCTGGGAGACCTTTTGAGGTGTCCTGTTAGGGACCGCATTGGGGATTGGGATCTCATTCTACCCATGGCCGAGTTTGCATATAATGATTCGGTGAATAGGTCTACCGGCATGAGTCCATTTGAGATTGTCACAGGTCGTAGGCCTAGGAAACCAGTTGACCTTGTCCCCATGCCTATCCATGCTAGAGTGTCGGAGTCGGCCGAGTCGTTTGCTAGGCATGTTAGGAGTTTGCATGACGACATCTGTCGTCACATTGAGGCCAGCAATGCACGGTACAAGGAGTTAGCCGATGCCCACCGACACCACCGAGAGTTCCACGAGGGCGAATACGTCATGATCAGGGTAAGACCTGAACGGTTTCCCTCTGGAACCGTTAAGAAGTTGCAAGCTCGTGGAGCCGGTCCCTTTAGAGTGTTGAAACGCGTTGGATCCAATGCGTATGTTGTGGATTTGCCCGAGGAATATGGTATAAGCTCTACCTTCAATGTATCGGATCTTGTTGCATATAGGGACCCAGCGGTGATCCCTAGTGAGCCTTTTGAGCCATCTCCTCCCCTTGAGAGTGATCCCACACCTGAGTGTCCACTTCCACCTCCAGCCCCTTTTTCACGGCAGCGTGAGCATATAGATCGTATACTGGACGAGCAAGTGACAGTTACCAGGAGTGGATCTTACCCGCGCTACCTAGTGCGATGGAGAGGACGGCCCGCTACTGAGGACACATGGATCACAAATGGCGAGTTGCAACGGATCGATCTGGACCTTCTGGAGCGATACAGGAGTGATGTAGACCCTTACTCGACAGGGTCGAGTTTCTCCCACCCGGGGAGAATTGGTGCGGACACCCGAGCAGTTGAGCGGCGCGACACGCCGAGCCACCGGTACCGCACACGGAGCACGACTCGAGCCACCTCAGCGTCCATCTGGCTCGGAGACAGCCTGGAGACTCCGCCTTGAGCCTCCCCATTTATCATATTTAGTTAGACTTCATGTGTGTGTAATTTGTGTTTATTTCATTGAATTCGGTTTGTTATTTTGATTGTAAGAGGGGCTTATGTGTAATTTGGATCCCGTGGGCCCCACGGGCCCCCCAGGCCCCATCCCATTGAGCCACCTCAGCCTAGGGTCCCGTGTGGGGTCAGTCAACCTTCCACATGGAGGCTTCTAGAAGGGTGGGCCAAGTGGGGGACAAGTGGCTTGGAAAGTCCACATTTTGGCCACCCACCCCACCTACCATGTCAAGCTTGTTCCCCCCTAGTCAATGGTGCGCCCCTCCCCTTATTTTTTTATTGTAAATTTTGTGTGTTGGTCACACTCAATCCAGGCCCTTCATTTCCCTTCCTTAGATCCAACGGTGGAGGATAGATTTGAGATGTAACCTATATAAGCTTGTATTTTCCATTTTGATAGAATTAATACCATTTTGAACTTGAAAATTGTTGGAGCATGGCCTAGGCCGCCCCCTTCCTCTCTCCCTCTCCCCCTTGCAGCTGTGAAGGTTGCTTCTTAGTGGTGTGACTCCGCCCTATCAGTTCCGGTCGCCGCCGCCACCGCCACGAGCCGCCATCGCATCACCGCCGAGATCGCCGGAGTTCTGCCTTCATCCGACCACAGCAGCTTCCACGAATTCCCTGTGTCAGCCACGAGCTCAGATCGACCTGGGGATTTTAGGGGATTCTCTAGAGGTGTCAAGCACGTCCCAAAAATTTTGGTTGGTCGTAGAGATCCCATTTGATATTTTTTTATTTTCGTCCAACCTTAAGTTTTAGATCTGTCTGCTTGCTATTTTAACTTCCACCCGCCCTGTGTTTCCAGTGTTCGGACCTATTTCTGATTTTTGTTAGATCTCCCAATTTTAATGGGAATTCTGTCCATCAACCCCACCGTCCCCAAATTGTCTTGAATTTTTGTGAAGCCATCTCATATTTTTTCAAAAATCGATCTCAGAGCTAGCTACAGTGTTGTCCACTTGTTCCCAGATCCGACCACCCTCCAGTAAACAAATCATAACAAATCACCGCCACCTCCAATCAGTCCACAAAAAATATCCCCGTTCTCCTTCTTCAAAATCCCACAAGTTTGATGAAGATCTCGGGATCTGAATCGGCCATCTTCCTCACGGTCAAAGGTA
Organism: Amorphophallus konjac; assembly: GCA_022559845.1. Classification (NCBI taxonomy): domain Eukaryota; kingdom Viridiplantae; phylum Streptophyta; class Magnoliopsida; order Alismatales; family Araceae; genus Amorphophallus; species Amorphophallus konjac. The sequence continues at coordinate 78,219,593 of CM040123.1, read as the reverse complement.
GTCTTCAGGAAACTCACCTGTAGATCTGAGGTTTCGGTTACTGTACAACAGGGACTTATAAATTCAATAAAGTTCTGATCCGACCAGATCCAGCAGATCTCTCTGGGTCTAGATTGAAGCATTTTAAGAGAGCTTTCCAACGATAGCTCATGCGTCCCGATCCGACGTCGGGATTGATCGCAGCGGCCGTTTTCGCCGGAGCGCGCGCTGGAAAACAGCAACCAAAATCCGTGGGTTATTAGTTCAAGAGTTGGGAATCGGGGCCGATCGACCCCCGATCGGTGTTCCCGGCCGACCGCCTTTCGTGGAGGCGGGCCACCAGGGGTTCCCATCACAGTGGGACCCGCCCCCGCAGATCCGGAGGACGGCGCCGTCCGTGGGCCCCGCGGACCCGTAAAAGCTGCCGTTCGGAAAGCACAAAAACGCGGAGTTCGGCACCGCCGGGCGACATCAAGATGCTGCCCGTCAACCCGAGTTGCGTGATTCCCGGACCCCACATGTGACCTTTTACCTCCCTGCGTGGAGTGGGTCGACTTAGTGTATTGCTGTAATCATTGTTAACCGGGAGTCCGTAATTCGGCCGGGGTTGTCTTCGCCACGCCGGGTGCGTGGAGGTAATGGTCCGAACCCCTTGGCGTTCATTTGCTTAGCTAGTATATGGTCTTTGCCGCTGCCGAGAGCGATAGGTACTAGCCCGTGTGTCCATGTCACCACTGTGAGTGTGAGAGTGACCCGTCCCGTGACTCGATCTGAGTCCGGAAGTGAGTCGACTACCCTTGAACTCTGCCGGTTCTTCAACCGCGCACGATCCACGTTTCCCTCGCTTGGGACGATGAGTGAGCTTGCGTTTCTGTTAGCGACGTATAGCCTATAGGAGCTCTCCGTGTCGGGCCTAATGTCTCTCCCATCATGTGTTGATGGTCGTGTCCGCATCTAGAGTTCGAGGTCCATACCACGTTGAGTCGGTCCCCGTGTCCGTCCCGCATCACTGGACCGGTGAGGTTAGAAGGCGGCGGGTGCCAGCGGTGCAGTGGCAGGAGGAGGGTGAGAGGTCACTCCTGGGGCTGCCCGCGGTGCTGGGGCTGCCGACCTCGACCTCGGTGGCATCCGGTGCGCAGGTGGCTGCTCGGTGGCGATCGCGGAGGGGGGGCGGCGCAGGAGGTCGCTAGCGCTCGAGCGAGAGAATGAGAGAGAGAGAGAAACAGAGAGAGGGAGAGATACAAGGAGAAAAATCGAGAAAAAGTAACTGAGAGAGAGAGAGAAAGAACGTAGGGATTTTCTTTTTTTCCTTTTTTTGCCTGAATTTTTTCTTTCTCTATTTTTTTTCTTCCTCTCACCCAAGAGATAAAACTCAACTATTCCTTTTCTCTTTTCCTTTCTTTTTTTTCACTTCTAGTAACCGAGAGAGGAGGAGTGATGATGCCGGTGTCGGGGTTGACGGAGACGCCGTTGTTGGGCTCTGATATCAAATCTGAAGCAGACGGCGTCGGGAGAAGGATCGACGGCAACTCCGATATCACGAACAGGACTGGATAGGTTGCTAACTCGCGCAGCTCGACCTCACGCCGGACGCTCTCACATCGGGCGACACACTCAAACTCACAAAGAGAAAGAGGGAAGGAAACAAGAAGGGGCAAGATGCACCAACGTGATAGCAAGTTTGATTCATTCATATAACATATCATACGTAACACCCTTAGCCCCCTATTTATAGGGAAGGCCATAACATACATACCGTCTAATTTTCATTTATTAGGTTTATACCCAAGTCTAATAGAACAAACTCACCTACCTAACTTTTGACTCTTGGGTTTTAAGAAAATAAAATACACAAAACACACATGTTTATTGACTATGACTAGCCTAATAAGACGAAAGTAAATATACATGTAGGAATACATGTATCTTATATACACACGTAAATATGTACAAGTAAAATACTCAGGATGTTGAGTCTTCGAGTGAGTCTCCGAGCCACAAGCTCGGTGTCGGGACAGTGCGGCGTCGGCTCTGAATAGTGGGTCCAATAGTGGACCCGGTGTCCCCACCGGGATGAACTTAAAAATACCTCGATTTAGGTCCCTAACCTCCTGATCTTTAGTAGGAGAACACGCATGTTCCTGTGCGGTTTGCAGAGGAACAACCACTTCTGGATGCCCTAGTTCTCCGGTTGCTCGACCTCCTATCATGGAATTTGGAGGGGAGTTAGATAAAACTAAAAGGAACAAAATCTTCTAAAGGCTTACCCTTAGATGATGATCCCTTACCTTCGAAATATGCGAGCCAAAAGTAAGGTTTGCGCAGGTCGATGTTCAAACCTATTTATAGAGTTTGGCCTAGGGCTTAAGATTAGATCTAACTTAGAGTCCTAATTTGGGATAGTATCGATCTTCTAGAGTCCTAGACTAAGTTACCATGACAGATAGTATCGAATTGAAGGGATTAGAATGAGAAAAATCCATTTTTCCACGCTTCTCAGACTTGCGTTCACAGACCATGGTAGCAGTCCGATCTGGACCGTTTCGATAAAGAGACGTTTAGATATGCGAGACGTTTAGATATGCGAGCAACCTTCTCATGGCAAAAAGTTATCGTACAAGTAAACATGAAGCTATTTAGCAAACTTTTGGGAAGAATCAGTGTGTTCGGTACGAGGAAGTGGGTGTATCCGTGTATGGGATTTTGTTGAATTTAGGGGTATGAATACAATTAGGAAAAGAAGGGGATTCTCTTAGAATAGCGGTGCAAAAATGAGTTCTAAAGTCAAAAATCCCACCAGAACCCTGTTTTGCTCCCTCCTACCATAAATGGAATGGTAGCACAGAATGGAAGGGCATCGTATTGCTCAGAAAATTATGGATTTCTTGGTATCTTCCATCTCCATCTTCTTCCTCTGCCTTCTGTGATGCTTCTTCCCCGGTTCACCCAATTTTCTGGAGGGAGTGCCCCTCGAAGAGCACAAATTCTACTCTGTTCCACTCTAGTTCACTCTTCAGAGTTCATCGGAAAAGGGCCAAGGTCCCTGATATAGAAAGCGAGAAACGCCTTGCCACTGGAATAGGGTCGTTGAATGTAGAACCAGATTTGCATGTAAGTATTAACCCTGACGACCCAGTAACAGGGTTTATCGGCCCGGTCGACCCGGCCGACCCGATCTCGACTTGAGTCGAGTCAGATCGCTCCCGTCTCGGTACGACTCGGTCCGTCCCATTCTAAAACACCACTACATATATATATATATATATATATACATATATATATATATATATATATATATATATATATATAATATAAAATAATATAATAAAATAGAAAAACACACATTATATATAAAATATAATATTAAAATAATAGACCGACCCGGTGACAACCCACAGCCTGGTCGACCCGGTCCCGACCTGGGTCGAGTCGTACGAGTCAGTGCGAGACGCACCGGGTCGACAAACCCTGCCCAATAATGACTACGCCACGACGTCAGATCCAGGTTTCGAGCGACGTCTAATAATATTTGTCGTCGGAGTGTAGGGTGCGGAAGACGTCTAATCGCAGGCGACAAAACCGTTTAAGCTCTCACATTTCCCAGTTTGGACACAGCGACAGCAGCGAGAAGAAACGGAATACGACTTCAAGGAAAAGAAACCCACTTAAACATGTGTAGAAAAGAGAGAGAGAGAGAGAGAGAGAGAGAGAGAGAGAGAGAGCTATTACACATCAACGTGATTGTTCAAGAATAAACCTCTTCACGAATTTATATATGGCCTCATGAAAAATTTCCTTGTTACACACACCTGCCCCGTCATGACAGTATTATTATGGCAATCAAACCCCGGGCAGTTGTTGGTACACTGGACTCAGATCCGCAGAGCATCACAACAAAACGTATACAAACGGCTATCTATATATATCTCTTCGCTTTGCTTCCACTTTTCCATTGCTGTAGACAGGTTATTGCCAAAAAAAGAATGCTGCACACGGTGTTGTGCACAAGTTTTGGGCCTAGAGAAACCGAGCCGCACTATTTTCAGAAGAAGCCTCCCTCATGCTTGGAAGCTCCTCCCAACAAAAAAGAACGCACGAGCCCGAGTTTCGCATCTGAAAGGTATGGGGTGGGCAAAAGTCCTTACTTAAAAGAGCTCTGCAAGAGCCCAAACTGGAGTGCAATTCTGACAAGTCGGGTTTCAACACTGCAGATCAGCTAATGGGTGTTTCATCTTCACTGTCTCCACTGTCGTCACTGCATGCAAAAAGCATAAATGTAAATATTGTTGACCAAACTGAGAGCCTTCAAGTATACGGGACTTTGGAAGCGCCGTGGGTGGTAAATTAAATTACCTTTTCTCAGCGAGTTTTGATAATCTCCTTGCATCCAAGCCAGTGATATACTTTTGGGCAGCCTGAACATTTTCAGCACCTGTCACGGACGATGAACAGAATATGAACAAACAGTACCGCCCTAGTTTTGCAGTCAGGAAGGCAGAGTGCTTATTTATGAAGAAGACAATATAATATGATTAAAGGCTGTGCTGGGTGCAGCTTCTAAGCGAAAGCACTTTTGAGCTCCCACTGGTTGCCCTTGCTTGCTTTTAGGGAAGGACAATAGATAGGGCCTGGTGGCCATTCATATAATTTTTTAGATATTTTTTTGGCTTCTAATCAAAAGCTACAAATGGAGCCGCCTGTATTGGATAAAAAAGGGGTTGTTATGGAAGGTTGGACTTACGCAACTACCCAAAATCAATTACAACTATGCCCACTCGACATTTTTAAAACATGCCCTGAAATTACCCCCATGGTGCCATGCGTCTCAAAGCAAGATCCATGACAAGGAAATAAAGTACAACCACATTTTCAATTTTGTTCAAGTAATATATTATTCCTTTTCCCCCCTAGCCAGAGAATCACTTTGATCACAAAGAAAGATAATTGTATTTCGGCAGCCCGAAGAAAGCAGGAGAGAAAAATGTAGGATGCATACATACTACCTCTGCAGAGTTGGAAGGCATGCAATGTACATCGTTCTGCTGCAAGTCGAACAGGGGTACTTCCATCTTTTAAACACTCTGCAAGTGCTGGACCTAAAATCGTAAGGTTGACCATGACAGCTGAGGGATTTGCCTGCCGTTGTCAATAGAAAATAACCATTCAGCTCTATTTTTCATGAGCTGCACCTGGAGGTACATAAGCTAATAAGAAGACTGAGGTGTGCACCTTTGCAACTCCTTTCAAACAGTATAAAGATTTCCTCCTAACTTCACTTGACTCATCCTGCATAGCTGATGCTAGAAGTTGGAGAAGTTCTGATGGGTTAATTATGGGCTTTTCTTGTTGCACTACATATAAGATAAGTCTTCCCAATGACTTGGTCGCAGTTTCACGAATAGGGAACTGTTTTGAGATCACCATAAGACATATCAAGTTAAATTCAAGGTTCAACCAATTAAATGGGCATGTCTCTAGCAGTCCATATTTATTTGACTTGGTGATGAAAGAATAATCAAATAGACAAGAAAAATGAACTCATCTCATATTGGTCACATATCATACCTTGTCATCCTTCAACGCAACCTTAAGATGGTCTATAACTGATGGGAGAATTGATGTCGTGCATAACACTGATGGGTTGTGCAAGGACATGGATGCGAATGTAAGTAGTGAGCCATGCCTGACAACCCAGTTAGCAGATGCACTCAAGCTTGAGAGTGTCTCCGTCATGTTCAAGATTTCATCATCTTCCATGTACTACAGAGAAGTAGACAACTCAGACATTAATAGAAAGATGACCCCCCTCCACACACACCCCCCCAAAAAAAGAAACAAATGGAGACAAAAGAAACTAGAAATAAAATAACAAGGAAAGAGAGGTGCAGCTACAGCTGACTGGTGGTTAGGACCCACATCAGCAATATGTAACTATCAAAAATTTGATGAGTGCTTGACCAGAAACAAGAATCAAAAGGTCTCAATGTTCCTCATGTGTTAACAGCCTCTGGTAGCAATGATATGTAAAACATGCTAAGTCTATACAGCACTGAAGATATTCAAATTGACATTCATAAAGATAGATACCTTAGAGATGGCTCCCAAGGCCTTCGCAGCTAAGCTTCGCAGTTCCTCATCATCCAATTGTATAAAATCTTTGATGAGAACACATGCACGAGATCTAACATTGCTGCTGACGCTTTTTCCAGCATGCTTCACAACACCCTTAAGAGCTGTCAACACAGCCTCTTGGATCCCAACATCAGATGCCTGAACACTATATCCTCTTAGAATCAAATTAAAATAGCTCTGGAAATTATATTTACAACATCCATATAGACATATTGATGGGATAAACTTTTATGACAACAATGATGATACACAGGTCTATACCTGCAAAGTACATAAAAGGTCATTAACTAAAGGGTCAACCCGGGAAGTGAGACCACTAAGCTTCCCTAGAGCAAGTGCTGAACTTGATCGAACCGTCCTGCACCAGTAACATATTAACATCACTGGAAGAGAAACTGTGTGCAATCAATCAAATTAGACAAAGCAGCAGATAAGTATATCAACCTTGCATTATCCTGCAGACATTTAATAAATGTAGTTTGAAGCTGCGGAAGAAAAGGTTTAAGCGCCATTCCACCCTTGGTTATGATGATGGACAAGGTCGATAAAATGGCTGCTTTCACTTGCCAAGGGAACCTATCACCTATGATCCGAATAAGAGGACTGCAAGCAACGAGAATGGTCAACAATGAGTGTGATTTGCTTTCAGTTCAGAGACATCAGAATGCAAAGAAGAAATAAATACGCATGCCAACTTGAAAGAAAAAAAATGCTAATAGGGTATTTGGGAGCACCTTTTTTCAAAAGCTCTTTCGACCTAAAAAATTATGCTATGTCAGTTTTTGACTTAATTTTTTAAAATGATGAAAACTGATAACTACCTGTTTGGCAAAAGTGACATAATTTTTAAATTTTGGATAGACTTGTTAGGCAGAAACATTTATGTCTAGAGAAACTTGTTCGCATTACTCAGTCATCGTTATGTCTACAGTAGGAAATGTAGTTATAGAGAGACTAGCAAGATTCTAATCACATAACGGGATGGTAACCTCTCTCTCCCCCCCCCCCCAGCTAAGTACCTCCTCTTTTAATTCCACATTTTTGTCTAGAGAAACTTGTTTGCACTACTCAGTCATCGTTATGTCTACAGTAGGAAATGGAGTTACAGAGAGACTAGTAGGATTCTAATCACATAACTGGATGGTAACCTACCTCTCTCTCTCTTACCAGCGAAGTACCTCCTCTTTTAATTCCAACATCCCTTCCCTCTCCTAGCTAGCCTGGCTAGTATTTTTTCCCTCACCATCTTTCCTGCACATTCCTTGCACACCTTTGAAGAGGACCAACCAGACCCCGCACAAATTTAAATATGCCCAAACAAGCAGGTACCTGCCTCTTCTGCCAAGTCTTGGACCCACTTCGTTCTCACACCAATGCACTTGCAACCTCACAAATGGATTGGAAATGGCAGGGAGATGTGCATGGTTTTGTTCGTCTCCTCTATTTCCCTTTTTTATTTTGGTTCTGCGTGTTAACACAGACTTGGAAGGAAATATATAGGTCTTCAGAGATCTTTAACACAGAGTTGGTTCTGGGTGTCAAATGGAGTCAGAGAGTTCTGTTGTGTCCTTTATAAATTTTATACTCTCCAAAGTAATTGACTCTATTTGCATGGGGGCGGGAGAACTAGCCGGTGTTGCTGCAGGCATGGATGGCAGTGTTGGTTTCGGACTCGGCCGATACGACTCGGTTTCGGACGAAACCGGCCGAAACCCAATGACAAGGTTCAAAAAACATCAAAATAAGTCTAAAAAATCAGAAATAAATTGAAAAAATATAAATAATCACATAAAATTAAAAAATTCATTAGACATGCATTTGACTGTAAAGAAATTGGATTAAGTGCAATAAATATGAAGTAGGATTGAAGTTCAAACATTGAACATGTTAAACTAATATTCTTGAGTACATACTAAGCATGAAGTAGGTTCAAGCAGTACAATAAACTTAATTAGACATGGTAAATGTTACAGAAATTAAATGATCCTTACCTAAATGATGATGCATTAATATGGATAATAACTAGAACCTTCTCTCTCATCGTCTGGCTTTTGATGTTGATACCCATAAGAAGATTGCATGTATTGTGTATATTCACTATAACCAAACAATGAGGTAGCCAAGTCATGTATCCCTCTTTGGATCCCTCTTGGAGTGTAAGGTTGTTGGCTTGATTCGAATCTAGAATCAGCGTAAGAATCTTGAGGATGAGAAGAGGAACTGGATGGAACTGGAATTCTGGTTCATGACCCCACCCATAAATGGCTGCTTCCTATTGGCCACCTCCGTAACCTGATGAATGTCTATATTGGCTCTGTGAATCATATCCTCGCTCACTATGACTGCCTCATCGGCCTGTGTCTGCGTGGAAGGAGGAAGTACCACCAGTAGTGCCATCGCCCGTAGTAGCACTTGCAGTTGCACCGGGATGATCATCATCATCATCACCATCATCATCATCAAAACCATGAGAAACCAGTCGCATTTTAGCCTTTGGGGATGCTTTTTTCTGTTTGGGTGTGATTTTTTCAGTCATCTTTGACATGAATCATTTTTCCCTTGGCGTGTGCCTCACATAAATCTGCTTCAACTGCTCAATTGTCGAGTCCTCTCGAGCAACAGCACCAGTCCTCTCAAACATCCCATGCACTGATGTACTTCTTCTTAAGGATGGAGGTGACTTGACCATTCTAGGAGTGACTGACCTGCTATCTGATTCTGAGTGTCTAGCTCGCTCGGTTTCAGGCTACTCCTCAGTGTCATGAACAAACAAAGCAGGGTCCCTTCTCTGGTGCGCATGAGTCTCTCTAGCCCTCTTTGTTGCTCTTTTGAATTCTGGATCTCTTAGCTCATCTTCATCTAGTATGTCCTCTGCCCATGTTCTATCATCAACATCAAAAACGGGCTCATCAACCTACTCTCGTGTCTCCACCCAAGACGACAAGGGATTGTCATCATCAAATAAAGCGTCCACATCAATTTCTGGAGTTGCATCCTCTGCGACGCGTTTGTCCCTCAACTGTTGTCTTAACTTCATGTTTTTTATTCTCAGTCTCATATTGTAGTGGCAGTAAACCAATTTTTCTAACCGCTCAGCCTTTAGCCGATTGCGAACTTTGAGTGTATAAGATTGAACGTGCTCCAATTTCTTTCACATTGGCTTGCCGATGTTGTTTAACTGAGCACCCTAATTACAATGAAAGCCAATGTATTATTGCTCACATCTCAGTTGTTTACCATTATCCACCGGTCAGCTGTTTCACCAACCATAAACAAATAAATGTAAGATGTACTAATACATATTAAGGTTAAGAAAGCACAAAAATAAAATATATCTGGGCTCACTCTTCCCACAGCGTATTGCATTGGGAGTCAGAATATGTCCCAATCCTCATTCTATAATAGTTCATCTACAAAGATAAAGTAATAGATTAACATAATGACTTAAGTAAATTCTATACCTCTTATTGATAAAATCAATAAAGGCCAACCTCTACTTCGGCCTGAAGTCTCTTTTCTGGTGTCCTCGATAAACGACCAATGACTTTTAAAGTGCCTTGAAACACTTCGCTATCAACATGTGCATTGGCATCGTACATAAATCGAGGGTTGAGGAAATAACTTGCATTTGTGTATAGTTAACTAAATGTTAGATATAAAATAACCTAGGGCGAGTTTGATAAATGGTTAAAGTCGACAGGGATGAGATATCCCTGGGCAGGTGACTTGTTCAAAGTAAGAGACGGAATCACTCACCAGCTGCATGTAAGTCATGGTGTAATGTGTTGTCCCATCTCTGGTCAATAATTTTCCACCATTTTGCATATTCTCTGTGAAGGGAATCCTACAACTCTAATTTGGCACGGTCCATAGCCTCGTACAGATATCCCATATCATTCTTCTCATCGCCATCCACCATTCTTAGAACATTCACGAGGGGTGTGACTACTTTCATGTACCGTGAGACCCTGCCCCAGAATTTTTTATCTTCCACGATGTGGCAGACATCCAAATATTCCATTTGAGGATCAACATTAGACTTGTCGATGTATTCCCGCAGGGTATTGTGGTACATGAAAGTTTTCAGCTCATTCTTATACCTGTGCAAAGAAATGAAATTTGAATCAAATACAGATCACATCTATAAGGATAAAGTAGAAAGAATTGAGCTCGTTCTTATACCTGTGCAAAGACTCCAAAGAAATGAAATTCGAAGTAAATCTGGTTGGCCCTGCACTGATGATATCTCACCACCCACTCGCATGCTCCCTGAACATATTCAATATCTTAGGATGGCCATAAATATACTGAGTGATTTTTTTTGCCTTGTCAATTGTCTTCTTCACATTATTTTCCTTCCCTATGTCTTCAAGTATCAGATCCAAACAATGTGCTGTACATGGGAGCCAATATAAATGCATGTGCTTCTACATCAATTTCTTCCCTGCAGCCTTATAACTGGCTTCATTATCAATCACTACTTGGACAACATTGTCCTCTCCAATTTGGTCTACCATCTTATCCATCAAACTAAACAAATAATTGACATTTTTTTCATAATTTGATGCATCTACAGATTTAACAAATACTGTATCTTCGATGCAATAAAGTAAAAGGTTAATCATGGATTTCTTCGTGGTATCAGTCCAACCATCACACATGATGGTGCATCCTCTCTCCATCCATATACGCTAGAAGCTTTCGACCCACTGATGGAGCTCCTCAACCTCTCCCTCAAAGCCACGCCCGTATATGTCTCGACGTGACAGGGCCTTCAAGCCAGGGCCATCATCTGCTATGGCATCTAGTATAGGTTGAAAATATTCGCTTTCAGCTACATATGCAGGGACACCTACATGGAAAAATCATTTGCAGATACTTTTAAATGCATGCCCTGCAACTTCTGTAGATTTTTTTACCTCTCTCAATGCTTGCTTGATTTTAGGTTGTGTAACATGAGGCCTTCTGTGCAGATAACTGTCCATGGGGCCTGCTCTCTGCGGGGCACCACCAATGTCAGGATGTCGTGCAACTGTACTGGAGTAGGTCTCTGAACCTATGGGTGCCTTCCTTCGAGCGACTTGTTCATGCTCTATTGCTTCAGTCAGCTCTGGATCTGAATCCTCAGTGCCTTTCTCATCATCATCCCTCCTTCCCCTTCTGCCCGAAATCTCCTCAGCAATTTCAGCCTCATCTTCAGCCCTTTGTTGCATCCTCTCTTTTTTGCCCAGAAGGCACTGGCACATTTCTTCTTGGACCTCTCGGGGACATCTGTCACATTGTCTCACCTCTCCTCTTACCCCTGCCAAATGTTACTTTCCTCTAGTAATTCCACCATGTATCTCCTTACCACAATAATTGCATTTCACTTTTCTTCTCCTAGCATCAACTAAGGAGGTGGGCCCACCCCGGATCCTCCTGCCCTTGCTGCTCCTGACTTTGTTCACGTCTAGGCATGATGCTACATTAAGACAGTCAAAGACAAATAGTTGTAGGTACAATGAAAAATTAGGGCTTAATTATCAATTAAACCCTAATCACCCTTCATAAAATTTAATTACTAGCATACTCCCATCCCAAATTCTTCAATGAAGCTTAATTGAGCTTCAATTGAGCCTAAGTAAACCGAATTAGAGAAAAACCCCAATTTAAGGAAGTAATTAGGGCTTAATTATCAATTAACCCTTAATCACCCTTCATAAAAATTAATTACCAGTATGCTCTCACCCCAAATTCTTCAATGGAGCTTAATTGAGCTTCAATTGAGCCTAAGTAAACCGAATTAGAGAAAAACCCCAATTTTAAAGAACTATTTAGGGCTTAATTATCAATTAACCCTTAATCACCCTTCATAAAAATTAATTACCAGCATGCTCAGACCCCAAATTCTTCAATGAAGCTTAATTGAGCTTCAATTGAGACTAAGTAAACCGAATTAGATAAAAGCCCCAATTTTAAAGAACTAATTAGGCCTTAATTATCAATTAACCCTTAATCACCCTTCATAAAAATTAATTACCAGCATGCTCCCACCCCAAATTCTTCAATAAAGCTTAATTTAGCTTCAATTGAGCCTAAGTGAACCGAATTAGACAAAAGCCCCAATTTTAAGGAACTAATTAGGGTTTAATTTGAAGTCTTAACATATTTCATGGTTTAAAATTAACCTACAACTGAAAAACTAAACTACAACAAAAAACCCTAGACCCAACCAAAAAAACACAAAACAAAACAAACAAACCCCAAATTTACCTCAAGAAAACAACCTCTACACAGCAGCAGCAGCAACACAGTAGCAGCACAGCAGCAGCAGCAGCACCTGCAGCACAACAACAGCAGCACAGCACACAAGCAGCAACAGCACCCTTTCTCCCTCAGATCTGAGGGAGAACACGAAGTGAACTCCCCTTTAAGGAGAGTTCACGTGGGTTTCGGCCAAAACCGTTCGGTTTCGGGCCGAAACCGTCCAGTTTCGGGTCGAAACCGTCCGATTTCGAACCGAAACATGTAAGTTTCGGGCGAAACCGATACCGGTTTCACTCGAAACCATTAAAACTATTTTTTTTAAGTTTCAGACCTGCTACAGTGAGCAGGTCCGGTATCGTGTCGGTTACGGCCGAAACCGATACGTTTCGGCCGATACTGCCAACCATGGCTGCAGGGAGGGGGGGGGAACTGTCAGTGTTGCTGTAGGGAGGGCGGGGGGCAACTGCTGGCGTTGCAGGGAGGGGAGGGAGAAGCCGCCGGCGTTGCAAGGAGGGCAAGGGGGGCCATCTGCCGACATTGCAAGGAGGGCGGGGTGGGGGGGTGGTGGGAGGGTGGGGGGCATCCACCAGTGTTGCAAGGAGAGTGGGGGCACTATCCATCGCCGAGGGGGGGGTGTGATGGTTGCAGGAGGGTGGGGCACCAGCCGCCATCGTTGAAGGAAGAAGACGATAGAGGAAAGAGGGAGGAAGAACTGGAGAAGAGCCTCATGAGGGAGTCCAAGCCGTGCGCAAGCATCGTGCGTTGTTTTCTCAAGAGAAAAAAAAAGTAAATGATGTTTTCATTTTGGGAGAAGCTATCAAAGGATTGGATTTCATCGTAAGAAAATAGGAGAAGGCTTACCAAATGGGTCTTAGTGGGGTTCTTATGCCTAAATTTTATTTTGAGAGAGAATAGATAAAAAAGAGCAACCAAACACCCTATAAAGCATCCATTATTCCATATACAAGCTTTAGCGTCCATAAGACGGTTAGCAGTTGCCACCATGGTTTGCCATCTCTTACGAGAGGTCAGAGATCTCTCCGTCTCTCCAAAGGTCGCGAGAAACGAAGCCCTCGAGACCAAGATCTTCTCCCCCCTCCGTTCCTCCTTCCTCTCTCCCTCTCTCTCTCTCTGTCTCTCCCCCTCCCCCGAACTCTCTATGTATCTCCCTCTGTGACGCTCTCCCTTGGACTCTCTTACCCTCTCTCTCTCTCCCTCCCTCCCTCTCTCTCTCTCTCCCCCCGTCTCCCCCTTCTCTCTATCTGAGAGAGAGGGAGACAAAGAGGGGGGAAGATAGAGATACATGTACCATTTTTGATGATTTTTGAGGTATTATTCAGTTTGTGATTCATGTACCATTTTATATATATCTTTTTGGTAACTTTTGATGTATATTAACAATGGTGCATGTGAATGGATTTGTTATTATTTTCATTACTCTTTATTTTGTAAAATTGAGTTGTCAATTAGAAAAACATGTTTGTGAAATTGAGTGGTTAGTAGAAAAAAAATTAACATTTTTCTTAGAAATAGGCTATATATATAAAAAAATTGAAATCATTGAACCTGATCTCCCGACATTTTTTTTCGAAATCTCTCCAAGATCTCCTCTTCTGCCTTTCCGAGATAGAACCGATATTCAAGATGAAAAACCTTGGTTGCCATGTTAATAAATGACTGTGGTAACATGAAATCCAGGTGAAAGCCTCCCGAGATGGAAATAGGGATCAAACCTTGTACCTTTTCATATCATGTTGTCATATGGGCAAAGAAATACAATAGCTACTTAAGGCTTCATTAACATTATGATTGAGAATATATATGGCTGACAGGGAAGGGGAATTTTCTCTAAAAGAATACAAGTGGGACAAGCTTGTGACTAAGCAACTTGGAAGTGGAATGGGTACCCCAGGCTACCAGATTCCCTGCCTAGACTTGAGTCACAGTCCAACCATATGGAGTTAGGCTAGATTGTTTTGATTGTTAAAAATAAGAGTCGGCAAGGCTTAAATTTATTCCACATTAGATAAAAGATTTTCTTCCAGGATATTACTGAAGTTCAAGATGCATGTCCATTTGATCAGCTCGTGTAGTCAACTGATGAGAGGTAGAATTATAAATGTCTCTCATCTGATGTCATCCTGAAAATGCCAGTTACATTCCTGTCAGACTCTTCTCCAATCACCTAGTGGAAGGTATTTTGCCCACTGAGAAAGATAAAAGCTTGAAGCTGATGTTTTCAGCAATGCCGAGGATTTTCTTTCAAGATGGATAACCCACAGTTAATTAAAAAGATCAAAAAGCCTACTAAAAAGATACACATCAAATCTCCAACCCTCCCTGCATCAAGACAATAGAAAGGGACATGTTTCAGAAAAATAAAGCACCCTAAGGTCCATAGATGAAAGAAAATCTTGTCGATTCTCAATTTACACAAAAAATGCACTTTCCGTGCTCAGTGTCATTTTTTTTGAAGATGGGTGGTACCACAACTGTATTAAGTTTAAAAATAATGGGATGTACTAGTCAACGTGCTCCCAAAAGATCCCTATACAAAAAACTCCACATCAAGGCAGTGCATTCCTCTCTAACACCCCAACAAAAGGAAAAGAGGAGTTGTGTGACTCCACTTTACATAAATGTTCCGCCCATTCCCTCACTCTGTCACAAATAAAAGATACAAGCTTGTCCTCAATTCTTGCTATACTTCTAAAAATTATGTTAAACCCTTCTCTCCATGGAGTCCATGGTGTGGCATGGAGAACGAGCCACCATATCTGACTATCTCCCTTAAGAGTCCATGTCTTGTGCTAGTTGCCAAGCAATTGTTGCACGCTCTCTTGGGGACAAACAGTGCACTAGATCATACTAGCGATCTTAGTCCATACTTCCCTTGTAAATGAACATCTTGTGAAGAGGTGATTCAAGTTTTCCTCCCCATCTCCGCATAGCCAGCAAAAAGTGGGTATGCCCTATAGGAAAGGAGCAATCCTATCACAGGTGGGCAGCCGGCCATGTGATATCCTCCAAATCAACAACTTCACTTTAAGAGGGCTCTTGGGAGTCCAAATCTGCAAGCCCAGGCGGTGTCGCATTCCTCCATCTGAGATGAGAGGTAAGTTGACCTAACTGAAAAGCATCCCTCCCCCCACCTCCACCACCACGTGTCGACTTTTCTTGGCACGAGTGTAATCTAGGAGAAACAGGAGGAGTCCTTCTAACTGGTCCATCTCATCTGGCCTGAGATTCCTCCTAAATGTTGGTGCCCATGTTCCCCCCGAAAGTTGTGCCAAAGGTGTAAGCCATCGATGCAAGAGATGCAGCTAATATCACAACAAGCTTAAGAAATGCTGCCTCCAAGGTGAAATCTGCGCACCATCTATCCTTCCAGAATTGGCACTTCTATCTACTGCCTAGCCGAACCTGCACACTTGAGTTGATGATGCCCTCGCATTGAAGGATGCCTATCCAAATGGGTGAGATATAGTGTGTAGATGTCGGGGTCAAGTCCCAATCCCTGACTCTACGATACTACCTCTACTTGACAACTTATAGCCATAGTCCACTATCATCAGCTCCAAGTTTCCACAGTCATATACATAAGAGGGCCAAGTTGAAATCTCTAATGTTCTTGATGCCCACACCTCCTACGTCTTTACTCTTCCAGACTCTACCCTACGAGATATCATGCCAGCCTCTGCAATTGTGCCAGAAGAATCATGCTTGAATAAACTCCAATTTCTTGGCCACCATCTTCGAGATCCAGAAGATACAAGTAATATATGGGGAGACTGTCCAACACTGATTTGCATAGCACCATCCTCTCCCCGTAGGATAGAAGCCTCGTCTTCCACCTTGCTAGCCTTGACTAGTACCCATGCACCACACTTTGCCAATCACTGCAATGTAAAGCCCCTAGAGATAGTGGGAGGCCCAAATAGGAGAAAGGAAAATCTCCTACATGATAGCTGAATGTGAATGCTACTCTCCTGAGGGATCTTTCCTCCATATTCATGCAAGCAATGCGGCTCATGTTGAAATTCACCTTTAATCTACTGACTTCCTCTAGCAGCTCCAGCATCAACTGGCAACAAAAAGTTGGCTCCTATTCGCCACTAGGAATAGGATGTATTGTTAGCATACTGTAGATGGCTAATGCTAACGCTCCGTGCTCAGTCTCATACCATACTTCCCTAACATGTAACGACCCCTAAATGCTTTGAAGAAAGAATGCTAAGCTCGAGGAGCTTGTCTAGAAACCCAATTTTGCCTCACACCAAATTATCTTAAGAGTTGTTATTTTTTCAAACCATCTTATGCCAGCAAAAAAAAACACACACACACACACTATATAACCCCATCTCCTTTTTCACTTTGATGCAAAGAAATTGGCTTTATGGTGAAACCCAGGTGAGAAGAAGTGGAGAAACTCCAGCCCACAGGACAATCACCCCTGGTAGAATCAAATTCAAGGTCTCCGGCTTACCAGCCAGAATCACCCTGACCATTCAGCCATGGGATCACCCCCATCTTCCCTCCTCCAAATTCTTCTTTTCACACACTGACACCCAGGACATCTTCTGTCATTTGCAAATGGACTAAACTGACACTGACCCAAAGTTTTAGAAGGTAGCCTGCGCAAGCAGGCGGGATCTTCCCAAAACCATAACTTTTTTTTCCTATTCCATAACTTGTATCCCATTAAAGAGTTGCAAAAGTCTGCATTTTCCAAGATGTTTTTCCAAGAAAGAGATAAGGTTCCTTATGGGTGCAATACCAGAAGCATTCAAATCCTGGAGTATCTCCTTCACATCTTTGCTCCATACCACTACATCTTCATCTCCAATCTTCCACAGATATTTGGAAAATTGAGCCCCGTTAAAAACCTTTTCCTTGACAATCTGATTCCCACCCACTCAAAAAGAAGACTCCATTTCCATTTAAACGATGCAAACCTTTATGTTCCAACCCCAGTCCAGAAAAGATCTTTTAATAGGTTCAATGCATCTCAGAAAAAGTTAAGGTGTTTAAATACAGAAAGGATAAGTAGACAGATTTTTCTGTCATAAAATACACTTGCCCTTTATCTTTTTCCAACCTTCCAGTAAAAGGTATAAGCACATTATCAAGGCATTCCCATCAGCTCCCTGACATTTTTTTTTCTGAAACAAGCAAAGCTAGATATTTGATAAGAGACTACTTGATCCACAGCCCAGCAGACAGTCGTAGCTAAATATTTATCTCTGTCAGTCAACACCTGAGTACTGATACTATTGTCAGACAAAATTGTCAATAATATGACACAGATTTGATGTAGTATGTTTTATTTCACCCTACTCTGTTCTCCTAAAAAGATATCAAACTTGCTGGGTTTACCACTTTAGTCGGACTGCAGGAGAGACTTTTATGTTCTTGTCTGAACATTTGTTTATTTTCATCTACAATACAGTGTGTCCCTTTTGCGATAGAATTTAGCACCTACCAAAAAAGTGAAACGGGCAATGCAAAACAAGATATTGCACATAAAAGTGTTAGGTGAACTCAACCTTCCAAAAAAGTGTTTGATGAACACAAGATATGAGGCTATGAATAGGCTCTTAGTGACTGACATTGTGAATACATCAGACAACAAAGAATGCAGTCCCACCAAAGTGGTCTGATGTTGCACAGAAAAGTGAGCCTATTCATGAGGTTACAGAAAGCTTTTGTGAAATATGAGATATCAGAAAATCAAAACTCATGCATTGGCTCTTAGTGAATCAGAGAATTTGCACATATGAAAGAGGTCAGCTACATAATTAAACTTCATTGACAATGCTAGCAAAGATAGAGGGAAATGGAGCAAGTCCATTGATATCCTTTCGGAACCAAACCCTAGCAAATTTAAAGCATTAGGACAAAACACATACCCAGTTATAGGAACAACAAACTCCTTCAGTGTTTGTTCACTAGTCACATCAATCAACTCTCCCAGGCCCTGTGCTGCTTGTTCCCTTGTTTCAGCTGAACCACTAATTAGACCCTACATGCATGAGATATGTCAATGTATTACATATATCATTAATTCCATTCTACTCAAGAAAAAAGCAAATCATAATGCAAAGTTAACTGCCATGCAAACAGCACACAGAAATCAGTCATGGGGTTGATTCCCCCAACCCCACCCCCCGAGCCAACACTCCTATATATGTATATATATGTTCAGGAGGACGACTAGCTGAGCAATGCACAAACAATGAAAAATCACATTCTTTGTAGACATTAGACAATAGTTCATGTATGTATTTTCATCCCTCTCTTTATGCTCAGAAACAAAAATTGCTTCCACACTCTAGTTGGATTCATCCATGAAATGCAATAGGCAATTATGTGAGTGTTCTTATATTACATTTAGTGTGGCTCATTTATCAGATAATCAAGCTTGGGGCAACTAAATGAGACAAGCATCATGCAGAGCTTGGCACATTAGACTTGTGAACAGGTACACAATGAAAATATTATAGAAGATATACACAGACAGTGTATGCATGATTTTCTTTTTATGATACAAAATATCAATGCTCCATCCAGCTTGGTAAGCCTTGTCCAGGCTGGAAAAGCTCTAAGCAGCTCAATTTAGTTCAATATAATGTGTTTGAGCCCCAAAGATTAGAACGCAAGCCAAGCTTGAGCTGTTGTATTTTCACATCATCTAGAGCTTGAGCTTGCAAAAGGTTTGCTGGGTTTTCTTCACACATCTGGCCAACCAACAGGATGTATACCTTGCAAGCCTGGGTCCAAGAAGTAGGTTAGAAAGCTTAAGAAGAAGAGGAAAAGAATTGAGAAGTTAAGCTTTAATCTTCTAGATGCCATAATCCTTAAGAAAATATAACAATGAGGAGATATATACAAACAATGACCTGGAGAAAGGAGAATACTGATCAAAATTATGCTGCCACTAAATATGTGTAACTAAGGTAGATGCAGAGCAAATTATAACTGTGTAGCTTCCGGGCAAAGAAAGCTTAAATCTCAAACAAGAATTTGTACATAATCGTCACTACTAATTTGCTGCAATGGGGCTGAACCAGCAAGAGTTGTCAAGGAGACGAAATGCACGGAAGCATGGTCTAAAAAATTGGCCGGTTCGCACCAGAACCAACCTGGACCGGTCCAGTTCCGGTGGCCAGTTCTGGCCAAAACAAGCCTCAAAACTGGAACTGGAACAGGCCTGGACCAGTCCGGCTCCTGAAACCAGTTTTCTTAAACCTTGCAGGGAACACCATTGTCAAAGCTAAGCAGGATGAAAGACTGACTGACGCTCAATTATCTTGACAGCTAACAATGCAGCAGGCCACTTCCATCCCCAAGCATAAGAGAAGGCACCCACCCGCATCTTCCCCGGCACCCAAATAAAAAGGGAAATCAGGAAGAGGAAAAGTTTTATTAGAAACTTTGGTCATTCGTAGTTGCAATTGAGAACTAACTCAAGCATGATAGAGAAGTGCTACATTACAATAGGGAGGCCAGAACAACATGAAGAAAGATATATATGCAATTAGCTTTCTTGCAAGGGCAATGCCAGCATACTAGAAAATAGACATGGCCAAATTAAGATTCCAATAAGCCTAGAAACCAAACAGCGAACATGAGTTTAACTAAACAGCATTTCAAGATATCTTTACGAAACTAGATATCCCTCCCTCCCACACTCCAAAGCTGTCAAATTCAAAGGTTTGGATGAGTTGAACTAAAAGTAGCATTTGAAGGGTGAAAACATCTCTTCAAAACATACATCTCGTTTCAGTAAGACTTCGAAATGCAAGATTCAAAAGGAAGATATACTAGACATGAAACACAGAATCCAAAGGAAGAGGAAAATGCTTAGATTGTTCGGTCATAATAAAGACTAGTTTCAAGATGGTTCAACAAGTTAAGATTTAAATGATAGTGGTGAGACCAAACTTATAATAATTCTCCATATTGAACACATTTCTTGATAAGAATGAATGCCAGAGGTAAGATTGGAGCAGTTGATTCAACAGTTCAAGACTAATCTCATGACTGCATTCTTTCCAGTATGCTATGTCTTCATTCTTTCCAGTATGCTGTCTTTACATTTACTTTGGTGTTCATCACACCTTCATTTTTTTTCCTATTATACTTTTTTGTTCCCTTTTGCTCCTTTTCTTTTCCACTTTGACCTTTTTGTTTACATTATATTCACTTGCTTATCCTTTATGGCACATTGGCATTTGTAGATTTAACCATCACCAACAAATATTAACCAGGTCCTTACATCAATGAAATTTTATCCTGTTAGCCACCAATTTGCACCATCACCTTTTCAGAATTAAAAATGAAGTGCTGGTCATGGGATTGTCTTTGACTATTCTCTCACAAAGATTGCACATAATCAAGAAAAGGCAATGAGCATACAATTAAAATTAACAGTAATAGCATTAACAACTACAGCATTCTCATCCGTCATGGACACCATCAAGTGGCCAGCAGTATCCTATGGCTGTTTTCCTTTTACATCATCCTCATCTAGTCCATACTTTCTCTGATGTAAAAGATACCTCCATTAAAGTAATAAAGTAGACTCTTACTGTCTTCAAAACAAATACCAAGTCTCAAAACATTAAAGCATGGAGGAAATATAAGTTGCATGAAAGGTCACAAGAACATTAGAATACAACAGCATTACCAATGTCAAAATATAAGAGAAAATGAACCGAGAAACATGCTTCAGTGACAAAATCATACCAAGAAAAAAGTCCGGGGTACAGTGAGATATTGTGTAAGCAAAAGTTTCTGGCAACTAATTGGGGTGTTTTGTGTAGGCACAAATCATACAAAAATTAATGTAGGACAACAGTACTTCAAAATCAAAATCTATGCTAGTTAATAGTTGGCTGAAGGTCTACACACCTGAAGAAAGATAGGAAGCAGCGGTTGGAGAGCTTTTGGAAGACAGAATCCAGGTATGAGAACAGATCCTCCCTGCATATTCCATGGATTAGATACATGGTTTCCCGCTGCAAAAACATTAATTAAAAAAAACTGAAATGGGAGGTAAGATAACTTCTCATTTCAATTAGCATGCTCAAAGGCAAGGTATAATCTCTTGCTAAAACCAAGTATCACACTCAGGTACCTTTCTTTTTCTCCGCTCCTTGTCTCTCGCAGTAGAGACAGCATCACGGACCAATTTAATATATGAAGGAAGAACTTCCTTAGGAAGAGAGCCTACAACTCTTCCTAAAGCTTCCCAGGATGCCTGATCATTAGATGTGAAGTTCAGAAAATAAATAATAACAAATAACCTGAAAAGACAAATGTCTTCCTCGTGAATACCAAAATAGTAGCTGGATCATTGTCACTTAATAAAGTAATCAATGTAGAGATCATATTTGGAGCCTCGTCAACCAAATGCAATTTACTGTACTTGAAGAAGTGTCCTATAAGGTAGGAAGATCCCCTTCTCATCAATGCCTGACAAAAAGATGGAATATATTCATTATTATGTAAAAAGAAATGAAAAAAATAATGCACATTTGGAGTAGCGGAGTGGAACATAACCTGGTTGTCAGTGACACCTCTTAGGAGTTCTGAGATCAAGGACCCAATGCCCTCCTCATCAATGACCAAGACAACAGTCTCTGCAGCCTTCTTAGCTAAGTGTTGCACATCCTAGTATTCAAACAAAAAGTTACATCACCAAGCCGAACTGTAATGCTGATAAGATCCCATAAAAACCTTCACTACGAACAAACAAATTTTAAGGTAGTTATGTATTTGCCCAACTGTGAAAGATTGTGCAGTGAACACATCTCCAACAAATTTTCCATGATAGTTTTTAGAGGAATCACAGAATGCGTGGAAGAAAAGATTTTCTACCATTTCACTATCATAGATGACATACCGAATTTGGGTTGGTCTGACACAAGGATGACAGTCGGCCATGGAGTCCCATACAGATTGGGTGAAGTTTCATTACAATCAAAAACAAGTTGCACTATACAATTGGTCAAGTGCTGAATGGATTTCACATCAAAATGCCAAGTAATTCCCCTGGTCACATCCCCTCCATCAGCAGCAATTGAATTCAAAGGTCACTCATCAATCATCATAATAACCCTATCCAACTCTACGTGCATTCCATCTTCAAATCTGTTCACAAAGTTATGCGAATTAAAAGCTTACTATTATAAGGATAATTAATTAGTTTATGAACTGCGACATGACTTTTGATACTGTTTATGGCTATTTTGCTTAAGAGATTACTTCCCCGTGACAAGGATGGATCAAGGATGGCGGTCTCGATATCGGACTCGGTCAAGGATGGCGGTCTCGATATCGGACTCGGTTTCGGCCGAGTCCGATACCGAAACCGTCCGGTTTCGGTTTCGGCCGAAACCGGCCGAAACCCATTGAAAAGCTTAAAAAAAAATCAAAATAAGTCTACAAAATCAGAAATATTTCAGAAAAATATGAATAATCACATAAAAATCAAAAAATTCATTAGACATGCATTTGATTGTAAAGAAATTAGATTAAGTGCAATAAACATGAAGTAGACATTGAAATTCAAACATTGAACATGTTAAACTAATATTCTTGAGTACATACTAAGCATAAAGTAGATTCAAGCATTACAATAAACCTAATTAGGCACAGTAAATGTTACGGAAATTAAATGATCTTTACCTAAATGAAGAGGCACTAATATGGGTAATAACTAGAACCTTCTCCCTCATCGTCTGGCTTTTCATGTTCATACCCATAAGAAGGATGCATGTATGATCTATATTCACTATAACTGAACAATGAGGTAGCCAAGTCCTGCATCCCTCTTTGGATCCCTCTTGGAGTGTTTGGTTGACTTGAGCCGAATCCAGTATCAACATAAGAATCTTGAGGATGAGAAGAGGAACTGGTCGGATATGGATGGAACTGGAATGATGGTTCATAACCCCACGACCCATAAATCGTTGCCTCCTGTTGGCCACCTCCATAACCTGGTTGATGCCCATATTGACTCTGTGACTCATGTCCTCCCTCACCCTGACTGTATCCTCTGCCTGTGTCTGCGTGGAAGGAGGAAGGACCACCATCATCCCCACCGCCAGTAGTAGCACCTGTGTCTGCGTGGAAGAAGGAAGGACCACCAGCATCCCCACCGCCAGTAGTAGCACCTACATCACCTATAGCACCTGCAGCCTCCAGTTGCCTTTTGGCCTTTGGGGATGCTTTTTCCTGTGCCGGTGTGCTTTCTTCTTCCACCCTTGACATGAATCCTGTTCCCCTTGGTGTGTGCCTCAAATAAATCTGCTTCAACTGCTCAATTGCCGGGTCGTCTCGACCAGCAGCATTTGTTCTCTCAGTTTGCCCATGCACTAATGTACTTCTTCTAAAGGATGTATGTGCCTTGCCCATTCTAGGAGTGACTGGCCTGCTATCTGAGTCTGAGTGTCTAGCTGGCTGAAAATCATGCTGCTCCTCAGTGTCCTTAACAACCCTAGACATGTGCGCATGAGTATCTCTGGTGAATTTAGGATCTCTTGGCTCATCTTCATCTAGTATGCCCTCTGCCCATCTTCTATCATCATCATCAAAAACAGGCCCATCAACCTGCTCTCGTGTCTCCACCCAAGACTGCAACGGATTCTCATCATCAAATAAGGCATCCACATCAATTTCTGCGGCGGCATCCTCGGCGACGCGTTTGTCTCGCAGCTGTTGTCTCAACCTCATATTCTTTATTCTCAACCTCATATTGTAGTGGCAGTACACTAATTTCTCTAACCGTTCAGCCTTTAGCCGATTGCGAACCTTCGAGTGTATAAGGCTGAACGTGCTCTAATTTCTTTCACATTGGCTTGCCGATGTTGTTTGACTGAGCACCCTAACTGCAATGAAAGCCAATGCATTGCTGCCCACATCTCGGTTGTTCACCATTATCCACCAGTCAGCTGTTCCACCAACCATAAACAAATGCATATAAGTTGTAGAAATATATATTAAGGTTAAGAAATCCAAAAAATAAAATATACCTGGGCTCACTCTTCCCACAACGTATTGCAATTGGGAGTCAGCGTATGTCCCAGTCCTCATTCTATAATGGTTCATCTACAAACATAAAGTAATAGATTAACATAACTACTTAAATAAATTCTATACATGTTATTGATAAAATCAAATAAAGCCGAACCTCTACTTCGGCCTGAAGTCTCTTTTCTGGATTTCTCGATAAACGACCAATGACTTTTAAAGTCCCTTGAAGCACCTCGCCATCAACATGTGCATCGGCACCGTACATAAATCGAGGGTTGAGGAAATAACCTGCATTTGTGTATAATTAACTAAATAAAATTTATAAAATAACATAAAGGCATTACCCCAATTTCAGTACAATTAATCACTCACCAGCTGCATGCAAGTCGTGGTGTAATGTGTTGTCCCATCTCTGGTAAATAATTTTCCACCATTTGCATAATGTCTGGGAAGGGAATGCTGCAACTCCAATTTGGCACGGTCCATGGTCTCGTACAGATAGCCCATATCATTCTTCTCATCGCCATCCACCATTCTTAGGACCTTCACGAGGGGTGTGACTACTTTCAAGTACCGTGACACCCTGTCCCAGAATTTGTTGTCGTCCACGACGTGGCAGACATCCAAATAATCCATCTGTGCATCAACATTGCCCTTGTCAATGTATTCCCGCAGGGCATTGTGGTACATGAAAGCTTTCAGCTCATTCTTATACCTGTGCAAATAAATGAAATTTGAAGCTGCATCAACTGTTACATATCAGTAAGGATAAAGTATCAAGAATTGAGATCAATCTTATACCTGTGCAAAGACTCCAAAGAAATAAAATTGGAAGCAAATCTGGTTGGGCCTGGACGGATGATATCTCGCCCTCCACTGGCATGCGCCCTGAACATATTTAGTATCCAAGGATGGCCATAGATATACTGTGTGACTTTTTGTGCCTTGTCAATCGTCTTCTTCACATGCTTTTCCTTCCCTATGTCTTCAAGCATCAGATCCAGACAATGTGCTGCACATGGGTGCCAATATAAATGACTGCGCTTCTGCATCAATTTCTTCCCTGCAGCCTTGTAACTGGCTTCATTATCAGTCACCACTTGCACAACATTCTCCTCTCCAATTTATTCTACCATGTCATCCATCAAATGAAACAAATAATTTGCATTCTTTTCATAATCTGATGCATCAACTGATTTCACAAACACTGTAACTTCGATGTAATAGACCAACAAATTTATCATGGACTTCTTCGTGGTACCAGTCCAACCATCACACATGATGGTGCATCCTCTCTCCACCCATATATGCTTGAAGCTTTCAACCCAATCATGGAGCTCCTCAACCTCTCCCTCAAGGCCACGCTCGTATATGTCTCGACGTGAGGGGGCCTTCAAGCCAGGGCCAGCATCTGCTATGGCATCTATCATAGGTTGGAAATATTCACTTGAAGCTGCATGTGCAGGGACACCTGCATGAAAAAATCATTTGCAGATAGATTTAAATGCATGCCCTGCAACTTCTGCTGATTTTTTGACCCCTCTCAATGCAGACTTGATTTTAGGTTGTGTAGCCTGAGACCTTCTGTGGAGATAGCTGTCCATGGGACCTGTTCCCTGCGTATGTGGGGCAGTACCAACGTCAGGACGTCGTGCAGCTGTACTCTCATAGGTCCCTGAACCCATGGCTCCCTTCCCTTTCCTTCGAGCAGCTTCTTCACGCTCCCTTGCTTCAGTCAGCTCTGGATCAGAATCCTCAGTGCCTTCCTCATCATCATCCCTCCTAACCCTTCTGCCAGAAATCTCCTCAGCAATTTCAGCCTCATCCTCAGCCCTTTGTTGCACCCTCTCCTTTTTCCCCAGAAGGCACTGGCGCATCTCCTCTCGCACCTCTCGTGGACAGTGGTCACATTGTCTCACCTCTCCTCGTACCCCTGCCAAATGTTGCTTTCCTCTGGTTATTCCGTCATGCATCTCCCTACCACAATAATTACATTTAACCTTTCTTCTCTTAGCATCAACTAAGGACAGGTGAGCCCACCCCGGATCCTCCTGCCCTTGCTGCTCCTGTGTTTGTAGACGTCTAGGCATGATGCTGCATTATGACAGTCAAAGACAATCTCTTGTAAGTACAATGAAAAAAAGGCAATTGAACATGAAAGAGCTCCAAATTAGTCAATGAAGCTTAATTGAGCTTCAATTGTGGGTAATAAAGTCGAATTAGACGAAAGCCCCAATTTTTATGAAGTAATTAGGACTTAATTACCAACTAACCCTTAATCACCCTTCATAAAAAAAAATCCATCATGATACCACCTCAATTTCGTCAATGAAGCTTAATTGGGCTTCAATTGTGGCTAAGAAAGTCGAATTAGACGAAAGCCCCAATTTTTATGAGGTAATTAGGGCTTAATTACCAAATAACCCTTAATGACCCTTCATAAAAATGACATCCCAGCATGATCCCACCCCAAATTCATCAATCAAACTTAATTAACCTTCAATTGTAGCTAGGAAACTCGAATTAGACAAAAGCCCCAATGTTTTTGAACTAATTAAGCCTTAATTACTAATTAAGCCCTAATTACCCTTCATAAAAATATAATCCCAGCATGATCCCACACCAAATTCGTCAATGAAACTTAATTAACCTTCGATTGTGACTAAGAAACTCGAATTAGACAAAAACCCCGATTTTTATGAACTAATTAAGCCTTAATTACTAATTAAGGCCTACTTATCCTTCATAAAAATATAATCCCAACATGAAGGCACCCCAAATTCGTCAATGAAACTTATCTAACCTTCAATTGTGGCTAAGAAAGCCGAATCAGACGAAAGCCCCAAATTTTTTGCATGAATTAGGGGTTAATTAATAATGAATCTAATTTTAAGTATCTAATTAAGGTTTATTTTGAAATCTGAACTAATTAGGGTTGCACAAATTAAGGTAAAAAAAAAATACTTACAACCCCAAGTGCACAGCAGGCTAGCAGGAGGTGGGCAGTCCGCCGATCCAGCGGTGGCAGTAGGGCGGTGCCGACGGTGGGAGCAACAGCAGCACCTGCTGCAGCAACAGCAAAAGCAGCAGGCTGCAGGCAACACCGGCAGCAGGCAGCAGCAGCTGGTGCGCAGCAGGCAGCACCAGCAGCAGCAGGCAGCAGCCGCAGCACAGCAGCTCGGCAGCAGCAGCACAACAGCGACGGGCCAGCACCACAGCAGCGGCAGTAGGCCAGCGGGAGCAGCACAGCAGCTGCGGGAGACAGCAGGCAGCAGGGTTTCGGCCGAAACCGTGGCTGGGTAGTGGGTTTCGGGGGGGGGGGGGGGGGGGGGGACAACAAATCATAAAGGGGGTTCACGTGTTTCGGCCGAAACCGAATGGTTTCGGGCCGAACCGGATGGTTTCGGGCCGAACCGGATGGTTTCGGGCGAAACCAGTATCGGTTTCGCCCGAAACCAATACACCCTTTATGTTTCGGATCGCTACAGTAATTGGGGTCGTTTTCGTATCGGTTATAGCCGAAACCAATACGTTTCGGCCGAAACGTATCGATTTCGGCCGAAACGTATCGGTTTTGGCCGAAACTGCCAACAATGGGATGGATAGCATAATAAAAACTATAGCAATGGCAGTTTAGCCTTGTAAGACTTAGAACACTATCTTCATGCATTAAGACTGATTTGCAGGTGTGGCAAATAGTGCCAGAGTTGTGGAGGGTGCGGGTAGCCAGGGCTTCTTTTGACAGTGATTGAAACTGTTACTCATTGAACTAAAAATAGGGATGTCAATGCCCAGACAGACGAGCCCGCTTAGAACAGGACCTGGGCCGCTAAACGGGGCCCAGTTATGCAACTGGTAGGACCCCCCAGCCCACAGCATGTTCCAACTGCTGCATTCCCTCTGTCCTTGCACCCCTCTCCCAACCACCACTTTGTGGCAAATTCTCTTCTTCCCCCTTTGCCGCCAATTCCGCCAACAATGATGGGGTAACAACCTTGCTCCACGCGGAGGAACAGAAGGGACAGAAGGCAAAAAAAAAGGAACAGAATGCAGAAGAGAGGGGATGTACTACAGGCCCAAGACAAGGCCACCGTGTGTATTGTGTCGCCACCCACAAGTTCTGCTAGGCTACGCCGCTGTCCATGCTCTCACACCAGGAGCATTGCCATGCAACTGGCCATGAGTTTGCTGCTCCAAATTCCTCATCTTCGAGTTTCACCACCTGCGAGTTCGCTTTCCAAGAATTCACCACCAGAGAGCCATTCCATGCAGATCATGAGTTCCTCGCCCAGAAGTTCTGACAGCCAGGAGCCTGCCATGCACTCATGACTGCCATGTGCACTTGTTCAACTGCCAGCCTACCATGTCCTCCAACTAGATGATCAATGATGCCTCTGCCAGATGGGCCTGGACAAAGGAGCGGCTGCAGGATGCTGGGCTGGACAATGGCTCACCTTCTTCCAGGCCTAAGTGTGCCAGGATGGGCTCTGTGCATTCTCTACAAACCAGGCCTGGGATGCATTAGCCAGGGTAGTAGCAGAGGGCCAGGCTGGTCTGGCATTTTCAAGACCAGGTCAGACCTGAGCTTCCTCAGACCTGGCCCAATTTACACCTCAACTAAAAGAGGATCCATAAATGATCAGGTCAAACATTATAAGTACCTCAAAAGAAAGCTACACCAAATAGTGGTTTAATGCAGAAGAAACCAAAAATGAGCTAGCTGAAACCCAAACCAAGTCTTGAAAAAGCTGCATCAAATAGTGGTTTAATGCAGAAGAAACCAAAAATGAGCTAGCCGAAACCCAAACCAAGTCTTGAAAAAGAGAGATCTTCCTCCAAGATTGCCAAAATTATGGAGAACCATGGCCTTAACTCTAATTGCAATCTCTAAGCTTCCTGCTATCTTTAGACATTTTCTTCCAGTATAAGTTTACTGTCTAAAGGTTTAAATGCTAAGTTAGAATGTTGGAGGCATGCCTTGGAGTCTAAAGGTTTTAGAATTAGTAGAAGCAACTCCAAATTTATGCACTTCAATTTTAGTAATGAAAGAGTGACACATGAAGGCATGGTTCTATTTGATGGACACAACATTCCTAAGAGTAGTAACTTTTGCTACTTAGGGTCTATCGTACAAGACAATGGGGAGATTTATGATGATGTTACACACAGGATTAAGGCAGGTTGGTTTTATACCTATGATCAGGAGTTATGATGATGTTACACAAGATTTATGATGATGATGTTACAATGGAGAAGTGCATCAGCAGTCCTCTGTGATCGTTGTATACCTATGAAACTTATAGAGAAATTTTATAGAACAGCTGTGAGACCTACTTTGTTATCTGGTACCGAGTGTTGGGCAATAAGAAAGAAACACATTCACAAAATATACGTAGTAAAGATGAGGATGCTGAAATGGATGTGGAGTAAAACTAAGAAAGATAAGATTAGGAATGAGCGCATCTGTGAGGACTCAGCGCCAGTTAAAAGATGTGACTAAATCTTAATGGATGTTAGTAAAAGAGCTCCAGAAAGGCCTAAAATGAGATAGTGTGATGTTATTAGGAGGGACATTGGGTTCTTGGGTTTAAATATGAATATAACACTTGATAGAAATCTTTGACGGAATAGGATTCATGTAGCCGACCCCAAATAATGGGATAAGACTCTAATGATGATGATGATCCTATCTATCTAGATCACAAAACAAAACAAATAGTAGCTCATCTTCAATCTAGCGGCAAGCCCTCTCTCATTAACCCAATACATTGGAAATAGAACCGCATTGAGTATGAGCACATCCTTCCCCACAATAACATGATGTAGCAAAGTTTATGGGTGTCAATACATGCACCAGTTAGCAAACATTATCAAGCCTGTTCAATTCATAGATGGCAGTATCGGCCAAAATCGATACGTTTCGGCCAAAACGTATCGGTTTCGGCCCATACCGATACGAAAATAGACCTGCTCACTGTAGTAGGTCCGAAACTTAAAAAAAAATAATGGTTTCGGAAGAAATCGATACCGGTTTCGCCCGAAACTTACCCGTTTCAGCCCGAAACCAGACGATTTCAGCCGAAACCGGACGTGAACTCCCCTCTTAAAGGGAGTTCACTTCCTGTTCTCCCTCAGATTCTTAGATCTGAGGGAGAAAGGAGGCAGGGAGCTCCTACTACAGGGTAAGGGAGACGGGAGGGTTTGCTGCCGACGCCGCCGTCGCTATTTCTTGGAGTTCGCAGCGTGTAGCCGCGTTTTCTTGGCTCTCATTCCTAATAGATCTTGTAAGTTATTATTATTTTTTTTGGTTTGATAGTTTTTTTTGGTTGTAGGTAAGGTTCTCTTAAATATATTAATTTTCATAAGTGAAATATGTTAAGACTCCAAATTAAGCCCTAATTAGCAATATAAATTTGGGACTTTTGTCTAATTAGGTTTAATTAGGGTCAATTGAAGCTCAATTAAGCTTCATTGAAGAATTTATGGTGAGAGCATGCTGCTAATTACATTTAATGAATGGTGATTAAGGTAAAATTGATAATTAAGCCCTAATTAACTATTTAAAATTAGGGGTTTTGTCTAATTAGATTTAATTAGGGTCAATTGAAGTTCAATTAAGCTTCATTGAATAATTTAGGGTGGGAACATGCTGCTAATTACATTTAATGAAGGGTGATTAGGGTAAACTTGATAATTAAGCCCTAATTAGCTATTTAAATGTGGGACTTTTGTCTAATTAGGTTTAATTAGGGTCAATTGAAACTGAATCAAACTTCATTGAATAATTTAAGGTAGGAGCATGCTGCTAATTACATTTAATGAAGGGTGATTATGGTAAAATTAATAATTAAGCCCTAATTAGCTATTTAAATTTGAGGCTTTGTCTAATTAGGTTTAATTAGGGTCAATTGAAGCTCAATTAAACTTCATTGAAGAATTTAGGACGGGAACATGCCGCTAATGGTATTTAATGAAGGGTGATTAGGATAAAACTCTAAATTAAGTCCTAATTAACTGTTTAAATTTGGGGCTTTTGTCTAATTATCTCAAATCAACATAATTTGAAGCTCAATTATGTTTCATTGCATTTTTTTCATTGTACTTACAACTATTTATTTTTGACTGCCTTAATGCAGCATCATGTCTAAACGTGAACAAGGTCAGGAGCAACAAGGGCAGGAGAATCCGAGATGGGCCCACGTCTCCTTAGTTGATGCTAGGAGAAGAAAAGTGAAATGTAATTATTATGGTAAGGAGATACATGGCGGAATTACTAGAGGAAAGCAACATTTGACAGGGATAAGAGGAGAGGTGAAACAATGTGACAGATGTCCCCGAGAGGTCCCCGAAGAAATGTGTCAGTGCCTTCTAGGCAAAAAAGAGAGGATGCAACAAAGGGCTGAAGATCAGGCTGAAATTGCCAAGGAGATTTCGAGCAGAAGGGGAAGGAGGGATGATGATGATGAGGAAGGCACTAAGGATTCAAATCCAGAGCTGACTGAAGCAATAGAGCATGAACAAGCCGCTCGAAGGAAAGGAAAAACACCGATAGGTTCAGGGACATACTCTAGTACAGCTGGTGTAACACGAGCTACACAACATCCTGACACTGGTGCACCCCCGCAGAGAGGAGGCCCCATGGATAGCTATCTGCACAAAAGGCAAAGTGCTACATGTTGTGCCCCTGTGGTCATTTGAGTCATCTTGTGGTCACTTGGGTCATTCGACATCATCCTGTGGTCATTTGAGTCATTTGATATTCTTGGTTTTGATAAGGGCTGAACACTATAAGTCATTGATGTTTGCCAATCTCATATGACTGACATACGTGATGTTTTGTTCATGACAGATATGCCAATGAATGGACAAGAAATAGAGTGGCGATGGCAAAAGTGAAAACTCATTGATCGCGCCCAAACAAGGATGCAAATCTCTTCTACAAGTAAAAGTCGACATTTCTCATTCGGCACGTCACATAGTCAAGGTCGATGCACAAAGAAGCATAGCCAAGAGAGCCCAAGGTCAAAGACTCAGTTGACACCTTCAAGACAGTCAAGGTTGATGCCACAGATGAGAACGGGCTGCTAAAGGACTCAAGCGACGGAGCTAAAGCGGTTAACAGACTGACCCGGCATAACCCGGGGTCTGCCCAGCTGGCGGTCGACCGCCAGCACAGGGGCGGTCGACCGCCCCTGCCAGCAGCCCACTGTCTACAGCACTCTCAGTGGCGGTCGACCGCCAGCCCAGTAGCGGTCGACCGGAAATACCAGGGACTAAATTTCTACAGTGTTTCTCAGTAGCGGTCGACCGCCAGCTTCCACAGGTCGACCGCCAGCCCCGAGCCAACAAATGTTGACTTTATTTTCCACTTCGAGAAGAGCCCCTTTCATTGTATTTGTTTAACCCCAAAGTCACCCAATCCCCCATGGATTGTGGATCTGGTCTGGGGGATGTCCAAGGACCATTCAAAGTCTATAAAACCAATACAAGAGGGTTAGAAACCCTAATGCTTCAATTGGAACAAGAGAGATCAAGGGAGGCTAGAGGAGGTGATTCGCAGGTACTGTAGCACCTCCGTGAACAGTGCTTCGGATTGGAGTTCTTCATCCATTCCAAGGTGTTTCAAGCTCATATCAAAGCAAGCAATCTCCAAGGAAGTGCAGAAGCAAGCAAGGCTATCAAGGTGATCCAAGGAAGCTGATTTCACAAGATTTTCAAGGGAGATCAAATCTGCATCCTTTATCTTCTTCATCAACTCAAGGTGATCCAAGGAAGATCATTTCACAAGGAAGAAGATATCATTAAAGAATCAGATTCAAGCTCCAGCAATCTCAGACAAGATCTTTTCTCTTTGAGCATATTCTATATCTTGTTTGAGTGTTTTCATATTTGTTCTCTTTCCATTTCATTCAAACATTTGAAACTGAAGATCGTCCCTACCGGTGGTTAGTAGGAAGGCAATCGGAGGTCTTTCCGATTTGCGATTCAGTGCGTTGCACTAGTGGAGCCTCACCGGATTTGGTGAGGGGTGGACGTAGGACTGAGGATTCAGTCCGAACCACCTTAAAATCTCGTGTGTTGTGGTTTGCTTGTGCGATTGCTTTATGTTAGATACATGCTTAGGTTCAATCTCTTTATTGCGTAATCATCTTGCTAAGCAAATCGTTGTGTCCTTCGTCAAGCTAGTTAAATTCCGCTGCTATTATCATTATCTAGCTATAAAGAGGGGTGTTCTGTGAAAAGAGGGGCAGATCTATTCACCCCTCCCCTCTAGATCCGCTATCCACTACTCAACAAGTGATATCAGAGCCTAATCTCTCATTATGGGGTCCAACGACCTTGAGGGAAATGGTGGATTAGCGTCCAAAGGTTTTTTACCTGAAGGACATTCTGTTAATAGACCTCCTTACTTTACTGGAACTAATTATCCTTATTGAAAACATCGCATGCAGGTGTTCATTCGCGCCCAAGACTACGAACTTTGGCGAGTGATTAGCAGAGGTCCGTATGAGCTTACGGATAATGAGGACTTGTGGACCAAAGAACAAATAAGACAATCAACTGTCAACTGGAGTGCTAAACACATCATGCAATGCTCACTCCATCCAGTAGAATTCTCAAGAGTGGCTACCTGCGCAACGGCAAAACAAATGTGGGACAAGTTAGAGGTAATTTACGAAGGAACCTCTCAGGTACGAGAAACAAAAGCCAACATTTTAATTTCTGAATATGAAATGTTCCGCATGAAGCCTGATGAGTCAATTCAAAATATGTATGCTCGGTTAACTGTGCTTACTAATAGTCTGACTGATTTGGGAAAGAAATACTCAGAACAGGAAATTGTGAGAAAGATTCTTAGATCATTGACTCCCGCATGGCACACAAAGGCTACCGTGGCAGAAGAATCGAGAGATCTCGCAACTACCAAAGTAGATGAACTCATTGGGTCATTAATGACCTATGAGATCAACCTTAAGAACAAAGAGGTTGAGGTGCCTAAGAAAAAACCCCTAACTCTTAAAATAGGACCCAGCGGTCAAGGCACTTCTGATGAAGGTGAGGATTCGGCAAGTGAGCGAGATGAGGATGACGTAGCCATGCTCACACGTAAGTTCAGAAAATTTCTGAGAAAAAAAGGTAAGAGCTTCATGAGAGAAAGGTCAAAAGTAAGAAATAGTTTCAAATCTAATTCTGAAAACTTTAAAAAATCTGACAAAATCATTTGTTATTCTTGCAATAAATCAGGGCATTTCAAGACTGATTGTCCTGACAGATTCAAAAAGGCTGACAAATGGAAGGGCAAGAAGAAGAACAAGACCATGGTGTACACCTGGAGTGACGAGGAAGAAAGTGACGGTGGAACTAGCTCCTCGGACAAAGAAAAAGATCATTGTCTCATGGCCAAAGGTGATGAAGAAACTGAGGTAAACTCTCCATTTGAAAATTACACACTTGATGATTGGGAGGAAGCATATATACAACTCATGGAAAAATATGACATGTACAAAAAGGAGAATAAATCATTGAAAAAGAAAATTAACTTGTTTGTGCATGATCATGATATGAATGATAAGAATGCTCTACTTGAAACTGAAATTGAAGATCTTAAGAAAATGATTGAGAACTTGGAGGAAGGAAGAAAAGAAATGGCTGACTTGGAAACTGAAAATGAGGACTTAAGAAATGAGATTGACAGCATGAAGCTCAAAATGTAAACTTATGAAAAGGATATCAAATTAAGCAATGAGAAGTATGAAGCTGTCAAACAAGTCAACATTCAACTCCTGCAAAATATTGAAAACCTACAAAAAGAGTTGAAGGACAAACAACAATCTTTAGAAAAATTTGTGGATGGAAAAGAAAACCTAGATGCATTGCTAGGTACTAGAATGAACTTCAACAAGGAAGGGTTAGGTTTTGAACCTACAAGTAAAAGGCCAATTAGGTTAAAGACTGTCACATTTGTTTCCTCTTCTGATGCTTCTACCTCAAAAACAACATCCAAAGGAAAAGAAAAGATTGAAGAGGCAGTAACTTAAATTTCCAAAAAGTTTGTCCAAAAGCCTAAGAAAGGTCGACCTTCCCCGCAGCATAGGTCAACACTTCCTTGGCCATTGCATGCTCAATCTTCCAGATATCACCATAACTGGATTGCACATTCATATAGGCCAACACCACCCTACTTTTGGGGAAATTGTGATTCATGTGTTCACCAATCTTATAAGTCTCAATCCCCTAGGTGGCAAAACAATCACTTTCAACCCAAAATCAACCAACGGCCTCAATGGTTTAAGAAGCAAACTTCCTCAAACTTCCACAAAATCCAACAAAGAGCTTCTACACAAAAAGTGAATGTCAAAGCTGAAAAGAAAAATCAAATACATGCTCTAAGCAAACAAAACGTGAATGCTAGGAAGGTTTGGATTCCAAAAGAAATAGTTTCATGTTTTGAAAATCTGAAAAGTTTGATGGGACCCAAATTTGGTTGGGTTCCAAACACAATTGCTTAATTGCTTGTGCAGGAGTGTCTTGCAGCCATGCATAACAGGTGGTACCTTGATAGTGGCTGTTCAAGACACATGACTGGAGACAAATCAAAATTTTGTCTCTTGGAGGAAAAGGAAGGAGGATACGTCACATTTGGAGGGAACAACAAGGGAAAAATCATTGGAACAGGTAATGCAGATAAGAACCTCTCCAACTCCATTTGTAACGTGCTGCTAGTTGAAGGTTTGAAATACAACCTGCTTAGTATAAATCAAGTGTGTGATAAAGGTCACAAAGTGCTGTTTGACTCTCATGAATGTAGAATCCTTGAACCAAAATCTGACAAGGTAAAATTTTCTGGTAAGAGAGTCAACAATGTTTACATGATTGACTTAGATGATCCTGCTCATTTAAATCTTTATCTTGCTGCACCAAAATCTGAGCTTGCATGGTTATGGCATCGTAGACTAGGACATGCTAGCTACAATGTCTTACATAAACTGTTAAAGCATTCAATGGTGAAAGGGTTGCCTAAACTATCTTTTAAACAAGAAAACAAATTGTGTGATGCATGTCCCCTAGGTAAACAAACAAGAAAATCCTTCAAGGCTAGATCTGCAAACATGTCATCTAAACCACTTGAGCTGATTCATTTAGATTTGTTTGGTCCAACCAGAACTGCTAGTTTAAGTGGTAGAAAATATGGATATGTCTTGGTGGATGATTACTCTAGGTTCACATGGGTTTTCTTTCTCACACATAAAAATGATGCTTTTGATGAGTTTCAGGCACTCTATATGAAGATAAAGCAAGACGGTGAGTTTAAGATTTCCAACATTCAATCTGATCATGGTGGTGAATTTGAAAATGCTGACTTCTATAGTCTTTGCAGGGCTGAAGGCATTTCACACCGGTTTTCTTCACCAAAAACCCCGGAGCAAAATGGTGTAGTTGAAAGAAGGAATCGAACACTCAGAGAGATGGCAAGAACAATACTTGCCGAACGGCAACTCCCAAAGAAATTTTGGGCTGAAGCGGTAAACTCGGCATGTTACATTATCAACCGCTCTATGGTAAGGCCACACACCAAAAAGACTCCTTATGAGTTGCTGAAAGGTAAAAAACCTTCTCTCACACACATGAAAGTATTTGGATCTAAATGCTTCATCCACAATAATGATAAAAGAGACTTAGATAAATTCGAGCCCAAGAGCGATGAAGGTATATTCCTTGGATATTCTGATAGATCTAGGGCTTATAGAATTTATAATGTCAAGAGTCAAACTGTGGAAGAATCAGCCCATGTTTCCTTTGATGAATATCACGATGATTCTAACAATGATAACTCTTGCAGGAAAAATGATGAAGATGGAGAATTCCTAAG
The DNA here is from genome assembly GCA_022559845.1 of Amorphophallus konjac. NCBI lineage: Eukaryota > Viridiplantae > Streptophyta > Magnoliopsida > Alismatales > Araceae > Amorphophallus > Amorphophallus konjac. The sequence continues at coordinate 78,182,326 of CM040123.1, read as the reverse complement.
CATGAAGGAAAAGAATGATCCTCCACAAGAAGAAACAAGAGAAGATGGTGACCTAGCTGAATCAAGTAATGCAAGGGATCAAGCTCCAGGAGAAAGTAATGATTCAACAAACATTAGAATTCTTAAGGATCATCCTTTAGAAAATGTCATTGGTAGCTTGAATGACCCACCTAGAACAATGTCACATTTTAGAATTGTAGAAGAATTAGATCAACTTGCTCGTCTCCCAGCTTGAACCCAAGAATGTTGATGAGGCATTAAAGGATGAAAACGGGATAAATTCAATGCAAGACGAGTTAAACCAGTTTGAGAGAAACAAAGTTTGGCATCTTGTTCCTAGACCTTCATCACAATCTGTCATAGGCACTAAATGGGTCTTTAGGAACAAACTCAGTGAGGATGACAAGATAATAAGAAACAAGGCTAGATTGGTGGCTCAAGGGTATAATCAAGAGTTTGGGGTAGACTTTGATGAATCTTATGCCCCAGTTGCTAGACTCGAAGCCATCAAAATTTTACTTGCCTTTGCATGCTCCCTTAGAATAAAGCTGTATCAAATGGATGTCAAAAGTGCTTTCTTGAATGGCTTGATCAAAGAAGAAGTCTATGTTGAGTAGCCCCCTGGCTTTGAGAACACTAACCATGCAGATTTTATATACAAGCTAGACAGGGCGCTTTATGGACTGAAGCAAGCACCAAGAGCTTGGTATGAGAGACTAAGCTCATTCTCCATTGAGAAAGGATACACACGAGGTAAGATAGATCAAACACTGTTCACCAAGAAGCAAGGTAAGAACATTTTGATTGTTCAAATTTATGTTGATGATATTGTGTTTGGCTCTACTAAGTCTGAAATGTGTGAGGAATTTGCTAACCTCATGACTAGCGAATTCGAGATGAGTCTAATGGGAGAACTCCAATTTTTTCTCGATTTGTAGGTCAACCAAGGAGAAGATGGATGCTTCATAAGTCAAGCCAAATACATCAAGGAGCTGCTGAAAAGATTTGACATGACAAACAGCAAAATAATTGCAACTCCAATGAGCACCACAACATCACTGGATTCGGATGAAAATGGTAAATTAGTGGATGCAAAGATCTATAGAGGTATGATTGACTATTTGCTTTATTTGACTGCATCCCGACTAGATATCCAGTTTCGTGTATGCCTTTGTGCTAGATTTCAAGCTAGTCCTAGAGAATCCCACTTGACTGCCGTCAAACGTATCCTTAGATATCTTGCCGGAACTCAAGATTTGGGATTGTGGTATCCGTCATCATGTGATTTATCTCTTATATCTTATTCTGATGCGGACTATGCTGGATGCAAGCTGGATCGCAAAAGTACTAGTGGCCACTGCCAGTTTCTGGGTGGGTGTTTAGTTTCTTGGGCCTCCAAGAAATAACACTCGGTTGCCCTCTCAACCGCAGAGGCAGAATATGTTGCTGCGGGGAGCTGTGGCACCCAAGTGTTATGGATTAAACACCAACTCCAAAACTACTTAGTGGATCTTGGTTGTGTCCCGATTCTGTGTGATAACACTAGTGCTATCAACCTTGCAAAAAATCCAGTCCAGCACTCTAGGACTAAGCATATTAAGATTAGACATCACTTTATTAGAGATGAGGTCGTAAGAAAAATTTTGAACTGTATTTTGTTGATACTCTAAATCAAATTGCTGATATTTTCACCAAGCCCTTGCGTAATAACAGGTTTTCAACACTCAGAAGGGAGCTTGATCTTTGCCGACCTCAGGCCAATAAAAATTGAAATGATGATCTTGTTCAATTTAGTGTGTGTTTTTGTAAATTGGTGTTCCATGCATTGTTTATATGTAAATATGTCATTTTGCATATGGTGTGGCATTTCATGTAGTCATGATGCATAATAATGAATTGAATTCATGTTCACGATGCATTGCATGGTTTGTGTAGCATCATTCTTGCATGGCCATGGTATATTAAATGTTGATGTATGGAAAAGCAGGCTATGCTTGTCTAGAAGCACTCAATATGCGTGAGATCTCACCTCCGCCAAGTACTATGCGTCACTGTCGCATATAGGCCATATAGTAAGGGAGAGTTGTCTCTTTGCAGCATTCATGCATTTGTTTCATCTTCATTCTGTTACATTTAATAAGTGTACAATCATGTGCTGGGTCATACATTTCATGTCTGCCAACTTCATGTTTGATCAGGTCAACCCCTGTATGATTCTAGTCAACCTCTCCTTGACAATTGTCTTTTCACTTGCAATCATAACACCTTGAATGCATTCATTGCATATCCTTAGGGGGAGTCTTGTTGCTTTTCTTAAATCTCTTGCAATCTGAACTCCAATGGCTTACAGTCTGATTTGAGATCATGAGACCGACAGAACTACGGCGTAAGAGCTTTCTATTATATGCCCTGATGATTGTCCATCCACTGAAAATGATTCAGATTTAATGATTTCCTTGAAGTTCTGAAATATTTGTTCTGAAATCATCTATGTTCTGTCGTTTTAATAGACCTTAACTAGAGATTGCATATTGTGCTTTGAATGACTATCCTGATATCTGAAAATTCAAAATTCATGACCATCTTGGTGATACATTCAGGCTTAGTATTGTTCTTAAACATCTTGATGAGCTGGAATTCTTGGAAATCCATTTGACAGAGCAATGATATTGTTGCACTGAGAAATATGTCATGTCATCAAATCAAGTGACAAATGATATGTCATGATGTGCCCCTGTTATCTCTGTCTTAATTATTTTTTTGGACTCTAGGCAGAGCACTGGCATAATTGCTGAGAAATATATCTTCTCATCAAAGAAATGAGATTGGATATGTCATGACGTGACTTTGCTATCTCTGTTCATTCTGAAGCATAACCGTCAATCTTGCCAAATACCTAGGGATACTGGCGTCTAAACAACGTGTATTCTTACGGCTTGGAGGCATGTACTAGACTTTATTACTCGTAAAATATGAGTCATGTGCCCTCAAATTCAAAAGATATTGAAAATCAAATTTACTGCACTCATAACATTCCATGCTTTACTCATGCTTGTTTAGTCTCAATACTAGTTTTTGTGTTATTCCTTTTATAGTTATTGAAAATGGATATATAAGACAAGGGAAGGTTAAACACTGCAATGCCATGCGCTTTTGGTTCATTTCTATTGAAGCATGGATGTAGATGCTTTTCGAACTCTGTTGATGATCTCGGATTTCATTAGCTTTGAACCATATATGTTGCTCACGGTCTGGTTCAGGTATGAATATAATGGCTTGCTCTCAACTCCTTTCGGCTCTGGTCTCACAGACATCCGTCACCTTCTCTACCTTATCCCTCCTTTTTGCTGCTGTCAAAGGGGGAGAAAATGTCTTGCTGTGAGTCCTTTATGCGCTAATACCTTTGTCCGTCCTTGGTGTGACCTTTGTGAGTTGTCAAAGGGGGAGAGTGAATTGTGGACGGGAGAGAGTCCACGGGGGAGAGATCCTTGTGAGCTTTGAGTCTTCATATGTGATGAGAGATTGTGCATAGCATTCACATGCTTTGATCATCCATGCATACATATCCGCATTCACATGCTTTCACTATCATGGATCTTGAGTTGCACATGTCGCATATGTCATAAACTTTGCCATCTTGGATATTACTGCCACATAATGACTCACAGTGTTGCCATCATCAAAAAGGGGGAGAATGTTGTGCCCCTGTGGTCATTTGAGTCATCTTGTGGTCACTTGGGTCATTCGACATCATCCTGTTGTCATTTGAGTCATTTGATATTCTTGGTTTTGATAATGGCTGAACACTATAAGTCATTGATGTTTGCCAATCTCATATGACTGATATACGTGATGTTTTGTTCATGACAGATATGCCAATGAATGGACAAGAAATAGAGTGGCGATGGCAAAAGTGAAAACTCATTGATCGCGCCCAAACAAGGATGCAAATCTCTTCTACAAGTAAAAGTCGACATTTCTCATTCGGCACGTCACATAGCCAAGGTCGATGCACAAAGAAGCATAGCCAAGAGAGCCCAAGGTCAAAGACTCAGTTGACACCTTCAAGACAGTCAAGGTTGATGCCACAGATGAGAACGGGCTGCTAAAGGACTCAAGCGACGGAGCTAAAGCGGTTAACGGACTGACCCGGCATAACCCGGGGTCTGCCCAGCTGGCGGTCGACCGCCAGCACAGGGGCGGTCGACCGCCCCTGCCAGCAGCCCACTGTCTACAGCACTCTCAGTGGCGGTCGACCGCCAGCCCAGTAGCGGTCGACCGGAAATACCAGGGACTAAATTTCTACAGCGTTTCTCAGTAGCGGTCGACCGCCAGCTTCCACAGGTCGACCGCCAGCCCCGAGCCAACAAATGTTGACTTTATTTTCCACTTTGAGAAGAGCCCCTTTCCTTGTATTTGTTTAACCCCAAAATCACCCAATCCCCCATGGATTGTGGATCTGGTCTGGGGGATGTCCAAGGGCCATTCAAAGTCTATAAAACCAATACAAGAGGGTTAGAAACCCTAATGCTTCAATTGGAACAAGAGAGATCAAAGGAGGCTAGAGGAGGTGATTCGCAGGTACTGTAGCACCTCCGTGAACAGTGCTTCGGGCTGGAGTTCTTCATCCATTCCAAGGTGTTTCAAGCTCATATCAAAGCAAGCAATCTTCAAGGAAGTGCAGAAGCAAGCAAGGCTATCAAGGTGATCCAAGGAAGCTGATTTCACAAGGTTTTCAAGGGAGATCAAATCTGCATCCTTTATCTTCTTTATCAACTCAAGATGATCCAAGAAGATCATTTCACAAGGAAGAAGATATCATTGAAGAATCAGATTCAAGGTCCAGCAATCTCAGACAAGATCTTTTCTCTTTGAGCATATTCTATATCTTGTTTGAGTGTTTTCATATTTGTTCTCTTTCCATGTCATTCAAACATTTGAAACTGAAGATCGTCCCTACCGGTGGTTAGTAGGAAGGCAATCGGAAGTTGTCCGATCTGCGGTGTTGACGTCCCTACCGGTGGTTAATAGGAAGGCAATCAGAGTTATTTCCGATTTGCGATTCAGTGCGTTGCACCAGTGGAGCTTCACCGGATTTGGTGAGGGGTGGACGTAGGACTGAGGATTTAGTCCGAACCACCTTAAAATCTCGTGTGTTGTGGTTTGCTTGTGCAATTGCTTTGTGTTAGATGCATGTTTAGGTTCAATCTCTATATTGCGTAATCATCTTGCTAAGCAAATCGTTGTGTCCTTCGTTAAGCTAGTTATATTCTGCTGCTATTATCATTATCTAGCTTTAAAGAGGGGTGTTCTGCGAAAAGAGGGGCAGATCTATTCACCCCTCCCCTCTAGATCCGCTATCCACTACTCAACACTACACAACCTAAAATCAAGCAAGTATTGAGAAGGGTAAAAAAATCAGCAGAAGTTGCAGGGCCTGCATTTAAAAATATCTGCAAATGGTTTTTCCATGCAGGTGTCCCTGCACATGCAGCTGAAAGCGAATATTTCCAACCTATGCTAGATGCCATAGCAGATGCTGGCCCTGACTTGAAGGCCCCATCACGTCAAGACATATACGGGCGTGGCCTTGAGGGAGAGGTTAAGGAGCTCCATCAGTGGGTTGAAAGCTTCAAGCATATATGGATGGAGAGAGGATGCACCATCATGTGTGATGACTGGACTGGTACCACGAAGAAGTCCATGATTAACTTTTTGATTTATTGCATCGAAGATACAGTATTTGTTAAATCTATAGATGCATCAAATTATGAAAAAAATGCCAATTATTTGTTTAGTTTGATGGATAAGATGGTAGACCAAATTGGAGAGGACAATGTTGTCCAAGTAGTGACTGATAATGAAGCCAGTTATAAGGCTGCAGGGAAGAAATTGATGTAGAAGCGCATGCATTTATATTGGCTCCCATGTACAGCACATTGTCTGGATCTGATACTTGAAGACATAGGGAAGGAAAATAATGTGAAGAAGACAATTGACAAGGCACAAAAAATCACTCAGTATATTTATGGCCATCCTAAGATATTGAATATGTTCAGGGAGCATGCGAGTGGATGGTAAGATATCATCCGTGCAGGGCCAACCAGATTTACTTCGAATTTCATTTCTTTGGAGTCTTTGCACAGGTATAACAATGAGCTCAATTCTTTCTACTTTATCCTTATAGATATCATTCGTATTTGATTCAAATTTCATTTCTTTGGAGTCTCTGCACAAATATAAGAATGAGCTGAAAGCTTTCATGAATCACAATGCCCTGCGAGAATACATAGACAAGTCTAATGTTGATGCTCATATGGATTATTTAGATATCTGCCACATCGTAGAAGACAACAAATTCTAGGGCAACGTCTCACGGTACATGAAAGTAGTCACACCTCTCGTAAAGGTCCTAAGAATGGTGGATGGCGATGAGAAGAATGATATGGGATATTTGTATGAGGCCATGGACCGTGCCAAATTAGAGTTATAGAATTCCCTTCCCAGAGAATATGCAAAGTGGTGGAACATTATTGACCATAGATGGGACAACACATTACACCACGACTTGCATGCAGCTGGTGAGTGATTAATTATATTGATACATTGTTCTTTAGGTTATTTTATATCTAACATTTAGTTAACTATACACAAATGTAGGTTATTTCCTCAACCCTCGATTTATGTACAATGTCAATGCAAATGTTGATGGCGAGGCACTTTAGAAGTCATTGGTCGTTCATCGAGGACACCAGAAAAGAGACTTCAGGCCAAAGTAGAGTTGACCTTTATTGATTTTATCAATAAGACGTATAGAATTTACTTAAGTAGTTATGTTAATCTATTACTTAATCTTTGTAGATGAACTATTATAGACTGATGAGTGAGACATATTCTGACTCTCAATTGCAATACCCTGTGGGAAGAGTGAGCCCAGGTATACTTTATCTTTGTACTTTCTTAACCTCAATATGTATCAGTACATCATGGAGAATTGATCTTTATTTACATCTCACATTTATTTATTTATGGTTGGTGGAACAGCTGACTGGTTGATAATAGTGAACAACCGAGATGTGGGCAGTAATGCATTGACTTTCATTGTAATTAGGGTGTTCAGTCAAACAACATTAGCAAGCCAATGTGAAAGAAATTGGAGCACGTTCAACCTTATACACTCAAAGGTTCGCAATCGGCTAAAGGCTAAACGGTTAGAAAAATTAGTTTACTGCCACTACAATATGAGGTTAAGAATAAGGAACATGAAGCTAAGACAACAGCTGAGGGACAAACGCGTCGCAGAGGATACAACTCTAGAAATTGATGTTGACGCTTTATTTGATGATGACAATCCCTTGCAGTCTTGGGTGGAGATACGAGAGTAGGTTGATGAGCCCGTTTTTTATTTTGATAATGGAACATGGGCAGAGGGCATACTAGATGAAGATAAGCTAAGAGATCCAAAATTCAGAAGACCAACAAAGAGGGCCAGAGAGACTCATGCGCACCAGAGAAGGGACCCAGTTTTGTTTGTTCATGACACTGAGCAACAGCCTGAGTTTGAGCCAACTAGACACTCAAAATCAGATAGCAAGCCAGTCACTCCTAGAATGGTCAAGCCACCTCCATCCTTAAGAAGAAGTACATCAGTACATGAGCTAACTGAGAGGACTAATGCTGCTGCTCGAGACGACCCGGCAATTGAGCAGTTGAAGCAAATTTATGTGAGACACACGCCAAGGGTAAAAGGACTCATCTCAAATATGAATGAAATGATCACACCAAAAGAGAAAAAAACATCCCCAAAGGCTAAAAGACAACTGGTTTCTTATGGTTTTGATGATGATGATCCCAGAGCAATTGCAGGTGCTACTACTGGCGGTGGCACATATGTACCTACTTCCTCCTTCCACGCAGACACAGGTAGAGGATACAATCATAGTGAATGAGGATATGATTCACAGAGCCAATATGGGCATCCATCAGGTTATGGAGGTGGCCAACAGAAAGCAGGCATTTATAGGTGGGGTCATCAACCAAAATTTCAATCTCATCTAGTTCCACCCAGTAGCAGTTATGGGTCAGCATCCTCTTCTCATCCTCAAGGTTCTTATGTTGATTCTGGATTCCAATCAAGCCAACAACCTTACACTCCAAGAGGGATCCAAAGAGGGATACAGGACTTGGCTACCTCATTGTTTGGTTATAGTGAATATACAGAATACATGCAACCTTTTTATGGGTATCAACATCAGAAGTCAGACGATGATGGAGAAGGTTCTTCTAACTATTATCCATATTAGTGCATCATCATTTAGGTAAGGATCATTTAATTTCTATAGCATTTATTGTGTCTAATTAGGTTTATTGTACTGCTTAAACCTACTCAAGAATATTAGTTTAACATGTCTAATGCCTACTTCATGTTTATTGCACTTAATCCAATTTCTTTACAGTCAAATACATGTCTAATGAATTTTCTGATTTTTATGTGATTATTTATATTTTTTCATTTTTTCTAGATTTTTTGGATTTATTTTAATTTTTTTGAATGTTTTGACTAGATTTCGGCCGAAACCGAAACTGAAACCGAGTCGTTTCGGTTTCGGACCCGGCCGAAACTGAGTCCGAAACCGACACCTTCAATTTGGCTAAAACTTGGGTCCATATGTCTGGTCCATTTGTTAAATGGGTGAACTCCTAATAGTGTTCAACTCATGATCTTCAGCAAATCTACTCTCAATACAGAATCGGATCTTGGAATAAGCCTCCCTTGCAGAATGAGCCATGAGTTAAGGAATGAAACATCTCATGCACTTGGCCAAGATATAGTGATGGGCTTTTCATTATAAAAAGAAAGTAAAATGGTTTTGTCATATAAAATCTTCTGGCTATTGTAATGTAGTTGTCTCTATCTCAAAGGAGGAATTAGAGGTAAGGCTTGTGGGAGTCTATACTATGTTATTAAAGGCGACCGAGGCGGTCGCCTAGGCGAGAAGGTAAGGCGAGGTGACTATCGCCACCTTGCTCCGGCCCACATTGACTCGGCGATCACTGGAATCGCCTTTGGCCCACCTTGGCCCACCTCGCGAGCTTGGCCTGCCTCAATGTGTGCTAGCCCAAGCCCACAAGCCCGATAAGCCAATTGGTTCGGCCCTATAAAAGGGCTCCCTCTCCTCTCTCCCCTAATAAACCCTAGCCGCCTCTCTCCTTCTCCCACCTCTCGCATCTCCCCCATGCGTGTGACCAACGACTAAAGAACGACGAACGATGGATGGCAACAAGCGAGTACTCTCTCTCTCTCTCACACACACACACTCACTCACTCTCACGCACACACACATAAAGAGAAGCGACCCCTCTCACTCTGTCTCTCTCACACACGCACACAGAGAGGGGTCTCTCTCTCTCTCTCTCTCTCTCTCTCTCTCACACACACACACACACACACACACACATAGAGGGGTTGAGCCCCCCCTCTCTCACACACACTCTCTATCTATCTCTTTGTCTCACTCTCTCTCTCTCACACATACACAGAGACAGAGAGAGGCTGAGCCCCCTCTCTCTGTCGCTCTCTCACAGAGAGAGAGAGAGTCTCCACTCTCTCTCTGTCTCTGTTAAATTTTACATTAATTTGGTTTGTCATACATGTCTTTGATAGTTGCAATTTGGTTTGTTAAATTCTACATGAATTTAATAAGTCATGCAATAATATGATGCAGAAATGAATGGATTTAGAAAGTATATTGGTTTTATGTATACATTTTTGTGATATTTAGATATATATTTATATTTATATTTCTGAATTTTACGATTATTTAAAAAAATGTCGCCTTAAATGCCTAGGTCATTGCCCAGGGATTTGAGGATAAGGCGACCCCTTGGTCACCTCGACCGCCTCTCGCCCCGGACTACATAGGGTGTATATGCTTCCATATAAATGATAATGAAGTTGTCTATAGCCCAGCTCAATTTGGCTCATCATAGGCCTAGACTAGGGGCCTTGGTTGCTTATTTAGAACCGGGAAGACCAGCCATGTATAGGGGTGGGGGTGGGAAGGAATTGTCTGGGACCTAGCTGTCCATATTGATGGGGATCAAGCTTAATATCTTCAATAGGGTGTTATTGGGCTAGGTCCCAAACATAATGAAAGAGTATGGCAAACTGTTCTTATAGACTATTTTACCTGATATCAAATATCTACGAAATGGTGCAAAGTCAACAGAGGATCTATGAAAACTCGTGTTAGACCTATTAAGAAAGATAAACTTTCGGTTTGAGAATTTCTGTGGTACAAGTTACAAGAGGATGGTGAGAGCGGGGTACGAGGAGGGACGAGGGGTTATGCCGGCGATCACTTCAGTGGCCAACTGGGTCCCTCTGGGTAGACGACCGGTGGGTGCCAGCGCCTGTTTTAGACGCCCTTCGAACACAACTGATTTCATGGGATTCAAAAACCTAGGTTCTTTGTGCTACCAGTGTCTAGGTAGAGGGCATTACTAGAGGCAGTGCAAGGGGAAACTCCAGTGTAGGACCTATGGAGAAGAAAGCCATCGTCAAGCTTATTGCGGAAGAATGCCAGTTCCAATGGAGCATCACTCCTATGTTGAGATGGTAGCCCAGTCCTGATGTATCGCAACGGGAGGCCTGACTGCGGGGGCCGACTCTAGTAGCCTTCCCTGCGGACTAGGTGGAGGCACGATCCTCCTGACTAGACAACTGTCTCTGGATCTCACCGCTAAAAGGCAATCCAGAACCAAAGGACGTGAACTAGGCTCTGGTCAAAGGGGAAGGGGAAGGCAGAGGCGGGTGGTAGGTACATAGAATGGGGGATAAGGGATTCTTAGCCATTTGGGAATCAGTTGAAGTTGCAGCAAACCTGGTGGACGGTGGTATCTTCTGGGGAAGGAACTGCTTATTGAGAGTGCCCAAATGGAAGAAATGGAGGGTTACCTACTCCGACCCCTGCATGCTCCGAGTCAACCTACACCTCTGGGGAGTCCCTCTCACTTATGTGATAAGGAAGGGATCAGCCGACTCCTCGACACCTTTGTAGCCCTTGACGACGACGGCTACTGATTTGGGAGGTCATCGTCGGTGGTCATCGTCGAAGCCACCATTCAGTGTTAGGTTCGGTGCGATGGATTCAGAGGGGGGTGAATGAATCTCCCCTTAAAAATTTCGCTCACTTCACAAATTTAAACAATCTGAAAAGCTAATTAAATCTCTTTTGAACCAATGTGCAAATATGTAAAGCGCGCCTAAACATTCATCTAGCGGAAGCAGAATTAAACAAATCAAACCACTGCACAGAGGAGTTTTTAGGTGGTTCGGTCCTCCAGACCTACGTCCACCCCACACTCAAACCCAAGTGTGGCTTACTGCTGCGCAACACAGCTTGCGTCCGCTGGGCCTTACAGCTTAGCCTACAACCGCTGAGCTTCACAGCTTGCTGTCCGAGACCAAGTCTCGCCCGCTGAGGAATTACAGCTTCACCTGTCCAGAGGATACACCTCTGCAACCGCTGGGGACTACAGCTTGACCCGACCAGTGGAATCCACCACTGCAAACGATGAGCCTCACAGCTTGCTCCGCTGGGCAATACAGCTTAGCCGTCGGAGGTATCCACCTCGCCGCTGTGCATCACAGCTTGCACTGCTGGCAAACAGCTTGAAAAAAGGTTTGAAAAGAAAACAAAAGATAGAAAAACACAGCACCGAAAAGCTGTAAACAATGAAGCACGAAGTGGCTCTCAAGGAGCTGACTGGCCTGAATTTGATCCACGGTCCAGTAGAGACTAAACTTCAGATAACTGACTGCTTCTTCTTCTCAACTCTCGATCTCTCTTCCTCTTTCTTTTTCTTCTTCTTCTCTGCTCTCGATCTCTCTTCCTCTTTCTTTTTCTTCTTCTTCTCTGCTCTCGATCTCTCTTCCTCTTTCTTTTTCTTCTTCTTCTCTGCTGCTTTCACACTCTGCTCTTCTTCTCTTTTTCTTCTTGTTCTCTTCACACTGGATCGTGCAGGCTCTCTATTCTTTCTCTGCTTCAGTCATAATCACAATCACGATCAGGTCTTCTTCTGAGGAAGAAGCTTCATATTTATAGAGCAGCAGCAGGAAGGTGGGCGTGTGTCCTCCACAGTTCCCGCCCTAACGCCTTGGCTGCGTGGCAGCATTTCAGCCTGCAGGATGACACGTGTCACAATCCTGAGCCATCTCCATTCTTGGATCACGTGTCTTTGTTAATCTCCTCGAGCAGCAGCCCTGTAATAAAACAGACTTGTTATCAGTGTGGATTTATCTGACAGGAAAGAAAGAATGCATCGAGTAAGTTTGATAAATGAGCATACCCTGTACAGACTTGATGCACCAAATGCAGTGTGCATATATGAGAAAGTATGTACAACGAGAATGAATGCACGGACATTTCATTCACGAGTGTACAGACTTTGAATGCATGTGATGCAGACACAAAGAGTGTATAGACTTGAATGCTTGTGATGCAGACAACAAGTGTACAGACTTGGAATTCATGAGATGCAGACACTGAGTGTACAGACTCTTGATAAATGCATGTAATGCACTAAACGATGTATAAACTTTGAACTGATGCAGACTAGGCAAACTCTGTACAGACTTTATTTGTGCCAAGACGATGTACGGACTTTGCGTGCCTGAAGCAGGACAATGTACAGACTTGCAACCTAGCACTTAAGAACCAATGCATCATGTATAGAGTTGCTTAACTAACGCATGGAGCAAGTCTGTATAGACTTGCTTAACTGACGCACGGACATCACAGCAAAGACTAACGATGTACAGACTTGAGAAATGATGCATGCACAAGACGATGTACAGACTTGGTCTTGCGACCACGGGCTGTACAGACTTTGAGAAACGATGCATGCACAAGGAATGTACAGACTTTGTCTTGAGTATATGAAGCATGAAGTGGTGTGCAGACTTGACCGATGCAATGTATAGACTTGACCAATGCATAGACTTTGAAATATAGCATGAGACCTAAACATGCACTGACTAGATGCTCACCATATGCATCGAACTTAAGGTATGCACAGAGACGCTAAGTGAGAAGGATCTTAACAAGCACTGACTTGAAAATGCACGAGACATGAAATGCATTGGCTTATCACATGCACCAACATTTCTGTACAGGAAATAGCATATGCACAGATCTGAGAGTGCATATGCGATGTACAGACTTGCTGAACTACAGCATAAACATATCAGCAGAGAATGTCTAGACTCTGCGTGCGTGCATGCTGCAAAGCAATGTATGGACTTATGTGTTCGTGTATGCTACAAGGCAATGTATAGACTTTAGCGTGCAGACAGGACCTCATATGCAAGCGATGTATAGACTTTAAACCATGACTAGATGTATGACAGGAAAATGCATGGACTTATGTGTGCATATATATGAATGCTTTATGATCTGACAAAATGACTAAACATCGCATGGTGACTCACAGTGTTTGACTCACATCAAAACCAATCATCAAAACCACAGGGGCACAACATTCAGGTCTCCTCACTTTCGGCCATTCTAGTGGTCATCGAACCCATGTAGCAACGGAAATATTCCCGGTCAAGGTTGTATCAAGTGGGGAAGCCAGGAGGATGGTGGTGGAAGTAGGGCTAGGGTTTCAGGGTAAACGGCGGGAGGTTGAAGATGATGGGAGAGGAAGGGTATGTAGAGGTTGCTCCAAATCGAAACCTTTGGTGGGAGTTCAACTTTTGAACCCGCCTTCGGTTCTCGACCAGTTCAGGTCAAGCATGGCAGACGAGCCGAGTAGAGGCGAGTCCGGCGGGCTTCAACGGGTAACCGGGTGAATGCCCGTTTACCCAATAAACCGACACCCACCTGGGACCTGGACCCGCACAGGGCCATCTCCTTCGTCCAATAGGAAGATCATCCTTAGCGAAGCTTCGTCTAATCGGTGAGGGCCCTCCGTCGCCATTGGAAGGCCGATATGTCAGGAGGCTCCAGGGAGGCAGGCCTCGACACCATCGAAAGCTACCCAACTGGCTGATACTCACAAGATGACGGAAGTGGACAGCGATCAATCAATGGTGCATCTTGCAGCTTTGCCTGCTGAGGGCTTCTACAGCGGTCCGACTGGTACTCACCTGATGAAGGAAGAAGCCCCTATGTCTTTGCAGGCCAGTGCTCCTGCAGCTTCGCCGGCTGAGGGCTTTCGTAGCGGCGACATGGAGGTTGTGAGAGTCCACCAAGTGCTATCCACCCCATACCTCCTGCTCAGGGAGGCTGTCAGGCCTGCTGTTCGGCGGAAGGAGGCAGGGTCCGTGGCAGATCTCCTGGGATTGGACTATACACGTCTAGTGGTGCCTTCCTATGTCAAGATTCAGGACTATCTACTGGCCTTCATCCCCTGCTCCAGGAGACAGCTGGGAGCAGTCTAGCAGCTGCACTAAGTTTCACCGGACTGTCTATACAGAGCGAAGAGGATAGGAATCTTGGCATGAAAGTAGAATCTATGATGGAAGCAATCTTAGTGGAGGACTCCCTTCTGGAGGGGGTGGACTTTGATGAGAGGAAGGAAAGAAGCCTAAGAAAAGAAGAGATGAAGGAGATTATATCTAAGGTTGAAAGGTTTATGGGGGAACAAACTAGGGAGGTGGCAAACTTGATTGGGGTTTCTTGTGACGGCATTGACAAAGACATCAGAACGGTGTTCAGTAAAATTCAGAACAGGTGACTGATGGGATTGGCTAGGAATGCTAAGGTAGGGAAAAATGCTAGAAGAGGGGAGCTGCAGAAGGAAGAAGAGGAGAGGGAGTTAGCAGAGGATCAGGTGAAGGAAAGAGGGGAAGCTCAAGAACTACTACAATGCATATCGTCACTTGAACATGAGGGGTGTGCAGACTTGAAAAAAAAGAGGATAGTGAGGGAGTTTGTGGGGGGGGGGGGTGTAAAATCGATATCCTGTGTCTACAAGAAACAAAGTTGGAGGGTGATGGGGAGGGAGTAATGAGAGAGATAGGAATGAGAAGGTTGTGTAAGGGTGTGGTGTCTCCAGCTGTGGGATCTTTGGGTGTATAATGATTCTTTGGAATGGCTTTGTGGTGGAGGAGGCGGTGGAAGGAAGGAAGGTGGATCATTTTCCTATCTCCCTTTCCACAATCTTTATGACAATTTCACCTAGGATTTCTCTGGAGTACATGATCCACAAGGCAGGAAGGAAAAGAAAACACTTTTAGAGGACCTCCTTCAATACCATTAGCTATCAGGGAGGCCGTGGTACACTGGTACATGGGAGGTAATTTCAATGCTATTGCCAAGATCAGGGAAAGGACAGCTATAACATAATTTCAAGTGGAATGGAGGATTTCAAAGAGTTTATTGAGGAGGCCGGCCTCATTGATATTCCAGCACCAAATGCCCTCTTCAGTTGGTGCAATCTGAGAACAAAACCGACATGCTCGAGGCTGGACAATTTCTTAATGTCAGTAGACTGGAAAAAGCACTTCCCACAACTCCAAGCTGAATGTCTGGCTCGCCTAATATCTTGACCACAAGCCTATTTTACTGAAAACCAGCTATGGGTTCAGCAAGCAGCACAGATTCAAGATGGAAAAGTACGGGCTGAAGGAGGAGGATTTTCTTCATGTGGAGAGAAGCTGGACACAACCCAGACCGGAAACTTTGGCTATGGCTAGGTTGGTCAACAAGTTGAAAGACCTGACTCGAAAATAAGTCTTGGAGATCATCTAAAACTCTCCCTAGGAAACTTGACAAGGACAAACTTGTGGAGCCAGCCTCCTCGATGAACAGGACGGAGTGTTGAGAGAGGCAACTAGGAAGGAATTTGACAAGATCCTGCTCAAGGAAGAGATGTATTGGAAGCAACGTTCCAGAGAGAGATGGTTGAAAGAGGGGAACAAAAGCATTGCATAGTTCCAGAAAATTGTTTCAGAAAGATGATGACTAAATTGCATCAAGAGCCAGCAGCATGGGGACCGAAGCCTTTCCAACAGGGATGAGATTAGGCAACATGTGCTGGAATTTTATTCCACTCTTTTATTTGAGGAAGACTATTGGCGTCCATCTTTGATGGATCACCAATGGCCAGTAATTTTAGGATGGCAGAAGCATGCTCTCTTCCCTCTTCTCAACTGAGGAATCAGATTGGCAGTCTTCTCTTTGCGTGAGGACAAAGCTCCAAGTCCTGATGGATTCTCCATGTTCTTCTTCCAAAAATGCTGGCATAGCAACCAGCTTGATTTAGTGCAAGCAATGTTGGAGTTCCAAGAAGGAAAAGCTAACCTCAGCGGCAACAACAAGACTTCCATGGTCCTTATCCCCAAGAAGGCAGGTGTTGACTCCCTCAAAGACTACAGGCCCAAAAGCTTGCTTAACAATACCTACAAGATTATTCCAAAATTGGTGGCGTCCAGGTTGGCAAGGGTGGTGGACAGAGTTGTCAATGGTAATCAGAGGGCCTTTATCAGAGGTAAACAGATCCAGGAAAACACACGAAATAATTCACTCCTTCAAGGCCCTTAAGAAGAAAGGTCTGGTGTTAAAACTGGATTTTGAGAAAGCTTATGACCAAGGATGGCAGTTTCGGCCGAAACCGATACGTTTCGGCCGAAACGTATCGGTTTCGGCCGTTACCGATCCGAAACTGGACCAAAACACTGTAGCAGGTCCGAAACAATTAAAAAATATTATTTAAATAGTTTCGGACGAAACTGGTCAGTTTCGGTCCGAAAGTGGTCAGGATTATTACTTTTTTAAATTTTTTAACTGGTTTCATCCGGTTTCAGCCGAAACCGAAACCGATACCGAAACCGAGTCGTATCGGTTTCGGACCCGGCCGAAACCGAATCCGAAACCGACACTGCCATCCTTGCTTATGACAGGGTTAATTGATAATGCCTCTTCTTTGTGCTTCATGGTATGGGCATTGGCGACAAGTGGATTTGATGGATCAGGCCTTGCATCACATTGACTTCCTTTGAGGTGCTTATCAATGGGGAATCCACCACTTCCTTTCATAGAGGAAGGGGCCTACCCTGTCCCCTCTCCTCTTTGTTCTTATCTCCCACATACTGAGCAAAGTTTGGTTGAGGACAGAAGATGCAGGACTTACTACAGGTTTTTGAATTCGCAATTGGGGAAGCCATATTTCTCACCTTCAATATGCAGACACTATTCTTTTTTTCAGCGGTCAAAGATCAACTATATGCTGCTAGACTTATGCTGGAGCTGTTGGAGGAGGTCAATGGACTTAAGGTCAACTTTCACAAGAGCCAAATTTTAGGGATTCATATGGACGAACACACCTTGCAAAGAGTAGCCCTCATCCTTGGGTGTTAGATTGGGAGGTTCCTTATCACTTACTTAAGTCTCCCTCTGGCTGATAGAGCCATTCGATGTAAATATTGGAACCCAGTTGTTCAGAAATTCGAGGCGAGGTTGGCTGGATGGAAGGGAAGATCGCTCTCTTGTGGGGGAAGGGCAGTCCTGTGTAATTCGGTACTGGAGAGACTCCCGATTTATTATCTGTCCATGTTCTAGATTCCTTTGTCAGTGGTTGCTAAACTGCAGAGCATCCAATGTAGATTCTTTTGGCAGGGAGGGGTGGAGAGGGTGAGAGGATGGCATGATATCAATTGAGACCAGGTTTGTCAACGGAAAAGAAATGGTGGAATGGGTTTCAAAGACATTAAGTTGTTCAACCTAGCTCTTCTTGCCAAATGGCTGTGGAAGCTCGAGAATGCAGAGAATGGCCTCTGGTTTCAACTTCTCAAAGATTAAAACTATCAGAGAGGCCGGACTTGGGATTTGACTGCCCCCCACCCCCACAGGCTTATTTGTTATCCCCAGTAAGGAAATGAATCCTGTAGGCTGCAGATCTTATCCAAGCATCGGTGTATGTTAAAATCGAGAATGGCTAGGACTGTTTATTCTGGAGGGACACATGGTGTGAGCCTGTGAGGGCAGATCCTTGGTGAGCAGGTTCCCCAAGTGTTTTCGGATTGCTACTGACAAGAGGATGCTGGTAAGGCAAGCATATGATTCCACAAACGGGTGGTTCTTGACCTTTAAGAGGCGGCTAAAGGACGATGAGATAACCGAAGTGGCTGACCTCTTGTCCCTACTCCAAGGGTTTAGCTTGGATCCCCTTTCCAAAGATCAGTAGATGTAGAGATGGAATACTAAGGGAGGCTTCACTGTTCAGTCAGCATACACCTTTATTGCTGATGGGGGAACCCGTCACCCTTTGTTTCATTAAGTTTGGAGGCCAACTAGTCCCCTTAAGGTTAAGATTCTCAGTTGGACACGAGATAGACTGGCCAAGTTCATAGATGGAGTTGATATTATGTGTACAATGTGTAGGAAGGTGGAGGAATCCATGGACCACTTATTTCTAGAGTGTGAATTTGCCAATGAAATATGGCAACAAATACTCACTATGTTCAGATGTGACAAAGTTGTTGAAGGACCTATCGAAAGATTCATCAAACAGCAGCAAGTTCAGTGGGGAACCAAGACTGACTGTCAGGTGTTGTGATTGATCCTTCATGCAACCTTTTGGATGATTTGGAGGGACAAGAATGGCAGAATCTTCACAAGAGAAGCTCATGATCCAGCAAAATGTCCGGATTCCATTTTCTTTTTTGTGAAAGGGTGGGGAGACACTTTTTGTAAATTGGATAATTGTAACTCTCTTCTTTTGAATTTGGTGTTAAGTGTAGGGGTAACCGACTGGGGCCCTTTGTATAGGGGAGTTTTTGGGACCACTCCCTTCTTAAGTGTATATTTTTCCTTATGCCTTTAACACATTATCTGGTACCATCCACTTTCAACAAAAAAAAAAGGAAAGATAAACTTTCGTCTTAGTTGCAAAGTTTAAGCTTATGCAACAAAGAAGCAAACTCTTGAGATCCTCGTAGCTTTGGAAAGAGTCTGTAGAGAGAGAAATAATCATAGCAGAAAAGATAAACCATCTTTGTCCTCGCTGTTTGATGCCCTTGAACCTGCTTGACAGTCGAGATTGAGGCACTTGCCATTTCTGCGTATTTGGTCGGTATTCATGAGGGAATTGAAGAACTAACTTTAGGAATTAGCGAGCATGCAGCTGTTCCATTCCTCAGTCAAGTTTTATTATCTACTGTCACACTGCCATTTAAATAAGATACTTCTTCCTGATAAAATACCTGCTATTCTTATTTCTGCAAATCAAGAGAACAACACTACGGAGCCATACCGAGGCCAGTACCAGGTGCTGCCCATCCATTGTGCAAGACCAGACTCAGTCATATTCAGCTACTATGTGAAAGTGCAGAAGATGATGGTAAAATGAAAGCCTCAAGTACATGTATAACATATCTACTTGATTCAAGTTACTATACTTCACTATCAGACTAAAGAATTATCTACTATAACTTGCCTCCTTAACTGCGAGTATGTAATAGGCAGTACAAGAATTAATGAAACAACACATCTGCTAGATAACAAGGAGGAACAAAAATGCAATAGAACCATAGTGGTGGTACAAAGATCCCTCACCCTATCATCATCACCCATAGCAATAACCAAGGGTGGAAGTATCATTCCAATGTGAAAATTAAGAGTCGGTCCTGCAACCTCTGCCAAAGCTCCTAGAGCATGGGCATTGAAGGCACTGTACAAAAAAATTCCTTTATAAAGGCAAGCACAGGTCCCTGAAATCCAATTCTAGTAAAACGTAAAAGCAATCCTAGTAAAACGTAAAAGAATAAGTACTACTCACGAAAGTGGAGGATGGACAAGCTTCGGCAAAATATGAGGCAATACAGCAGCAGTCCTCACACTAAAAAAAATTGTTGAGAGGAACATCAGAGGGGGAAAAAAAGAAAGGAAAAAGCAACTTCGAAGTAAAGTAAGAGATGAATCCAAATTCAACTTATTCGTGATCGATAATTCATAACCAACATTCACTTGAGAAAAATATCCTGCCAAATATTGAATATGTAGAGCAGATTCTAACCAACCAAAGGTGGACAGGAATTGGGATTGATAGACTATATATTGCTATTGACTTAGAAACAAAGCCAACACCTTAGGATCTGCTTGAGGCCATCAAGAGCTCTATCTGAGAATTCATCATCTTCCAAAGCGTGTAGAAGTGTAGGAATAATTTCATCAATCGCTTGCATGCCAGCACTCTGCAAAATACATGTAGGAAAACAGTAAGTCTTTATGAAGTCCTTAATAGATCAGTATGAGGAAGTCAAAGGAACATACCTTATAGAGAGTACTGAAAGCTAAACCTGCAGATTCACGAACCTCAGGCATGCTGTTGGCAGAAAGAGTGGGAAAAAGGAAACAAGAGGAAGGGGAGGAGAAAAACAGTCGCCCATCACATTTCCTGGATGAGGGGAAATTTTAACGAGTTGGCTAGACATCCAACACAGAAAAGAAAAGGCAAACCTATCACAGAGAGCTGTACGAATTGTAGGTATCAGTTCATCCATAAAACCCAACAGCTGGTGTTTGCCAGCACTTGCCATGACCTCGCTAAGCCCAATGCACACCCCCTGCAATAGTGAAGAGCAACAAAATAAATGAATCTCCACTAGTAGATAACATATCCAACATCAACTAAGCATTTTTTCAATAAAATCCATGATGGACAATTGCAATAATGCAAGTCATGCAATTTGATGACCTAATCATTCCATGCATCTGTTATTCACAGAAGCCAGACACAAAAAAAAGAAAAAACATTTACTAGGTAACTTAAACTTTAAATGGCTTGAAGGGCATTTAAAAGGAAAGGTAGCTCAAAGAAATCTTTCATATGCAAGAGAAAATTGTCCTCATGTACAAAAATATGAAATTATACAATCTATCCGACATGGCTTGGTTTTAATTTGATACCTACAGGTCTTGAACAGTTCTTGAGGTAAAAACTAACAGATTTAACCACAATCACACATAAGAGGCTTCTTTCCAGGGATATTCAACTTTCCATATATTCTGCAGAGCGACAGTATCCCAATTAATATTCATCATGGAATGTTTTTAAAGCCTCAAAATTCTAAGTACGGGGATGGGCAAGGGCAAGCTCAAGGATCAAGCACTTGCTCTGTACATACCCAGAAAATGAAGCCTACTGTCTCATTGTGAGAATCTGTGCTCAGCAGAAGAAACATGGGATTCCTCATATTTGCTGACAGAACATTTAATGAATGAGTGTTCCACAATCCACACCTATCTGAACCACAAAGGGGAGATAAAGTATAAGAATCTCTGAACCATTTGATTGTGTAAAAAGTTGTAATCAATCCTTTTCCAAATAACAACCACCAACAACCTGAACCTTGAGCGGGGTTTTCCAAACATTACCATATTTTCGGTAATCAAGCAGACAAACCTCAATCAAATTGTAGAGAGATTTCACTGAGAACTGACCGTTAACTTTATCCCACATAATCTTGATCCTTTCTAGGATGCCAAACATCGTTCAGTTCCTGTGAGTGAAAACTCCACAGATTGTGGGTTGTGATCTCTAGGATAGTTCTCCCTGTCTGTCATCCATTTCCGTGAAGACAGTTGGAAAATAACAGGGAATCCCTCCTTCAATATGAAACTACCTGCCCATTTATCTTTATCTTAAGTCCCCTTCCAATTTGCCTCACAAATTTAAGGATCCCTCTCCCAGTAGTAAGATCCTCTATCATGAAGTAGAATCCCTGATGTCTTTTGAAATGTTTGAAATAATCACTTTTTTCCATAGAGTCCCTACTCAGACAAAAGCACCCAAAACCACTTCCCCAGCAAAGCCAAGTCCAAAACCTTCAATTTTTTCACTATGTTCCTGGCTCTCTTCATTGGGCTACATACAACAACCCACTTGACTAAAGGAACACAGCTTGACTATTATCATAGTTGTCAAGGCGCACGCCTACGCAGTGCTAGGCGCCACCTAGGCGTGAAAGTGGTTTCCCCTATGCCAAGGTGCAGATTCGCCTAGTTGGGCCGCCAAAAGGCGACCAACGCGCTGCTCAGGTGCAGTAAGCAGCCTAAGGCGCCCACCTTCACACCTTGGGCCCGTTTACCCAATCCAGAACCAGACCATTACCGATAGTGGATCCAGGTATAGATCCGCAAATAGTAACAAATGAGACAATAACTGTGCTTCAGACATGAATAGACTCACTTGTCTTCTACTTGTATCAGAGTCCTTGAGGCCTTGTGACAAAATAGGGATAATTGAAGGCAAAACCCTCTCACCAAGCTTTCTAACAAGTTCCCCCAGTGATCTTCCTGCAACCTAAAAAACAATCAAAAAATTGAAGAATTGAAGAATCAGACAAATGATTGGAATGAAGAAACAATCATCACATAGTATACATATCACGCATAAAGAAATTTGATTAAGCAGTTTGTAAGAATAAGGTTTCAGGAAACCTGGCGACGCTCCGAAGATGAGGATGCCAAAGAAGAAATAAGTGTGTTCATCAGAACAGGCATTATTTCCTTCAGAGTTTTTGGTGTATTTGCTACAATAGTCTTCCATACGTGTAATGCAGCCTGATGGAACAATATCATTTCAAAAATATAGTAAAAAGATGTTACAATCAGGGAATAGAGAATAAAAGTAAAACAACCACAATATAAAGTTAACAACAAACTTAATATCTACCTGCCGGACAGATAGGCTAACATCACTTCGAATCATATAAACTGCAGCAAGAACTTCATTCCGTTTATCCCTACCCAGTACTTCAATAATAGCTCGTCCATGAGCCTCAGTACTTGAACCTTCATCATCACTGCCACCCTCAAGAATAGCTTTCCCAGATGTCCCAGCAACCTACAAAGATATCACTATTAAAACTAAAAGAAGCATCAAACTCAAAGAGTTGATGAGGCATTCATAAACCTTGAAAAGAAGATCCCCCAATAGCTCAACAGAGCTTTGCCGGATGCGCCAGTTATCATTAAAAATCCCATCCTCCACAGCTGGAAGAAGTAGTGGCAAAGACCTAATTGGGAATCAAACAGCAAACACCGATTACTTGTAAGTGAAAACATTATGAGTTCAAAGTATAAATTTTGAATCAAGAGTGGTTGAAGATGTTTACGTTCTTGCATAGTGCTCCACAAACACATGGCCAGCACTAAGTGCAACGTCGCGCACAGATTCATTCTCATCAGCAAGCCCTGGGACAGGATCACATAAGGCATTGTCACTGGATGCCACAGATACCGAAACCAGAGAAAATTTAACTTACCATCTAGTATGGCAGGCAGAACCTGCTGCAAGTAATTCTGGAACATGACCCCAAGTGATCTTGGAAGATACTGTACACAATTAACTTGGTGGTTAAGAAAATTCTTAATTCACATCTTAAAGTGTGAAATTGAACATATCATGTGACCTTAAAAAGTGTCAGATGTCCATCCCGGACTGAAGCCTTTTGATTGGAACAATTTCTAATGATGTCAGGAAGAAGACGCTCAAAATAATCCTTGCCAAGGGCAGATAGAACCTGAATAATTTCAGGAAACCAAGTAAGACAGAGTCCTGATTGAAAAGCTTAAACCAAATGCCTAACAAAAGGTGAAGAAAAAGAATAGTCAAAATGAGTATAAAAGCTCAAAATGCAAAATTTGGTACCAAGTAACAATTACATTGATGTCATCATGGAGAATGAAGTAAATAATTAGCTGAAGCTATTTGAGACTAACGGCACATGTTCTATGTTAGAAAACCAGCAAGTAATCTCTGACATTTTGAGAATATTTGGTACCACTCTTTCATATGCAATTGGCTGTACATAAGGTTTAAATAGAAATTGAAAGAGGTTTCATATTGATTTATTAGATCAGTTTAATGTTGAAGATTGACAATGAGCTTGCTGGGTACCAGGGTTGCAGAAGAATTCCCATAAACTAAGTACCTACTTTAAGAAAGCAGATTTGGGGAAGAATTTTTTTTCTGAATCTATTTCCAATCTTAATGGGAATTGAAAGATACACTAGTAAAATATAAGAATCAAAATCAAAAAAAAAATGTTTCCACATCTGTGTTTCTAATAATAAATTTTACAGCTTTATCTATAATGCTTGTGCTTATACATGTAATCTTTATACTTACTATCAACTATTCGATGGAAACCCCATCCAAAGGCCACGATTGCCTTTTGGGAACCAAAAGGAGTGGGATGAAAGAGCAGCCTTCTATTTGTAGGCACTATCTGATCATGGAAAGTTGCATGATCACACCGCACACATTATGCCCCATTTGTCCCTCCATGTCTGACATCAAAGGATATCGTTTTTCCCCTTCTGGTAGCTTTTTTTCCTTCTGGTGGCTTTTTTTGGGAAAAGTGGATGGTGCCACTATTGTATTAATTGTAAAAAAAAAGGGATATACAAGTATGGTCAAGTCAGCTTCCCAAATATCCTTATACAAAAACTCCTCACCAAGGTGATGCACCCCTTACCATCCCCCCAACAGAAGGAAAAGAGGGGAGTTGTGAGACTCCACTTTACACAAATGTTTTGCCCATTCCCTCACCCTCTCACAAACAAAAGAGACAAGCCTACCCTCAATCCTTGGTTCTTTCGCCCCACAGTACCCAAAGTGTAAGAAAAAGTATGAGCCACCAGGTAATCCTATCCTCCTTTATGTTCCATCTCTTGTGCCATTTGAGGAGATACTACACACTCTCAAATGGGCCAAAGGTATGATGAATCTTGTTGGCGATCTTAGCCTAAACCTCACTTGAAAAAGAGCATCCTGTGAAGAGGTGGTTAAGGCCTTCCTCTACCTCACCATTAAACAGCAGAGGGTAGGTATACCCTGAAGAAAAGGGGCAATTCTATCACAAGTGAGCAGTCGGCCATGTGATATCCTCCAAATCAACAGCTTCACCTCCAGCGGGCTCTTGGCTTCCCATATGTGCGAAGCAAAAGGGTGGCATAAGCCCCCATCTGCTATGAGTGAGTAAGCACACCGGACAGATAATACACCCCCCTTTTACCATCTCCAACACCACCTGTTGACCCGGCTCTCCACCGGCCTACAGTGTAGGAGAAATAACAGAAGACCCTCCAACTGATCCATCTCCTCATGCATCAGGTTCCTCTTGAAGGTGGGTGCCCACGTACCCCCAGCCAACTGTGTATCAAAGGTATGAGCCATAGTAACCGTGGGTACCGCCGCAATAAGGAAGAGCTCCAGGAAGGATTCTGCTAGTGTGAAGTCCCCGCACCACCTATCCTTCCAGAATAGACACCTCTGCCCATTGCTCAGTTGGACCCAAACACTAGATTTAATGATAGGGTTTTTTTTAATATTTAGCCCTTAAAAAATCAAAATTAGGAAAAGGACCTTGTAATCCGCCTATTTAGCAATAAGTCCCCCAATTCTTCTCCATTACATGAAAAAGCCCTTGCCATTGGTCACCATTAGAAAATTCAAATTAACTTAACCATGGTTTGCCATCCCTTACTAGATGTCTGAGATCTCTCCGAGATCTCTGTCTCTTCAAGATTTGCGAGAAACAAAGTCTCTGAGACCGAGATCTTCTCCCCCCTCCCTTCCCCGTCTATCTCCCTCCCTCTCTCCGTCATAGGTGTGTTACTATGTGTGTGTGCATGTGTGTGTGTGTGAGAGAGAGAGAGAGAGGGGGGGAGGGAGGGAGATCTCTTCCCCCCCTCTCTCCCTATATGTCTTCCCCTCCCCTCTCTCTCTCTCTGCATCATGGTTTCCTCCTTCCTCTCTCCCTATCTCTCTACCCCGCCCCCCTTGAGCTTTATCTCTCTCTCCCCAGTCTCTCTCTCTCTATCTATCCCTCTCCCCCAGACTCTCTCTGTCTCTCCCTCGGTGACTCTCTCTCTCTCTTCCCGCACGTGAATGGATTTGTTATTGTTATCACAACTCTTTATTTTGTAAAAATGAGTTGTCAATTAGAAATATATATTTGTAAAATTAAGTGGTCAGTAGAAAAAATTAGAATTTTCTTAGAAATAGGTTGTATACATGAAACAATTTTCCGAAATCACCGAACCCGATCTCCTGAGATTTTTTCAAGATCTCTCTGAGATCTCTTCTCTTCCACCTTTCCGAGATGGAACCGATATTCGAGACGAAAAACCTTGAACTTAACCCAACCATGGTTTAGTCTAATACCTCTAAGCCCAAAGGAGGAAAGGATAATAAGGCCCTTGTCTAGAGAGAGAGAGAGAGAGTGCACTGAGAGAGAGGGAGGGTATCTGATGGCACCTGTGCACAAAGAGAGAGAGAGGGGAGGGGGAGGTCACCAAAGCAGAGAGAGAGAGAAAAAGGGAGCTCCGGAGCAAAGAGAGATACGGAGAGTAAGAGAGAGAGAGAGAGAAGGGAGGAGTGTGAGAGAGAGCGCAAGACAGAAGGAAGAGGGTGCTGGAGGCGGTCTCCTCCTCTGATGTCGGCACTTGCATGAAGAGAGGGAAAGCGTGTGAGAGAGAGCGCGAGAAAGAGGGGGGAGGGCACCAGAGCAAAGAGAGAGAGGGAGATCGGAGAGAATAGGAGGAGAGGGAGAGAGAGAGAGAGAGAGAGAGAAGGGGGGAGTGTGAGAGAGCGCGCAAGACAGAAGGAAGAGGGTGCTGGAGGCAGTCTCCTCCTCTGATGTCGGCACCTGCATGAAGAGAGGGAGAGCGTGTGAGAGAGAGCGCGAGAAAGAGGGGGGAGGGCACCAGAGCAAAGAGAGAGGGAGATTGGAGAGAATAGAAGGAGAGGGAGAGAGAGGGAGAGCAGAGCGAATATAAGGAGAGGGAGAGAGCGCGAGACAGAGGGAAAGAGTGAGAGTCGTGCCATGCGGGCTGGCGTCCGGCGCACGCAGGGTGCCAACGATCCACCCCCCCTCCCCCCCACCCCCTTCCCTCCAGGGATGGCAGTACCGGTTTCGGTCGAGTCCGAAACTGAAACCGTTTCGGTTTCAGTTTCGATCCGAAACCAATTAAATTATTATTTTTTCTTAAAACCCTACATTTGGTTTCTGCCCGGTTTCGACCTTTAGTGTCGTTTCGTTTCGGTCCGAAACTGAAACGTTTCGGTTTCGGCCGAAACTGCCATCTATGCTTCCCTCCCCCTCTCTTACTCTCCCTCTCCCGGTCTCCCCCACGGGTCCGTGACCTTCGACACCTCTCTTGTCATCGACTCTTCAACTTCAGTCTATGGCGATGGACTACGGGTCCATGCACACCAACGAGTGCACCCTGGATAGCGTCTGCCCCTCCGCTATGTCCACCCTTCCTCTCTCCACCATCCACTCGAAACATTGCAGCATAGCAGTGAGCACCCAGCACCACCTACGGTGCCAGCAATTCCCCAGGGAAAGCCTTCGCTCGCTCCCAAATGACAACAGACGAAAAAGTTGCCCCTCCCTCTCTGCCCTGTTCATCAGCGCTTCAACTTCTGCCCTTCTATTAGGACCATCAACCTCAGCGCCATGGGGTGCAGCGCCGACACCATCGCCATGGACATGGTCACCAGGCTCCTCAACACAAGGATGGCAGTATCGGTTTCCGTTTCGATTTCAGTTTCGGCCGAAACCGGTTCAAAACATTGAAGAAGGCAAAAATTACAGTGACCACGACCGATTTCGGTCCGAAAGAAACCGTCCGATTTCGGATCGAAACCATTAAAAAAGTTTTTTTTAGCTTCAGACCTGCTACAGTGAGCAGGTCCGAAACGGTTTCGGTGTGGTCCGAAACGGTTTCGGTGTAGGCCGAAACGTATCGATTTCGGCCGATACTGTCATCCCTGCCTCAACAGCTCCCTCAAGGTTGGCTACGCCCTCATCGTCATAGTCGAGAACATCTACTTCGGCGACGACCGATCCATGCTTGCCACCAACTGCATCTTTCGGGCGGGCACCGCCGCTGTGCTCGTCACCGATGACCCGGTGACGAACGACAAGGCCAAGATGGAACTCCACCAGACCCTCGTCACCCACCACAGCGACGACACCTCCTACAACATCGTCATGCAGCAAGAGGACACCAAGGGAGAGCTCGGCGTCCAACGTGATCGCCTTCCAGTAGTTGGACCTCCAGATATCGCTCCTCTACAATGACGACCAAGAGGAAGAGGACAAGGAAGGAGGCCCTACACACACACACACACACAGAGAGAGAGAAAGAGAGAGAGGGGGGGGGTAATTTGGAAAATAACACAAAAATAGGTGAGAGCAAGAAATATTCTCAAAGATATTCGATTTTTGGATGATTATCAATTCGGGGGACTTAATTGGAGAACTTCTAATGAAATAGATGGATTACGGGGGCCTTTCCCTAAGTTTGATTTT
Organism: Amorphophallus konjac; assembly: GCA_022559845.1. Lineage (NCBI taxonomy): Eukaryota > Viridiplantae > Streptophyta > Magnoliopsida > Alismatales > Araceae > Amorphophallus > Amorphophallus konjac. The sequence goes on along the minus strand of CM040123.1, from coordinate 78,153,990 downwards.
TTAGGGACCAAATACTAAAAAAAAGCCTTGATGAAATCCCTGCACTGAAGGATGCCTTTTCAAATCAAGGAGACATTATGTAGGGATGACGATGACAAGTCCTAGTCTCTGGCCCTGCTACAATATCTCTACTTGACAAGTTGTAACCAAAGCTCCATGTCTTCTGCCATTTGCATAATAGAGCTAGGTTGAAATCTCTGAAATTCTTTATGCCTACACCTCTTGCTTCCTTGCTCTAAAACACTCTGCCTCATGAGATGTCGTGCCAACCCCTGCAACTATCCTCACCATCTTGCCAGAAGAATCTAGCTTGGATGGACTCCAAAATCTTAGCCACTGTTTTGGGGATCCTGAAGATGGAGAGGTAGCATATAGGAAGGCTGTCAAACACCGATTTACATAGCACCAATCTCCCCATGTATGAGAGTAGCCTCGCCTTCCAACCTGGTAATCAGGACTCAAATCTCTGTACTACCACCTGCCAGTCTCTACAGTGCGGAGTCCTTGGGGAGAGTGGTAGGCCCAAGTAGGAAAAGGGAAAGTCTCCTATCTGACAGCTCAATATAAATGTTGCTCTCCTGAGTCCCCTTTCTCCATGTTCATCCCAACTATGCGGCATTTGCTGAAATTCACCCTCAGTCCACTGATTTCCCACAGCAACTCCAACATCCATCAGGCAACATATAACTAGCTCCCCTCATCTGCTAGGAATAAGATGGTATCATCAGCATATTACAGACGGCTGATGCCAACACTGTGATACCCTGCCTGGAAGCCTCTAACGAAGCCTGCCCTTTCAGCTCTCATTCACATCCTGCTCAAAATTTGTGCCACTAGTACGAACAAGAGAGGGACATGGTGTCTCCTTGGCAAAGTCCCTACCACTGTGGAAGCATGAAGTAGGTTAGCCATTGTTGAACCCTAAAAAGTTCGTGAATAATTTCTGATAAAGTTACAGAGTATTTCAGAAATTAAAATGATGCATAGGTTCATCAAAATACAACAAAGGAGTGGTACAAAGCCATGTGCACCCGCTCCATGAATTATTAAAAGTCTGGGGTCCGTAAAGTCTTTTGTAGACAAGTGCCGGATGTGCAGCACAAGCCCCGCAAGTTTCCCACATAAATCCCACGAGAAGTCGAGCCATTGGCCTTATTCATGACGAGTGGGTATTTTATCAAACACTTCAAGGGCAGCATGAAAATACATGCCCGTGGATTCAAATCCATACAAAGATAAATACTCTAGGGGCCTGTTTTGATAGCAAACCCAAATAAGCCGCCGGTTGCTGTCCCAGCGTATTCCACCATTTAGGTGGAATACCTAACCCGAACAAGCCGCCGGTTGCTGTCCCACCGTATTCCACCATTTAGGTGGAATACCTAACCCGAATAAGCCGCCGGGTTTACAATAAATAACACATATTTCATGTGTTAACTCCATGTTATACCAAATGGAGAATAGGACGTGATCGGCGAACAAGAGTCGTGACCGGCGAACAACTTACCCTGTTCGGCAGTATTCTACTATCAAACAGGCCCTAGGGGCCCATTGGGTTTTCCCATGAAGTTCAATTAGGTTCTAGTCAACCTGAAGACAATCCAGCGGCAAGTCGACGTCCGGAGAATTCTTAACAAACAAAACAAGAGTCTCCACGTACGTCTCGCTGTAGAAAAAGGCAGAAAAGGACAAAAAGAAGTCAAGCTCGGGTCCCTTTTATAGAGATTGACAAAGACTACAAAAAGGGGGGGATCTCTTTCTCCCTCTCTTCTCTCTCACTGTACACCGGGGGGGACCCCGCCTGCCCCCAAGCCACCGGGGGAGACCCCCGTGGGTGACCTGCCACCGGGGGGAGACCCCCGCCTCCGCTGCCATCGGGGGAGGCCCCCCGGGCCTCCCTGCGACCGGGGGACTCCCCCCGCCTGCCGTCGCCACCAGGGGAGGCCCCCCCGGCCCCGTCTGCACCGGGGGGGACCCCCCCGGTCCGCCTGCAACCGGGGGAGGGCCCCCGGGCCTCCCTGCGATCGGGGGACTCCCCCCGCCTGCTGTCGTAACCGGGGGAGGCCCACCGGCCCTGTATGCCACCAGGGGAACCTCCCCCCGCCTTTGCCGCCATCGAGGGAGGCCCCCCCCGACCCGCTGCGCCACCGGGGAGGAACCCCCCGCCGTCTGCAACCATGGGAGGGCCCCCCGGCCTTCTCTGCACCGGGGGAGGGCCCCCCGGCCTCTGCCGCAACCGGGGGAGACCCCCCGATCTCCTCCCGTCTGCTGCGCACCGGGGGAGGCCCCCCGGTCTCTTCTTCGCCTGCTGAGCTTCCAAGGGAGGGGAGCCGACTTCCTTGCCCCTGCTATACAACCAGGGGAGGAAGAAGAGAAGAAGAAAAGGCGGGGGAAGAGGAAAAGACATGGGAGTTACCTCTCCAAAGCATCGGGAAAGCTCCTTCAAAGCCGCCTCCTCCTCCGATAAAAACCCCAAGACCTGTCCTAGAGAGGGGAGGAGAAAAAATCTGGAAAGAGAGAAACGTTTGCTGCTCCAAGAGGAGAACTCCCTGCGCAGGGTTGAAGAAGAAAGGAAAGAGAAGAAGGTGAAGAAAAATGGCGCCCTTCTCTATATAAAAAAACTTTTGAAGTTTTATGAACAAACCCTCATAGCAAGGTCATATGTGTAAAGGATGATATATCATCCCTCGTGAGGGGAGATTATGTTGATCAAAAGAAAGAGTACATGGGTCAAAGAACTTTATGAAATCACGAAGATCATGAAATTCTGGAATTTTTGACTTGGCATATTCTGGAATTATAAATTGCGGAAATACCCTTCTTTTCTGGAAATTACATAAATATCGTCGTTGTTCAAAAAATTGCAAAAATAGTATCAATGGTGCAGAAAATTCTATAAATATCACCGATGGTGTATGAAAATGACAGAAGTGCCCCTAGAGGCAGAAAATTGCAAATATACCCCCAGTAAGGGGAAAATTGCAAATATACCCCCAGAAAAGGGAGAATTGCCGATATACCCCCACAAAGGGGAAAATTGCAAACAAACCCTCAAAAGAGGGGAAATTGCAAACAGACCCTCGAAAGAGGGAAAATTGTGAGTACATCCCCTAAAAAGGGAAAATTACAAATACGCCAAAGCGTTGCGAAAGTCACCCGCCTTAAAACCTGAAGATTCCTCGGGGGTAGACCCAGGATATTGGAGCCATTATTATAGTCAAAATCGCATTTAATCAAAAGTGTTCGGACTTGTCCGATGTAAATCAACACCGACTGCACCGACTCCGATCGGTGGGGAAAGGTCATGTACACGAACCCTAAAATCATCTGATAAATCTCAAAAAATGCGGAATTAATAAAACACGCAAAAAGAAAGAAAAACAAATAGGCGTGTATTTTTTTCGCGTGCAAACAGACTGGCACGTCCGGTGGGACTTTTCTCGCCTTTCATCTATTTGCCAAGGGTATACGTACTTCGATAAAGGCTCTGATTTCCTTCTCTACCCCTTTTCAGGAGGGACCGAGGGGAAGGCTTCAATACCAAAGGCAACTCCTCAACTCCAAGGTCTCCAACTGGTGCTATGGCGGCTGTTACATACAGACCTCTCGTCATTGCCAACCACGCCAAATATGGCTATTTGGCGACCCCAATCGTATTCGGGGATTTTCTAGCCGTCGTGGGGTCCCCTTTTTCCTAGGAGTGATCCCCGCCCCTCAAGAGGCTTTTTTGACGCCGGCTGTCCCTGCAACTGCCGAGGGCAACGGGTCCCGCTCTCTGCCCGGCCGAGTCTTCTCGGTCCATGCCATTTCTTCTTATGCCGTCCCCGCGAAATGGAGGCAACGACGAAGCCGTCAGAGCCGGAAGCCTGCGGCGAAACTCTCCAGATCTCGAAAGATCGTTCTGGTTGGGAGCCTTGGCGTCCAGCTAGACGGTGGCGGGCCGGTCCTACCCCAGGACAATCACGTCCCGGCCATACCAACTTCTAACCGCTTCGCCCTCCTTCACCGAGTGCAGGAGGACAAGCCAGACTTCAAAGTGAAGTCTAAATCGAAGCATGGGAGCAGTGAAGTTCAACAACGCTCCCGCAAGATGACGAAAATTTGGGTCACCAAACAGGAGGCCCACCAAATCAAACGAGCCAGGGCAGATAAGCTCGAGCAAGCTCAATTCCTTCACCAAACGCCTGGTCGGATGACTCAGGATGTTAGTCCTTCGCCCCTCCAAGGGAAGAAGAGAAAAAGGGTCTATCAAAAATCCAACTTTGCTCCTCGAAGTTCGGAGCTCTGTCAACCCGAGAGGGCCATTGGCGCCCAGATACTACCTAATCGGGTCTCAGTATTCGATAGACTGGCAAAAGCTCCGTCAACACGGCCGTCAGTCTTTGACAGATTGGGGGCATCCTCCCGCACGGGGCTACAGCCCCCGAAGAAATGGAGAACGGTTCAACTTTCAGACACTAGAGATAGCATGAAGGTGTATACCTACTATACCTCTAGCAGGGAAGCGACAGATCCCGCCAACAATCTCGCCAATTTAAATGAACCTCCCCGGTCAAATGACCCGAACCTGGCGGCCAACGCGGTATATCTTAATACCAGGACTGCCGCTAGAAGGAACCTCCAAGCCCAATACAGTGGCCATGCAGGGACCTCTAGCCAGGGACTACATCGAGACCAGAATCCTGACCAGGCCCGAAATCAAGAGGTCAATTTCGTCCAAGAAAAAAATGACCCCGACGAGGTCAGGAGCGCCCATGGAGAAGCGGGAGCCCAACCCTGTGGTGGTTCTGCTAACCCAGTTTTTGAACCACCTACAAGGGCGGCATTTCAAGCTATGTCCGACGATGCTAAGTTCGAGACTATGCAGCGTTGGCATATAGAAATGACCAATCTCATGCTAGTAATGAAACGCCAGATGAATTTAACTGCCCCAAGGCCCTTAACACCAGCCCATGATCAAGGCCTTCGACGAGAGCAGTAGCCGGGTAATCCCGTTATTGTTGAGCGACAAGTAGGAGTCCCCTACCATGCAGCCATTGAAGCAAGTGTTGAACTGCCTCGAGCCACGCCCAATGCTCAGTCTTCTCGGGCCCCACCGGTTGAAGAAGTCATTGCCCAACGGCGACTCAGAGAAAAAATTGTCGAAGATAAGTTCGCCCAGCGAGGTGAGGGTATGGCCACTATTGATTTGTACAGTGTGCCTTGTCCCCTCCATCATCAATTCAAGAAGTTGCCGCCGGATTGTCCGAAGGCACCTAAATTGCAAAAGTTCAACGGGCTGGGATCTCCCCATGAACATTTGGCCTACTATATAACAGCCATGGGTGATCTTGCACTCGAGGAGTCATATCTCCTCCGCTACTTCGCAACTTCTCTCAAGGGCAGTGCCTTTCAATGGTACTCAAGGCTGAAACCCAATTCGGTGGCTGATTGGGCCGATCTACAAAAGAAATTTATTGATCGTTTCCAGGCAGCTGAGAGAAAGGTTTCCCTCGCAGAGCTGTGCTCACTCAAGCAAAAAAGGGGCGAAACTGCGCTTGATTTTATCAAACGCTGGAGAGATCTCAGCATTAGATGTGATAATCCTCCCTCTCAAGATTATGCAATAACCATATGCCGAAGGGGTCTTTCGGCAGAAGTTAGCGAGAAGCTTTTGGGGGCAAATATCAAGGGATTCGACTAGTTAAATTCGGTCGTCGCAGAAATTGAAATGTTTTTTTGCGGATAATCCGACATTCACACCCTCAAAAGGGAAACCTTCCAAGGAGCGGGGTGCTGTAGGGAAGGAGACTAAGGAGGCTAATGTTGTTGACTTCTCCCCCACTAATGGGTCCGACGAAGTTACGACCCCAAGCCCCTCTGCCAAAAAGAGCGAAGGGAAGACGTCCACAAGGTTGGCAGAGCGTATGAAGACTCCATATTCATTCAAGAAAGAGCATACCAAGAGACTATTTAACCTTTGCCTAAGGAACAAGCTCATATCCCTTCCGGAGCCGAAGAAGCCGGAAGATGCCAACAAAACTGATGACCCCAATTATTGCGTGTATCATCGCATATTGGGCCACACCATCGAGAATTGTTACGTCTTTAAAGATGAGGCGGAGAAGATGATTCGAAACCAACTTATTACGATGAAAAGTAATTTGGTGGATCCTCCACAACCCCATGCCTGGGATCGACCGACACGCTCGGCCAACGTGATTCACCATTCAAGTAACAGGAGCTTTAGGGCTGCGGCCTTTACTTTTCCTGACCCAGAAGTAGCAGAAGCTGGTCCCAACCAAGCAAGACCCAGGTTGTGGTACCCAGGTTGGAGGCCGTCCCATCAATGTTCCTTCCCGAAGGAAAATACCAAGAAGATATTTGACCGCCTACTTGAAGATGGTCGGATCATGGTACACGACCCGCCAGCGGGTTACACCGAGGTTGAGAAAAGGCATCCCCGATACTGTGAATACCATGCCGTAATATCTCACCCCACTAGGGAGTGTAAAGAAGTACAGGATCTCATTGAAGTTCTTATTCAAAGAATCGAGATTGATATCCACGGGTACAGCATGGCGCTAAAACGTCTGCGGGAAGCAGCTGAGCAGACCTTAAGCCAACGTTCCGATATAGAGAGCCCGCCTCAATCTCCTACCCGAGGAAAATTGAACTTTTCCATAAATGTGATTCACAAAATCTCGAGAAAGAGCCAAACGAGGTCTGCAATAAATGAGTTTCAGCCACTCCTTTCCGCTGGGCCACAAGAAGCATCACAGAGGGGCATACCCCTTTTGATGTCTGAATGCTTCGCCATTCGGAAGGCAGTCAGAAAGATTAAAAGGGAAGTCCGCCATTTACAACACAACCAGCAGAATTTACTTCGTTGTATGGAGCGAATTGAGGAGCGTTTGTCGACATTGACCCCTGCTCCCTCGACGAGGCCTTCCGTCTCGGCTTCTACCCGTAACTCGGAAAACACAGTAATTCCCAAAACCAGGCTCACTAAACCACTCCTTTAGTTAGCCCCAAATCAAAACCCCAAGCTCTCAACCTCCCAAACCATCGGCCATTCAGCCCCAAAACCTCAAAACCAACATCACAATTTTGGCTCCAGGTTACCTATCTGGTCAACCCCAAATTCTCAAATATACCTTGCGAACCCAAGGCTACTCATCACAAGTTTCAAATTCCTACTCCAAATTTACAGGGATCTCGTTCTCCTCATTCGAAGTTCAAAAAAAAATTGGGGGCTTAAAATAGAGGTGCCCCGACGGACTTGCGTGGCCAGTTTACTAATCACTCAAAGGCAAAAAGGTCATAACCCGGCTGAGGTGAAAACCCAAAAGGGCGTCTCAGGCAAAAATGGGTAACCCCTCAGCGTGAAAACCCGAAAGAGCGCGCTGGAAAAAAACCCGAAAGGGCGCCAGGGCTAGTAAGGTGAAAAAAAAAGGAAAAAAAGAAAGAGAGAGCAAATTGGCCGATAGCTCGAAGAACATATGTTTATGCACAATATAACACTTGAGCGACACAAGTTTTTTTTTGGACTGTTAATGAATGTCATTCATCTGTAAAAGTGTGACCCGAGACAAGCCCTCGGGATAACCATAAGAATAATGAATGCTGAATAAGAATGTAAGGGAAAGTAAAATAAGGCACAAAGGCAAATCCAACCTCACTGCTGGCGAGGCTTTTTCTTCATCAAATCCGCAATCTCCGCCTGCTTATCGGTGAGCTCACATTGAAGCTTTGAATCTTGAGAAGTGAGGATTGCCTCCTCGCCCTGTAATTGCTGAGCTTTCTCTACACGGGAGTCTGCACTTGCTAAGAACGCCTGGGCTCTGGCTAGTAACCCTTTAGCGACTTTTTGACATTGTGTTTCCTGTTTTCTCTCCGCTGCCATCTGCGCCTCCACTATGCCCCTTTCATCTAGAATAGCCTGAACCTTTTGTTGTAGCGCCTCAGTCTCTTTTGACAAGGCGGTGATGTCGCACTTCAACTGTTCAATCCGTGCGTAGCAAGCTCTCCATTCAGAAGCTTCATATAAGCCCTGAAATTCTTCCCAAGTCTATTCCACGGCTGCCATCCAAGGTTCCTTCGGTAAACCCATAGCATGGTAAGCTTGAGTACTCATCTGAAGGGCATCGCGCATAGCCTCAATTGTGGGAAGAGACTCCTGTTGAAGTAGAGCCCGAACACCACCCATAAGACTTGATAGCACCAATTCTACTCCCATAAACGGGGGAAGTTGCGGAGAGTCTGGCCACATAATCCCGTGCCCTGGAAAGTCAGACGAAGCGTTGGTCTCTTGGGCTATCAAAAGAGAAGCAATCATCAGTCACCACTATAGTGCAAAAAAAAAGATGGAAGTTAGGAGGCTCTGAATTAGAGCTAGTCTGCTACCTGGGGACACCACGGCTGCAGGTGGCCCCTGGTCAACCATCACTCCAAGAGTTTCTTTGTCCGCAGGAGAAGCGATGGCTAGGCCTGAGGGAAGGAATATCCCACCATCAAAAATTTAAGCTCACTAAGAAAGAAGATTGAAGCAAAAGGAAGCAAGGCAAAGAAGCAAGGAAAAATCTATACCTACCGGCTCAGGCAGAGTTTCTTCCAAAGGTGTAGCTGGCCCCTCTCTTACCATAGTATGAAGGGCAGTGTCAGCCTCATTGCCTGCACACCCAGAGGCTTGCAATAATGTTAAAGAATTTGAAATTTTGATGAATAAATAGATCAAGCAAGAGGAGTCAATTTACCTTCAATACTCTTATGAGAAGTTTCAGGATGATCCATCTGTGATCCTCCCTGAGGCTCTGTCATGGGTAGCGGATCAACCCTTACTTCAAGCGCCTCACTTCTATGAGCCCCCTCTAATGAAAGGGTCGTCCCTTGCAAGGGAGGAGCAGAGGACCCAATCATGGCGGAGATGGTCACTGCATCATAGCAATAAAAGAAAATGCGCCGAATTAACAAAGTCTCCCAATGAACGTATGTTAAAGAGGCAAGAAAAGTTAATGTTGTTTACTAGCAGAGAAGCAAGTCGGCTGCATCACCAAGCGACCCGTTAGGGGCAATTCACCCTCTTCAAGAGCAGAGGGGTCGCTTCTACCCCGTTTTGAAGTTGAACCACTTCCTCGGGCACAAAGTTCTGCCAGCAAAGCTTCCTCATAGCTGGATAAAGCATTGCCCCCAACTGCAGGAGCATCAGAATAAGCGGGGACGTCCCCATCTGATGTGACACCTAATAAGGCAGCATATGCTCCCATGACGCCATCTAAAGCCCCTGTCCAAAGACGATAGCTACATTAACTCCCAAGCGACAAGACAAGGTGGCAAGATAAGCTGGTGAAACAAAAAAAGTCACCTCCATCATGAGTAGTCATATCTGGTGGACTGTTATCATGTGAGGGAGGAGAGGCATCTGACACTGGGTTATAATCATAATTTATCATGCCCAAGTCATCCAACCCTTCATCTTCTTTCTCATTTTGGCCAATGGCCAGGCATGCATCTGTATCAATCGAAGGGACACTCCCCGCAATTTCGCCAGTGACATCATGGTCAGCTGAAAGAGGACAAAGAAGAAATAAAAAAGTCCCCGTCATTCATCATAAAGCCTTCATAAATCAAGCCAAAAGAAATGACGAGATTACCATGATGCTCGTCCACTGGAGCCTTTCTTTTGGATTGGCGACGAGGGGTTTTCGCAAGAGAGTCGCCGTCGCCTTCCTCCCTCCGCCGCTTGGCATGATGCGAGCTCTTCCTTTTCTTGAAAGTATCAACGGGGACAAAGCTCACTGCAAGAAGATGAGTTAGTAGGTATAATAAATCTCCTTTTCAGGCAAATCAAATATGAAGAAGTGTAAGGGGAAGAGCATATACCAGCCGGTGCAGGAGAGAGAAGGTTGTGATACCACCTCTTCTGAGGGAAGACCAATGCTCTGTCCCGCTCGACAAATGCTGTCCCAAATATCACGAAGAGTGGTTGCATTTTCGATATAGGAAAGACATTCAATGGCACCCACTTGAGCAATTGCATCCATCAGATGCCGTTTCCATTTGGGCCAAAGATCATTATTAAACCCAGCAGGAAGAAGAGGGCTGGATAAAGAAGCATCAGGGGGATGGCCACAATCTGAAAGTAAATGTCCCCACCAATAGTAAACTTTGTCATCACCAGGGGCTTTCCCCTTTTTCATGGCCAAGTCTTCTATACGCTTCAAAGGCTTTATAGCCCCTATATAAGTATCTCTGTATACCGGTAGGGGCCCATGGGCTGCCTCCCATGTGTTGCGGAACTCCCGAACAGACCTGGCAAGGTGAGGAAACTGGGAACACAGAAAAGAATGCTCAATGGCAAGAGGAGGAGCATCAACCTTCTTCAAGCGGGCCTCCTCAGCTTCCTTCAATTTATGAGCTGGCTGCCTGAATATGTTGCTGTGCTGAAACCACCAGCGCGCATAATAGATATCAACCTGTCCCACTCTATCACCGGCAGGAAAGGAACAACCCGACTCTGGCCCTCGCCGGGTGAAGTGAAGCCACCAGCTAGCTACTACAAGGTGTCTGTCGTGCCCTCTGTGCAGTCGCACTCCCAAAGGAAAGTCAACGTTCGGGGGAACCCCCTGATCATAGCCAAAGTTCCGCCCGAAGCGGTGAGGATAGTAAGGCTCAAGAAAGGTGCCGGTGCCCTTCCGAAAGACAAGTACACCAGGGCGCGTGCAGTACAACCATTCATCATGGAAAACTCTGCTCGGGCTGGAACAGTGAGGGAAGTGATAAGAAACGCCATCAGGCCCCTCAGTGCTGAAAGGGCGATAGTCCCGCGTCACACACGCAAAGTCTCTACCCGGCTGGCCCTGGGTAGGCAAAAAGGACAAAGACCTCCGAGCTCCTGTCAACTGCTCCAGGGGGCTCTGATCAGGCCGATTGCGAAACTGGAATATCAAGGGAGCCGCAGGGTTCTCCACCCTGACACTCTGACACAAACCAGGAAGTAGTAAACCTGCCCACGCACTCAAGTAATGTGTCGCCAACCGGACACTGCGGTCTCGTGGCGAACCAGAAGATGTCAAGTTTCCCAAGCCATGATATATATTGGCCAGGGCCGCAGGTGCAAGGGCAAGCTTCCGGCCATCAGCAAGCAGGCAGGCCGGATATATCAGCTCGGGGAGTACAATGCCCTCCTCTCCATACGGTACCACAAAGGTGGCCAGCCAGTAAACCAGATAAGCAGCCAAATAAGTCTTGTCCGGGAGCTTTCGGGGATTCCACCCCTCATTCTTGGGCGCACACAAATATCGCCTATGTTCAGGTGGATCAAGAAGAAGCTGATAGTATTGGTCAAGGGGCTTGTCATCTTCTGCGAAGCTATCCTGGAAGCAAAACGGACCATTGTAAAAATATCTGACCCAGGCGCCGAGGCTGACCCTCACAATACTGGTGGAAGCAGAAGAGGTCTTCCCCTTTCCAACCCGAGCAAGGTCTCTCCAGACCTTCATCAAATAACGGAAACCAAAGGGCAGGCCGTAAGAGCCGACCCCAGTAGTATATGATCTGTGCAAGTCATCAAGGCAGGCCTCCTCATACATATGACCAGAGATAGGAAGGCCAGAAATACGGTGAAAGCTCCATAAATGTAGGGAGGTCTCTCCCTCTGCCGTCGCAAATGTGTTAAAGCGCCGGTTAAATCTCTCAGCTAAGCCCTAGAGGAGCCCGGTGTAGCAAGGATACCGATAAAGAGTAGCGGTCACAGCATGGCGAATGCCCACATAATCCAAAATATCACGATAATGATGAATGACACCCATCAACCATTCAGAAGCCCCCAAGTGAAACTTGTGAGAGGCTGTCACTGACCATCTCCCATACCAGCTGGGCGCAGATCCGCTTACAATACGATCTAGAAAGCACAATTTATCATAATCCTCTACAACGAACTGAGTGCCTGAAGGCATCAAGAAAAGCCCAAAAGAAGGAGGCCCTGTCTTATGTTGCCCAAATAACTCCCACATGGCTGGGATCACTGAACAAGACCTGCAATAACCATAGTCGTTTGTCCTGAAGAAACCCAATTGAGTGGTTCATGGAAGGTGAACATGTGAAGAATATCCCAATGGGAAGCTGGGATGTGAATAAGTACAAGTTCCCATCATACTGTCTCGCCCTGCCAAAATAGCCCTCTCAAGAAGTACCCTCTCAGCATAAACAGTCGGGTCTTCCGCGTCCAAGTGTTCAGGCACAAAATGCTGAATAAAAGGGAACAAGTGCTCGTCAAGAGGAAAGTGCCGCATATAACGCCCTGGCCGTTGATAAACATAAAAACCCCTCTCTCGGGTAAGCAACGACGGGTCAACCTCTCCACCCTCTGTGGAGTCTTCAGCAAGAGGGCCTCTCGCCACCGCATTGAAGCCCCGATCAAGTAAAAACATGTTTTCCTTGGTGATATGAGGAGGCGCCAAAGCAGGCATCAGTTGATTTGATAAGCAAGAGGGTTTATTCCTCTCCCTATCTCGGCTGGCACCCTTCCGGGGACGCATGTCTCTCACACGAGACATCCACAACACCTGCTGTTTGTGACCGCGGAGAGTCACTTGTCGTTTTGTCCTCGCGGCAGGGGTGTAGACTCGCCTTTTAAGGAAGGTCGAGATAGGTTGACTGGGCACGCGGGGATTCCGGGGGTATTGAGAAGAAGGCAGAGAGAACGATGGGAACGCATTGGAAGGTATGGCGTATGGTTCATCATTCTGGGAGACTAGGATAGGGATGGCTGGGTGGAATGCAGACGTGCCAGTCGATTTCTCGACGATCACCTATGGAACCAAGGATTGACTGGGGAAGCGTCGCCAGGACGCGGCACGTGGCTCGAGAGATCAGGCGACACGTGGATAGAAGGGGTTCCACAGGTGCGAGTGCGCAGGCGATTATGGGGATTCGTGTACTGGACGTCTTTCCCCACCGGTCGCAAGCAACCAGTGTTTATTTTACATCGGATTGAATCCGAATACCTTTGTTTCTACTGCCGAAGAGAGAGTCAAGGGCCCTGGGAGCCGCAACGTCGGGAGGGCTTAGTCCGTGCAACAGCGACAAGGCAACAGCAACACAACAGGGATAACTGGGGACAGAGAGACTGGTTCCGGCGAGGAGGGGGATCCGCTCCCTGACTGGATTACATGACTTATATGCCATGAAAGGCATTTATATGGGGGCATGAGAGCCCGATTACAATTGCTTGCAAGCCACGGAACAATTCCGTCATTCATGACGGTCCCCGGGTCATTGCGTTATTGTGCGGGTATTTCCGCATTTGTACGTGGCGTCCGTCAGAGGACCTGTGACTCAGCAGGATGGCGCTCGAGGGGCATCGCAATGTGTTCCCGACATGGGACAGTGTCGAGGTCGGGGCAGTAGGGGTGCCGTAGGCACCATTGTGCGGGGGAAGTTGAGTGGTCGGGTGCCGCGGGCCCCGATGTGACTGGAGTAGCTGGCAGTCGGGTGCCGGGGGCACCGTTGTGACTGGAGTTGTTGGCAGTCGGGTGCCGGCGGCACCGTTGTGGCTGAAGTGGCTGGGTAGTCGGGTGTCTGCGGCACCGTTGTGACTGGGGTAGCTGGCAGTCGGGTGCCGGGGGCACCGTTGTGACTGGAGTAGTTGAATGGTCGGGTGCCGCGGGCCCCGATGTGACTGGAGTAGCTGGCAGTCGGGTGCTGGGGGCACCGTCGTGACTGGAGTTGTTGGCAGTCAGGTGCCGGGGGCACCGTCGTGACTGAAGTAGCTGGCAGTCGGGTGCCGGAGGCACCGTTGTGACTGGGGTAGCTGAGTGATCGGGTGCCGCGGGCCCCAATGTGACTGGAGTAGCTGGCAGTCGGGTGCCGGGGGCACCGTTGTGACTGGAGTTGTTGGCAGTCGGGTGCCGGGGGCACCGTTGTGACTGAGTTATTGACAGTCGGGTGCCGGGGGCACCGTTGTGACTGAGAGAGCTGGGCGCCGTAAGACCTCGATGGTCGTGCTCGGGGCCCATTTGCGGAGGTAGGGGCCTAACACTTCATCTTGTGTCGTGACTTGTGAAGTATGCCCATTGTCCAAGTGACAGTGCTGAGGGCAGGCTTGTCGAGGCAGAGGACCCGACTGGGTGCCTCGGTCGAGCCATGTCTGATGGTGTGCGACTATCGGGACAGAGACTGGGCAGGATGCTCTCGTCAAGCCACGTCTGCGTCGTGCGCGAATGTCGAGGCGGAGATCGAGCAGGGTGCCTCGATCGAGCGATGTTTGATGGTGCACGATCATTGAGGCAAGGACTGTGCATGGCGCTCTTACGAAGCGACATCAGGGTCGTGCACGAGTATCGAGACAGGACCCGGGTAGAGTGCTTTCACCAAGCAAAAGCTGGGGTCATGCATGATTATCGAGATGACATATCACAATAGGGGGCGGAGGTGAGTGTTTGGGCTAGACGTCGTATGAGGGATGCTCATGCGGCATGCCCTCGGCGTGAGCCTAGCAAACACACACAAATCTCCCGGAGACGGGTGTTTGGGCTAGACGCCGTATGAGGGATGCACATGCGGCATGCCCTCGGCGTGACCCTAGCAAACACACACAATTCTCCTTAGCGCGCCCTTGTAGTCCGGGGCTGAGTGCTTGATTCATTTGGTGCCTCCATCCATGCATTTGGGCTCCCAAAGGGGGGCTTTTATAGTGGAAGGCGAAGGGTCACAGGGGGTTTACGCGGATCAGCTAAGGGGGGTGAGCTGGTCCGCGTAAACCCAAGTGAATAGTGTCACTGGGTTACGGGATTACGGACTGAGAGAGAGAGGGGGGAATGAGGTTTACGCGGACCAACCAGGGGGGCCTGGCTGGTCCGCCTAAATCCCCCATGGGGGGGGTTAAGCGGTCTGGTCTTTTTTTCTTTTTGAAAAAAATAATTGTTTTTTGAATTGAATGGGGGTTTACGCGGACCAGCCAGGGGGGGTGAGCTGGTCCGCCTAAACCCCCCCAGGGGGGTTTAGGCGGTTTTGACCGGGGGATTTTAGCCAGGTTTGACTGAGGTTTAGGGCGGGTTTGACCGCGGGTTTGACTGGGGTTTAACTGAGGGTTAGACTGGGATTTGACCGCGCAGGTCGATCCGCGTGTGAGGGCGCACGATGGTGGTGCATGACGCGATGGGTTGCTGGGAGTCCCGAGTCGAGCTCGGACTTGCTGTAGAGTGCCTGGAGCATACGCGCCCACCAGGTGCTCGGGGAAATTCCTGACACGCGTGTGTGGGCCGTATACGGGTGCTGTGAGCTCCTGAAGCTTGTGGTTGGTCCCAGGTGGGTCTTCCGTTGACTTCAGAGGGCTAGAGGGAGGCGACTCGGGGGTAGACCCCAGGCCCGTTGCTGGGTACCACATGGCGTGGCTTGTAGTAGGGGTGCCCCCGGGTCGGCTCGGGTAGCTGTGTTGAACGCGGGCAAACCCGCAAACTGAGTGATCGGGGGTGGACCCAATCGATCTTTGATGTTGCCACGGGTCGCGGCTAGCTGGTTAGGACCCTTGGTTGGGCCCAGTAACTGGGGCGTCGACATGATGATGCCGTTTGTCTGGTGGTCGGGGTGACCCTCGCTCCTCGGCGAAGAGTCGCATGATGCGGCAGGCTGTTCTGAGTCCCGAGTTAACCCGGTTGTTGAAGCGTCGGCGGTATAATGCCGTATGCAGGGGTGTCCGAGGGTGATGCCCGAATCTTCACAGAGTGCCGTAAGGTACGGCAGGTTGTCCTGACTCCCGAAACTGACCCGGTTGTCTGGAAACTGGCTGGCATAGTGCCGTTTGCTCGGGGTCGATCCCCGGTTGTTATGTTGCGCCGCTTGACCCGGCGGCACGTCTCGATTTCTGAGCTCAACTTGACTAGTAGAGCAGCTTTGGCGATATGCCGTTTTGCTCTATTTAGGGAGTATTTCCCTATGCTTAATCCTCGATTAATTCGAGAAAATAAGCCGGTGCCAACAAATGCCCCCCACGAGGCGTGCGTCGGAGGCGAAGATGACGGCGTGCGGCCCGTGCGCCTTTCAAGCTTGATTTCTCCCGGCCCTGTTGGCGTGTGGGAGTTACTTGTTCTGAGGGTTGACGCTCCCGTTGCGATCTCTCATGCGACGGTGGTACATTTGCGGAAGACCGTTGAACCGTGAGGTTATAGAGCTGGATTCTAGAGAGATCTGAGTGGCTGGATACACGCGTGGTACTTGAAGTTGGAGCCCGCTATCCGCGACTTGGGAATTCTATTCCTGTTTGTCTCGCGTGTCGGGCTTGTAGCAGAGGTGTGCAGGGCCCGCGTCGCGGGAGTAATCTGGTCTGGACGCCGAACTCTCCATACAGGTGGTCACTTCGGCGGTTGATGATGTGCCTGGGCTGGACGCCAATGCCGATGGCGAAGAGAGGCCAGGGGAACCTAGTGTAACAATGCTTCTGGCTTTGTTGCCTATGTCTGGGGCCTGCCTTGTGCAGCGGGCTTTGTGGATTTTTTGAGGAGAGGCGGCTCGGTGGAAAGGACCCTCCTCCGTTGGAAATATGAGACAAGGGAGGCCAGGACTGTTGAGCCCATCCCGCCTCGTAGGGTGGTTGGCGAGCAATGGGAGACCACATGTGGCTCCCTTTCCATTATCTGAGGTTGCCCTGGCGAGGGCCATGCCTTGCCCCCGGAGGTGGACTTGTGGACTGAGATTTGTGTTTTCTCAGGTTTTCCACCTTGTCTAAGTCAAGGAGTGCTATGAGCATTTTTCACTCCTTGGCCTGTTCCCCTTTGATCGTGACCGTAGCCGACGATGCTACGTACGGGGGTTCGAGACTTCCTTGTCTTGAGAATTGGAGGGCCACCTATCCCTCAGCTCCTGGGATTGCTGGTTGGTGACGAGATGACCGCCGCTCTGACCGGGGCTTTGTGGTGAAGCCTGTGGTCGGTCGCTAGCAGCCTACCACTGCTGTGGTGGTTGACTTTTTTGTGGGGTGCTGGCATTGTTCGTTGACTGCCCATGGGGGCGCATTAGCCAAGCTTGGCGCCGACCGTCCTATGGGACGGGCTGGTCACACCTCTGAAGCGTTGTAGCTGAAGTTGTGTTGTAGCGCTTCCGCAGGTCGTCAAGTTATGGTGCTGGAGGCCACTTTGTCGTGGCTAGATGTCACTGGGATTATAGCTGGTGGGTCAGGGGTTATAGGGGGAACTGGGATCATAATAGGGCTTTGAAGTTGAGAGATTCCAGCTCCTGCCAGGGCCGCCATTGCACGGCCGAAGTGGTAGGGGCCGGCTGGTTGGCTGGTGGTGCCAGGGAATCAGGAGAGGCCAGAGTAACAGGGGGATGGATGACGTTAATCAAGAAGTGGGCAGTTGCGGAGCAGCCACGGGGACCTCACCCACGAAGTAGGGTGATCCGACGACTGGGGCGAAGCTGCCGAAGACAATCGGCGCCGTAGGTGTGTTGGTCTGATGCTGCTGGAGGCAAGATTCGACGAGACATGTTGACCTGGTGTTGCTGGGGGTCGGCCTTGGCAAGGGCCGTTGACCCGGTGTTGCGGAGGGCCTGCCCCAGGGAAGCATGTCGGCCTGGGGTTGCTGTAGACCCGCCTCGGCGAGGCATTTTGGTCTGGGGTTGTTGAAGACCTGCCTGGGCGAGGCATCTCGGTCTGAAGTCGTTGAAGACCTGCCTCGGCGAGGCATCTTGGTCTGAAGTTACTGAAGACCTGCCTCGGCGAGGGGTCTTGGTCTGAGGTTGCTGGAGACCTGCCTCGACGAGGCGTCTCGGTCTGGAGTTGCTGGAGACCTGCCTCGGCGAGGCGTCTTGGTCTGGAGTTGTTGGAGACCTGCCTCGGCGAAGCGTCTTGGTCTGGTGTCGCTGGAGACCTGCCTCGGCGAGGTGTCTTGGTCTGAAGTTGCTGGAGACCTGCCTCGGCGAGGCGTCTTGGTCTGAAGTTGCTGGAGACCTGTCTCGGCGAGGTGTCTTGGTCTGAGGTTGTTGAAGACCTGCCTCGGCGAGGCGTCTTGGTCTGAAGTTGCTGGAGACCTGCCTCGGCGAGGCGTCTTGGTCTGAAGTTGTTGGATTTGCCCCCAGAGAGGGGTGTTGGCTGGGAATCGTATTCGGCCGATCCTTGCGGTGTATGGCCGAATGTTGATGTTGTCGGCTGTTAATGTGCTGGTTGACCGCCGAGGTGTATCGACTAGGAAGTCCACTCGGCTGATTGCTGAGGTATATTGACTGGGAGCCACGATCGGCTGATCACTGAGGTGCCGCCGAAGGCGTGGTTGCTGGCTGACCATTGAGGTGTGATGGTCGGAGCGTGGTAGACCGACCCTTGGGGGTATGTTGGTCTGGAGCTACTGTAGACTGGCCTTCAAGGCGTGCTAGTCTGTAAGGTGTCTGGATTTGTTCATGTGGTTGTTGTTGTTGATCAGCCTATGAGGTGTAGTGGCCTGTTGCCAAAGACTGGGAACTGGATACTGGAGGTCTGCCTGAGTAAGGTGCATTGGCCTGTTGTCGGCCGTTAGAAGTTAGAGGCTAAAAACCTGGATACTTAGACTGGAGACCCGCCAGGCTAAGGCATGCTGGTCTACTGATGGAAACTGGAGGTCAGAGGCTGGAGACTGGAAGGCAAGGATTGGATCCTGGGACTGGAGACTGAGACCCAGATACGGGAGACAAATTACTGGGGCTGGAGACTGGGAACCGGGAACTGGACATCGGGACTGGATACCGGGACTGGAGACTGGAATCTGGCCACTAGGTGCTGGGATGGAAGGCTGGGACTGGGAACTGGATGTTGGATATGGCAACCGGTAATTGGATATTGGGTGCTGGGACTGGAGGCCCGCCCCTATGAGGCGTGCTAGCCCATTGCAGGAAACTGGAATTGGAAATAGGGAATGGGAAATTAGATATTGGGAGCTGGGCATTGGAACCGGAAACTGGTACTGGGAGATGGAAGCAGAGTATTGGTGCTGGATATTGGGAATTGGGGTACTTGAACTGGATGTTGGAGGCTGGGTACTGAAGCTGGGTACTGGAAACTGAATACTGGAAGCTGGATTTTACAGCTGGGTATTAGACATTGGATACTGGAGGCTGGATACTGGAAGCTGGGTACTGAAAATTGGGTACTGGAAGCTAATATCGAAGGCTGGGTGCTGGAGGCCTGCCTGAATGAGGCATGTTGGCCTGGATGGCTGGAGACTGGAAACGGGAGGACAATCCATAAAGCGGTGTTGACCCAGAGGACTGGGGACTGGAAGCTGGAGGCTAACCCGTAAGGGTGTGTTGGCGTGTATTGCTGGTGACTGGAGGCTAGAGGCCGACCCGCGAGGGTGTTTTGGCCCACGTTGCTGGGGACTGGAGGTCGGCCTATAAGGGCGTGTTGACCTATATCACTGGGGGCTGGGATCTGGAGGCCGACCCGTGAGGGTGCTTCGGCCTATGTTGCTGGAGACTGGAAGCTGGAGGCCGACCCGAGAGGGTGTGTTGGCCTATGTTGCTGGAGTCTGGAAGCTGGAGGCCGACCCGAGAGGGTGTGTTGGCCTATGTTGCTGGTATTGTTCAGCCTGGGGAGTTAGAGTTGAGGTTGGGGTTGGCTGGCACGCTGCCATGGTGGCGTAGCCAGAGACCGGGACTGGAGCTGGAGCTGGAGCTGGAGCTGGCCGGCTGACCGTTGAGGTGTTGTAGCCGGATACTGGGACTGGTGACTGGAACTGGGCGGCTGGCCTGTGGAGGCGTTGTAGCCGGAATACTGGGACTGGTGACTGGAGCTGGAACTGGGCGGCTGGCCTGTGAAGGCGTTATAGCCGGAATGTTGGGACTGGAAACTGAGACTGGAACTGGGCGGCTAGCCTGCGAAGGCGTTGTAGCCGAAACTGGAACTGAAGACTGGGCGGCTGGCCTGTGAAGGCGTTGTAGCCGAAGCTGGGACTGGAACTGGGCGGCTGGCCTGTGAAGACGTTGTAGCCGAAACTGGGACTGGTGACTGGGCGGCTGGCCTCTAAAGGTTTTGTAGCCAAAACTGGAATTGGAGGCTGAGCGGCTGGCCTGCGAAGGCGTTGTAGCCGAAACTGGAACTGGAGACTGAGCGGCCGGCCTGTGGAGGCGTTGTAGCCGGGGCTGGAGCTGGTCGGCTAACCGTGGAGGTGTATAGCCAAATACTGGAGCTGGAATTGGCGATGGCCGACCCTCGGGGGCGTAGTGGCCACCGGTGTCGTGGAGTGATGCTGAGGTCGCCGTCGACTGGATGTCACAGTTGACGACTTTCATCAGTGAGGAGTAGAGAGGGAGAGAGTTTTTTTTGTTTTCTCTTTACCAGCTCTACCGCCCTTGCCGGTTTTCGCCAGAGCTGGCCCCCTTTTACTTTTTCCGGTATGCCATTGCGGGTTTTCACACCGAGGGGTCACCCGATTTTACCTGAGGTGCCCTCGCGGGTTTTCACCTCAGCTGGGTTAATGGCAATTTTTGCCCTCAGTAATCCCATGGAAGGACTTGACTGAGGCCGCCGGGGTATCTCTATTTTTAACCACATTTTTTCTCTTTTTTTTTTGACCTGGAAACCTTGTGGTTAGCGTCCGTAGCGTGCTGCTGTCAGGGGACGTGACCTGGAGTTTGTGCTGTTGATGGCTTGTCGTCGTCGTAGCCATGGTAGTGGCTTTGACTGGTGGTCTGGGAACTGGTGAGCCTTAGTGGCATATTGCTGGAATCATGACTGGGATCTGGGAACTGGTATGCCTTTACGGCGTATTGCTGGAGTTATGACCGGGTTCATGGTGACTCGACCATGATAGGCTGGTGACTGGGAATTATGGGTTGATGGATTCTCCTGATAGATGGATCCAAGGTTGTTGTGATGTAGGGGCCAACCGAGGTGGCGTGTAGGCTGAGGTTTGCTGGAATGAATAGCTGGACTAATACATGAATTGCTGGTATATATGGGCCGACCGTGGAGGTGTAAGGCCAGAGGAAGTGTAAGCCAACTGGGGTGGTGTATGGCTAAATGGGGAGTGTAAGATCAATGAGCTAGAGAGATGTACTAGCCAGGGACTGGTATAGGCCACCAAGGGAGGGGAGTGGCGTGGGGAGCTGGTTTAGGCCGATGTGATGGTATATGGCCAACAGGAAGGTGCAGGATTTATAAACTGAAGCATGGGATTAGCCAGGGACTGGTACGGGTCAACTGGCCAGGGATATGATTGCTGGAAGGTGGTTAGCTGGTTGCCCCCAGCTGAGGGAGAAGAGAAATTTTATTTTTGTTCTCTTTACCAGCTCTGCCGCCCTTTCGGGCTTTCGCCAGAGCTGGCCCCCTTTTGCTTTTTCTGATGCGCCCTTGCGTGTTTTCGCATCGAGGAGTCACCCAATTTTGCCTGAGGTGCTCTTGCGAGTTATCACCTCAACCGGGTTACTGGCCTTTTTACCTCCAGCCGCCTCCTTGAGAAAGAGGACGACTGAGTCCGCCGGGGTATCTCTATTTTTAACCCCATTTTTTGTTGTTCTTTTTTTTTGTTTACCTGAGAGCCTTTTAGCTGTTTGGTGATTGGCGCTGGGTGTCCTTAGCTTGTTGCTGTCGAAGGACATTGCCGGTGGGATCGTTGCTGTTGATCCATTATGTTGGTGCTGGAGTTGCTTGCTGGGGCTTGGCTAGTTGCCAAGCAATCTAGGGCTTCACGTAGACCTTCAGGCTGGCTGATCCGTGTAGCTTGCAACTGGAGCTTGGACTGGAGCTTGAACAGATCGGCTTTGATGATGCAAAGGCTGAGGTTCTGGGTTGTGGCGGCATATAGGCCAAGAATTGACGTAGGCCGACCAAAGAGGTGTATTGGCCAAAGGTTATGGATTTAACTGACCAAATAGGTGTACTGGTTAGGGACTGGGTGATGTGTAGGCCTACCATTGTGGTATTTTGGCCAGAGATCAGGTGTTAGATTGACTGTGGAGGGTATAGTCAAGGGTATGTGTAGGTCGACTGTGAAGGAGGACGACAAAGGTGGAGGCTTGACCCGCCATGGCGGCATATAGGTCAAAAGGGATGCGGCAAATAGGGATAGTGTGAGACTAGGAGGAACAGGTAGGTCGACCATGATGGTGTATTGACCTGGATGCTGGGTGGTGACCAACCATGATGGTGTATCGGTCAAAGACTGGGTGTAGGCCTTCCGGTGTGGCGTGATGGCTAGTAGAAGGTATACTGACCCAATATTGTGGTGGACCGGTCAGAGATATAGGGCGAGGTGGTTGGCTGTTCCTAACGAGGAAAAGAGATTTTTCTTTCTCTTTACCAGCTCCACCGCCCTTTCGGGTTTTCGCCGGAGCTAGCCCCCTTTTGCTTTTTCCGGTGCGCCCTTTCGGATTTTCACACCGAGGGGTAACCCGATTTTGCCTGAGGCGCCCTCGCGAGTTTTCACCTCAGTTGGGTTTGCGGCCTTTTTGCCCCCAGCCACCTTATAGAGGGAGTGGCTGAGTCCGCCATGGCATCTCTATTTTTAGCCCCTTTTTTGTTTTTTTTTGTTTTGTTTTTGATACCTGCGAGCCTTGCGGCTGTCGTCCTTAGCTTGTTGCTGTCGGGGGACGTTACCCGGGGGTTGCGTCATTGGCGACTTGTTGGTGTTGTAGAAGTGAACGTGGATCGACCCTCAACCGAGTGGCTCGGAACTTTAGGGTGGATCCAGAGAATAGCTGATCTTTGCTGTAGGTGGCTGGGACTTTGACTGGGATCTGGGAGGCTCGGCCATGATGATCATAACGGCCGAAGCTGCGCTTGGACTGAGTGTCTGCCAGGGTGTTACTACACCTTGAGACATGGTAAATACCGAAGGGATAGACCTCCCGCCAGGGTTTGCTGGTAGCCACCGGTGGGGACCCGACGGAGCTTTGCTGGTGTCATCAGTTGGCGTTGTCCGGGATTCCACCGAATCGTTGGCCGATGCAGATGGAGTTTATCTCGAGCTACTGGGCGGATGTCGGCAGGATTCACCCTCTTTCACTCTGCTGGCTCTTGAGCTTGGTACCATTCTGGTGAGTGGAGGGACCTCTTGACTCGGGACCTCCGAATGGGTTGGGCCCCTTTTCTAATGACCCATATTCCTTCGAGGGAGGACGTACGCTCCTCCTTGGAGTTGCCCCCATTGTTTGGACTTGGAAGGCTGGATACTGGACCAGGGTGATTGCCCCCAGTGTAATACTAGTGCATCGGCTTCTTTGAGCCTCGCCTTGTCTTCTGGTGGCAAGGGTGGCGGCGGTGGGTCACCCATTTTTGCAGCCGCTATGGCACCCCTTTTTTTGTTTGCAGGGTTGAGGTTGACTCAGCACCAATGTGGTGTGTATCGAACGAACCCGGTCTGGGGTTGTCTGGAGCACGGCATTTCTGGTGAGTGTCAGTGTAGTTGGAACTCGAGAATGCAGTGCCCGAGCTGGGGCCGACAGAATGGCGACCCGGAACATGGTGTTTAGTTGGGCCCTCGGAGTTGTTGCCGAAACCCGGAGATCGTAACCCATGTTGTGAACTGAGGATGTCAGAGGGATGGTGACCCAGAGCTTGACGCCCGTACTGGGTGTTGGCGAAGCTAGTGCCCGAGGCTGAAAGCCTGTGTTGGGAGTTGATGAAGCTGGGATCTGGGACTAGAAACCCAAACTGAGTGCTTCACGATGCTGGGTTCCAAAACTAGAAGCCCGCCTCCAGTGCCGATGATGCTAGGACCCAGGCCTGGATGCCGATCTTGGGCGTTGTCGAAACTGGAACCCGGGGCTGGAGGCCCGTCTCGGGTGCTGATGAAGCTAGGACCCGAGGCCGAATGCCTGTCTCGGGTGTCGATAAAGCCGGGACCGGGGGCTGAACAGCCGTCTTGGGTGTGGCTGAAACTGGGACCCGGGGCTGAACGCCTGGTCTTAGGTGTTGGTGGAACTGGATCCCAGGGTAGGACACCCGTCTTGGGTATTGATGGAACTGGATCCCAAGGCAGGCGACCCGTCCTGGGTGTTGATGGAGCTAGAACCCGGGGTTGAACGCCCGCCTTGGGTGCTGTTGGAGTCGGATCCCAGAGCTGGACAGCCCCTTCCTTTTTTTTTTTTTTTTGGTGTCGCTGGAGCTGGAACCCGGGGCTGAACCCCGTCTTGGGTACTGGTGATGCGAGAATACTGGGACCCAGGGCGGAGCGCCCATCTTGGGTATTGATGTAGCTGGGACCCAGGGCGGCAAGCCCATCTTGGGTGTTGATGTAGTTAGGACCCGGGACTGGATGCCCGTCTCTGGTATTGATGTATCTAGGACCCGGGGTTGAACGCCCGTCGTGGGTGTTGCTGGGACTGAGACCCAGGGCTAGGCACCCGTGTTGGGTGTTGCTGGAACTGAGACCCAGGGCTAGATGCCCGTGTTGGGTGTTGCTGGAACTGAGACCCAGGGCTAGATGCCCGTGTTGGGTGTTGCTGGAACTGAGACCCAGGGCTAGACGCCCGTCTTGGGTGTTGAGGTGGCCTTGTCCCGAAGAGGAAACCCTTTGCTGGGAGTTGGCATTGCTGGATCATAGGGGTAAAGATCCCGTCGTAGAGTTGGAAGGCCAGGGGCCCAATGCGGAGAGTCCGCATCGGGGACCGACCTTGATGAGACCGGAGGTCATCTACCCGAGCCAGATGCTGGGGAGCCTCGAACTCGGGGTTGAAAGCCCGTATTGAGTGCCGGCTTGTCGGAGACTCGGGTCGGAAGGCCCGTATAGAATACTGGGAGGCCTTGACCCCGGGGTGGGAAACCCGTGCTGGGCGTAGACTTGGCTGGGACACGGGGCTGAGAGCCCGAGTGAGGTGCTAAAGAGCTGGAGACCCGTGGCAGAAAGCCCGTGTCGGGTGCTGGCGGAGCTGGGGACCCAGGGGTCAATGACCGCATGGGTCTCCGTTGCTGGAGGAGCAGAGGAGCCAGCTGCCTGTATGGGCAGTCGCCGGACTGGGTTGCTTGTCGGCCACGGCAATGGCACCCGAGGATCAGGGCGAGCCGAAGGCCAAGACAGCGTTGCCGAACACGATTGGTGTTGCCAACCATACGTGCCCGGCATCGATGGCGATGACGATCGGATCGTAAGTCACTATCGCGACCGGTTTGTCGTTGCTGTTGCTGGTGCAAGTTGGTCGCTCGATGACGACCGGTCGCATGTTGCATGCTGGACAGGGGGCCCTCCTTTTCCTCTCCGATAAGAAAAGGTGAGGGCATTGCGGCGTACACTTGACAGGTGTGACTATTCTTCGACAGAAAGAAGAAAGGTAGGAGACGTCCCACCAGGCGTGCCATCTTTGTTTGCGACCGCGGGGAGTCACTTGTCGTTTTGTCCTCGCGGCGGGGGTGTAGACTCGCCTTTTAAGGAAGGTCGAGATAGGTTGACTGGGCACGCGGGGATTCCGGGGGTATTGAGAAGAAGGCAGAGAGAACGATGGGAACGCATTGGAAGGTATGACGTATGGTTCATCATTCTGGGAGACTGGGACAGGGATGGCTAGGTGGAATGCGGGCGTGCCAGTCGATTTCTCGACGATCACCTATGGAACCAAGGATTGACTAGGGAAGCGTCGCCAGGACGCGGCACGTGGCTCGAGAGATCGAGCGACACGTGGATAGAAGGGGTTCCACGGGTGCGAGTGCGCAGGCGATTATGGGGATTCGTGTACTGGACGTCTTTCCCCACCGGTCGCAAGCAACCGGTGTTTATTTTACATCGGATTGAATCCGAATACCTTTGTTTCTACTGCCGAAGAGAGAGTCAGGGGCCCTGGGAGCCGCAACGTCGGGAGGGCTTAGTCCGTACAACAGCGACAGGGCAACAGCGACACAACAGGGATAACTGGGGACAGAGAGACTGGTTCCGGCGAGGAGGGGGATTCGCTCCCTGACTGGATTACATGACTTATATGCCATGAAAGGCATTTATATGGGGGCATGAGAGCCCGATTACAATTGCTTGCAAGCCACGGGACAATTCCGTCATTCATGACGGTCCCCAGGTCATTGCGTTTTTGTGCGGGTATTTCCGCATTTGTACGTGGCGTCCGTCAGAGGAACTGTGACTCAGCAGGATGGCGCTCGAGGGGCGTCGCAATGTGTTCCCGACATGGGACAGTGTCGAGGTCGGGGCAGTAGGGGTGCCGTAGGCACCATTGTGCAGAGGAAGTTGAGTGGTCGGGTGCCGCGGGCCCCGATGTGACTGGAGTAGCTGGCAGTCGGGTGCCGGGGGCACCGTTGTGACTGGAGTTGTTGGCAGTCGGGTGCCGGGGGCACCGTTGGGGCTGAAGTGGCTGGGTAGTCGGGTGCCGGCGGCACCGTTGTGACTGGGGTAGCTGGCAGTCGGGTGCCGGGGGCACCGTTGTGACTGTAGTTGTTGAACGGTGGGGTGCCGCGGGCCCCGATGTGACTGGAGTAGCTGGCTGTCGGGTGCCGGGGGCACCGTCGTGACTGGAGTTGTTGGCAGTCGGGTGCCGGGGGCACCATCGTGACTGAAGTAGCTGGCAGTCGGGTGCCGGGGGCATCGTTGTGACTGGGGTAGCTGAGTGATCGGGTGCCGCGGGCACCGAAGTGACTGGAGTAGCTGGCAGTCGGGTGCCGGGGGCACCGTTGTGACTGGAGTTGTTGGCAGTCGGGTGCCGGGGGCACCGTTGTGACTGAGTTATTGACAGTCGGGTGCCGGGGGCATCGTTGTGACTGAGAGAGTTGGGCGCCGTGAGACCTCGGTGAATAGTGTCACTGGGTTACGGGGTTACGGACTGAGAGAGAGGGGGGGAATGAGGTTTACGCGGACCAGCCAGGGGGGCCTGGCTGGTCCGCGTAAACCCCCCATGGGGGGGTTTAAGCGGTCTGGTCTTTTTTCTTTTTGAAAAAAATAATTTTTTTTTGGAATTGAATGGGGGTTTATGCGGACCAGCCGGGGGGGTGAGTTGGTCCACGTAAACCCCCCGACAGGGGGTTTAGGCGGGTTTGACCGGGGGGTTTTAGCCGGGTTTGACTAAGGGTTTAGGGCGGGTTTGACCGCGGGTTTGACTGGGGTTTGACTGAGGGTTAGACTGGGATTTGACCGCGCAGGTCGATCCGCGTGTGAGGGCATACGATGGTGGTGCATGACGTGATGGGTTGCTGGGAGTCCCGAGTCGGGCTCGGACTTGCTGTAGAGTGCCTGGAGCATACGCGCCCACCAGGTGCTCGGGGAAATTCCTGACACGCGTGTGTGGGCCGTATATGGGTGTTGTGAGCTCCTGAAGCTTGTGGTTGGTCCCAGGTGGGTCTTCCGTTGACTTCAGAGGGCTAGAGGGAGGCGACTCGGGGGTAGACCCCAGGCCCGTTGCTGGGTGCCACATGGCGTGGCTTGTAGTAGGGGCGCCCCCGGGTCGGCTCGGGTAGCTGTGTTGAACGCGGGCAAACCCGCAAACTGAGTGATCGGGGGTGGACCCGATCGATCGTTGATGTTGCCACGGGTCGCGGCTAGCTGGTTAGGACCCTTGGTTGGGCCCGGTAACTGGGGCGTCGACATGATGATGCCGTTTGTCTGGTGGTCGGGATGACCCTCGCTCCTCAGTGAAGAGTCGCCTGATGCGGCAGGCTATTCTGAGTCCCGAGTTAACCCGGTTGTTGAAGCGTCGGCGGTATAATGCCGTATGCAGGGTGTCCGAGGGTGATCCCCGAATCTTCACAGAGTGCCGTAAGGTACGGCAGGTTGTCGGGAAACTAGCTGGCATAGTGCCGTTTGCTCGGGGCCGATCCCCGGTTGTTATGTTGCGACGTTTGACCCGGCGACACGTCTCGATTTCCGAGCTCAACTTGACTGGTAGAGCAGCTTTGGCGATATGCCGTTTTGCTCTATTTAGGGAGTATTTCCCTATGCTTAATCCTCGATTAATTCGAAAAAATAAGCCGGTGCCAACACCTGCCAAAGACAAAAAAAACGAGTCAACTCGACATTAAAAGTAACATATTGCATGAAGAACAGCAAGCTGATGCAAGATAAGTAAGCCGCCATGGCCGCCCACTATCACCAACGGCTCTAACGGGCACCCCGTAGGGGGCATTTATTGAACCTAAAAAGTTCGTGGATAATTTCTGATAAAGTTACAAAGTATTTCATAAATTAAAATGATGCATAGGTTCATCAAAATACAACAAAGGAGTGGTACAAAGCCATGTGCACCCGCTCCATGAATTATTAAAAGTCCGGGGTCCGTAAAGTCTTTTGTAGACAAGTGCCAGATGTGCAGCACAAGCGCCGCAAGTTTCCCACATAAATTCCACGAGAAGTCGAGCCATTGGCCCTATTCATGACGAGTGGGTATTTTATCAAACACTTCACGGGCGGCATGAAAATACATGCCCGTGGATTCAAATCCATACAAAGATAAATACTCTAGGGGCCCATTGGGTTTTCCCATGAAGTTCAATTAGGTTCTAGTCAACCTGAAGACAATCCAGTGGCAAGTCGACGTTCGGAGAATTCTTAACAAACAAAACAAGAGTCTCCACATGCGTCTTGCTGCAGAAAAAGGCAGAAAAGGACAAAAAGAAGTCAAGCTCGGGTCCCTTTTATAGGGATTGACAAATACTACAAAAAGGGGGGAATCTCTTTCTCCCTCTCTTCTCTCTCACTGCACACCGAGGGGGAACCCCCCGCCTGCCCCCAAGCCACCGGGGGAGACCCCCCGGGGTGACCTGCCACCAGGGGGAGACCCCCGCCTCCGCTGCCACAGGGGGAGGCCCCCCCGGGCCACCTGTCACCGAGGGAAGCCCCCCCCCCCCCCCCCGCCACCGGGGGAGACCCCCCGGGCCTCCCTACGACCGGGGAACTCCCCCCGCCTGCTGTCACCACCAGGGGAGGCCCCCCCGGCCCCGTCTGCACCGGGGGGGGACCCCCCCGGTCCGCCTGCAACGGGGGGAGGGCCCCGTGGCCTCCGTGCGACCGAGGGACTCCCCCCGCCTGCTGTCGCCACCGGGGGAGGCCCCCCGGCCCTATGCGCCACCGGGGGAACCTCCCCCCGCCTCTTCGCCACCGGGGGAACCCCCCCCCCCCGGCCCGCTGCGCCACCAGGGGAACCCCCCCCCCCCCGCCGTCTGCAACAGGGGGAGGGCCCCCCGGCCTTCTCTGCACCGAGGGAGGGCCCCCCGGCCTCTGCCGCAACCGGGGGAGACCCCTCGGTCTCCTCCCGTCTACTGCGCACCGGGGGAGGCCCCCCGGTCTCTTCTTCGCCTGCTGAGCTTCCAAGGGAGTGGGAGCCGACTTCCTTGCCCCTGCTATACAACCGGAGGAGGAAGAAGAGAAGAAGAAAAAGCGGGGGAAGAGGAAAAGACATGGGAGTTACCTCTCCAAAGCACCGGGGGAGCTCCTTCAAAACCTCCTCCTCCTCTTATAAAAACCCCAAGACCTCTCCTAGAGAGGGGAGGAGAAAAAATCTGGAAAGAGAGAAACTTTTGCTGCTCCAAGAGGGGAACTCCCTGCGCAGGGTTGAAGAAGAAAGGAAAGACAAGAAGGTGAAGAAAAATGGCGCCCTTCTCTATATAAAAGAACTAAGTTTTGTAAACAAACCCTCATAGCAGGGTCATATGTGTAAAGGATTATATATCATCCCCCATGAGGGGAGATTATGTTGATCAAAAGAAAGAGTACATGGGTCAAAGAACTTTAAAGAACTTTATGAAATCACGAAGATCATGAAATTCTGGAATTTTTGACTTGGCCTATTCTGGAATTATAAATTGCGGAAATACCCTTCTTTTCTGAAAATTACATAAATACCGTCCATTGTTCGAAAAATTGCAAAAATAGTATCAATGGTGCAGAAAATTCTATAAATATCACCGATGGTGTATGAAAATGACAGAAGTGCCCCTAGGGGCAGAAAATTGCAAATATACCCTTGGTAAAGGGAAAATTACAAATATACCCCCGAAAAGGGGAGAATTGCCGATATACCCCCACAAAGGGAAAAATTGCAAACAAACCCTCAAAAGAGGGGAAATTGCAAACAGACCCTCGAAAGAGGGAAAATTGTGAATACATCCCCTAAAAAGGGAAAATTACAAATGCGCCAAAGCGTTGCGAAAGTCACCCGCCTTAAAACCTGAAGATTCCTCGGGGGTAGACCAAGGATATTGGAGCCGTTATTATAGTCAAAATCCTTGGCATTTAATCAAAGGTGTTCGAACTTGTCCGATGTAAATTAACACCGATCGTCGGTGGGAAAAGGTCATATACACGAACCCTAAAATCGTCTGATAAATCTCAAAAAGTGCGGAATTAATAAAACACGCAAAAAGAAAGAAAAATAAATACGCGTGTATTTTTTCCGCGTGCAAACAGCCATTGACAAGACTGAGAAGGATGCTGAGCAGATACACTCTCGAATCCACCCAATCCATCTCAGATCAAAACCCATCTTAGCCGAAGTCTGCAGTAGGCAATGCCAACTAACACTATCATAAGTCTTCTCAAAATCCAGTTTCAGCACCACCCCTCTTCCTATAGGTCTTCATGGCATGTAAGCACTTATGAGAAAGTAGAAAATTTTCCTATCCCCTGATGAATGCTCCTTGGTGGCCACTGACCATTCTGCCAATTACTCTATCTTGTCTCATGGCCAACAAGTTAGTAATACAAACTGATGGGTTTGAAATCCTGAAAGCCCTGAGCACCTTGTTTCTTTGGGATGAGGAGCAAGAGAGTTTTATTAATACCCCTCAAGTGAGCCCTACCCTCCTGAACTATCCTAAAGCATGGATCAAGTCTCTCTTGATAATATCCCAACATTTCTGGAAGAAAATCATAGGAAATTCATCCGGACCTAGTGCTTTATCTCCTGCAAAAGAGAAAACAACCTTTTTGATCTCCTCCATAAAAGGGTGTTGGAGGGTTAAAATTGTTAGGCCCGTGTTTGGGCATTCCATCATACATATAGAGGGCATGGAATGCGCACATAGACATATCGGGCATTTCATCAAACACTTTGTCGTATTAAATGCAACACATATATACATCACATCATGAAGGGGGGCATTGTATCAAATACCATCTTCATGACATAATAAAAGAAGAAACTGAGGAAATAGTGATGAGGGGTTGTATACTAATGATCTGTTGGAGATGAGGGAGATATTGACCCATAATGACATGTTACATCAAGCACCTAGGGTGCTTTAAATATACATGTATGCAGGGCATTATATCAAACACCTAGCCTGCGTAGAGAGTGCACATGGTCACACCATGCAAATAATCAGATCTACGATGTAACTCCAAGTGAAACGAGTATAAAAAAAAACAAATAGAACAACATATGCACAACCACTTTTTGGCAAAACAAGAGTAGGACCCAGCAGAATGTATCAACTTAAAAGGTGCATAAGTCTGAGTAGTACTAGAAGTCAAAGATAGAGCCGAATGCTTCCCAAGTTGACAACCCAAACAGGAAGAAGAAAAAAAGGTAGAGCCATATCTCCTTAATTAATAGGGAGGTTTAATCAAAAGAAAAAAGAGGGTCAATTAGGACTCTTAATTCCTGCACCATTATCCTCCCTCTCCCCTTCCTAATTAATAGGGGTGGTTAACCAGAAGAAGAAAAAAAGGTGAGAGGAGTCTAATTAAGGCTCTTAACAACCTGCGTTCTCTGTCTCCCTCTCCTTGTTCTGCCCAATCAGAAAAGAGGTTGATGGCCCATTTCTCCCTCTCTCTCTCTCCTGCGTAATTAATGGGACTTAGTAGGGATTTATTGGGTATTAAGAAGAAAAGAGTCCAATGACCTGCGCCCCTATTTTCTCTCTCTCTCAAACAGCCTGATGGGTAGGGGAGGTTATGAGTGGAGTAAATGATCATTTTTAAGAAAGTTTTATGATAATTTCCCCAAGAGACAAAAAACCGCCCGATGGCTTGCATCTTGCGCCCTCTCCCTCTCACCCTCTTAAATGCTGCCCCATGAGGGCAGGAGCTAAGAGAGGTCATAAAACTCCAATTAATCAAAGGGGTTTTTCGAAATATTATGTGACTCTCTCCCACCTCACATGAATGACCCAATGGGGACTGACATTTAGTCATCAGCTTGACAGGAGTTTTTCTGAAAATTCCCTGCACACTCTTGAATATGACCAGATGGAGGTCCATGGTAGAGAAAGGATAATTGTTTAATTATCCAAGGGGTTTTATGGAAAAGTTGGAATCCCTACTCACATGAATGACCCAATTTGGGTTTGAAACAAAACATATATTTTGTGGGAGCCACTTCATAATAAAAGTGAAGTCCACCACACCCAAAAAAGGGGAGAAACCACCCGATGGTGCCATCCCTCCTTAACCGCATCTCTCTCTCTTACTTAAAAGAAGAACACGGGCCATTGGGTGGGAAAGAGAAACAAAAAGTTAAAGCTCCATGGGTTTTCTTGCAAAAATCCCTAATCAGCCCCCACTCTCAAAACCAGCCCAATGGGGTTTTAAAAAAATAGAGAAGGCAGTTAACCGTATTTTTTTTCTGAACTCAACTTAAAACAGCCCTTGTGCATATAATTTTCCTAGGGCCCTTGGAGCCTATAAATACCCCCATGAGGGCCCCATTTGGGCAACGAGAAACCCTTAGCAAGGTTGCTGCGCCCTCTCTCTCACCCTCATTCAGATGAGAGCCATGGCCTAAGACCTAATTTGACTAAGTCCCACCCAAAGTCCATAAGCCCAATAAGACCCGTATTGGCCCAATAGGGCCCATCAAGGCCCCATCAGGCCATTAAGACCCAATCAGCCCAGCGGGCTCGGACCACCGCGCCCATTATGCCCCATTGGCCCATCAATGCCCAATAAGACCTAATGAGGCCCATTAAGACCCCATCGGGCCCATTAAGGCCCAATCAACCTAGCAGGCTCAGACCATTAAGTCCATTATGCCCAATCGGCACATTCTAAGTCCATTAAGGCCCCATAAGGCCCAATTGGCTCGGACCACTGAGTCTATTATGCCCAATTGGCTCATCATAAGGCCCAATTTGCTCGGATCATGGAGTTTATTTATACCCAATTGGCTGATCATAGGCCCAATAAGGCCTAATTAGCCCAATTGGCTCGGATTACTGAGTCTATTATGCCCAATTATTGGGCCCAATTAGCCTAATTGGCTCGGACCATGGAGTCCATTGTGCCCAATTGGCTCATCATGGGCCCAATTAGCCCAATTGGCTCAAATCACTAAGTCTATTTATGCCCAATTGGCTGGTCGTAGGCCCAATTGGCTCGGACCACTGAGTCTACTATGCCCAATTGGCTCATCATAGGCCCAATAAGGCCCAGTTAGCCCAATTGTCTTAGACCATGAAGTCCATTATGCCCAATTGACTCATCCTAAGCCCAATAAGGCCCAATTAGTCTAATTGGTCCAAACTACCAAGTTCATTGTGCCCAATTGGCCCGCCCAAGTCCATTAGGCCCAAGTGGCCCAAAAAGTTAAGTTTGGTCAGCCCAATTGGGCACAAATAGTCGATGCACCCAATCTTTCCATGTACGTTGACCAATTTGGCTCAATTTTGATGTAATTCCTCCATAATGATGACTAAAAGTTACGATTTTTTTTATGTGCCTTCATATGTGTGTGCGGATGTGTGATGTCGGTCCTACGTGAAGGTCTAAAATACCTTGTTGACCTTGCTCGTACCTCCCTCCAACTGTACTCCGACCCAAATGACCAAAATATTCTAGACATAATAAAAATCCACAAAAATCTCAAGAAAATCCCAAAAATTATAAAAATTACCCAAAATGCCCCGAAATACCCCTAAAACCCTTAAAAATTGTCCAAATGACCAAAATACCGTTGATGCCCCCAAATTCCCAAAAATCATAGAAAAATCCCTAAAAATGTTAAATCTTGAAAATATCCCTCCAAACCCTAGAAATCCCCAAACCCAAATAACTTAAAAAACAATTCAAACCAATATAAACCCCCCTAAAATACCTTTTAACCCATTACGGACCGGCAAATGTGTTTGTAGAGCCTGTGTGAGTGGTTCATTTATATGTTTATAATTGCTTGGTATCTTTGAGCAGTTAATCAAGGGTTTTCGGTCGTCCAACATAATTAACACCGACCAAGGTTGGTGGGGAAAGGTCCAACACATGAACCCATACAACCTGATGAATATACTCCATAATATTCTAGAAATTTATTTCATAGTCTCGAAATATATATATGATGTACTCAATGAGATCTTTTTTATGTTCCCACAAGGGGCTAGACAATGCCTAACATTCAGCTATAGATATATGAGGAAGGTCATTTGCAACGCCAGGTCTGCACATCTAATCCTCTGCGAAGAGTTTGAAATAAAACTCCTTGGCACACCCCCTAATATCCTCCCCCCTTGTAAAGGTCTGCTCCCCAACTTTGATGGATGCTATATGGTTGATTCTCCTTCTCCTTGAGGCAATCTTCTAAAAGTAAGCAATGTTCCCGTCACCTTCCTTGAGCCATTTCTCCCTTGATCTCTACTTCCAATAAATATCTTCTCTTGTGAGGATCACTTCAAACTCTGCCCTAAGTGTTACCCTACGCAATCTGTCAGAGTCATCCAGTAGCACTGCCTCCTCTGAACAATCCAGATCTTACAGTTGTTGAAGAATCCTCTCCTTCGTCAGCCTACTGGGTAGGGTTCTATCAGCGTCCCACCCTTTAAGCACCTGGGCTAGGTGCTTCAGTTTCCCCACCAGAGTAGCCATAGGGGAATGGTCCTGCCTCTGTACACACCAAGCTCTCTTGACTGTGTCCATGAAGCCTGTCTCTCTAAACCAGAACCTCACACCTGAAGCCTTGACTCCTCTCCTGGCTGCAACTGGTCTTCAGAAGTATGGACTTGTGATCCGATATTGGCCTGGCCAAACAAATAGTTGTATATGGGGAAAGTGGTCTTCCCAATCAACTAAGACAAGGAACCTATCCAACCTGGAACAAGCTAGTGTCGCCCTCATATTTGACCTGGTGAACTAAGCATTCACCAAGCCAATGTCAATCAGGACCGCCTCCGCTATGAAGTCGCAGAAGTCCTCCATCACCCATGTCCTCTCCCAAGCTATAGTAACTGCATTAAAATCACCACCCACACACCAGAGCCGACCCGAGCTTTGATGGTATAGCAAATAGCTCATCCCATAAAGACCTTTGTTGTCCCTGGTTTGTAGGCCATAGTCTCCCGAGAAGTCCCATGAGAAACCATCCCTCATACTGCGGAAGTGAAGAGATATATCCCCCCGAGTGATTTGTCTGTCCTCCACCACCTTTCTCCACCTCAAACTGGTTCCAAAGGATCATGATATCTCCTACCCTCCACTCTCTAAGGGAGGCCACCCCTTAGTGAGCCTGGCTCCCCCAATCGCCCTCATGATCGACTCCTCATCCCCATTACACTTCATCTCTTGGAGACACAAGATGTTGATCTTACATCTTCTCACCAACTCCATCACCACTCTCCTCATAATGACAAACACGGTATGTCCCCTCTCCCTCCTCTCCCCCAAGCAGCCTTTTTCTGTGACTTGTCCACCCTCGCTTCCATAGCCATGTTGAGAAGCCACCTCTTTTGGATCTTGGCAACACCCCCTCATGTCCCTCTCCGTCCCCTCAAAAGAGACCTCCAACTTGTCCACCAATTCCCTCATCTGGGCCTCCGTCGTCTTCTCCACCACCCCATCAACTCCCTCATCTCCTCCCTCCCCAGCCTACCCCTATCTTCCACTCCTTCCCCATCAGATATACCCTTGTCCGACCCTGTCGCCTCTCCAGGAGTCTCTGGGACAGCCTCCTCGTCTTCAGGTTCAAGCTCCTCCCCCAGAACCTACATCACGTGACTGGTCGCCTACTCGCCCCTGAGATGCACCGCCTCTAGATAGGCCTGCACTTCCATGTCGGTCCCTGTCAGACCCCCAGGGATGGCATATTTCAGTAGCAACTACCCGCCCTTGCTCCTCCTCCACATGCGACCGGATCTGAGCATCCTGTGCCAGAGATTGAAACAGGAGGACCTCCATCGGAGCAGCCTACAACATGGACGCCACCTATGAAGCTGACAACTGGACGCAATCCTAGGAGACAAGGCTGGTAGTGTGTAGGCCACCCACTTGCAGTCCTGGGATCATTCCCCCCCCCCCGGCGGCAAGAAACAGCGCATCTCCTTGTCACCTGGTAGAGACGATGCCACTAGTGTAATTCCCAGCACCGGCCGGCCTACTACGGTGGCCTCCCACTCTTGTTGTAGGAAAGGAAGGGAGAGAAGAGTCCCACCGTATCGCCCGTCCAATCGCTTGAGGAAGTCTGTCGACACTAGTGCCTCCGCTGCGGTCCAGCAGAAGCCGGCTAGGACTCCCGCCTCCTCCTCCCTCGAGCTGTTGCAGGTGGCCATCGGTCATTACTGGGCAAAGAAGGTGATTGTTATTGGGTTTCATGGACCCAACACAAGCCCCCTGGACGGATCCGCGTAAATTCTCGAGTCTGCAACTGAGCCACCTGTAAGGATCCAGCTCGTTCGCGTCTGATGGCCCAATAGGCACTATGACCTGGTTCGCAGCACCTTGCAAGGGCGGTTCCACCGGCCCGTGGGACCAATTCGGCTCAGCCGGACCAGGCGATCAAGCGGGGCATTTGAAATTTTAATGTTGGCTCGGGGCTTGCCACGTACCCCCTATCCCAAATCGTCTTCCTCCTGCCTCCCTCTAGGGTGTTGCCCTAATCCTTGCCTATAGTTGAGTGGCGTGGCCAGCACCCGCACTAGGAAGGTGATCCCTCCGGTGTTGAAAGAGATCACCAGCGGCACTGGAGAGGTTGGAGACCAGTCGCAAACTTCAACACCGTTAGGGTCCCTTCCGCAGCAAAGTATAGGGTTCTGGCCTCTATAAAAGCAAAGGAACTCACCAAGGAGGCGATCCCCTCCTCATCACATAGAACCAACGGGATCCCCTGGAAGCTTAGAGAGATATTACACTCCTTAGGGTAAGGAACATAGCCCCCGCCATCGACCATATCTGCACCCGAAGCACCCTCCCGTCGGCCACCATGTAGCCATCCTGCATCGCTACCACCACCGCCTCTTCACTGCCGCCGACATCCAAGAAGACTGCCCTAGATACTTGACACACTCACTGGTGACCATCCACCGCATGAGTGAAGAGGCAAGCCCTTATGAATGCCAAATCAGCTTCCCATTCCACCAGCGCGATCCACAAGCAATGTCGAAGCCAGTCCATGCGGCCTCTCAGAAGGTCCGGCGAGAGCGGGCCTATGTCTAGGTAATCCCTTCCCCCACCCAGGCAACATGTAGGATTCGTGTTTCGCCGAACCACTTTCGCATAGGATCGCGTTGGTTGTGCCCTCCCTTCGCCTTCAACTCTAGTTGTACCCCAAGTCCGCACACCCAATTTGCAAAATCTTTGCATATGCCCTACTCGCTGGCACCGAAAGTAGACCAATGGGAGTCTTTGGCGCTCCACTGACACCACCGGGCACCCTGTTCTCCCCTGCCCCTCCATAAGCGGATCGTCGAAAACCCCCGCCGAGGTGGAACATGTTCACCCCCATGGCTACGTTCAGGGGTGTCATAAGTCTCTCCTCAATCCTCACCACCTCCTCCACCTCAAACTGGTACTAAAGGATCATGATACCTCTTGCCCTGGTTTACATTGTGGTTTCTATGGGAACATTTTTCACTTTACATGACTTTGCACCATAGTTATCAAGGCAGTCACCCAGATGACAAAGCATTTTCACAGGCCCAAGGACTGGCTCACCTTTTTTGAGCCCAAAAAGGGCACCAGGCTTCCCAAGTGCCCACTCAGGCAGGCCAAGCAGGCACCTTGGGCAGATAACAGGATCCAGTTTTCCATACCCTGTTTAGAAATCCCACCCTACCCCCCCCCCCCCCCCGCACGCCGAGTCACAATCCCATCTCACTTCCCCCCCAAGATAGAAAGGTTAAGGTTTTTGCTGCTGCCACCTCCTTGCCACCATCATCTCAGCACTGTCATCCCTCTCTCCCTCGGGCCAGGGGTGACAATGGAACCACCTGGTCACCCATCTCTCCCTCCCTGCCACTGCACCAGGGGCAACAATGGTCTCTCTCTCTCTCTCTCTCTCTCTCTCTCTCTGCGCCACTGCTGCTGCCACCTCCTTGCCACCATCATCTCAGCACTGTCATCCCTCTCTCCCTCGGGCCAGGGGTGACAATGGAACCACCTGGCCACCCATCTCTCCCTCCCTGCCACTGGACCAGGGGCAACAATGGCCTCTCTCTCTCTCTCTCTCTCTCTCTCTCTCTCTCTCTCTCTCTCTCTCTCTCTCTGCGCCACTGGACCAGGGCGACACACAACCCTACACCCTCCTGCAGTGGCAACTAAGGCCACCCATCTACACACACAGACAATAAACAAAGAAATAAGAAAACGGTATTCACATCCAGAGAAACAGAAAAAAAAACTGCCAGTACAACAAAAGGGCAAAAGAAAAGAGCAAACAGTAACAAAAGAAGAAAAGAATGAAGGTTTGTTAGTAAATAGTCCAGAGCATAAAGAAAAATATACATATAATATACATCTCACCTCACTCAAACCTTGAGCAGCTCCAGAACGTTCAACATTACTGCTATCAGATTTAAGGGTCTCTAGCAACCATGACACAAGATCCGGAAAGTTTTCTTCTCCCATCCCCCTTATAAGAGATCCAAGAGCCCTAGCAGCAACTGATCGGACTTCCGGGATAGGATCCACCAAAACCTAATTATTTTAATTGACACACTAACCAGAAGTCAATGACAATGAGATTCCATATTGAAAATCATAAAGGGAGGAATGATAGCATACCTTTTTCAATTCAGGAAGCAGTAAGTTTATGTATGGAATCATATCTTTGGGCTCAGTTACCAATGAGCACATATTCCCTGTTATCTGAGCTGCTTTCTTTTTAGTATCTACACTCCTCTCCCGTAAGCCTCTATGCACGATAGGCACCAATAGTGCCAAAGATGGTGCATCAACAGAATTGATAAAAGTAGTCTGTAGAATAGTACTTTCAGAAAAGTATGCCATGAAAAGAAAAGAAAGAGATATAACTAAGAAATATACATAACTTACCTGAAGAAGAATGTCAAGAGAGTGTTTTGTGTATTCATTGGGGTCAGTAAGACCCATCAACAGTGTAGGGACAAGGGCAGATATCTCTGGATTTTTTATGACACTTCCAACCTGATAAGAATAATGAATGTTCACAATACACGAATGAAACGACAGTAACAAAACAGACAAAATTCTAACCTGTTGAAGGGCCATTTGCCCAGCAGACTGAACTTTGGGATGTGTATCTGTCAACACCTTCAGCAAAAAAATTGTCTCACTCAAAGTGATATACAATTTCCATAAGCATGCTACCCAGCAAATCAACAGAAGCAAGAGGGTGGACTAGAAACCTCTGTAAGCTTAGGCACAATTTTCGGAAGACATTGAGACAACTGTTGAGGTGCACAGTAAGCCATAGCCCCAAGAAGCTGCACACTGCTTTGCTTGGTTCGCCATGCTTTATCTTCGAGACCCTGCACAGATAAATAAAATCAATGCCATATTTAAATGGTTGTGTTAAGTGTAACACAAACTGTTCAAAGGACTACTGGACAACACTTGTGAACTTTCCTGCAAGGTGAACAAGAAAGATCAAATAGTTAGTTATGAAAAATGAAAAGGTGAATAATCATCAGTATCTCAGCTTTATCCCAGTAATTCATATCAGCATGAACCATGTCCAATCACTTTATTCTACCAAGTAATATGTCAATAGATAAACCAGAAACACCATCTCTTATCTTACGACATCATGTGTCATCTCATCAAGGGCCCTCCATCCCCAAGCATTTTTACCATCTTCCGATTTGAACTTGAAAGCACCTTCTAACCACAGTGCCAAACTAGAAAAATAGTCCACATGTGAATGCCCAAACCATTTGAGACTACTTTCCCTCAACATCATCTGGGCTGCTCTCAATTCGCTCCATTCATCCATATAAGCACTGTTACAAGGTTGTCATCAACATATTGCGTCTTTTTTTCTGACTATGCCTCAGTAGTAAAGACATTGTTTTATCTACCGTCCCTTTTCTAAAGGGATAAAAGAGAGTACATTTTTTCTCCTGGTAAGACAGGTCTTCATATGCAATTGTAAGGATCATGCCCTGTGCCAGATAACTTGCTTCTGCCTAGATGTGTTAATGGTCTAGGCGGCCTGAAGGCCTGGACATGTCTAAAGAGGACCAGGGCCAATCAAAATAGTCTGGGAACAAAAGCAAGTCAGTCCTGGTCCATGGCCTGAACATACCCTCCCAAATAAAACCCTAACAATTCCTGGAGTATTTTATGACAATATCCTGTGTTTTAAATAAAGTCATGGTTACTGGTTTGTGATGAACTGAAATTACATACTAATAACCCCTGACAACTATTGGCCCCTTGAGGTTTGTCAAGGCGGACTTGCTCGCACACCTACTTGGATCACGGAGAAGAATCAGGGATGCCCTTCTGACTGTAAAGCCCGGACCTCAAGCTTTTACCAGGACAGTGAATGGAGTCTTCACGTGTGCACATGTGGTCAGGTCTTAAAATGACATGGTTATGAACTTATGATAGACAGTGTCATGCAGCTAATTCTTTGCATCTGCCTCATCTTTTATGATAACCTACTCGAAGGAAAGTTTAGCAAAGGCTAGTTGAGTCTGCCAGTGGACAACTTAATTCAGATCATGACTGTTACTGGCTAGTGCAGTTGGAGTACTTAGCACCAAATTTCTTCCTCAGATGGTCAATGAAATTTAAGGGCTCTGTGATGTGCCCCAAAAAGGAGTGAATTGGGTCCACGACAACTGACTGCAATTATGCAAGTATGCAACTGCATGCTGCAAGACTGCACAACAATAAAGTTGTGAGAAGTGTGCAAATACAACTGCAAGACCATAAACGTAAATGAAAGGCATTTCATCGCAATACATGAAGCCAGTGGATCCAAGGATGGCAGTACCGGCTTCGGGCTCGGTTTCGGCCGAAATTGGTTCAAAACATTCAAAAAAATCAGAAAAAAATCAGAAAAAATATAAATAATCAGATAAAAATCAGCAAAATTCATTAGATATGTAGTTGACGGTAAAGAAATTGGATTAAGTGCAATAAACATGAAGTAGACATTGGACATGTTAAACTAATATTCTTGAGTACATATTAAGCATGAAGTAGGTTCAAGCAGTATAATAAACATTACAAACACAGTACAGAAATTAAATGATCCTTACCCAAATGATGATGCACTAATATGGATAATAGCTAGAAGAACCTTCCCCCTCATCGTCTGACTTCTGATGTTGATACCCATAAAAAGGTTGCATATATTCTGTACATTCACTGTAACCAAACAATGATGTAGCCAAGTCCTACATCCCTATTTGGATCCCTCTTGGAGTGTAAGGTTGTTGGCTTGATTGCAATCCAGAATCAGCATAAGAATCAGAACCTTGGGGATGAGAAGAGAATGCTGACCCATAACTGAACTGAGTGGAACTGGATGGAATTGAAATTCTGGTTGATGACCCCACCTATACATGCATGCTTCATGTTGGCCACCTCCATAACCTGATGGATGTCCATATTGGCTCTGTGAATCATATCCTCTTTCAATATGACTGTATCCTCTGCCTGTGTCAGCATGGAAGGAGAAAGTAGGTGCATACGTGCCACCGCCAATAGTAGCACCTGCAGCTGCACTAGGATCATCGTCATCATCATCATCATCATCAACATCATCATCACTATCATCATCATCATAACCATAAGAAACCAATCGCCTTCTAGCCTTTGGCTCTATTTTTTCCTCTTTTGGTGTGATAATTTCATTCATCTTTGAGAGGAGTATCTTTCCCCTTGGCGTGTGCCTCACATAAATTTGCTTCAACTGCTCAATTGTTGGGTCCTCTCGAGTAGCAGCACCAGTCCTCTCAGTTATCTTATGCATTGATGTACTTCTTAAGGATGGAGGTGACTTGACCATTCTAGAAGTGATTGGCATGCTATCTGATTCTGAGTGTCTAGCTGGCTCAAACTCAGGCTACTG
Source organism: Amorphophallus konjac (assembly GCA_022559845.1). Taxonomy (NCBI): domain Eukaryota; kingdom Viridiplantae; phylum Streptophyta; class Magnoliopsida; order Alismatales; family Araceae; genus Amorphophallus; species Amorphophallus konjac. Next base: position 78,111,918 of record CM040123.1, on the reverse strand, counting down.
CTCAATGTCGTGAACAAACAAAGATGGGTCCTCTCTCTGGTGCGCATGAGTCTCTATGGCCCTCTTTGTTGGTCTTTTGAATTCTGGATCTCTTGACTCATCTTCATCTAATATGCCCTCTGCCCATGTTCTATCATCAATATCAAAAAACGGGCTCATCAACCTGCTCTCCTACCTCAACCCAAGACTGCAAGAGATTGTCATCATCAAATAACGCGTCCACATCAATTTCTGGAGTTGTATCCTCTACGACGCTTTTGTCCCGCAGCTGTTGTCTCCATAGATGGTAGTTCAGCCGAAATGTTTCGATTTCGGACCGAAACGAAACGACACCCAAGGCCGAAATTGGGCCGAAACCAAATGTAGGGTTTTAAGAAAAAATAATAATTTAATTGGTTTCGGACCCGGCCGAAACCGGTACTGCCATCCCTGGTTGTCTCAACTTCATGTTCTTTATTCTCAGTCTCATATTGTAGTGGCAGTAAACCAATTTTTCTAACCGTTCAGCCTTTAGCCGATTGCAAACCTTTCAGTGTATAAGGTTGAACGTGCTCCAATTTCTTTCACATTGACTTGTTGATGTTGTTTGACTGAGTACCCTAATTGCAATGAAAGCCAATGCATTACTGCCCATATCTCGGTTGTTCACCATTATCCACCAGTCAGCTGTCCCACCAACCATAAATAAATAAACGTAAGATGTAAATAAAGATCAATTCTCCATGAAGTACTAATACATATTGACTCAATTAAAGCACAAAGATTTAGTATATCTGGGCTCACTCTTCCCACAACGTATTGCAATTGAGAGTCAGAACAAGTCCCAGTCCTCATTCTATAATTGTTCATCTATAAGGATAAAATAATAGATTAGCATAACTACTTAAGTAAATTCTATACGTCTTATTGATAAAATCAATAAAGGTCAACCTCTATTTCAACATGAAGTCTCTTTTCTGGTGTCCTCGATAAACGACCAATGACTTTTAAAGTCCTTGAAGCATCTCGCCGTCAACATTTGCATTGGCATTGTACATAAATTGAGAGTTGAGGAAATAACCTGTATTTGTGTATAGTTAACTAAATGTTAGATATAAATTAACCTAAAGAACAATAAACTTCTTCATTTCGACTATTTGCACAACATTGTCCTCTCCAATTTGGTCTACCATCTTATACATCAAATAAAATAAATAATTTGCATTCTTTTCATAATTTGATGCATCTACTGATTTAACAAATAGTGTACCTTCGATGCAATAAACCAGAAAGGTAATCATGAACTTCTTCGCGGTATCAGTCCAGCCATCACACATAATGGTGCATCCTCTCTCCATCCAGATATATTTGAAGCCTTCAACCCACTAATGGAGCTCCTCAACCTCTCCCACAAGGCCGCGCCCGTATGTCTCGAAGTGATGGGGCCTTCAACCCAGAGCTAGCATCTGCTATGGCATCTAGCATAGGTTGAAAATATTCTGATTCAGCTGCATGTGCAGGACACCCGCATGGAAAAACCATTTGTAAATACTTTTAAATGCATGTCCTGCAACTTCAGCTGATTTTTTTACCCCTCTCAATGCTTGCTTGATTTTTGGTTGTGTAGCACTTTGCCTTCTATGCAAATAACTGTCCATGGGGCCTCCTCTCTGCGGAGCTGCACCAGTGTCAAGACGCCGTGCATCTCGTGCTACACCAGCTATACTGGAGTATATCCCTGAACCTATCGATGCTTTTCCTTTCCTTCAAGCGGTTTGTTCACGCTCTATTGCTTCAGTCAGCTCTGGATCTGCATCCTCAGTGCCTTCCTCATCATCATCATCCCTCCTTCTCCTTCTGTCCAAAATCTCCTCAGCAATTTCAGTCTGATCTTCAGCCCTTTGTTGCATCCTCTCTTTTTTGCCCAAAAGGCACTGGCGCATTTCTTCTCGGACACTGGCGCATTTCTTCTCGGACCTCTCGAGACATCTGTCACATTGTTTGACCTCTCCTCTTATCCCTGTCAAATGTTGCTTTCCTCTAGTAATTCCACCATGTATCTCCTTACCACAATAATTACATTTCATTTTTCTTCTTCCAACATCAACTAAGGAGATGTGGGCCCACCCCAGATCGTCCTGCCCTTACTACTCTGAGCTTGTTCACGTCTAGGCATGATGCTAGATTAAGACAGTCAAAGACAAATGGCTTTAAGTACAATGAAAAAAATGCAATGAAGCACAATTGAGCTTCAAATTATGTTGAATTGAGATAATTAGTCAAAAGCCTTAAATTTAAATAGCTAATTAGGGCTTAATTTGGAATTTTACCCTAATCACCCTTCATTAAATGCAATTAACAGCATGCTCTCGCCCTAAATTATTCAATGAAACTTAATTGAGCTTCAATTGACCTTAACTTAATCTAATTAGACAAAAGCCTCAAATTTAAATAGCTAATTAGAACTTGATTTAGGGTTTTACCCTAGCCACCATTCATTAAATACAATTAGCAGCATGCCCCGCCCTAAATTACTCAATGAAGCTTAATTGAGCTTCAATTGACTCTAACTTAACCTAATTAGACAAAAATCTCAAATTTAAATAGCTAATTATGGCTTAATTTGAAGTTTTACCCTAATCATCCTTCATTAAATGTAATTAGCAGCATGCTCCCGCCCTAACATATTCAATGAAACTTAATTGAGATTCAATTGACACTAAATTAACCTAATTAGACAAAAGGCCCCAAAATCATTAATTAGGCCCTAATTTGGGGATTTACTCTAATTTCCCGACGTCTAATATAATTAGCAACATGCTCCCACACGAACACATTCAACGAAGTTTAATTAAGCTTCGATTGGTGCTAAACTTACGTAATTAGGCAAAAGCCCCAAATTTAAATCGCTAAATAGGCCCTGATTTGAACATTTAATATATTTAGCATTTGAAAATTAATATATTGATGAGAACCTTACCTACAACGAAAAATACTATCAAACCATCAAAAAACAAAAAACAAAAACTTACAAGATCTTTGAGGAATCTACAGCAAGAAACAGCGACGGCTGCAGCTACACGCTGTAAACAGCAAGAAACGGCGACGGCGGCGGTGGCAGCAAACCCCTCCACCTGGAAGCTCCTCCACCTGCACTCCTACCCCTGCAACACAGAAACCCCTCAGATCTGAGAATCTGAGAGAGAATTGAACTGAACTCCCCTTAAGAGGGGAGTTCGCGTCCGGTTTCAGCCGAAACGGGTAGGTTTCGAGCCGAAACGGGCAAGTTTTGGGCGAAATCGGAATCGGTTTCGCCCGAAACGATTAAAAAGGTTTTTTGTTTAAAGTTTCGGACCTGCCACAATGAGTAGGTCCGAACTCGTTTCGGTTCGGTCCGAAACCGATACGTTTCGGTCGAGACGTATCGGTTTCGACCGAAACTGCCAACCCTGAGTGGATCATACCAAGGAAAGAAGACTGTAGGGAAACTTCTATGCCTCTCTGATCTCATTGTGAAAGTACATGTAGAGATAGGCACCTTATCTATGCAATAACAATCTCACTCTTCAAGGCATATTCATCAAAGGTCAATATACATCATGGAAGTTTCATAGCTGAATGACTTGCCTACTACCAACTCCTTCCTCTATGGGTAGTGCATCTCTACATATGAGACCTTGTACACATATTTCTCACACACCGAATCATAAGAAAAAGACATGTTCTCCTAGTTTTCATGCATAGCAGACTAACAAGCTGAAAAGGGATCTAGCTGTATCTAGTCCCCAAGCACTGGCATTCAGAGAAGAGTGGAGGGGACTAGCCTTTATAGAAGACTTCCCCGGCATGGTTGGCAGTATCGGCCGAAACCAATACGTTTCGGCCGAAACGTATCGGTTTCGGCCGGTACCGATCCGAAACCGGGCCAAATCACTGTAGCATGTCCGAAACCATTAAGGGTTTCGACCGAAACCTATTTCCGTCCGAAACCGGACGATCTCGGCCGAAACCAGACATTTTCATTATTTTTTTAATTTTTTAAATGGTTTCAACCGGTTTCGGCCGAAACTGATACCGAAACCGGTACGTATCGGTTTCGGAACCGGCCGAAACCGAGACCGAAACCGATACTGCCTTCCTTGTTCCCCGGAGACTCAAGGAAGCACTCCAAGTTTTCATGCATAGCAGACTAACAAGCTGAAAAGTGATCTAGCTGTACCCAATCCCCAAGCACTGGCATTCAGAGAAGAGTGGAGGACTAGCCTTTATAGAAGACTTCTCCGGAGACTTCTCAACTCATATTGGAGCAAGGAAACAAGCAACCTACTGAAACTGTGCAACTGGAACTTGCTCTTCATTGTATTGCAGTCACCAACAGGGTTCTTACCTTACTGTGGTCCTTACTTTAGTGTTCCACACTGTTACCTCTCCCCTCTCTATTATAACTTTGTTTATTGCCATTGTGATTGTTTTTGTAACCATTCACTGGATCATGACACATCAAGGTAAGGTAACAGAGTGGTTAATGACCCATATATGGATTCATCAAACTCAGTGCCACTCATTTTGTTGTTCCGAGTAGCAGGGCTGAATCAACAGCAGTTGAAGCTTCTGAAGTGTGTCAGTACAGTAGTGATTAGCATCCCCGAGAAGTACAAACATCAGTGTGGAGCCAAGATATTTTCCTTTATTTTGGGATATGCAATTTGGCAATGTACTACTGTGGTTGTGCATTAATTCATTTAATTGATGTATGGATGTTCCTGGCACAGGCTTCCACAGTGTCTATTTATTTGTTTATGTTCTATTCTATAATTCCCATCCACTGCAGGTCTGCCATACCACTACAGTTTAGTGTAGTAATAGCCCTAGCCAGTTCAATTGACAATATGCTTATTGCTGAGGTAACAGATTGCCACACCTCAGGCAGAACTGTAATCTTTACTTTCCAGCCATCTCTAAGGAAACAATGGCATCAATGTTCACTATGTTTTTTTTCAAATGCACCTGCATTAAAACTCTCAATTGCATTTTATAAGTTTAGGTATAAGATTTCAACTTTAGGTATAAGATTTCAATCTCTAGGTGGTAAGTTTTTTTCTGAGCATAGTGAAACATTGTGCATGCTGATGATCCATCAATCGGAAAAATGACAAATTGCCAACTGCACAGATTGATTCAAGTTTTTTATACTCCAAATTTACTTGATAAAATATGGCGACACTTGAGAGTAAAGATTGTAAGCTTAATGCAGGTATTTCACAATATGAAGATGTTCAAACCAAAAAAGGGGGGGAGGCCGATAGGTTAAAAAAAGGGAAAGAAGGAAGAGTTCATTTAGGACTCTAAATACTTATGTCCTATCCTTTTTTCTCTCCTATGTGGACTCTTTGTAGGCTAAGAGAGGAAAAGAGCCCAATTTCTTGTTCCTCTCTCTCCTCTCATCCCCTCATTGATGAGCAATAAATGCTCTCCCTTTTGTTGAAAAAAAATAGAGAGAAGAAGAAAGGCCTTGCCCTTTGGACAAAAGAAAAAAAAAGAGAAGGAAAAGGGACCCGATGGGCCCTTTCCCACCACTCTCTTCTCTCTTCCCCTCATTGATGAGCAATAAATGCTCTCCTTTTTAAAAAAAAAATAGAGAGAAGAAGAAGGGCCTTGCCCTTTGGACAAAAGGAAAAGAGAGAGGAGAAGGAAAAGGACCTGATGGCCCCTTTCCCACCTCTCTCTCCTCTCCCTCTCATTTATCAGCATTAAATGCTCCCTCTCCTTCTCCATCCCTCCAATTTGTCTCTTCTCCCTCTCCCTCTCTATTGTTTTGGCTGAAGAGGTGGAGATTTTTTGAAAAATCCCTCTTTCGTACACATGCGATGGCAGTTTCAGGTGTTAGGAGATTTTTCGAACAACAATAATCTTATTGGCGTATGAAGGGCATGGGGGAATTGGGGCATCGCACAATTTAAAATCTACTTAAATTTGAGTCATAATTGAATCAGAAATTGGTAGTGAAACAGTAAAAATACAAAACACGTTCATTACATGCTTAACTAATGTGAAGTTTTTGACTTCTAAATTTTAATTAGTGACATTAATGATGTTATTTATAAAAAAAATATTTTCATTGTATATTTATTTTTTAGAATATATTAAAAATGTTTTTTAAAAATAAAATAAAATAAAATTTTTAAAATGAACAGTAAAAATTTAAAAAAAAATTGTCCATGGAGGTAGAGGCTAAATACTTAAATAATGATGCTTTGACTTTTAATTTTAATTAGTGACATTAAATGATGTTATTTATTAAAAAATTATTTTCATGATATATTGATTTTATAAAATATTTTTAAAAAATTTTAAAAATTTAAAATAAACAGTAAAAAATTTAAAAAGCGTCCATTGGGGTAGACGCTAAATGCTTAAATAGTGACATTTTCACGATATATTCATTTTATAGAATATATTAAGAATGTTTTTAAAAATTAAATAAATTTAAAATGAATAGTGACCAACGTAATTAACCTGAAACCCTTTTGATTAATGCTTGGCTAAACGTTGGGTTATACTGGGTGGGCCGTTTTAGGTCTTCGAAAGCCACGCAAAAATATGTTAAGGTGTCAAAATGAACTTCGAAATCCACGAAAAGCTCCCTCTTGAGAGATTTTGTAGATTCTGGGAGATAAGTGCCCATGAGTCTGCTTCCCTCTCCTGTTGAAAATCTGGTGTGTACGGAGGTCGAGGCAGACATGTTTCATTTGGTTGGGCTGTAGATTCTGTCAAGGATTCTAATCATTGGAATCCCCGAAATCTCACCCAAGAGCCGAACCAAACGTTGCCTAAGAAGAGCAAGAAAAAGGAGGAGCGAAAGAGTGTGGAGGCTCTTCCTCCTCCAGTCAGGTTCTCTCTATCTTCTCTCCCCTCATTAAATGCACACTTTAATACAGAGAGAGAGCGAGAGAGAGAAAGCGGGAATAAGAAGCAAAAGAGCCCAGAGGTCCTCCTTCCACTCTTTCCTCTCTCCTCCTCTCAGCCCTCTCTTTCTCTCTCCACTTTACTCTCTCTCTCCTCTCTCTTTATTTATGAGAGACATTCATTTTTTTAAGGGATAAATTGTAAGATAAGAAAGGAAGAAGCCTGATGGCTCCTTCCCATCATTGTGGGCCCCTTTCTCTCTCCCTCTTTCTCTCACCCGATCCTCTCTCTCCCCTTGTTGGGGGGGGGGGTGTTAATGGGGTTTAAAAGAAGAAGAGGAGGAGAAGAAAGGGGACCCAGTGGTCCCTTTTCTCTCACTCGCGGATCTCTCTATCTCTCATTTATTTAAGGACAAAAAAAGGGAAAGAAGTAAAGAAGAAGGAAATCACTCCCTCTCTCCTCATTTATGGAAAGATATTTATGGGTTTGAATATTGGGGAAGAGGGGAACTTTGAAATGAAAGAAAAGGGGGCCGATGGCTCTTTCCTCCATCACTGCGGGCCTCTTCCTCTCTCCATTTTCACTCTCTATTTTCTCTCTCCTCTCTCTTGATGAGGATTTAGAGAGAAAAATAAGGAAGAGAAGAAAAGAAGCTTGATGGCTCCTTCCCCTCATAACCGCCTCTCTGTCTCCCTTAAATCTGGCCTAATGGGCCTTGCAATGAGGAGAGAAGCAATACCCAAAGTTCTTCGTGGTTTTTCTTAAAAAGTCCATGGTTAGCCCCCCTGTCAAAAACAACCCAATGGGGTTTAAAAAAAATAGTTGTGAACTTGGTTTATTCTTCTTAACCTTTTTATTTTAGAAACAGGTTGATGAGAGGCAGTGGATGAAATTTTCCAGCCTCCCCTAGAGTCTATAAATACCCTCACAGGGGCCCCATTTGGACGAGAGAAGAACCCTTGGCAAGGTTGCCTTACTGCACTCTCCTTACATAAATGAGAGTCATGGCCCACCTTGACTAATTCCAACCCATAGTCCATGTGGCTCAAACCACTTAAACCATTGTAACAAATTAGTTTGGACCATTGAGTCCAAAATCAAATGCCCAATTGGCTTGAATCATTGGGTCCAAAGATCTAATTAAGTCCAATTGGCTTGGACTATTGAGTCAAAATGCCCAATTAGCTAGGAATATTGAGTCTAAACACCCAACCAATACCAATTAGCTTGGACCACCATTGAGTCCCGATACCCAATTGGCTCGAACCATTGGGTCCACATACCCAATTAAGTCTAATTGTCTCGAACCATTGAGTCCAAATCATAGTTTAAAAAGTCTTGAAGTGGTTGTGAGACATTTTCTGTAAGCCTTATAAGACGTAAGCCTTAAGGCACAATGAGGTGTAAGTCTCACGAGTCTAATAAAATAATCTTTAAACCACCAAAAAATTAAAAATAATATTGATTTTCATGTGTTAATACTATCTCAACTTAATGATAGATCCATGTTATCTCAAAAGTATTGAATCATGTTTTAAAGACAATAAAAGAAGCGTAAGTCTTCGGTCTAACCTACAACACCTCATTACATCACTTTCTCAATTGATGTACAAGTCTCAAATAAATGTCTTAAGATGGTAAATGAGTTGAGGCGTACCACCTCAATGAACAAAAGACGTAAGTCTCATGTAAAAAGACCGAGACGCATGTCTCAAGGTATTTTTTTAGTGTCTCACCTTGAGGCTAAAGCCTTAGTGCCTTGAGACATCGCCTTTTTAAACAATGGTCCAAATGCCCATTTGGCTCGAACTGTTGAGTCCAAACACCCAACCAAGCCCAATTGGCTCGGACCATTGAGTCCAAATAGCCTACTGGCTCAGACCATTAGGTCCAAATACACAATCAAGCTCAATTGGCTGGAACGATCGAGTCCTGAAGAAAGATGAAGAGAAGAAGAGGAAGAAGAATGTGCAAGGTTCTGGGGAGAAAACATATCGCCAGTCACTTTGGTCGATCCTAAATCAATCAATATATAGGGGGTTAACACCCCAAGTAATTACAAGTACACCATTAAGATATGATGCCCTAACTACCCTTACACTATACTCAAAACAACAAAAAAACCAATAGACCAAACAGCCCTTGTATACAGCCATAGTTATCGCCTACACTCCCTCTCAAGCTGAGCATAGATATCTCTAATGTTCAGCTTGGACAAGATAGAAGAAAATAGCTCTCAAGATAGCCCTTTAGTGAAGACACCTAATAGTTGATCTGCAGATCGGACATACAACAAGCAAATTTCGCCCATGTCCAATTTTTCACGAATAAAGTGACGATCAATCTTAATATGCTTGGTGAGATCATATTGGGCAGGGTTATTAGCAATGTTAATCGCTACCTTAGTATCGCAGTAGAGCTTCATAAGAACATGGACCTGAACACCAATGTCCTGTAAGAACAGCTTCAACTACAATAATTCAGTAATTCCTTGAGCCATAGCTCTATACTCAGCTTCTGCACTTGACCGCGCATACACAATTTGTTTCTTGCGTCGCCAAGTAATCAAATTACCACAAGGATCATACCGTGCCCAATAGTAGACCGTCTATCATCTCAAGAACTGACCCAATTAGCATCAGTATAACCCTCAACATTGAGATGTGCTGCCTTAGAATACAATACTTGACCGGACAGGACTTAATGTACCTCAATATCCTCTCAACAGCCTGCATATGAGAAGTGCGAGGGGCATGGATAAACTGGATAACAATGCTGACCGCACAAGTGATATCCAGCCTTGTAAGAGACAATACAACAACTTGCCCACCAGACGCTGATACACTCCCTTCTGATGATCAGATAACGCATCACCTGAAGTTTCACACAACCCGTGGTTAGATTCTATAGGAGTATACGCTGGTTTGCACCCCAATTTACCTCTCTTTAAGCAAATCAAGTGCATACTTCCGCTGGCATACATACAGCCCTTGTTTGGATTTGGCAACCTCAATGCCCAAAAAATACTACAGCTTACCAAGATCCTTGATTTCAAATTCTTGTGACAGGTTCTTCTTTAGCTTTTTAATTTCAGAAACATGATCACCTGTAATAATCATATCATCAACATAGACAAGAAGTACAACAACTTTGCCATCCTGCCACTTAGTGAATAAGGTGTAATCTGAGTTACCCTGTGAATACCCAAAACGTACCATAGCAGCACGGAACAGTTCAAACCATGCATGAGGAGACTGTTTCAATCCAAATAGCACCTTCCTCAGACGACACACACTCCCCCTTGCAGGGAGCCCAAGGGCGATTACATATAGACCTCCTCGTGAAGGTCACCATTAAGGAAGGCGTTCTTAACATCAAGCTGGTGAAGCTCCCAAGAAACTGAACAGCTAGAGAGAAGAGAGCACGCACAAATTTCAGCTTAGCAACTGGAGCAAAAGTATCAAGATAGTCAACACCATAAGTCTGTGTGAAACCTCGGGCAACAAGACGCACCTTATATCGATGAACGGTCCCATCGGAATGATACTTGATGGTATAGACCCAGCGAGAGCCAACCACACTCTTCCCAGCAAGAAGCTCTACCAAATCCCATGTATGATTTTGCTGGACATCACTCATCTCCTCATCCATGACAGCGACCCACTTGGGATCATTCATCGATTCATAGAAAGAGTTAAGAACATGATATGTAGAAATGGCAGAGAGGAAAGAATAATATGACGATGATAAACGAGAATAAGAGACAAAATTAGAAATGGAATGACGAGTACAAGACCGAACACCTTTGCGAACAGCAATAGCAAGATCCAATTCAGGAGGAGAGGCACTTACAGGAGAGGAAGAAGTGTCCAAACCCGAAGACGCAACAGGCTCCTGAGAAGGACGATCCATGGTAGGTCCTTATTTATGCCAATTATGTCGGGAATATGTGGGGACTTCATGGGCAGGCGCATCAATCACAACTCTAGAGGGAGGGGACTCAGGCAAATGTGAATCGAGAGCAGACACAGGAACTGGAATAGACAAGGGAAAAACCGACTCCCCTGACTTAAAGACAAAGAAGAGAAATAAGAGTCATGCTCAAAGAAGGTGACATCTTTCAAGACATCTCCGATTGGTTTTGGGGTCAAAACATTTGTACCCCTTTTGGGTTGGAGAGTAGTCAAGAAAAATATCCCGAACAGCAGGAGGATCCAACTTTGTTGACGCGGTAGATAAACAATGAAAAAAATAGAGGCACCCAAAGAGACGAGGGGGCAGGGAAAATAAAGGATGGCTAGGCACCAAAAGTCGAAGAGGAGTGGATTGTCCAAGTGTGCAAGATGGCATGCGATTAATAAGGTATGCAGTAGTTAATACAGCATCTGCCCAGAATTTCTTAGGCAAGTCATGTTGTAGAAGCTGCGCCCGAGGAATTTCCAGAAGATGGCGGTTTTTACGTTCAACAACTCCATTTTGTTGTGGCGTGTAGGCACAAGAGAATTCGTGAAGAATGTCTCGGTCTTCCAAGAAAACGTTCAGGAACCGCTCAAAAAATTCTTTTGCATTATCGGACCAGAACACCTTGACTCGTCGCTCAAATTGAGCTTCAACCATTCGACAAAACACCTGGATAATCTGAGGAACCTTCTCTCGGGATTTGAGAAGATAGATCCAACAACAATGAGAATAATCATCAATAAAACTAAGGAAATCACGATGACCATCAACAGAAGGAACCGGGGATGACCCCCACACATCAGAATGCAAAAGCTGAAAAAGAATAGTACTTTTATTGATTGAATAAGGAAATGTAGTACGACAATGCTCGATAAGTTGACAACTTGACACTAATGACTCAATGTTTATTTTCTCGAACAAATGTGAAAACAAGATTTCTAGAGACCTAAAAGACAAATGGCCTAAACGACGATGCCAAACAAGAACATCGTTAACTGAAGAGCTAGACTCCTCTAAAGTACTGGACTAAAACGGAGCCCCAATCCCAGGCTAAAAATGGTAGAGACCACCCACTTCACAACCAGTCCCAATCACCTGCTTTGTCTGTAGGTCTTGAAAAACACAATGAGTAGGAAGAAAGGTAACTGAACAGTTCATTGATTTTGTAAGACCACTAACAGAAAGTAAATTTATGGGTAGTGCAGGAACATGAAGAACTGAGGATAAAAGCAAGGTGTCAATCAGTGGGACAGCACCCCTGCCAGCAACTGTAGCACGGGTGCCATCAGCAATTGTAACCTTGGCCTGACCAGAACTGAAGGAATAGGATTGAAAGTAATTGGATATACCTGTCATATGATCTGTGGCCCATGAATCAATAACCCAGGGAGCACAGGGAATAGTGGGAGAGACACTCAGAGCAGTCCCCAGAGTACCTGTAGAGGGAGCAGAAGCAAAAGCGGTGAGTCCCAAATGTGAGAAAATACGTTGAAGGTGACTATTATCTGCCGAGAAGAGAGCAACTATATGAGACAAGGTAGAGCCACTGTCTTGAGCTACGTGAGGAGAGCTCTCCCCAGGCTGAGCAACCGCTACATGACCATTAGCAGCTAGAGCACCCTTGTTAGTACGATATTTTTGTGGCTTCTTATCTAGATAGAGCTCCCAGCAATGTTCGACATTATGAGTATCCTTCCCACAATGTGTGCAATGACGATTTCCTCTTGATTTGTCTTTCCCAGAACCCCCACCAGACTTCACATGCTTAGAAGATGTAGTCACAAGAGCATATGATTCACCAACATCCCGAGTAACAGTAGAACCATGGCCACTGGCCATTGCATTCTTGCGCCCTTCCTCCTTGAGAATCTTGAAATAGACTTGCTCGAGGGAAGGAAGAGGATCGACACTGAGAATCTGACCTCGCAGAGTATCGAACTCAAGATCAAGGCCAGCAAGGAATTAGAATATTCGGGTTATCTTAACATGCTCAAGATACTACTTCTGATCTTAAGTGCAATGCCACCGGTACATAGAGTAATAGTCTATTTCTTCCCATTTGCTCTTCAAGAGACCAAAATAGGTAGTCACGCTAGAACTTGCTTGCTTGAGAGCTTGGATTACCGTGGTGAGCTAGTAGATATGGGAGACATATTGACGTTCACCATACATCTGCTCTAAGACATCCAACATATCCTTCGCAATCCTCTTTAACATAATCAGTGGCTGAATTTTCGGACTAACAAACTTGAGAATCCAGCCCATCACGAGATTATTATGGAGATTCCACTGTGCATATGACGGGTCTATGACAGTTGGCTCCTTCAAACGGCCGTCAATGTAGCCAGATTTTCGGCGACCACTGAGGAAGATCCGCGCAGAAACCAACCACAACCGGTAATTTGTCTCTGTCAATTTGACAAATGTCATTTGTAGTGACATATTGTCCGTCGCACCTAGAGACACTATCTTTGCTACTGACGAGGCCGTCTCTAGACATTCTGGAAGAAACATAACGTTGACATCGGACCCGAGAAGAATCGTCTCGCCGCTTGTAGCCGAAGACATCTTATTGCATCACAAGGCAGAAGAAACGAGTGCGTAGGAGGCACTCACAACACACAGAGAACAAGTAACCGTGTAGGAGACTCCCTATACGCCACCGAGAACCAAGCCCTTACTGCGCCCTAAACCAGGGTTGGCAGTATCGGCCGAAACCGATACGTTTCGGCCGAAACGTATCGGTTTCGGCCTATACCGAAACCGAAACGGGCATTTGCACTGTAGCAGGGCCGATACCAAAAATAAAATATTTTTTAATGATTTCGGACCGAAACCGTCCGGTTTCGGACCGAAACCGACCGAAACCGTCCGGTTTCGGTCCGAAACCGTCCGAAACCTAACTTGTTTTCGGGCCGAAACCTAACATTTTCATAGATTGCCCCCTTTTCTAACTGTTTTGAACCGGTTTCGGCCGAAACCGAAACCGAAACCGATACCGAGTCGTATCGGTTTCGGACCCGGCCGAAACCGAGTTCGAAACCGACACTGCCATCCTTGCCCTAAACAGGGGAGCCGCAAACCAACAGAAATGGGCCTCGGAGAACAATCGATGGCGTCCAGAAAGGCTCGCAACCACAGCCGCACCAAAGGAGGACCCCTCCTGGACCTAGCGCCACCCGCGACCAAGGGAGAAACTGGTCCCAAAATAGGGGGCCGATTGGAAGAGAAGGTCGCAGGAGAGAGGAGTCTCGATTGTCTTCTTTTTCACAATATCCATGTTCCCTGCAGCGACCAAGGTTGTCAGTTTCGGTTTCGGCCAAAACCGGTCGAAACCCAGTGAAAAGAATAAAAAAAAGATCAAAATAAATGTAAAAAAAATCAAAAAATAATCAAATAAAAATCAAAAAATTCATTAGGCATGCATTTGACTATAAAGATATTGGATTAAGTGCAATAAACATGAAAACTAATAGGTTTAAGCAGTACAATAAACGTTTTGAAGTAAGCATTGAACATGTTAAACTAATATTGTTCAGTACATATTAAACATGAAATAGGTTCAAGCAGTACAATAGACGTGATCCTTAGCTAAATGATGATGCACTAATATGGATAATAACTAGAAGAACCTTCTCCCTCATCGTCTGGGCCTTGATGTTGATACCCACAACCAGGTTGCATGTATTGTGTATATTCACTATAACCAAATAATGAGGTAGCCAAGTCCTACATCCCTCTTTGGATCCCTCTTGGAGTGTAAGGTTGTTGACTTGATTGGAATCCAGAATCAGCATAAGAATCTTGAGGAAGAGAATAGGAACTGGACGGATGTGGATGGAATTGGAATGTTGGTTCATGACCCCACCCATAAATGGCTATCTCCTGTTGGCCACCTCCATAACCTGATGGATGCCCATATTGACTATGTGAATCATATCCTCGCTCACCCTAACAGTATCCTCTGCATGTGTCTGCATGGAAGGAGGAAGTACCACCAGCAGTGCCACCGCCAGTAGTAGCACCTGCAGCACCTGTAGCACCTGCAGCTGCACTGGGATCATCATCATCACCAGCATCATCATCACCATCAGAAACCAGTCGCCTGTTAGCCTTTGGGGATGCTTTTTTCTGTTTCAGTGTGATTTTTCCAGTCACCCTTGACATGAATCCTTTTCCCCTTGGCGTGTGCCTCACATAAATCTGCTTCAACAGCTCAATTGTCGGGTACTCTCGAGCAACAGCACTAGTCCTCTCAGTTAGCCCATGCACTGATGTACTTCTTCTTAAGGATGCAGGTGGCTTGACCATTCTAGGAGTGACTGGCCTGCTATCTGATTCTGAGTGTCTAACAGACTCAAACTCAGGCTACTGCTCAGTGTCATGAACAAACAAAGCTGGGTCCCTTCTCTAGTGCGCTTGAGTCTCTCTGATCCTCTTTGTTGCTCTTTTGAATTCTGGATCTCTTGGCTCATCTCCACCCTCAGCCCATCTTCTATCATCATCATCAAAAACGGGCTCATCAACCTGCTCTCGTGTCTCCACCCAAGACTGCAAGGGATTCTCATCATCAAATAAAGCATCCACATCAATTTCTGCAGTGGCATCCTCTGCGACGCGTTTATCCCGCAGCTGTTGTCTCAACTTCATGTTTTTCATTCTCAATCTCATACTGTAGTGGCAGTAAACTAATTTTTCTAACCGTTCAGCCTTTAGCCGATTGCGAACCTTTGAGTGTATAAGGCTGAACGTGCTCCAATTTCTTTCACATTGGCAGGTTGATGTGGTTTAACTCAGCAACCGGATTGCAATGAAACCCAATGCAGAACTGTCCAAATCTCTATTATTCACCATTATCCACCAGTCAACTGTTCCACCAACCATAAACAAATAAATATAAGTTGTAAATAAAAATCAATTCTCCATGACGTACTAATACATATTGAGGTTAAGAAAGCACAAAGATAAAATATACCTGAGGTCACTCTTTCCACAACGTATTGCAATTGGGAGTCAGAATACGTCCCAGTCCTCGTTCTATAGTAGTTCATCTACAAAGATATAGTAATAGATTAACATAACTACTTAAGTAAATTCTATACCTCTTATTCATAAAATCAATAAAGGCCAACCTCTACTTCCGCATGAAGTCTCTTTTCTGGTGTCCTCGATAAACGACCAATGACTTTTAAAGTGCCTTGAAGCACCTCGCCATCAACATGTGCATTGGCATTGTACATAAATCGAGGGTTCAGGAAATAACCTGCATTTGTATATAGTTAACTAAATGTTAGATATAAAATAACCTAACGAACAATGTATCAATACAACTAATCACTCACCAGCTGCATGCAAGCCGTGGTGTAATGTGTTGTCCCATCTATGGTCAAATAATTTTTCACCACTTTGCATATTCTTTGGGAAGGGAACCCTGCAACTCTATTTTGGCACGGTCCATGGCCTCATACAGATATCCTCTATCATTCTTCACATCGCCATCCACCATTATTAGGACCTTCACGAGGGGTGTGACTACTTTCATGTATCGTGAGACCCTGCCCCAGAATTTGTCTTCCACGATGTGGCAGACATCCAAATATTTCATCTGAGCATCAACATCAATATAAATGCATGCGCTTCAACATCAATTTCTTCCCTACAGCCTTATAACTAGCTTCATTATCAGTCACTACTTGGGCAACATTGTCCTCTCCAATTTGGTCTACCATCTTATCTATCAAATGAAATAAATAATTGGCATTTTTTTCATAATTTGATGCATCTACAGATTTAACAAATATTGTACCTTCGATGCAATAGACCAAAAAGTTAATCATGGACTTCTTCATGGTACCAGTCCAGCCATCACGTAGGATGGTGCATCCTCTCTCCATCCATATATGCTCGAAGCTTTCAACCCAATCATGGAGCTCCTCAACCTCTCCCTCAAGGCCACACCCGTATATGTCTCGACGTAATGGGGCCTTCAAGCCAGGGCCAACATCTGCTATGGCATCAAGCATAGGTTGGAAATATTCACTTTCAGCTACATGTGCAGGGACACCTGCATGAAAAATCATTTGCAAATATTTTTAAATGCATGCCCTGCAACTTCTGCTGATTTTTTTACCCCTCTCAATACTTGCTTGATTTTAGGTTGTGTAGCATGGGACCTTCTGTGCAGATAGCTGTCCATGGGAGTTGTTGTCTGCGGGGCAGCTCCAGTGTCAGAACGTCGTGCAGCTGTATTGGAGTAGGTCCCTGAACTCATGGGTGCCTTTCCTTTCCTTCGAGAGGCTTGTTCACGCTCCCTTGCTTCAGTCAGGTCTGGATCTGAATCCTCAGTGCCTTCCTCATCATCATCCCTCCTAACCCTTCTGCCTGAAATCTCCTCAGCAATTTCAGCCTCATCTTCAGCCCTTTATTGCATCCTCTCCTTTTTGCCCAGAAGGCACTGGCGCATTTGTTCTCGGACCTCTCGGGGACATCTGTCACATTGTTTCACCTCTCCTCTTACCCCTGCCAAATGTTATTTTCCTCTAGTAATTCCGTCATGTAGCTCCTTACCACAATAATTACATTTCACTTTTCTTCTCCCAGCATCAACTAAAGAGAGGTGGACCCACCCCGGATCCTCCTGCCCCTGCTGCTCCCGACTTTGTTCACGTCTAGACATGATACTACATTAAGACAGTTAAAGACAATCTCTTGTAAGTATAATGAAAAAAATGCAATTCAACATGATAGAGCTTCAAATTATTCAATGAAGCTTAATTGAGCTTCAATTGAGCCTTACTAAACCTAATTAGAGGAAAACCCCAAATTTAAGGGTGTAATTAGGACTTAATTAACAATTTTAGCCTAATCACCCTTCATAAGAATTAATTACCAACATGCACTCGCTTCAAATTATTCAATGAAGCTTAATTGAGCTTCAATTGAGCCTTACTAAACATAATTAGAGGAAAATCCCAAATTTAAGGGTGTAATTAGAGTTAATTTGAAGTCTTTATAAGTTAATCATGGATTAAAATTAACCTACAACAAAAAAACTTTCAACAACTCAACCAAAAAAACACAAAACAAAACAAACCCCAAATTTACCTCAACAAAACGAAGCTACAGCAACAGCAACACCCTGCAGTCTCCGCAGCCAGCAGCACCCAGCACAACAGCAAGCAGCAGCAGCCCGCCAACCCCTCACAACAGCGAGTGGCCCAATGCAGTCTCCCTCTCTGCGGGGCAACACAGCAACAGCCAGGCAGCCCGCGGCCCTGCCGACCCAGGCCAGCACAACAGCCTGCAGCACAGCAGCAACAGCAGCACAACACAGCAATAGCAACAACAACAACAGCAGCAGCAGCAGCAAGCACAGTAGAAGCGCAGCAGCAGCAGCAAGCACAGTAGAAGCACAGCAGCAGCAGCAGGCTCAGATCTGGGGAGAATAGCAAGTGAACTCCCCTTTAAGAAGAGTTCACGTGGGTTTCGGCCGAAACCGGACGGTTTCGAGCCGAAACATGAAAGTTTCGGGCGAAACCGGTATCGATTTCGCCCGAAACCAATAAAATTAAAAGTTTCGATTCTGCTATAGTACCTGCTCCCGGTTTCGTTTCGGTTACGGCCGAAACCGATACATTTCGACCGAAACGTATCGATTTCGGCGGCCGAAACGTATCGGTTTCGGCCGAAACTGACAACCTTGGCAGCGACAGGACCGCGCTACAATAATCGCTATGCTGCAGTGTCGCGCTATAGTAATCGCGGTGCTACAGTGTCGCGCTACAATAACTGCAGGAGAGAAGGGCCACGACCTAAAGAGGAGAAAGGAGGATCACTTCACTGATACCATGAAGAAAGATGAAGAGAAGAGGGAGAAGCATTTGCAAGGTTCTGGGGAGAAAACAGATCATCAGTCACTTTGGTCGATCCCAAATCAATCAATATATAGGGGGGTTAACACCCCCAAATAATTACAAATACACCATTAAAACATGATGCCCTAACTACCCTTACACTATACACAATAACAAAGAAACCAATGGACCAAACAGCCCCTGTACATAGCCATGGTTATCGCCTACAAGTCCAAATGCCCAATTAGCTCGGACCGTCGAGTCCAAACACCCAATCAGGCCCAATTGGCTCAGACCGTTGAGTCTAAATGCCCAATTGGCTAGGACCATTAGATCCAAATGCCTAATTAGACCCAATTGACTTGGACCATTGGGTCCAAAGGCCAATCGACCCAGACCATCGAGTCTATTATGCCCAATTGGCCCATCAGAGACCCAATTGGTTGGACCAACTCCATCAAGCCCAATTGGCCCAGATTGTTAACTCTACTCAGCCCAATTAGGCCCAATTAGCTGATGAAACTAATTTTTCTATGTACTTAGCCGATCCAGCCCAATTCTAATGTACTCTTTCAGAAAATGATAAATAAAAGTAATCTTTTATTTATGTACCCTTCTGTGTGTGCGGATCTTTTATGTCGGTCCTATGCGTGAAATACCCAACATACACTTTTGACCATACCCTGACATCACCCAAGACCTACCTTGACTCAAAATGTCCAAAATACCCTTAACATGATAAAAAAAATCCCTAAAAATCACAAAAATCCCAAAAATGTCAAGATGCCCAAAATACCCCCGAAACCCTAGAAAGATTCCCAAAATTATGAAACTACTCCTAAAACCATAAAGAATCACAAATTTCCCAAAAAACAAAAAAAAATGTAAAAATCACCCAAAACACCTAAAATACCCCCCAAACCTTAAAAAATGGTCAATGGCCAAAATACCTTTCATGCCTCAAAAATTCCTAATAATCATAGAAAATTCACAAAAATGTTAAGTCCTGAAAATAAGTCAAACCCTAAAAATCCCTAAAATGACCAAAATGCCCTTGGGACACAAAATACCTAGAATTCCCCAAACACATACCCCAAGATTCTAAAATCCACCAGAGTCATTAAAACACAACTTAAACTCTAAAATGGCCTCTTAAACCCCTCCCCCAAACACATAAAATGACCAAAATACCCTTATGGCCCAAACTTAAAATCAACCTAAATCAATCTAAAACTACCTAAAATACCTTTGAGCCCATTATGGACCGGAAAATGTGTTTGTGGAGCCTGTGTGAGTGGTGCATTTGTATAATTATGGTTTGATTAGTGTCTTATGAGCAGTCAATCAAGAGTATTCGGCCATCCAGCCGATGTAATTAACACCGATTGAGGTCAGTGGGGAATGGCCCAACAAATGAACCCACAACACCTGATGAATATATCTATAACGTTTCAGGGATTTACTCCATAATCCCAGAATATATACATCAATATGTTATATAATGTTTCCAAATAAGACTATGCATGCCACTGCAATGATGATAATTTAGCAGCTTAATAAATAAATCACTTAGCTATGGTTTAAGGTATATTTGCCATCTTTCTCGCTCCCAAAACCTAGACTGTGTTTGTGCAGTTTATCATATGATTTTCACTTTGTCAGCTGACTCAAAAACCTAAATAGAACAGGTTGAACACAAAGCCGATTTCATAGATCAGTAAGATAAATGTACCAAAAATACAATAATTGATTCACTAATGAATAGTATAACATAAACAATATCAACATAATCTCAATCAAATGGAGTAGAAGGAATAGCAACATAACTTCTAAGAAGCAAAATCAACATCATGGCACATAATAAAACCCAACAATGACCGATAAATGTAAGAAAGATGAAAAACAAAATATAATGGACATATCTAAAACCATAGCTGATATGAATAAGTTGTCAACAAAGAACCTTGAGGAGTAAAGGAAGGATAAGCTTCACTCCATGCACACTGAGCTGTGACATCATTGCACGAGCAGCACATTCCGCAGCTTCACGCACAGCAGCAACTTGGTCGGAGAAAGAAACCAGAAGTAAAGGCAAAAATTGAATAACATACCTGGAATGCATGGAGAAAAAGATTGTTTTGGAAGGTGACCAACAGGCCAAAATTCATTAAGCATAAAGAAAATTAAAAAGATACAAAATAAGAGATAAAAAGGAAATGGAAGGCAGAAACAGATTCTACCAAGATGGTAAAAATCAGAGCCCTCCCCCAATGGCTACAAAAGCCAATATAGCACATATCAAAGGATCAAATATTTTGTTCAATGAGATATTTGAAGACATACGGTTCAAATAATCTTCCAAGCTTCTCACAAAGACACTCAAAAGCTAGTAGAGCTCCTTCCCGTGTTTTTGCAGAACTCCTGCAAAGAAATATATAATTATTTTAAGAGACTATACAGTAGCTTCCAAATGCTCTCATATCTTGGACACAGAAAAAAAATCAAATAACAGAAATGTGCAGAAACTCCTTGCCACTAGATCAGCGACCAATTTTACAAAAGAAGAAAAATTACCATGTTTACAAAACTGCATCACCGAATTACCTGTCCTCCAGACCTTCCCGAAGTACAGTCATAAGGTCATGCTTTTTTAGGCATGAAATCCCAAAGCCTTTGACAACCCCAGCAAGTCCAAATGCTGCACCACGACGCTCCCCATACTTGTCGCTTTTCATCAACCGATCCATCAGACAAGAAACAAGATTTTGGCCATTCTCCTGATTCTCAGTAACACAAGATGTCTTTTTACTAAACATCAAGTAAAATTATAGAAGGACTAAATTTTATGTTTCAAAATAATTTCAGAAGGAATTACTTTCTGATGCCAAAAATCAAAAAAAAAAGTAAGGGTGCATAAATGAATCCTGGAAAACTGAGCACCACATGGAATGCCTAAATTTTACTCAACCCTGAATGGAGCAGTCAGAACACTGGATTTTGAAGAGAATTCCATGTTTGCTGTTGCTATGACACCTGAAGTTCTAATGTATCCAAAAAATATCAAAGTACAAACACTGACTGATGACGTGACCTAGAAGACAAAAAGGGGATAGCAGGGTTTTCAACTATCCCACAAATTACAAAGAACATTATGCAGCACAATTACTAGACTAAATGAGAGGGTGGGGTAGGAATCAGGCTGCTAAAAGAACACGGGAAAATAAAGAGGTGATGGAAACCCAAGGTAACTATTCCAACACACAAGTGAATACTCATAATACAATCAGGGCCTGTCAAGGTTTGTTGGAGGTAAGGGGATCCATATGTCGCAGTCATGTGCAATGGTTCTTTGCATCACCTCTTCTACTTCTCTTTCTTTATTGGGTTTTACTTGGGGATAGGGTCTGTGAAGAATTCCATGCTAAGAGGAGCACATGTTGAAATTTTTCTAGAGGCCAACAAGTGGGTTTTGCTTCATGTCTACGGTAGGATTGACCGTAAGGAAATGACTAAGCCATTAAAGTTCCACAGATGCTTTCCATCAGTCTTTACATGAACTATTGGATACTTTGTGGTGATCCTCAGACCATGACAGCATGACTGTAAGTACCAGATTACATCTTTCTACATGTGCACAAACACCCTAACCTAGCACTAGCCTCCATTTTAACTACTATATAAACCAATCTCCTCCAGCGCAGAAATGCAAATATCCTGTTGTTAACATAGGTTCCCGCCAGGCTTCCACAACCCCACTCCCATGAAAAAGGGGAAAAGTTCAAATCTTCAACCTCACATTGGTTAGCAAGGAGAATTCATTCATGCAGAAGGATGTTTTTCTCTTGCCCCTTTGTGCAATAATATAGAAGTGCACAAATTCTCAACAATCCCAAGGTCAACCTATAAAAGTGACAAATTAGTCTAAAGAAGGAATATGATCATATCAGTTTGGCATCCAACTATGATGAGAAGAGAAGGATTATATGTATAATGGACCAATAACTGAATCTCAGTCAGCAAGTAGGGCTAAATTAAAATATTGCCAAAACAAACTGCATATTTAGTTATCAAGATTCAAGACCAAGAACAAGCCAGTTCGTTCCATTACAATTTATGACACAGATGCACCAAAGACAAATCAATACCAAGAAAACTCGACAGTACAAATTAAGCATACATCACCCAAGAGATTCCAACTTTCTAACTAAACTAAACCATATTGGATCCATATTCTAGCAATTTGATATACCCTAAAGAATGCACCAACAAAGAATACCCTGTTAGAACATCACTGATTTCCATTTCTTCTTTTAGCTTATTCTTTCTTTTACCAACAATCTTACTTCTGCACACATGTTCTCATCTTCAATTCTGGCATTCTACAATTCATTGTGTCATAGACATATAAAGGAGAACAAATGAGAAGCAAATAAAGAAAGAAAAAAGGTCTAGTTTTTATGTAAATTGTTACATAAAACAATGGTATAAATATGATACATAATGACAGCCATGGAGCATCTTAACAGTTTTCAATACAATGAAACATGGAGACAAGCATACCAATTGTGAGACCATCAATGGGGCAAGACAATCTGAAACAGCCCGTTGCACTGCCTCAGATGGAGTATTTAAGACATCCAATAGCTTCTCAACAACATTATGGATTTTAGGATCATCCTACTCACAAAAAATGCAGTATCAGCAAAATCAGCAGAATCTCTCTCTAGATGATAAAATCTTACACTGCACAAAATCGATGCACACCATTGCCAAGTGTTTTGCCAGAGCTCCAGTGAATATAACAACCCCCTCTCGTACTAAGTCATATTTTTCCTCATTTGTAGCCTGTCACTCGCCAAAGAAACCAATGTCAAAGCAAAACAAGAGTAAATTGCAATTGTGCAATTGTGATGGAGAGTTAGACACACACAGATGCACGTGCATGCATGAACACAAGCACATTGCATGCATCTACATGTGCATGCATGCAGAGCCGCCCACCCAGACATGAACACATACACGTATGCAGTGTACATTTACATGCACGCATGCAGAAAAGCATGCATTCACATAAGCAAGGAGAGAGGAAAAACTTTTGGATCAATAGCATTCATATGCACATGTATTCACACCCAACACATTCATGAATTGCATGCACGGACACAAAGACGGAGAGAGGGGGAAGAGAGAGAGTGAGACTTCTGAAGAAATAAAGAAGGAAAATGAATGTAGTTTGAATCACATATTCATTAAGATGTAAAGGATAAACGTACACAAGTATCAGGAATAAAAAATAGAGGAAAACATTAACTAAGTGCAAAATAACCTACAAGAGTATTAGGAATGAAAATAGAGAAGAGTATTAACTAATAGAGAAGATAAACATACACAAGTAATACCTTTTTATTCAGGTAGTTCTCGAAAATAGGAAACAACAAGGAAACATTTTCTTTCCCATGCTTATCAATAATCATAATACCAGCATTGATCATCCGTCCACGAACATCCATATTAGGATCAGCCTGCAAAATGGGGCCATAAACAATAAAATGCCCATCTTCAACATACGTATCTACATGGCAGGAAAAAAAACTCAAAAGGAAACTATAATTCTGGTAAATGACAAGTAGTGACTCAATACCCTGCAACAAACAATAATAAGCATGCAAGAATACTCAAGGAAACATACATATTTGAGTTAGCCAATTTAAAGACATTTCATGGATCTAAAGTGTATAAAATAATTACTTATATTTAAAATCCCGTGGTAAACTGAAAAGGATAAAGGTCTAAAAAGTACAAAAATCAGTTGTCTATAACATTTCCCCATATTCTCAACCCTTTCATTTCCTCACAATTTTGCTCTCAAGGACATCCAAACAAGCAGAACAAGAAAAGATTGAGGTCACAGGTTGTATTCCAATGTCAGAGGCTGCTGGTCCTCGAAATTAGATCTAAAAGCTAGAATTACTATCTGTTTATAAAGAAAATTCAAATCTTACCAGTGCACGTGAAATCAGAAATGTCATCACAACAGGGAGATCTTTAGTTCTTAATACATCAGCTACAGAATGCAATGCCAGAGCAATCCCTTGTCTCCCTAACCAGCCAGAATCTGCTATCTCAACCCCAGAACCAACATCTTGGATGTACATAGAAAACAATGTTGAAAGTGTTTCCTGGACATATTAGCAGCATGTTAAAAAATGCATGTACAACTAATTGCAATAAAATCTCATTGACAGGAAAAAGATCGACTTGTATGGTATCAGGGTTCTCATCCAAAGCTGCAGCTAGTGCCTCTGCAGCAGCCACTCGTACATTGTAATTGACATGAGAAAGTGCACCAAAGAGACCAAAGTAATTGGTTCCAAAATCAAAGCCAAATCGATCCCATATGTCTTCCGCTGCTTCAGCAATTACCTGAAAAAGGAAACCAAGGTGTCAACGCAAACAAAATAATTTCGGTGACAGGATTCCACAGGGAGGGAGGGGGAGTTGGGGGTGGGGGGGGCATTCGTTTACAGATCAAACAATCTGAATAACCTGCATTTGAATCGAACAATCTGAATAACCTGTTGGGCAACCATCATTTTAGTTAATTTATGGAATGTGGAAAACATTTACAGACCTGAGACACATTTTTCTTATCAAATTATATTTGATCTTTTAAAGAATTATCGGCACTTAATCTGGCCAAACAAAAGCACATTTGCCTTACAAACATCCTAAGTCAACTTAACCCACATCATAAATTAAGAGAAAATATGTGGTGCTACAGATTATTGATCCTATCAATTAGCAATATTAAACAAATAAATCTTATTTTCCCAAAAAAATGATCATTTTTCGTCAACATGTCAAACTTTCACATCCCACTTCATCTAGATTCTAGAAGCCTAATGATTAAGTGAAGGACCAGCAAGTTGTCACAAATGCTGAATGATTTTGCTCCCTTTCATTTCACTCGCTCATTGCACGAGCTCTTAATTTCACAACCATGAAGGTGGATTGGGTGGGCACTGGGCAGTGGTGGTGGTGGTGGTTTCTTTTTTCTTGGGTGCTGTGGTGTGGTGTGGTGTGGTGGGGTTAGCATTGGGGGCATGGGGTGCTCTCGATAGATTCTCTTCTCTCTAGAGTTACCTGCACCAGGTACACATCACCACCTGATGTCCTAATACTTGCACATATATCACTTGATCTAGCAAGCCAGATTGATGGAATAAGGTCTCTATAAATGATGACAACAATGATGATAATGGAGCAGATTAATATATATAAAAACCTTCAACACCCAAGCAAAATACAGACCAACGGATTGATTCAGTTGAGTGCAGCAGCTTTGAACATGATAGGTAACAAGCAGTTCCCTTGCATCCTCCTAAGAACTCCTTCTCTTCTTGTTATATGGCATTTCTTCATATCTTAACACTTTGTCTTAGGGATGTGAGTTGCAAAGGATGATCAGATAAGGGGGTCAATTATTAATATATTGGTCAGTTATTGAACATAATGGCCAAAAGTGTAATTTTAATGGCTGCAGTCATGGTTGGCATAGGTAAACTGCTATTATATTTTTTTTATTGCTGATGTTAATAAATGAAACAATGAATTAAACACAATCTGATTGTTTAATACCAATAGTATCATGAGAGCCAGTTGTGGTTTTGGATAGTCATGTACCATACTATAGGGCATGTTGCTGATTTATCATATTTGAATTTGGGTACAGCATGGCCATGTAACTTTAATGAAGCCTGCATCCATAGTTTGTTGCAGGTAATATGGCTGGTGATTTCCTGTCTTACATCAGTTATCTTCTACCTAATAGGAATATGACAGCCCCAAACTGCCCTATGAGGTGCTTTCCATTTCAAAGATGCAGTTATGGTGATGAGGACCACATCCTTCTATTTATCTCTCCATTGCATCAATGACCTAAATGTAAATATGGAAATTGTTTGAAACAATTCTAATTTAATAAGCACTCATTTCTGCTTGTTTTCCTCTGAAATTGCTGCTCTCATCTACATGTCATGGCCCTACTAATTAAAGTCTTTGATTCGAGGGATTATTCCAGCACGCATCTTTCAGTAAACCCAGATTATATACACCAATATGGCTTTACTTATGTCTGACAGATCTTTTGATTTAAATGTATAGCCACAGACTTGCAGATAAAGCCATAACTTTCTCGCCCATTCATTTTAGGTTTTTCCCCATTCTATACTTAACCACGAGTTCCATAAACAATCTTCTGTGTTCTTGCTGTCTATAAATGATTGGAGATTTAGCATCAACTAGCCTTCTGGGGACAAAACTGCATAGGCTCAGCCTAAAGCAGACAAATACCTTACAACGGTTGGATCAGGTCATGATAGTGCCACACAGGAAAAGGTGGATTCATTTACAAGCATAGAAAGGGGCAAAAGTCCATCTATGCAAGAGTGCACTAAGAAAATGTCCCTCTTGTCCTCCCAAAAACCAAAAAGGAGTAGAGAAAGATACATACACTTCACAAGGGAAATGGGTCCATTCCAAAACTCAAGCAAATGAAGGTGGATACTGACTCCGGACTAATGGCGCCTGAGATTAAATGGTGACAGAGCACTCATGATGCCAGGACCATTTGACTGGAACTATTATGATAAGAGTATAACTATATTCTGTAAGGTTACCCCACCCAATGATTAGGATGCGCCTTGAGCAGGGTTTTACTCTACTGTTTTTAATGCTACTTCGCATTTTATGTGCCTCAAGTGTTCACTAATCTTTGTTGTGACTTGTGATAGTACTTCATATAATTGCAAGAAATGTTTGAATCTAATTCAGATATGTGTTTTACTTCTTGTTTATTTAGTTCCACACGTTCCTCATTATTGAAGAAGATTAAATAGCATCACACATTGTGCTTCGCTTAAAAGAGACAGCCCAATGAAGCAGAGAGCTCACTGAAGCTTCAACTTACAGATGGTTGTTAAATAGCTAAAATCCAAATGCCAACAGTCCCACAGAGAGAGAGAAAGATGACAAAGAAAGGGAACACCTCCAAAACCCAGTTAAAAGAAATAATGAGATTTTTAGTGCACTGCTTCAAAAATCAAAACCCATAAACTAAAAGATTATAATATGAATGAGGAAAGAGAAACACAGTTACATCCAGGGTAAAAGAGAAAGAGATGATCAGCCACCAAAAGTCCATAACATTCTTTCATAGAAGGTCAACATAGCAACTCCCATAGCGAATCACTCAAGTATTTGTCATGATATAAGAACCTCAGAATGAGATACCTTTTCAGGATCATGCAAAGCAATCCAAACACTCGTTGCAATCTCTGTGTTCTGAGGAATGGCATGGCCAGAGACACATGGAATGCATTTTACAGCAGTTAGGCAGGCCAGTCTCACATGAACATCCTTTGCATAAACACCACAAAGAGCCTGCATTTGACATTTTTGGAAGGCAGGTTACTTTCACATATACAAACTAAAAACTAGGTAAAATGGCATCAAAGAAAGGGGAGAAAACAAACTTACCCGTGCCACGTCATCTGCTTTCAAACCTAAACATAGCTCATTTAGCATTGGTCCAACCCTTGCTTGAGAAGCTGGAACAACACCCAAAACATGGTAAAGCACCTGCACATCATACAAGTAGGCTATGTTATCACTTTTCCATGAAAAGATTGAATAGTGCAAGTCCTAGAAATTGGGATGTAACTGATAACATCTGTAGCCTGGGAAGAGGTAATATGGGATCCAAGTGTAGAGAAAGAATCCGAAGCACATCGTCATGAAGGCTAGTCTTTTTGGAAGATGAAAGAATCCTCTCCAGGATCTGATAGCCCAAAAAAAAAAACTCGATAAGCAGCATAAGGCTGTAAGGAATGAAGTGATAAGACAGATTTTTTTTAAAGTATTAATAACATTGATATATTACCGGAAATATAACTGTAAATGAATCAGCTGGAAGAGGTCCACTTTTACAAGAAGTCAATAGACCTGCAAGTATTTGCTCAAAGAGGGACAGACTCAGATTAGTTTCTCCTGGACCTGATGGGGGAATTAACTCCCATACTACATGTATATCCTGAGTTGAAATTATGCGCAGGGCAGCAGCAATCTCAGGGGCCCAATCACAGAGAGGAGGGGCCAAACACCTTGCAAATTTTAGCATGGTCCCAAATGCAGCATCACTTACAATTGGTGATCGAAGTAAAGGATCAACTAATTTTACCTGCCATAAAAAGAAAATACAGCCAAAAAATAAACAAAGAATGATGAGAAAACATTGAAAACAACTATAAAAATATCTCCCATGAATAAGGTGTCAGCTAGGATGTAATAATGATGACAAAGATATGATAAGACTTTTGTCTCGATGTGAATAAGGTGTCAGCTAGGACGTAGTAATGATGACAAAGATATGATAGGACTTTTGTCTCGATGTGACCAGATGACAAAC
This sequence comes from Amorphophallus konjac, assembly GCA_022559845.1. Taxonomy (NCBI): domain Eukaryota; kingdom Viridiplantae; phylum Streptophyta; class Magnoliopsida; order Alismatales; family Araceae; genus Amorphophallus; species Amorphophallus konjac. The sequence continues at coordinate 78,082,755 of CM040123.1, read as the reverse complement.
CCCCGCCCCAATCCAACCCCCTCCCCCTGCAAAAAAAAATAACAATAATAATCCCCCAGGCAGCACCACCACCACCATCATCATAAGCCTTATCCACCAATCTTGTTCCAAAACAAAATTGCATAACTTTTACAACATTCCTACAACATGGGTACAGTTGATGTATTATATGAAGAACAGAGAGCACCCACAGTAAAGCTGGCTAATAAACAACAAATTTACATAAAGGCAATTTGAAAAAACAGAACCTACTGCACATAGGAGTATAAAAAAGAGGCAAACAAACAAATAGTACAAACAAATACAATCGTCAGCATCATCATCACAGAGCCTAAATCTAGGCTGGTTAGGATTTGAACTCGCATCACAATGGCCTCTTACAGCACAGGATAGTAAACAGAAATTCAGCTCCGTCAAAATATTTAATTCAATCAAGATTGGTTCAAGGAAGTTTCAAGTTGCAAGTGACTGTCTAAAGATTATAACTTCGTAGGGATTTTTGTGTCAAGCTGCTATTTCTTAAGATTATTAACTTTATAAGGATTTTTGTGTCAAGGAGCTATTTCTTATTTATGTTAGAACAGACGAACTTTTACAAGTCATTTCCCAAAATTGATCATGTTACCTTCCTCACACATGTTTTGCTGTGGCACCTTGCCCTGAAATGGTACCCATTCAATGCTGCAGGGGAGGGGAGGTTCTCCGAGTAATAATTGATCTTGGTGGAACAGCAAGTTCTACTAATCACTGTGTCTTTTTCATCTCCTTGATCTCCTCCAAAAATTGACCATCCCCTCCATGCTTACCCAGAATCAACGCAGAGGCCAGAACCTGAACAGAACAGGCCAACACAGGTTCAATATATTAAACCCTTCACAATTTGCACTAATCAACTTATCTTCCATGGTAAGCAATTGGTACTAGAAGAAAATGGGGACAAAGACAGCTCATTTTTATTTTTTTTTCTTTTACCTTCCTGTTCATACCAGCCCCCCTCCCTTAGGGCTGTCAATCTTAACTGCTTATCCAGGACCCAACCCAGGTTCATGAAAATGGGTATCATACCTTTCTTTTACCGTTATCTTCATATCAGAGTCCAGGCCCAACCAGCTATACCTTGTTTTTATGGGCCTGCTTTGGGTTTGAATATCAGGTCTGTGAGGACATGATAGGGTTTGAAAAAAATTCCAGATCCTTTCATTCATGCTCCCCTTCCTTCTGCTCCAGCTGCAACAGAACCACCCTCCAGCTTCCATCGCCCCCCTTCTCTCTCTCACATGTGCAGCACACTGGGTAGAGGTGCAACACAGCAGCAGACACAGGACAAGGAAGCTGCTTCCGGCCTTCCGCCATCCCCCTCCATCAAGCTTGCTCTCTCTCAGTGTGTTTTGTAGGTACAGCAGGCCGTAGGCCCTAGTTCTGCCGCCAGCCACCCTCGTCGGCGACACCGCTGGATACCATCCCCCCTCCCATTACCACCCCTATCACCACCACCTGCCTGATCCGGCGACCCACCTCATGCCCGAGCAGCAGAACATCCACACGCTCTTCGTGTTGGAGACGCCCAATGATGTGAAGCCTCATGAGATCCACAACTTCTTCCACTGCTACCCGGGGTCTGAGTCCTGCCAGCTCAAGTACAGTGGATGTGGCGTGAATATCCCCTCTCCTCATCCTTCTCTTCCCCTTTCCTTTGAATTAGTTTTTTTCTTTAGAACCACTTTCCTTTGGATTAGTCCAAGGGCATAGTCACGCAAGCCATGTGTTGATCCAATGAATCATTTCAGTTTCATAAGGTGGTCTGTAAAATTGACAATCTGGTGGCTGTGGATCAATACTAACAGTCGTGCACTACAGTCAGTTATAGGATTGTACTAGAGGCATGAATGACAATTTTGTTGTATTCAGACTCAATTGTTTTTTTCTTGAAAGTAGTTGGTACCACAAATTGTATTAAAGCAACAAAGGAGAGAGATACAAGTATAGTCAAAAAGCTCCCAAAAAATCCCTATACAAACAATCTCCACACCAAGATGACGTGGCATCCACTAACCCCCCATCAAAGCAAGAAAGGAAGAGTTGTGAGAGTCCACTTTACATAAAACTGAAGCCCACTCTCTCATTTTCTCCAAAATAAAAGAGACAATCCTATCTAAAGTTCTAGATTAACCTACCACCCTTACAAGTCCATTTCTTGTGCCATTTTCAAATCAATTGCTGCACTTCATCTTGGACGAAGGTGACACCTAGGAACCTGCTCAAAATTTGTGTCCAAATCTTCTTAAAGAAGGAGCGGCCTATGAAAAGATGATCCCGTGTCTCCTCTTCTCCACAAAAACTACACAATGTGGGGATGCCTGCCAGGAATGGAGCCAACATATCACAAGTCGGCAGCCGCCCATGTGAGATCCTCCCTATAAGCATCTTCACATTAAGGGGACTCTTAGGGTTCCAAATCTGTAATGCAAGTCCATGCCTCACTCCACCATCTAAGATAAGCTTTTAAGCTGAGTTGACAAGGAAAAACTTCCATCTTTATCCCATCTCCACCACCACCTATAAATTCCGCTAACTTCCAAAGCAAAATCCAGGAGAAAAGAAATAAGCTTCTCTAGTTGCTTAATCTCCTCCACCCTAAGATTCCTTCTAAAGGATAGAGCCCAAATTCCGCCTAATAGCTATGGACCAAAAACTTGGGAAATTGACGCCGCCTATGTAAAAGCAACCGCCAAGAGCTGGGGGAAGTGTTTTCTAATGTATAGTCACCACATCACCTATCTTTCCAAAATAGGCACTTCTGCCCACTCCCTAGTCTGACTAATGCACTGGTCAAAATAATATCCTTGCACTGCAAAATACCCCTCCAAATGAGAGAGATATTGTGCTGAGAGGCTAGGGTCAAGTCTCAGCCCCTTACTTTCTCATAGTATCTTTGTTGGATGACTTGCAATCATAATCCACTATCTTCGGAACCAAGCTTCGACAGTCATTTGCACAACAAAACCTGATTAAAATCTCTGATACTTTTTATGCCCAATCCTCTCATATTCTTGCTCTTGCAAATTCTACCCCATGCTATATCATGCCAACCCTTGCTCCTACCTTCACCGTCATGCCAGAAAAATCTTGATTGAATAAACTCAAGCTTTCTTACAATCATCCTCAGAATCTGGAAGACGGAAAGGTAGTAAATGGGTAGATTATTCAGCAACGATTTGCATAGCACCATTCTCCCCCCATATGAGAGAAGTCTCGCCTTCCATCTTGCTAGCCTGAATTCATACCCCTGTATCACCCTATGCCAATCACTACAATGTAGGATCCCCGGAGACAGCGATAGGCCCAAATAAGAGACGGGGAAATCTACTACATGACAACCTAGGATGAAAGCGGCTCTCCATAGAGTTTTAACTCCCATATTTATCCCAACTATGTGGCTCTTACTGAAATTCACCTTGAGTCCACTGACTTCCTCCAACAGCTTCAACATGAGTCTTGCAACATAGAATTGCCTCTCGTCGTCTGCTAGGAAGAAAATGGTATATATCAGCAAATTGCAAGTGGGTGATGTGAACGTTGTTGTTACCTACTCCGGTCTGGAAGCCTTTAATCAGCCTATGTATTTCAACTCTCAACCACATCCTGTTGAGGATATTTACAACCAGAACAAAAAGAAGGGGGGCATCGGGTCTCTCTACCGAAGACCCCTACCACTGTGAAAATAAAAGGATGGTTGTCCATTAATTAAGACTGCAAAACTAGCTGACGTGACACAAACTCGGATCCATCCAATCCATCTCTTATCAAAAGCCATCTTCCATAACACAACAAATAAATAATTCCAGTTGACACTATCATAGACTTTCTCAAAATCCGGCTTAAGCACCACTCCTCTATTCCTCTGGGTTTTCATGACATGTAGACATTCATGGGCTACCAAGAAGTTCTCCTATATGTGACGGGTCCAGATAAAAGCCCCTTGATAGCCACTAACCATTCTGTCAATCACATTGTCAAATCTCATGGCAGAAGTACGGAAATGATTTTGTATGTTCCATTCAAGAGGTTGATAGGTCTAAAATCCCAAAGGCTCTGTACACCTTACTTCTTGGGAATGAGCACTAAGATAGTCTTGTTGATATCCCTCATATGCACCCTTCCCCCCTGAAACTCCAACACTGCAAAGATCTGCCTTGATGATGTCCCAGCACATCAGAAAGAAGACCAAGGGGAAGCCATCAGGCCCAAGAGCTTTGTCACCCGAACGAGAAAAGATAGCCTTCTGGACCTTCTCCTCTAAGAAAGGGTGAGATAGTGCTTATTTATCCTTAAAAAGAATGCATGGAAGAAGATCATCAGCTATGAGAGGCCTAGCCTTATCCTCCTTGGTGAAAAGGTGTGAGAAGAAGTCCCTTGCTTGCCTTCTGATATCCTCATCCCCATAAATCAATTGGTCCCCAACCTTCATACATATGATTCACTTGAACTTTCTCCTTCCCGAGGCTACTTGCTAGAAATAGGCAGTATTCCTATCACCTTCCTTGAGCCATTTCTCCTTAGATCTTTGCTTCCAGTGGATCATTTCTCTCACAAGAATCTCATCAAATTCTACCCTCAATCTAACCCTGAGCTATCTGGCTGGCTCATTCAGAAGTCCAGCCTCCTACAAATAGCCTAAGCCCTCCAGCCGATCCAGAATCCTATCCTGAGCAGCTTTACCAGGCAACACCTTAGTTAGACCCAAGGAAGGAAGCATCGCAGATCAGACTTGGATCACGGGCCCAAAACCCGATCCAGATCCACCGAGCCCGATCCGCGAGCAATCTGGATCGAGCTCCGTTTGAACCTTTGGTTTTTCCTTATTAGCATTATTTTGTAAGGACTTTTATTAAATGCAATCCCAAAGAAACTTTACCTTTTGTCTCCCCTTCGTAGCCCTCATTCTTGGAGCAAAACATAAAAGGCGCAACCTGGCGCAGCCCTCATTCATGGAGGAGAAGGACGAAGATGACGAGGACGACGGCGACAACGACGTCGACAGTGGCTGCCTTTCGTGGCATGGCTGAGGAGGAGGAGAGGAGGTGGCAACAACGTCTGCTACTGGTCCAATTGCGAGGACAAGGAGGAGGAGGAGGAGGAAAAGGAGGTACCGGCGGTGAGGACCGGCGACGGTAAGTATTTTCTTTTTCTCTTCAGAGGACAGGGAGGATGGGTGTGGATCACCTCGGATCGCCCGACTCGGGCCGATCCAGGGCAATTAGAGCAAATCCAGCCCGATCCGACCACTCCGAGTGAAGAATCAGGAAAGGGCGTTGCAGTATTGAATCGGACCGCCCAAAATCCAATCGGATCGAGTGATCCGATCAAATTCGATTTGATCTGATTCAACGAACCTTGGTTACACCCCATTCCTTCAACACCTATGCCACATGCTTCAATTTACATACAAGTCTCGCCATTGCATACTGCTCTTGTCCTGGAGCATTCCATGCTTGTGTAATAGTATTTATGAAGTCTGCCTCTTTGAACAAGTATCTTTCCAGTTTGAAGGTAGGCATCCCCTGAAGCCTGCCAGAAGTCTTCAAGAAGACGGGCTTAGACACAAGCCTTGCCAAGCAACAAGACTGCACATGGGGAAAGTGATCCTCCCACTCGACACATACCAAAAATCTATCCATGCGAGAACATGAAGGGTCCACCCTCACATTGGACCACGTAAATTGAGCATTTGACATTCCAACGTCAATCAGAGCCGCATCAGCAATGAAGCCAAGAGAATCCTTCGTTTCCCCCAACTGAGTGTTATCACATGTTCTCACCCACGTTGCAGCAATTGCATTGAAATCATCTCCCACACACCATGGCCTGCCTAAAGAGCGATGATATCGAAGGAGGTCCTCCTAAAGGAGTCTCTTTCCTTCTCTACTTTGTGGTCCATAAACCCCAGAGAAATCCCATAAAAAGCCATCCCTGACATTTTGGGAGTGGGAGGGAGATAGCCCCACTACCAACCTACCTGGCATCCGCCATCCTCTCTACGTCAAACTGATTCTAAAGAATCATAATGCCTCCAAACCTCCCCTCAGCCAGAGAAGCAACCCCCTTCGACAACGTAGTACCCCCAATCTCCCTTAATAATTAACTCCCCATCTCCCTCACATTTAGATTCTTGCAGACACATAATGTCAATTTTGCATCTTCTTAATAACTCTCACCGCCTTCCTCTTCCCTCCACTGTAGATCCCCCTCACGTTCAAGAGACAATCCTCATAGGGACAAGAGATAGTCTAGCCCTCCTCCTCCTACTCACTCCTCTACTCTCCCCCATCACTCACCTCCCCCCCCTCTTCTGCACTTTCCCTCCCTTGGCCTCCCTCACCATATTAATCAACTACCTCTTTTAAACCTTGGTGAACACCCCTCTCAGATCCCTCTCCAGCCCCACAAAAGATATCCCTACCTTGCCCGCTAGCTCCTTGACTTGCGCCTCCGTCAACCTCTCCACTGCCCCCACCAACTCCACCTCCTCTCTTCCCAGTTTGCTCCTCTCTGCCAAACCCTCCCCATTTGATTCCCTTTCCTCCCAACTCCCAGACCCCTCCCGGTATAGTGTTCTCCTCCTTCGCAGCTTCCTCTCCTCCTTCATCCTCAAGTCAAGCCATCCCCCTGCGCTTCCTTAACCCTCGAAAGGCGGCTGTCCTTCTGCTCGGGATATCCCAGGGGACCTTCCGGAGCATCCGAGGTCGCACAATCCTACCCGCCAAAGCTTGCATACCCCAACTGTAACAACTCGCACGCCTCCGACAGGGAAGCTTCAAAGAGCAAATCGACAACCGTACGACTGGCTCCGGACCACCATGCGCCTCACATCAGTAGACAACACCTAAGTTCAGCCTGTCAGAGCTATCAAATTCCACCAATAGTCGCCCGCTCGCCTCCAGCATAGAGGCGTCAAAAAATCAGGGTGGCAGCCACCGATACCGCCTTTCGTAGCTTGCCACCTCTGACAACCAATACGGTTACACACAGGCTCATTTCTGGGAGGTGTTCAGAGACAACGGAACCCGATTAGCCTGCGGGTGTGTAGATCGGAGAGAGCCAACGAGACAGGAGAGGGGACGATAGCAGGGGATGGCTGGCCGCCATAGCTAGAGCTGCCCGCGTACGTCAGCACCGACACTATAGTACCAATCAAGCGGAGGGGCAACTATTAACGGGTCCGCGAAACCCGATATGCCCATAACCCCCAGTAACAAGTAAGCCATGCGTCACCCGAGTCGAGTCCGAGAACCCTTCCAAGCCCACAGAAAGGGCCGACCCATTCGCCATCGAGAGCCCGTTTCTCGGCTATTGTGCGTATAATCAAGCGTTAACGAGTCCGCGATACCCAATATGCCCATGACCCCCAGTAACAGGTAAGTCATGTGTCACCTGGGTCAAGTCCGGGAAGCCTCCCAAGCCCACAGAAAGGGGTGGCCCATTCACCAACGAGAGCTCGTTTCCTTGCACATTGTGCGTGTTGTCGTCCGGCCTACTACCTTTCACTGCCCCGTCCAGCTCAACGCCTGGCCCACCATACGACCCATTTGAGGAGATTGGTCTGCCTGACCATGCAAAATCTTCAAGAGATTTTAGACAATATGACAAAGCTTCAGGTGGTGTGACAGAGTCGTAAGTGGCCTGTCAGAGTGAAATTATTAGAACCAAAAGGAATAAATACTATTTGTGAATGTAATGACAGGTTGAAAGGTGTAGTGAACGTTACGACAGGTGGAGGACATGCCGATGTCGGGGGTTTTGGCACCATCATGTGGCGGGTATGAAGTTTAGTTGAGGCATTTTAAATTAGAAACTTTCCCCAATATAGCAAGGATGAGCCGAGCTTATCCTTTTTCCTTTCCCTTATATCTTTCTTTTCCTCTCAACTTTGTAGCTCTCTCAAAGCCTCCCAGAATGTCTACATTCTTGGCTCCTATTCTAATCTTAGAAGTGCTCTTAAGGGTTCTTCGCCTTCAGGAGCACTGTTGGCAGTATCGGCCGAAACCGATACGTTTCGGCCGAAACGTATCGGTTTCGGCCTAGACCGACACCGAAACGGGCCTTTGCACTGTAGCAGGTCCGATACCAATAAATAATAATTTTTTAATAGTTTCGGACCGAAACCGTCCGATTTCGGACCGAAACCGACCGAAACCGTCCGGTTTCGGCCGAAACCTAACCTGCTGGCCCCAATTTTGACCTTTTCTAATTATTTTGAACCGATTTCGGCCGAAACCGAAACCGAAACCGATACCGAGTCGTATCGGTTTCGGACCCGGCCGAAACCGAGTCCGAAACCGACACTGCCATCCTTGTTCAGGAGAGTTGTTTAACACCTGATAAGCACCCGGTGGGCTCCAAAGTTATATACTTATATTTAAACTCCTTGTCTTCATCAGTCTTCAGAGTCATCTAAAATCTTCTTGTTTTCTTTCATGATCCTATCTTGCTTATCCCTAGGAGGCTGACTCGGAGGGTGGATCTAAGAGGCTTAAAGGTGGTGGTTTGAAGGCTAAGGATGGTGGGGTCGATTTATCTTTTATGCTTCCTAATCTACTAGATGACCTAATGTAAAAGCCATGATTTTAAGACCATGTTTCTAATATCCTCGAACCCTCTTCTATACATGTTTCACAAGGATGTTTGTGTAAGACAAATTAAGTACATGAATAAGACAAGCCGTGCATGTGAACGAGTAAGGCAAGTTATGCATGTAAATGGTTAAGGCAAGCTATGCATGTGACTGTTTTCCAAAGCTAATGAACAAGCATGTAGGCCATGATGATTACTAAATAGGTATATTTACTTTTGATTTCATGAGACTAGATCTATTCAAACATAATGTCCATTGCCATGTCATGATATACCATGCAACTGAATCAAAATACCCAACTTGGGCCATATACTTTCCTTGGAATCCCAAACTCTGGGATTATGCTTAAGCGGGTAGCAAGGAAGGCAGTTTCGGCCGAAACCGAAACGTTTCGGTTTCGGACCGGTCCGAAACGACACCAGAGAGTGGGTTTCGGCCGAAACCAAATGCAATTCTTTAAAAAAAAAATAGTATTAAATTGGTTTCGGACCGAAACCGAAACTGGTTTCGGTTTCGGACCCGGCCGAAACCGAAACCGATACCGGCACAGCCATCCTTGGCAGGTAGGATGGACGGTGTAGCACCCACGCCGACTTGGGATCCTGGGGCAACGGGGCACGGAATCTCTATAGTTCACTGCCCATGAGTATGGTATACGCCTTCGCGGAGGGCTGAGAAAACCCCCACGAAGTTTGGGACATGGTTTGCCAAATCGATCTGGTACGCTGCATACTGCACGTACCAAATCGTGCCGACGCGGAACCAGCACGTCGGTTCGTTGGCACTTATGCAGTCCACAGCCATCGTCACTGCAGTCCGATGTCGCCACCGTCCGCCGCCTACTATCGCGGCACGGTTGCGGCATGGGAACGTATCGGCCGTGCCAGACCATACCTGGCAAGAATTGGCACAACCGGTGCGACCGACACTGCAAACCCTAGTTCAAGGTGAGGCAAAGACCTCCGGTTTGTGTTCACGGCGAGGACCCACTCGTTGCGCGTCTTACGAGTGAGGGTATGCAATTATAAGAGCGTGCTTCTTGCGGTGGTGATAGTCCCTCAGCTTAGCCTTGGATGTTATGTGTTATGTTCTGATTATTCAAGTTAATATGTTGATGATGTGGGTACAAGCTCCTTGTTACTGAAATGTTATGATAAGAAAGCAAGTATGTGCAAGTTATGCAAGCCCACTAGTCTTCATGTCAATTGTTGCTTTCACAAGTTTTATTACGTACAATACTGCATTTATGCGTGTTAAATCAGATGAATATCATGAGATATCATGAGAACAATGACAGGAAGGTCATGATTTCCTTGTTGTCCAAGCCTTTAAGTGTTTGCTAGTTCATATTACATATTGCGTTGCAAGTTCATGTTGCAAGTTTTTGTTCTGCCATGACATTCTTAAATACCAAGTCTAATTTCATGTTTTCTTCCTTGGCCTCAACAGCCTTAGACAGTGGTATAGGATACCCCCATTGTTGTTCCACATAAGCTTTAATTATTCATCTACTTATAAAATCATTCTGTCATTATGCTTTCTGAATCATGTTAGTTGCACTTACCTATAATTGTACAACATAAATAAGTTAGTTTATAAGCAAGCTGATTTAAGTTCATAAACTGTAGTAAGTATATTGTCTGTTGCAGGGTGTAGTGTTGTGGTTATGTTAGGAGTCCTACTGAGTCATTGTACTCAGACGGCTTTTTCCTTTTTCTTTTAGGTGCCGAACAGTGAGAGCTTATCGGGTCATTCAGAATGGGCGTGTTGATAGGACTTTAGGAGATCGCAAGCAAAATTGGTCGTACCTTGGAGTGCGGTGGTGTAAAGGTGTGAAGCTATGCTTTGGGTTGTTTTTGGGCCAGCGGATGTTGTTATCCGGCCGTATTTTGTGTTGTTCCGTGAGGTTTGTCCATGTGAGGCTATTGTAATGTGACACTTCTATATTTATGTACAGGTTAAGAATGAAAATTTCCTTCTGTTGGCTTCCTTTTCATTATTTGTTGATATGTATGGTTGGTTATATGTAGTGGAATGTGTACGATATGGTCTCCAGGTGCTAATACTCTCACCAATGTTCACGTATGAGCCGCATCCCGTGTTTCCACTTTAGCGGGTGTGACAATACGTCCCTCTCATTAGGTTCCAGTGGTTGCCCCGGAGAACGGCTCCGTTGGCCACCAGGTAGCCGACTTCTGCCACCGCCCCTGCCACCGCTGATGACCAGCCTATGGCTAAGAAGCCTTTTGTTGTGAACCCAGCAGCCCTCCTCATCCCTCCGAGCATTGAGCATCTCCCTGACAGCCTCTAGATCGATCCCTCCCTCTACAAGCAACAGCCAAAGGCATCCTCGAAGCCAGTACACCGACGAGTGAGGAGTTCGGATGGGATTTGTCTGATCTCCAGACAGACCCTGTTGTTCCTCCCTCAGACTGCATCTGCGAAGGTCCCCTTGAAGCGGCCTTCCTTCACTTCCCCTATGGTCTCCGGCATACTCTTTGTAAGTGCCCCTTTCTCCGGCACTGAAAGCAAACAGGTCCCCACCCTTGGGAGCTCAGGGCTCCTCTATGCCTGGGTGTAAAACACTTCAACTCCGCCCCTCCGCTTCCACCCACCTTTCCAACCGGTCCCCTGCTCGGCGGCATGGCAGGGAAAGCCGAGCCTAGAGCTCCCCTGCGCTTATTCACACTCAGTTGTTTCAATAATCTGGGTCAAGTTCCAGCTGAGATCCAACCATTTGGGTATTGAATGAGCCAAGTTTTGTTATCTTCGAGCCAGAAAATGTGCCGGCAGAATTGTTTATTAGCAGTCATTTGGGAATTTTTTTGTTTTTAATCTTTGCATAAAGATTGCATTTATTTTGTTTTGGTTTTATTGAATTTTTACTGGCATTCATTGTACAAAGTGTGTAAATTGTCATTCATTGTACCAAGTGTGTCTGGGCTCTTGAGATATTTAAGACAGTTCAAAGGAAAAAGCTACCCTGAACAGGATCCGAAACTTGAACAATGTAGTACACCAAAATAGGACCTGAAAGTGTATGTATCTGAATGATCCTAGCGTTTGAATCGGGATCCAAATGTAAAAGATATCCAATGAAAGATCTGAAATGTGATATGTAACTGATTTTTACTAGGGATGCAGATGTGCATAGTACCTAAAAGAATATCATAATGTCATTCTTTAAGGTGAATATCAAATGTCATTTATACCCAAATTAAGATCTGAATACTCTTTATACCCAAAATAAAATCAAAAAAACCTTTATACCCCAAGCGGGATCCAAATAACCTTTATACTGAAATAAGATCCACATATTTAATATACACCATGCAGAAAATAGGATCAGAACAAGTGGAAAGAACCTAATTTTTAACGGGTCTGTTTGTTGAGAAACGGGAAGGGGGGATCAGGAAATGGGTATGGGTTTGTAATGAAGAGGGGCTACTGGGTCTAACTTGAGTTTGTTCAGATGGGACCCAGACTATACCCAATTGACACCCTGACTCTCCCTCCAGTACTCCAAGGGGTTCCAATTAAAACTCATAATGACTGAGATGCACAGTTTGTTGCAGTGAGAAAATATGAGATGGAATGAGCTAATAAAGAAGCGGCGCACAATGTGAAGATGTGGGCTAATTTTATAAGGTATATCCAACACAGCAAAAAACTATTGTTCCAAGATCTACATGCCCCACTGCTGCAACCCTTCAGTCTTCTAGTCAGCCATTCATCCATGTGACCACCAGGTTAATGCTCTTTGTTTGATCTTGATGTTTGAGCTGCATGACCCTTTCAGCCAGTTCTCACTCATCCACAAAAGACTAGATGAAATGTGAGATAGCAGGAGAGTGGATCACTAGTGGTGCACCTTGGTGTGCACTCCAATCTGCACTAGTTAAAAAGTGTGACAAGATAACCCATTGACGAAAAAAAATAATGTGAAAAAGACGTCCCTTTAACTAGTGCAACTAGGGTGCATAGGTGATCCACTTCCAGATAGCACTGTCCCAAAGGAGAAGTGGGGAAAATATTCATAGATATGTCACGATGAACTTCCAGGAATGGATCATCTGAAGGTGTTGAAATTATTGAATTGGGTCCTCCAACTCAAAACCTTAAGCACCGCTTTGGTTGCAGGTTATCCCGTGGTTAACCCAAGTTAACTCAATTTTAAATCTGATTTCACTTGGGTATGCCGGATTACATGATTGGATTAAAAATGGAGTTAATCCGGGTTAACTCAGGATTACCTATCCAACCTCAAGATGGGTTACGGAACCCACCACTTTAACCCACTGAGATAACTATTTTATCATCAAAGCAAAACTGGGTTAAATGAGAGATTTGTTGACCCGGTTAAATTAATCCGGGCCATCCTAACTCGCGACCAAAGCTGGGTGTTAAGTGTAGAGGGCTCCACAATTTTAAACACATTTTACTTTGTCCCTTTTTCAATACGGGACAATTCTAACACGCCCCCTCACATGCAGGCCGATTTAGACTATGCCACATAAATCATGACAAACATAGAGCGCACACCCCGAATCATAACCATGGCTTCTGATACCATATTAAAATTTATTAAATTGAGCCATCCAACTCAAAACCTTAAGGTGTTGAATGGAGAGGGCTCCACTATTTTAAACACATTTTACTTTGTCCCTTTTTCAATATGACTATCCTAACAGAAGGCACAACAGATCTCATAAACAGAAGCACAAGAGGTAAATGATGTAGATAACCAGGCATCGGTCATACAAACTCAGGCCAACCAGAGTTCTTTATCTGGCTCATGTAATGGTCACTGACACTGTTTCCAGTGCCCTGAGTCCGTTCTCATGCCTGACTGGATCGCAATTTCCATTGCCACCATATACACTATGGCTAGCGAGAACACCTTCCTAATGACAGGTTTAAACAGACAAAAGAATTAATTCAAGAGAAGGAAAAAGTATGAGGCAAAAGAAGGTCAAACGTGAACGCAATAGAGATTCTTTTGCACAAGTCTGGCGGTTAGGCACAGAAGTTGTCATTGTTGATGCAACTTGAGAAAGCTTTATTGCCTGCACAACAAGCGTGGGCAATTTCATATAACTAGGTCAAGGTCAAAATCCAAGCACTAATCATGTTCAAAGTGTTAGACTTTCATATCATCATCCTCATAGCTTTATCCCATTTACTTTCATGAAAAAAGTCCTGCCATTTTATTTTATCAAGTGCCAAGTTAGCAGTTAAACAAAAGTCAAGTCTTTTCTTACTACATCAAACCATCTCCTTTTAGTCTTCTTGAGTCCTTTTACTATCTCCACACATTCCAACAAGCACCAAACTTCAATAACAATGCACATGTCCAGTCTACGACTAAATCTTCACATATACGATCATTTCTGAATCATATCCTTCTTAGTCTGGCTTGTCGCACATCCCCTCAACATGTTCATCTATACTGCATATGTTTTTTGATGTGTTCTTTCATTTCAGCCACTATTCAACACCATACAACATTGCAGACCTTGTAACAATTCTATAAAACATTCCGTTAAGCTTCAAAGGCACGCGATAATCACACAGCACTCCAGACACGTCTCCACTTCATCTAACCTGCATTCACCTCATGTCTAGCATCCAATTCCCCAGTTCTCCTAAACAATGGACCCAAAATACAGAAAATTGCCATTTTTACATTAAACAGCCCATCAATCATAGCTAAATTTTAATCAACCATCAACATGCTGCTAAAATTACATTTCCTTAATTCTAACTTAGCCTAGCTTAGCATTTAAACTCCTTATATTCCCATCAACTAAAACGATATCATCTGCAAATAACATGAAGCAAGGAATAATGTCATGTAATTTTTTTTCATTTCATCTATAACAAGGTAAAGAAATATGGAGTTAATGCTGATACTTGATGTAAATCTGTAGCAACAAGGAGCACACAAAAGTCTCCAGCAATAGTCCTCATGCCACATATCTTTAGCACTCCTTTCTTCTCTAATGGCCACCAAATCAGCCCTATCAGTACTTGGCCATGTCCCATCTAAATTAATAAAATTCATATGTTGACCTTTCCCCATCTCTCTATACCTCATTGAAAGGTGGTCAATGCCACAATTCATTGCTTAGAATGGAGTACAGAGGATTCGTGAACTCTTACAAAGACCACTACCAAGATGGTAGAGTCGCACCAAGCCCAGCATACCCTTCAACCCAAAGAGGAAAACATGATCCGTTACAACAAGAGTTTTTTCCACCTTCTCATTCTATAAATTAAAGAAAACTGCTCAATAGAAGACCCACACCCTCTCTATTGATGATTGGAGAAGGGAACTGAACCTGCTGTAGACTGTCCGTTTTTCTTTTATTCTCTCTGAGATGGAGGAACCTCTCCTCTACTCATAGTGATTGTACCTCTATGCATTTTATAATATTGGTGGTACAATCCACTTTCTTCAAAAAAAGACCCACATCCTCTATACCTCTTCATCAATTGTCCCAACAACAAAATAACTTTAATTGCTTTAATAGTGAAACTACAAGAAAAAACCAAAATGACTATCTAAAACAATGGTCACAAGATCAAGATGCTTTTCCATTACCCTCTTGCACAGTTTCATAAGATGGTTTGTACGTTTTCAATTCCATGATAATTATTAAAGCTATATATAAGGCTCCGCAATACTTATCTTCCATCCATCCAGCATTCTCCTTCCTTCTAAAATTTTATTAAAAGTTCAGCCATCCACCCTACCTTCAGATCTGCTTCTGATTATGACAGTGGCATGTTCATAGGGTAATAGAGTAGATGAAAGACGATAATCATCACAGAGATAGAAAGAACTATGTTAGTATGGCTGCAGGATGAAACACAGGGCAGGATTAATAACGGAACCCACAATTCTTGAAGAATGCAAATGAATATGAATGACGGGAGATGAGTATGTAAACCAACGTAGGAAGTAACTAGCACAGTGCTCCTCTGGGAATGAAGAGGTAGCACCAGATTACATATGCTACACTTCAAATTATCAAACAAGAATTTTTGTCAATTACGTAATATTTGTTATGTAAAATAAAACTATCCCAAGTTTAAGAAAAGAAATGGGTGGATCTCTCTCTCTGGTGCGGGGGGTGCACAAAATATTACGGCCAGCAAAGTAAAATGCCATAAACAAGGAAAAGCATAAGTAGGATGGCCATAAAACATCAACAGCTTGTGATAATTGTTTGGGGGCAAAATCAAATGTCATCAGATGCTCACCAGCAAAGGTAGCTGGCCATGTGCAAATACTGGATTCGCAAGAGCCATTTCACCTAGAGCTTTGAGAACCACAGAGAGATTCTTCTGGATGATCTTGACATTTTCACGAGTAGATGACTCTTCCTTGAGCAGCAACTCCCGTACCTCCTCCTTGGCAGTTCTAATTTTATCTGCATAAACAATATAAGTAACACAAATTAATCTTGATCAATAGTAAGAAAAATGTTTATTGATAAATATGCATACTATAAAATACACTTGCCATTTTTCTTTGTTGTCTTTCCAGCATCTTTCTTTGCTGAACCTACACCTTCCCTCCTGTTTGTCTCCTTTTGTGTTGGGACACTAGATGAATGGTTCTGGCAAAGGAGCAAAAGTAAATAAAAACACTAGTGCATAGTGCAGTATAAAGGGGTCCAGGAAAACACTTACAGAACTGTCCTGATCACCATAAGCCTTAAAACGACCCTTTGCAAGTTTAATGTTTTTGCTAGCCACAGACTCTGCAACATAAACACCCTGCTCACTGGACAGCTCTCCTTCTGGTGTATAGAAAACCTGAGATGATGCGAACAAATGAACTAGATTTATGGTACCATCTAAAAGGGGAAAAGAAAATAGAGTTACAAAATCATTTTTTATTGACAGAAAATAAAGTTCATAAACAAAGAAAAAGATCTTCTGCAGAAATAAATAAATAGAAACTGCCATTTTGCCGCTTCCTGCCCATCTATTCATCCTAATACCAAGACTTACTAAAAAACTTGCTGGGAACTTGCGATAGGCACTAGTCCATCCTCTTCAGGTTTCCTCGTAAAATACCCCACTTCTAAGCCCAACCCCCTCGTACAAAGAAGATTTCTTTGAACAATTCAAAGTCTAACTAAATGAAGAAGAAAGAAACAGTTAACGATAACATACTCTGTTACAATAACAAGGCAAATATGTTAAGAACACTGCAGCAGATAGTGATGTGTGTCAAGACAATATTTGCCACTTGACGTTGAAAGAATATGAGCTTACATAGCTTGGGTGTATGCACTATTGTCCAAATCCAGCACTGGTTAAAACAATGAAATAGAAGAATGTAGTCCCAAGGTGAGATGGATTGACATAGGAAGGAATAGCTGTGTCAATCTTAGCAAAAGGGCCATCATGAAGGAGAAGGAGATGGGGCATGCCATCTCATCCAGGTATCGATCAACCATGTGCCAATAGATCTTAAAGCATGTCCCATCTCCTTTTCCTTCATGTGTTGCTCAGTTGTTTATTTTTAACTTTGTGTGTGTGTGTGTTTGGGGGGTGTTGGTGGGGGGGTGCATCCTCCAGGGTCTTGTTTATTTTGTAAACACAGTGCCCTGCCACTATGACATGCACTTAGAAAAAAATGACAATGATACTATGATGATATCAATATCCTCATTGTGCTTCAGTTGAGATTTTCAATGAAAAACAGACAGGCGAAAACAAAGACTGGGCCAAATAACCCAGAATGGCTTCGGTAAATAATCTTTGTTTTCTCATAACGTCCTGATCACCCCAAGCCTTATTCTCATCCAGGTATCGAGCCACAGAACTCCCTCCCTCACTCACTCACTCGCATATTTTGCATCTTCATTTGTTTAAATTACATATGAATTTGGAAGATTTTATACTTTTTGGCACACTTGAATGGATGAACTTAGTGACAGTAGGTTTTACTCATGTTCTTTCATATTTATTATTTACTATACCAGCATAAGTTTGATTTTCATATACTTCTAATTAAATATCAGCTCAAATACCTAGGCCATCGCCAAGGTGTTTGATGCTAAGCGGATCCCCGGATCAACTCAGTCATCGCACACATCTAACTGCATAGACTCCCGCGCATCGAAGAGCATCAGATTCCATATTGACTCCCATTGTAAAACCTGGGGTATAAGATACGATACCCACACTTCACACTAGAAAACATCAAGAATTTGATGGCCTAAAGTCAAGTGCTGATTTCATTAAAAGGTTAACTATTTTTTTCTACAAGAGGACAATTAATGGGACATTGATGGTCATTAACCCATTGCTTAGACAGAGCCATTGAAGGGCTACTAATGGTGTGAGATCCAAAAAATTAACTAAGTTTTTTTTTAAGTGAAAATATTAACTAAGTTAATAAAAAAATTTAGAAAAGGCAAAGGAGGGACAGCTTTCTCAACTCCAACAAGTGGTCTGCATGTTAGGAAGGGCTTTCGAGGCTTCGGTGAGGTAAACAATATTTACACTAACTCTCGTCGATTTCTTGTCTTCGTTGAGTCCATTTCCACTTCTTTCATCTCTAGGGGTTCTCTTGGGTTGTAGAGTTTTGTGCATTCATGGTTGGACAGGAGGAAATGCTGCTAACTTTTTTTGCTCTTTTTTTGGAAAGTGGTTAGTACCACTACTTGTATTAAATGAAAAAAGTGGATGTACAAGTATAGTCAATGAGCTCCTAAAAAGAGGCCCTGTACAAAAGACCACACCAAGGCAGTGAGGGATAGACTAAACCCCCAACAAAACAAAAAGGGGGGAATTGAGGGCATTGACATCACAAAACAACTCTGTCCATTCCCTCACTCTAGTACAAATAAAAGAAATAAGACAGTCCTCCGCTCTAGCCTCCCTCCAAAATATCCTATTGTTCCTTTCACTCCCATGAATCCTCGATAACGTCCGCATGCGGTGCTTCCTTCCGGCACTCAACCTCGGAGTACAAATGAAAGAAATAATAGTCCTCCACAAAGGGAGGTTGAGAGCCCTCCGAAATATCCTATTTTTCCTTTTCTTTTAGGAGTATGGTTGAGAGAATGGACTCTCAATCTGGAAGCATGATGTGTAGAGAGTTGGGTATCCTAGTGAAGGGTTCCAATGATAGAAACCTAAAACCTAGGCCTTCCTCCAGAAGTTTCTGCCTTGTTTTTTCTTTTGAAAGTGGATGGTACCACCATTGTATTGAATGTAAAAGAAGAGATGTACAAGTATAGTAAGTGTGCTCCCAAAAGCTCCCTAAACAATCAAAATAGGATTTTTTGCATATAAAACATTGTTACAGACGAATTTGCAGATATATCATTCTTGGAAACACAGTAGCATACATATCACCACCATTTTGAAAAGCTTTCAGATATGCCATCGTCGTAACCTCCCATTACCACCCGTCAACTTAACCATAGTTAAACCTAACTACATATAAGAAAAGACTAAAATACCCACAATTATATCACCTAATGTCTGGGTTATTTAAAAAAAACAAATAGAATCTTAAAATAAAAAATAAACGTTTTAACTGGTCATCTTCTTCCCCCCTCTCCTCAAACGGGGGCGTCATGGAAAGTGGCGGCGGCCACCTTGTGATGGCGTCGGCTACCAGCATCTCTCCCTCTCTACTGCGACAAAGCGTGGTGAGGCAAGGCCCACCAAGGGGGCTGGGAGGGCGGAGCAGCAAGGTTGGGGTGGGGGGGGGGGGGGGGGGGCGTTCACCACAGGCGGCTACGGCGGCAGGGGGAGCGGTGGCTGGTCCTCTGGCCACTGGGAGGGGGATTTGGAGAGGTGGGGGTCCATCGGAGGGGGAGGGGGGAGGGAGTCCGCCGGAAAGGGAGGGGAACAGGGGCTTGCTTGCCTCCATTGCATTTTTTTAATTTTTAAACAGAAGTCGCTCCGTGTGGGAGCGACCTCAGAGGAAAGTTGTTCCCACACGGAGCGACTTTCCTCTCTCCTCTCTCTCTCACCACCAGAGGAGGAAGACACCTTCGGCGTCCCCCTTCCCTGCACTCACTCTCTCTCACCGCCAGAGGGGGAGACGCCTCCGCATCCCCCCTCCTGCACACTCTCTCTCTCTCTCACACCACATCCCCTCCCTCTCACCCTCTCTCTGCCTTCATCTCTCTCTCTCTCTCACCCTCTCTCTGCCTTCATCTCTCTCTCTCTCTCACCCCTCTTTTTGTCACTACCATAGGGGGAGACACCTCCAGCGCCCCCCCCCCCCTACTCTCTCTCTTTTACCCCATCCCCTCCCTCTCTCTCACCCCATCCCCTCCCTCTCGCTCTCTTTGCCTTCCTCTCCCTCTCCCTCTCTTTATGTCACCACCAAAGGGGGAGATGCCTCCAGCGTCCCCCCTCCCTACACTCTCTCTCTCTCCTCACCCCATCCCTTCCTTCTTGCTCTCTCTCTCTCTCTCTTTGCCTTCCTCTCTCTCTCCCTCTCCCTCTCTTTCTGTCACCGTCAGATGCATCCCCCCTCCCTGGACTCTCTCTCTTCCCGCCCTACTCACCTTCCTTTTCTTCCTCTCCTTCCCTCCATCACGACCCCGCCTCCCGCCGGAGCCCCCACCCTCCCCCCCTGCCGATCTCTCTCTCTCTGGTGTGACCACCCCCCTATCGCTGCCTCTCTCTCTCTCTCTCTTTCTCTGGTCTGACAGCCCCCCCTGTGAGTTGCCGGAGCCCCCTCCCCCTTCCCCCTACACAGCTCCGGAACCCCCCCCCCCAACACCCCTGCCACCCCCTCTCCATTTCGGTCATTTGAAAGTTAGAGGGGTATTTTGATCATTTGACCTTCACTTAACGGGAATATTGCATCTTTTAAGAATATTCGTGATCCTGTCGACGAAAGTAAACTATGATAGCATATCTGAAAGTTTTTCAAAATATTAGTGATATGTATGCTAATACGTTTCCAGGAATGATATATCTGCAAATTCGTCTGTATCAATGATTTATATGCAAAAAAACCCATCAAAATATACATTAAGATGGTGGTATCCACCCTACATCCCCAACCCAAAAAAAAAGAGTTGTGTGAATCAATGTTACATAGATGTTCAGCCCACTCTCTCGCTTTCTCACAAATGAAAGAAACAACCCTATATGTTACTCTTGCTTCTCTTCTGAAAATTTGGTTGTTCCTTTCTCCCTATAAGGCTCAAAGAGTGATGTAGAGGATGAGCTTCCAGATAACTCTGCCACCCTTAAGGGCCCACTTCTAAGCCAATGTCTAATTAGGTCTACCACACTAATCGGGGAGTCAATGGCACGATGAATCACGCTGGCAAGCTTAGTCCATATCTTCTAAGAGTAAGAGCAAGCAGTGAAGAGGTGGTCCAAGGTCTCCTCCTCATCCCCACATAAGTAGCAGCAGGTGGGTATATCCTGCAGGAAAGGCGCAAGTCTATCACAAGTCAGCAGTTGTCTATGCGAGATCCTCCAGATCAGGAGCTTCACTTTCAAGGAACACTTGGGCATCCAAAACTGTGATGCAAAGAGGTGACATACTCCTCCGTCATATATAAAGCTATATCCTGATCTGTCTAAGAAGCCTCCCTCTTTCTCCCACCTCCACCACCACTGATCAACTCTATCTATTTATATAGTGTAGCCAAGGAGGAGAAGGAGGAGATCCTGTAGCTAATCTATGTCCTATGGCTTCATATTCCTCCTAAAAGAGGGAATCCACATTCCCTTTAAGAGCTCTAGATCAAAATTCTGGAAGACAAATGCCAAAGGTGCAACTGCAAAAAGCTGAGGGAAAACATCCTCCATGGAGTAGTCACTACACCATCTATCCTTCCAAAATCAACATTTCAGACCGCTACCTAGCCGTACCTAGACACTAGTGGCGATGATATCTCTACACTACAAAATACCTCTCCAGATGGAAGAGATATTACGCTAAAAAGCTGGGTACAAATCCTAATCCCTAAATCAGCCATAATGCCTCTACTTGATGACATGTAGCCAAAGACCAAGGTTTTCCGTCTCTAATATCGGTTCTGTCTCGGAAAGGCAGAAGAGAAGAGATCTCGAAAAAATCTCGAACAATCAGGTCTGGTGAATTCGAAAAAAAAAAAATCATATATAAAGCCTATTTCTAAGAAAATCACATTTTTTCTACTGACCAGTCAATTTTACAAGCATATGTTTCTAATTGACAACTCAATTTTACAAAATAAAGAGTAATGATAACAATAACAAATCCATTCACGTGCGGGGGAGAGAGAGAGAGAGAGAGAGAATCCGAGGGATAGTGTTACATAGGGAGAGACAGAGAGAGTCCAGGGGAGAAGGATAGATAGAGAGAGAGATCGAGGAGAGGAGAGAGAGCTCAAGGGAGCCGGGGCAGAGAGAGAGAGACATGGAGAAAGGAAGGAGGAAACCAAGGGCTGAGAGAGAGAGAGAGATCAGGGGGGAGAAAGACAAACAGAGAGAGAGGGGAGAAGGGATCTCCCTCCCTCCCTCCCTCCCTCTCTCACTCTCACACACACACAGAGAGTCAGTCACACACCTATGACGGAGAGAGGGAGGGAGACAGACAGGGAAGGGAGGGAAGAGAAGATCTCGGTCTCAGAGACTTCGTTTCTTGCAAACCTTGAAAAGACAGAGATCTCGGACATCTCGTAAGAGATGGCAAACCATGCCAAAGACCACTCTCATTACCCCCCAATTTCCACAGCCTCCTACACAAGAGAGCCAGGTTGAAGCCTCCGATATTCTTAATACCCAATCCTCCCATGTCCTTACTCTTACACACTCTGCCCCAAAAAACATCATGCCAACCCCTCTACTTGTCCCCGCTGTCACGTCAAAAAAAAACTTGTTTGAATAGCCTATAGCTTCTTGATGATCGTCTTCAGGATACGGAAGAGACAAATAGTATATCAGTAAGCTATCCAACAATGATTTGCACAATACTATTCTCCCCCCGTAAGAGAGGAGTTTCGCCTTCCATCCTGCTAATCTGGATTCATATCTTTCCACCACACTTTGCCAGTCACTGCAGTGTAAAACCCCTGGAGATAGCGACAGACCCAAGCAGGAGGAAAAAAACTCTCTTATCTGGCACCCTAAGATGAAAGCTGCTAACCTAAGGGCCCTATCTTCTATGTTCACTCCCATTAGAAGACTCTTATTGAAGTTCACCTTAAGTCCATTAAGTTCCTCCAACAATTCCAACATCAACCTGGCGATGAACAACTGATTTTCATCCTCAGATAGAAATAGGATGATATCATCAGATCAGCATACTGCAAGCAGATAATGTAGACACCACCTAATCCGGCCTAGAATCCTCTAATCTACCCTAGGGCCTCAGTCCCAACCACATTTTGCTCACTATATGTGCTACCAAAACAGAGAAGGGGGCATGGCGTCTCCCTACCGCAACCCTCTGCCACTATGAAAGGAAGAAGAAGGCAGCCCATTAACTAAGACTGCAAATGAGGCCGATGCAACACAAGCATGAATCCATCCGATCCATCTGTCATCAAATCCCATCTTCGCAAGGACATCAAACAAACACAGCCAGTCGACCCTATAGTAGGCTTTCTCAAAATCTAACTTCAAGAGTCAAGACCACGCCTTCCTTCCTCTAAGTCTTCATAGCATATAAACATCCATGTGCTACCATGAAGTTTTCCTGCATGTGTCGTCCCCTGATAAAGGTCCGTTGGAATCCACTAATCAACCTGTCAATCAGTATCTAGCCTCATAGCAAGCAACTTGGTGATAATCTTGTAAGTATCATTCAAAAGGCTAATATGTTTGAAATGCAAAAAACATTGGGCACCTTCCCTCTTGAAGGTGAGGACCAAAAAGGCATTGTCAATACCCCTCAAGTATGTCCTACCCTCTTGGAACTCCCATATTGCATGTATGAAGTCATTGTTGATGATTGCCCAGCATATTTGGAAGGAGGCTATAGAGAAGTCATCTAGACATCTGGAGCTCTGTCACCTACAAGAGAGAAGATCATTGTTGAACCCTAAAATTTCTTCTTTTTAAAGGGAAAACAATGGGCAGACTCCCTCTGCCCAGCCCCTCTATCTTATTGAACCTTGAAATGATCGTCGTAGGTGATTTAGTTGTTGACCCCCACAAAACATCTACATGAGTTTCATATTTTCAGACATTTTTGAAGGAGAAATATATATTTGACAAAGGTCGGCAAGATGACCGACTTTTGTATTTAGGTGCATGAAAAAATATATATGGAATATGTTCTCACCAACATGTTCTCAAAGGAAAAAGCAAGGCCCAGATTCTCCGTACAAGCCAAATAAAAAGTCCAGAAGAGCTCCACGTGGTGAAAGGAGAATTTTCTAAGTTGTACGGCATCATTTTTATAGCAGCAAGAGGCAAAGGGAGAGTCCTCCGGACCTGCCATGGTCCTGCCAGGTCAGAGGAGGCCCCTCCGGGCCAGCCAGGCCGGAGGGAGACCCCTCCGCCCTGCATTTAGGCCAGAGGAGCTCCCTCTCCGCCCTGTGCAGGCCGCAGCCCATTAAAAAAAACTGAAGATTAAAAGAAAAACTGAAAAGGGAAGAGGAAGAGACTGGGGGGAGAAGTTCAAAGGCTTACCAGTTCGGATTCCATGGGAGGAGGGAGGAGGGCTAAGAAGAGGCCTCCACCCATTCTCCCAACCCCCATAAAAGGGAGCCTAGGAGAGAAGCAGCAGGGACAGAAGGAAAAACCTGGAGAGCAACTCCGCGAGGAGAAGAGCAGCGTAGAGAACAGCTACATCCCGCGAAGGCAGAGCAGTGCAGCCATATCCTGCAAAGAGAAGAGTAGCGCAGGGAGAAGCTATTTCTGATTCTGGCCTAAGGGATATGGTCACCACAAAAAAGCCCCCCCCCCCCGGTGTTCCGGTCACCTCCCTTGAGAATGGTGTGCCTAAGAGATTCCTCACCTCTTGCAAATGATGGAAGGGTTAATTTCAAATGGGCTTACAAATCAAATGGGGCTCAAATGGGTTTACAAGTTGAAATCAAATGGACAGAAATCTTGCAAATGGAAATCAAATGGACAGAAATCTTGGGAATAGAAATCGAATGGTTGCAAGGTTAAGGGAAGAGGAAGAGACTGGGGGGAGAAGTTCAAAGGCTTACCTGTTCGGATTCCATCGGAGGAGGGCTAAGAAGAGGCCTCTGCCCATTCTCCCAACCCCCATAAAAGGGAGCCTAGGAGAGAAGCAGCAGGGATTGAAGGAAAAACCTGGAGAGCTTGTATGAGGCCCAGGCGAAGCAAGCAAGCAGCAACTCCGTGAGGAGAAGAGCAGCGCAGAGAACAGCTACATCCCGCGAAGGCAGAGCAGTGCAGCCACATCCTGCGAAGAGAAGAGCAGCGTAGGGAGGAGCTAATTCTGATTCTGGCCTAAGGGGTATGGTCACTACAAAAAAGCCACCCCCCCCCGGGTGTTCCGGTCACCTCCCTTGAGAATGGTGTGCCTAAGAGATTCCTCACCTCTTGCAAATGATGGATGGATGGACAGAAATCTTGCAAATGGAAATCAAATGGACAAAAATCTTGGGAATAGATATCGAATGGTTGCAAGGTTAAGGTTCTGAAAATATTGCAAAAGAGTTCAAGGTTTTGCAGAAGAGTTCAAGGTTCTGAAAATGTTGTAGAAACATCTCTTGAAATGATCAAACAATTAATTCCATCCAAATCAAATGGGATGGACAGAAATCTTGCAAGGTTAAGGTTCTGAAATAGTGCAGAAA
This sequence comes from Amorphophallus konjac, assembly GCA_022559845.1. Classification (NCBI taxonomy): domain Eukaryota; kingdom Viridiplantae; phylum Streptophyta; class Magnoliopsida; order Alismatales; family Araceae; genus Amorphophallus; species Amorphophallus konjac. The sequence goes on along the minus strand of CM040123.1, from coordinate 78,057,354 downwards.
AGTTCAAGGTTCCGAAAAATATGTAGAAAATTACAGAAAAGTCTTGAAATGCCCAAAATTGCATAAATTAAAAATTGCATGGAAACTTTCTGCTGTCTAGGAATTGCAGACAAACATGGAAAAGTTGCAGAAAAACCCTTGATGCTGGAAAATTGCAGAAATGTCCCTGAAGGTAGAAAATTACAGAAATACCCTCAGTGAGTAGAAAATTGCAGAAAAATCTCAGTGGACAGAAAATTGCAGAAATACCCCCAGTGGACAGAAAATTGCAGAAATACCCCCAGTGGACAGAAAATTACAGAAATACCCCCAATGGTCAAAAAATTGCAGAAATACCCCCGATTGTGAAAAATTATAGGAATACCCCCGGTGGCGGGTAAATTTCAGAAATATTCCCAATGACGGGAAAATTACAAAAATACCATGATGGTGGGAAATTACGAAAATACCCCCAATGGTGGGAAATTGCAAAGAAGGCCCTAAAATATCAAAAAAATATGAAAATACCACATTTGTGGGAAAGTTGCATGGAAGTTATTGTTCAGACTAGAAACTGCACAAGTTCACGGTTTATCTCAAAATCACCAAAGAATGCTCTTGTTCCGGTTGGCGCCGTTTGCACGACTCGGTGGAGCGGGATCACACCCCTTCCCTGAAGCGGTGTGCGCTCTCTTGAGTTTGGCTTATGGCTAACCATCCACGTCTATGTATCTTTTTCATGGCCAAGGGCTATCATGTCCGGAAACTCAGAAATTGATGAAATTGCAAATAAACTCTGAAAGGTCAAAAAAATTCATTCTCGGAATGTCCAAGAAGTCGAATGACGGGGCTATCTCCGAAAAGCCATGAAATGAAGTCGAGGAGTACTCAAGAAGTCAAATGACGGAGTTATTTTCGAGAAGTCAAGAAATCAAGACGAAGAATATCCAAGAAGTCGAATGACGGGGTTATTTCCGATAAGTCAAGAAATGTAGACAAGGAATGCCCAAGAAGTCAAATGACGGGGCTATTTCGGAGAAGTCAAGAAAAGAAGTCAGGAGCGCCCAGAAAGTCAAGATGTGACGGGACTGTCTCCAAAAAGTCAAGAAATGGCAGATATGCCCAGGAAGTCAAGACATGACGGGACTATCTCCGAGAAGTCAAGAAATGTCAAATATATGCCGAAAAGTCGGAATGACAAGAATGTCCATAAAGTCAAGAAGTGACAGGGCTATCTCCAAAAAAGTAAGAAATTGCAACAATATCCCAAAGTTTGGGAAAACTGCAGAAATACTCTAATGGAGGGAAAATTACAAATATATCCCACCTCACGCGAGAATGTCCTTTATGGACACCAAGGCAACTTAAGGGTCTAATTCCCGGATGACAGTATCGGCCGAAACCGATACGTTTCGGCCGAAACGTATCGGTTTCGGCCGACACCGAAACCGAAACGCACCAAGTCACTGTAGCAAGTCCGATACCGAAACCGGACCGAAACCGGACCGAAACCGACCGAAACCGACCGAAACCGGACCGAAACCGTCTGGTTTCGGCCGAAACCGGACCTACTCAATACATTTTTTGCCTTTTCTGACTGTTTTGAAGCGGTTTCGGCCGAAACCGAAACCGAAACCGAAACCGAAACGTATCGGTTTCGGTACCGGCCGAAACCGGTACCGAAACCGATACTACCATCCTTGGTCTAATTACAATCAAAAAGTGATTATGACTATGAAACAACTCCGAGGGATCGACAATGATCATCTTGACAATCCAACGGTCCTCATGATGGAATTCAAGTTCAACCGTCCGATTAAGGAACAAAAGTAAATTCAATGACCCGATCAGGACGAAAGCAAATTCAAAGATCCAAATGCAGATTGAAGCAAATTCAAAGGCTCTGGTTGCGACCGGATGTTGTCCTGAAAATCCGATTACACAATCGGGACCATATGTAAAGGTCTCGAAGGACCGATTGTAATTCAAATTATATGTGTTCAAGGAAATAAAGTCTTCAGATTTCTTCGCAAGAGTATGTACCCATAATGGGGGATCATCAAGATCATTTATGTCAATGCATAGAGGCAGAAGACGTTCTTCGATAGTTAATCAAAGGTGTTCGGACTTTGTACCGATGTAAATTAACACCGACTCCGGTCAGTGGGGAAAAGTCATGTATACGAACCCTAAATCGTTTGATAAACCAAAAAGCGTGGAATTAACAAATATGTCAAAATATCCACATATTCATCCAACGAAATGGACGTTCGAAAATTCCGCGTGTAAACAATCATCTTAAAGACTTCCTCCTCTATGAAGGGACAGAAGAAAGCCTCCCTTTCCTTCGAGGAGAGACAAGGTAACAGTCCATCAGTTATCATCGGTCTCGATATACCATCTTCTGTGAAGCTTAGAGTAAGTCCCTAACCTGCAACATGATGTCCTCATCCCTACTAAAGAGTTGCTCGCCCACTTTGATGGAAGAAATGCAACTGACCCTCCTTGCAGAAGCAACTCGCTGAAAATAGAAAGTGTTCATGTCCCCTTCCTTAAGCCATTTTCTCTCTTGATCTCTACTTCCAATATATTTCCTCCTTTATAAAGACCTCATCAAATTCTACTTTGAGTATACCCCTGAGCCTTCTGTCTTCTTCGTCTCCCATCCCTGCATCCTCCAGCCTATCTAGTCCCTCAATCTATTTGAAAAACTTTACCCTTTGCAGCTTTGCCTGGTAGGGTTATGCAAGCACCTCACTCCTTCAACACTTGTGCCACATACTTCAATTTACCTACTAGTCTGGCCATAGCTGACCCTTCATGTCTCTAGATGTTCCATGCCCGCTTAACAGTGTCCATAAAATCAGCCTCTCTAAACAAGTACCTTTCCAGCCAGAAGGTCTGCCTCCGCACATGCCGGTGACAAGTCTTCAACAAAAATGGTTTGTGATCCAAGATTGGCCTAGCCAGAAAGGATGCCTACACATGGGGATAGTGATCCTCCCGCTCAACAGAAACAAGAAATATAACCAGCCTTGAGCAAGTGGGGTCTACCCTCATATTCGACCAAGTAAACTGAGCATTTGACATTATGATGTCAATCAGTGCTGCCTCATGTATGAACTCAACAAAGTCGTCCATGTCACCCGAAAGAGGGTGATCACCTATCCTCTCTTGCATTAAAATTACCACACACACACCAGAGTCCAAGGATGGCAGTCACGGTTTCGATTTCGGTTTCGAAGGGGTCCGAAACCGAAATCGGTTTCGGTTTCAGTTTCGGTTTCGGACCGAAACCAATTAAATAATTATTTTTTCTTAATAGCCTACATTTGGTTTCGGCCGAAACTGGGGCTTCTCGGTTTCAGCCGAAACTGCCATCTATGCCAGAGTCGACCTGAGGGCTGAGCTGTGATGGTGTAGGAGCAGCTCTTCCCAAAGAAGCCTCTTCTGTTCTCTATCCTGAGGGCCATAAACCCCTGAGAAATCCCAAGAGAAATTGTTCCTCTCATTGCGAAAATGGAGGGAAATAACCCCTTCGCTAATCATCCAGTCAAGCTCCATCTCTTCCACCTTGAATTGATTCCAGAGAACCATAATGCACCTAGACCTCCCCTCCATCAATAAAGCCACACCCTTAAATAATCCGGCTCCCCCAATCTCTCTCATGATAGACTCCTCATGCCTCTCGCATTTGGATTCTTGCAAGCCGAGGATGTCGATCTTACATCTTCTGACTAGCTCTTTCACTAGCCTCCTCTTCTTACCCCTGCAAATCCTCCTCACATTCCACGAGACAATCCTCATGTATACAGGGATATATTCCCACCTCCTTCCTCCTCTAGCTCTCCCCTCCCCTCCTCTCCTTCCTCCCTCACCCTTGCCCCCCTACTCTACGATTTCCCCCCTACCTTCCCTTGCCATGCTGATTAACCACCTCTTTTGATCTTTGGTAAGCACTCCTTTCAAGTCCCTCTCCAAGCTCGCAAAGGAAATATCCACCTTGTCCGCCAACTCCCTAACTTATGCCTCTACCATCCTTTCGACCGCCACGACCAACTCCTTCACATCCTCCTTGCCCAGACCACGCCTTTCTGTCCAACCTTCCCCGTCATACTAACTTTCCTCTGACTCCCTAGTCTCCCCCAGTGTCTCCGAAATGACACCCTCCCCCTCAGATGGCAACTCCTCCCCCACTACTTCCTTACTGTCCCATCCTCCTAGAACTCTCTAACGCGCAAAGGGTTGCTTTGAGTTGCTGGCTGTGAGGCTCTAGAGGGCCTAGCATTGTACCCAGAGGCACAGTCCGACGATGTTGGGCCTACTCCGGCCCTTCGACTTGTGTGTGGCGTGCCTTGCTCAGTCGGACCCCTCCTCGAAGTGCCTTTTACAATCAGACGCCACCTTGAGGTAGCCTTCCGTAGTAGCCCGACTGATTGGCCGTTGGCGCAACCTGGGGGTATCCACGATCATCTATCGTAGATCGGCCCTAGTCTTGACAAACCTCTTGAGATGCTCCTACTGTCGCCTAACATAGCCCTAGCTGCTGGTGGAGCTGCCAAAATAGGCTAACCAACTTAGGTGCAGTCGTCAATGATGGCCAACTGCCAGAACAAAGATCCCCCATCGAATGCCAGCAAGTAGGAGCAATGTCGCTGATCAGGCAAGGGAGCCTCACAACCAGATGTGAGCATGTGCAAACATATTCGGACGCCCCCTTTCCCGGGAGCCCCCCCCCCCCCCCAGTAATAGTCGCATTGTCCTCAGCCACATGGACAACCACTGCCTGCTTCACAATGAACCCTCCTATCGCCCTTGTGGCACTATCACCAAAGATCAGACCTCCGACATACATGTTAACGTCGGGAGAGGCCGGCTCGTCACCCCCGCCAGTTGGGGCATGGTTGGTAGTATCGGCCGAAACGTATCGATTTTGGCCGGTACCGATCCGAAACCGGACCTGCTCACTGTAGCATGTCCGAAACCTAAAAAAATACTTTTTTAATGGTTTCGGACGAAACCGTATCGGTTTCGGCCGAAACTCACCTGTTTCGATCCGAAACCGGACGGTTTCGACCGAAACCGGACCATGGAAGGCAGTTTCGGCCGAAACCGAAACGTTTCAATTTCGGACCGGTCCGAAACGACACCAGAACAAGAGTTTCGGTCGAAACCAAATGCCATCCTTTAAAAAAAATAGTATTAAATTGGTTTCGGACCAAAACCGAAACCGAAACCGATACCGGCACAGCCATTCTTGAACCGGATAGGTTCACTATTTTTTTGAGTTGTTTGAATGGTTTCAACCGGTTTCAGCCGAAACCGAAACCGGTACCGAAACCGGTATGTATCGGTTTCGGTACCGGCCGAAACCGAAACCGGTACCGAAACCGGTATGCTTGCAATCACCAGTAGCTTAGGACCGATCCGGAGCACCACTACAACAGGATTGGAGTCAGGGAGGCTATCAAGCAAGGAAGAGCTATAGTAAAGGGCCCCTCGGACACTTACGGTCGTGACTACCAAATGCAAGTAAGTCATAGGTCGTAACGAGCAAGGTGTGCAAAATCGGTACCGGTTTCTACACCAATACTGGAAGTTCAAACCAGTTCCCCTCAGATATGAAAATACCTGCACATTAAGTTTATAAAAAATTAAACCCTAATCTCAAGTATATTTAAACTCTAACATGAGATTTTAAACTCTGTCTCTAATCTCACTCAATCTCATTATAGTCATTAAGATTATTGGTTGAATTTGTAAAGTTACCATTTTTTCTTCGAAAAGAACTCATCTTCCTTTTCTTTATAAGGATCGGCCGGTCCGATACTGGAACTAGTTAAACCAAACTAGTCACCTCCGGTACCAGTACAAAATCGGCCGATAAGGCCGGTACCACATACCATGGTAATGGAAACCGGACTGCTACTCAAGCCCGTGCCTTTATTTATCGGACTGAGTATGGGTCGAGACAGGTCCACTGTTGTTGTTGGGCCCTTGTGTCCTTCGGCCCATTGTCCGGCTTAAAATAAGAATCCTGGCCTACTTGTTTAAAGTTCAAATTTGAATTTGAAACAAAGTGGGGTATGGGGTGCTCACCACGTACCCCAACTTCGTACCTGTCTCCTTCCTCAGACACCCTGGACCTCCTGTTGCGCAACACCGGTCAGGCTTGTACTCGAACCGAGAAGCAGTGGTCGCCGACGTCCACAACAATCATTGTTGGGATGTCTCTCGCACTACTGATATGAACATCCGCTTCTAGCACGGTCAACTCCCCTACCGGCTTAAGGTAGACCAACCCTAGATCCACTGCACCAAAAATGGCCAACGAGCAGTGAGACTCCAATCTTGTCATAGAGGACGAGTGGTACCCCTATCAACTTGATCGAAAGATGGCATTCCCTAAGATCCAGATACGTGACCCTCTACACCGTCCACTTGGACAATCGAAGGAGGGTCCCTTCAGCCAGGACAAATCTGGCCTTCATTGCTGCTTCAGCATCTTCCACAGTAGGGCCGACGACGAGGAAAACCCCTTTGTTCACCTGAGAAACCACCCACCCGTCTCCCTATCACCTCCACCATCCAACATGACCTTGACTAACTCCGCAGACACCCTCCCCTCCACCAAATCCACCCACATCCATCTAGACAGCCATTGGAGCCATGTCTGCAAGAGTACCACCGGCAATGGGTCTAGCACGATGCATCCTCTTCTTGTTCCCTTCATCCCACCTCCTACCGGAGTGCTCTTTAGGACCTCCGCATAAGAGAGTAGGGATCCCCTGCCACCTCCTGACCCCGCCGACCATTTCCCTTCCCCTGGGGATTTGCAGAAACTCTGCAAGTGAGCTGTCTTTACACATCGGGAGCACACCTACCCCCAATAGAAACCCATGAAGCGTTTTCCCTCCTGCGGTCGCCGGAGATCCCCTCACAGGCGTCGACGACTGCTGGGGATTCAGCCTCCAAGAGGTGTCTGGTTCGACCAAAGGCAACCTCCGGTGCACCTCCCCGCCACATCTCCCTCCCCCCTCAAAATCCTCAAAGCTTTTCTCTCTAGAATTGCCTAGAGAGAGACCATCAATTTCATTTCTACCAGGAATTTCTGCCCTTATTTTCAGCAACTTGTATTTTGAATCTCAATGTGCCCAAAAGGGATGTAAGATTCAAAATACCAGGGAGAATTAATAGCTTTTCATAGAGATTATGAGTGGGTTTTCATGGCTACAGTAATCCTGAAATTACAGCAGGAAGGAAAAGCACGTAGATGTGTTTTATAACAGCTTTTCATGATTGTCCAACCACATCTTCAAATATCTATAAGAGAGAGGGAAATAAACTTCTCAGACCATATACAGGCAGCCAATATTTGGGGTTAACTTGGTTTATTAATCTTTTATACCTGAAAATGCTGCTAAATTGCAATCCTAGTTGCCTAATGGTCTTCAGTTGCCTAATTGTAGCTAATTCATGTTAATGAGCTGCTGTATGTTGGATTCTATGTCATTCGTATAAATTATTACGCAGTCATGCATGATAGGGCACCCAAGAGACAAACTAATCAAACAGCTTGGAAAAAATAATAGGACCCGAAGACCAATATGAGGCATCAAGTCTTCATTTTGTCATTCTACATCTCACAGAATTGGCAGTTTAATGGATGAGTTGATAGACAAATGTAACTTTTTTCCTACAAATATACAACATAAAAAACAATCTAGTCAAAAGGGCATCATAGGATGGGAGTACCTTGATATCATTTTCTGAGAGTTTATCATGCAGAGACCAGTCTGAAAGATTTTCCATGTGCTGCTTAAGGTAAAAAAAAACAAATAGACATTAATGGCAGTGTACCCACAGACATACATACACAGACATGTGCTGCTTATGGTAAAAAACAAATAGAAATTAATGGCAGTGTAAACACGTGTATGTATGTAATTTGCACAAAAGCATGGAAATGACTTATGTATGTATGCATGTAATTCACACAAAAGCATGAAATGACTAGTACACAAAACCTTTTCAAACTCCAGAAAGGTGTCATTGGGAGTAATAGACATCAAAGTGGCAAACGAGCATATCGCTACATGTTGTTTCAAAGTATCGGTGCTCATTAATCCCATTGGTCCAAATAATTCCTGAAAAATAAGATCATATAATTTTGAATGATTCATGCTAATCAAAATTTTAAATTGTTCCAACACAACACAAACTAAACAAATAAAAAATAAAACCATATAAAAGCAAAATGACCTTACAAAAAATTCCACAATTCATCAATAATAAAAAAGAGGATGGGCATGGACCATCGTTGAAACAAAGAAGTGCTTACATATGCTTAAGTAAAAAACCACATTAATATCGTTAAATTAAAAACACATTTAAGAACTCTTACTTGACCAAGTAGAGGTCTCAAAATAAATCAAATGTTCAGTTTTGCTGCATTTTTCATACCTTACAGATAGCTGTTATATTCTCAGACACAATGTCAGTAATGTCAAGCCCATGTTTCTGAAAGTTCCTTTGAAGCCTCTGAAAGTGAAAGGTAAAAAAGAGAAACATAATTCAGAGGAGTGTCCTTTGTGTTAGCAACACATATGAATTGAAGAGAGAAGTAAAGGAAAATATTGGAAAAAATAAAATAAAGATACGCAGAAAGTTGCAATAGGAAACTACTCCTTTATGCACCAGCAAATAAAATAGCAAATAAGAAACACCACAAGATGAATGAACATCTGATTTAAAAAAGAAAGCAGTATCGATTCGCTAAAATGTGATGATTGAAATTTATGAAAACTTTTGAGAAGCTTGCCGGGATTGCTCTCACTTGCAATTACAGCAGTTCAATATGGTAAGGTAGGAGTTTATAAACAATCTTTTGTCCTATAACCTAAATAAGAGACAATATAAACTAATGAAATAATAAAATAAAATCAACTGCACACGATTATTACCTTCCAGACGGCACCTCTTTGATGACTAAAACTAACACAAGGATGGTGCGAGCAGAAAATAATCTTAGCACAACTCTGTGGGCCACAGGAGAGAGCTGGTGGTGCAATCAGTAGCAGACTTTTCACTAATAACTCAGTGGGAGGAAGAAATGGAACTTGCGTATCCACAGAATTTTCTGTATCACTGAAAAACCCAACAAGTAGAATGTTTAAGCTCAAGCCAAAGCAGAAGCAAAATCTTCACAAAATGTTTGGTAAGTGGCATGCCGTTAATTCTAAAACTAACAATTACATTTATTGTGCATTAGTTTATACACCCTCTATACAAAAAGCCCATTTTTAGTAACGCAAAAGGTTGAATGCCCATAAAATGAAAAAAGGACACCCAGCCTTGGGGTGCAAAATGCGAAGGCCTGGCCCCCTGGGCCAAAAATTTCGGGCTCATCTGAAAAATGGGCCAGGCCCAGACATGTTTATCACCATAACATATTCATAAAAGTATAATGAAAGTGTGGCTGTTAATCATTCGGTTAAATAAGATTGCAGGAATCAAGTCCTGTTGCTGACATTAGAGGTGGATTTCTTCTGAAAAGAAAATTCAAGGAGGCAACGCTGGACTTTGACATGTTATTCTGGTTCCTTGATACCAAGGCCTATGATCAGATTCAGATGGGCCCAGGACAAGATTTTAAACAATACTCTTCTCAAAGTGTATAATTGACACCACACTCATGACTCAACTCACGATATAGTGGAATTTGATTTCTCCAGCACCAGAAACTACTACTTTCTACTGCAAGCTCAATAAAATACCAGATCCACTATGCAGGATATTCCTAAGCAACAAAGCCCACTTTTCCAACTCCTTAACTCATTAAAAGTTCATCAATCCTTACCAGTCCCCTCCAATTGCTCCAAGTAATATCTATGCAAGAATCACTTCTTGGAATACCCCCACTCATCGTTTTAACCCACAGAGTTGGGATCCAAGGAGTTCCTTTAAAGTGAAACTTCTTATCTGGAGGATCTAACACAGGAGGATGCCAACCTGTGACAGGCTTGCTTGCTCCTTTTCTATAGGATAAACTCACCATCTGGCACTTGTGTGGAGAGGAGGATGAGACCTTGAATCACCTCTTTGCCGGATGCTCCTGTACACAGGAGGTCTGGGCTAAGATCGCCGGTAGAATTCATGGTGTTATCAGCTTGCAGGGGAGTGTCCATCATCTGATTGGGCAGTGGCACAGAGACTGGATTCTAAAAGGGGACAAAGTTATTTGGTGGCTTATCCTTCATGCAACCTTGCGGACGTTATGGGGATAAAGGAGCAACATAACTTTCAGAGGGGAAGCCAGAGCTGCAGATAGGGTGGTTTCTTTTCTTTGTGAGAGGGTGAGAGAGTGGGCTGAGCTCCTTTGTAATGTGAACTCACACAAGTCTTAGATTTTGTTTTGTAGGGGGGTTAGTATGGGTCATACCATCTGGGTGTAGACTGTTTTTTCCTGTATAGAGATTTTTTGGGAACACATTAACTATACTTGTGCATCGCTCTTTTACTTTTAATACAATAGTGGTACATAGTGGTACCACCCACTTTCAAAAAAAATATGTATACAGGAAGGGCACAGCAGCATGTTGTGAAGTCCTTGCTTCAGTGTCATTGAAGGATAGCCAAACCGGAACCAGTTCCAGAAAATGTGATTGGTTCTGGTTCAGACTGGGAACCAGCCAGCTCCCATTTAGGAGGACCAGTTTTGGCCAGTCCCCTTAGCTACCTACATTTTTTTTATGACCGGGAGAAACCCACGCCCACTACCAACCGGAGCTTGCGGTCACTTTGGACCTACGGACCCTACCCTTTGCCACCTATATATTAATTTAAAAATGTAAAAACTAAAATCTACTAAAAACAAAAACATTTAAACCGAGGAAAAATGTTACATAATGCCTCAAAAGTTTCAGAAGCAGTCGGTGCAATTTTTGTAATAATTGTTTATTTAAATGAATAAACACATTTGGATAGTAGATTTATAGTAAAATCCCTTGCACATTTGAATAAAAAAACCAAATAATTTCATTATTCATACCGTTTTAAAACTATTACAGTTCTATGAACTACCGATAGGTGAACCATGACAGAACCTGATGGTTGTCCCAGTTCCACACAGCTTCTCTTGCCCCCACCAAAAGAAAAAAATAGGAATCGACCGATTCCAACTCTGGAACCGGCTAAACTGTATCAGGGACCACCAATCCCAAACTGGTTCTGCCTGGGCCAGTACAAATCAACTGGCCCTGCATACCATGGTGTCCCACATGTAGGAGGTACTCTGGTGCACAGATGTAAGGTATACTCTCCAAATCAGTCACATGTACACTACCGCAGTAAGAATTTGATTTTCAGTTGCACGTATCATCCTCAGATAACACGAAAAAACAAGCATCATTATGCTCCATCAGGTTTGAAGCATACAAGCAAAGCAGCATGAAACAGAACTGGTAGTCCGTTTATACCAACCTGTTATTCCCTAGTGAGAGAAAATTCTAGTGAGAGAAGCTCTCGTCCGTTTTTTCTCCCGCCTTCGTTCCTTTGTTTTCTTCCTGGTGAGCTCCCCTCCTTGCCGGCCATGGCGGGCATGGTGGGGGAGACTGAGGCCCCCCTGGACAGTAATGAAGCTGCTCGCACAGAAGCTGCAGTACTTCTCCCTCGGAAGACTTTTGCTCAGACCTTAATGGAAGATAGTTTTCGGCCGCGCCTTCCTCTCCAGGTGAAGCCTCCAGCTTTTACAGATCAGGGTGAACCTGCCGTTTTCTTCTCGCAAGAAGATATCCAGGTAGCATGTTCTCCTTTTCGGAATGCGATCATTGCCAAGTGCTCTTATGGTCGCCCTTCAATTCCGGAAATCAAGACATGTCTCTCGCTGCGTCTGCATCTGAGATCTGAGTTTATCATTAGCAGACTAAATGCCAGACATATTCTGATTCGGATGGACTGTGAAGCAGATTTTCTTAGAGTCCTTTTACAAAAAAATCTTTATATCAAAGGCTTTTTGTTCAGGTTTTTGAGATGGACACGTGACTTTGATTTTGAAGCAGATCCTCCTACTGCTCCTGTCTGGATTGGATTTCCCTCCCTTCCTGTTAATTTCTACCATGAGGAAATGATTCGATCAATAGCAGGCAATATTGGTCCGGTGCTGCGAATTCATGATGCTACAGCAGCTATGTCAAACACCTCTGAGGCCTTGGTTTGTGTTGAAATTAATCTAGAGATGCAGCGGAAAACTCGACTCTGGATTGGCAAAGGCAATGGTGGTTTCTGGCAATCAATCAACTACCATAGAGTGCCTCTTTTGTGTTCCTATTGCCATAAGATTGGGCATCAAGAAGGGAATTGCAAGAAGAAACAGAGGAACAATGTAACTCGAGAGCAACAGATAGATCATGCTACAGTTAACCATACAGGCTTGCCGAATCCGCCAATAAATCGCAGACAGGTCTTTCGGCCCCGGCAGGTGGATCCTCCGGCTGTTCGGCAAAATGTGGCAACCGGAAATAGGTTTGAAATCCTTCATCAGGTGGTGGAGTCTTTTGATGTGCAGCAAGCTCTTTCTGATGCAAATGGAGCCATTGGGGCAGGCCAGGATCGGGTGCAGGCGACTGATAAAGGAACTAATGGGTCCCAGGCACTGGATGACTGTGAATCACTAGTTAGTAAAGGGAACTCAGTTCCTTCTCCCTTGAACAGCCTTGCTGGTGAAGTTGAAGTGGACAATCAACAGAGTTGTATTGAGACTAAAGAGATACCAATTTCAGTTGTTAAGACTCTGGAGATCTGTGATGCGGAGGTTTCCAATAAGTTTGAGGAGACAGATTTATACTCAGCTTGCATTTCAGTGGCTGACAAGGCGCGGTTGGATAATGAGATACTGCAAGTCAAACTGCTTGGAAAAGGAAGTGGAAATTCCAATAAGCCTCCTGATGGTGGGGTCATCACCAGATCGAAAGCCAGATCGATGGAGGACATTATCTGGAATCCCCAATGATACAACCTATTGTTTTTTGGAATATAAGGGGGGTTGGGAATTCTGCTTCCCGTAGATGTTTAAAACAAATTGTGCAGTCAAATAAGGCCAGCTTGGTGGCCATTTCAGAACCTATGATTTCTTTTGATAGAGCCCCTCAATTGGGAAGATATCTCAATCTCAGAAGCTATGCTGGCAATAACTCAGAAGAATCCAAGATATGGGTCTTCTGGCATGAAAGCAATAATTTGGAGGTTATAGTCTCTTCTCCACAGTATATTACCTTGGGTCAAAAAATTGAAAATTCTTTTTGTACATATTATACTTTTGTATATGCTTCTTGCAATCCTCGTATAAGACAGGATTTATTCAATGACCTTGCTTTTTTTGGTGCTTCGGTGTCGACTCCATGGTTGGTGGGGGGAGATTTCAATTGTATAGCAAAGTTGTCTGAGAAGGTTGGTGGAGAACCTCCGGCCCTAGCATCAATGTTGGAGTTCAATTCTTTCTCCTGCTCTGCAGGTTTGATTGATGCTGGATTTCAAGGACCATGTATGACTTGGACAAATAACAGATATGGTGCTGCAAACATCCGGGCTAGGCTTGATCGAATTTTTGTAAATAGCAATTGCCTATCCATGGCTTCTCATTTTACAGTTAAGCATCTACCAAGAGGCCCTTCAGATCATGCTCCTTTGTTGCTCCATTTGGACCGTTTGCCTACAAGGCCTGGTCGTTTTGTCTTCCAGAAAATGTGGTGCACTCATGATTCTTTCAAACAACTAGTTTCTACTGTATGGAGGCAGGCACAGATCAATCACCCAAATGCCTTGGACAGGCTTTTCCTAAAGTTGAAGGCTGTTAAAGAAGCTCTTAGAAAATGGAACAAAGAAGTTTTTGGGGATATCTCTCTGAATAAAAACCAAGCTGAGGCAGAAGTTGTTACTAAACAAAACCTCTTTGATACAGATCCCTCCCCCATTAATAAAGAGGGTCTATCTGCAGCTAATGCCAGGCTTCGGCAAGCTCTTTTTAGAGAAGAGCTTTTCTGGAATCAAAAATCAAGGATAGATTGGATTGAGAGTGGTGATAGAAACACAGCTTTTTACCATGCAATTTCTCAGTGTAACAGAAGAAGAAATGTTATAACTAGACTTAAAGTTGGAGGTCCAGCTGAGTGGTGTAATGAACAGGCAACCCTTCAGAATCATGCAGTAGCATATTTCAAACAACTATTCACATCAGAGGAGCATATGATAGATCAGTCTATGCTGAATTATATTCCCCAGGTTATAACTGAGGATCAAAATCAATCTCTTTGTGCCTTGCCAGATGCAACTGAGGTTCGAAATGCAGTCTGGTCCTTAAAAGGTTCCAGTTCCCCTGGCCCGGATGGCTTTAGTGGAGATTTCTTTACCTTTGCTTGGGACATTGTGGGGGAAGATGTTATAGCAGCGGTATGTGCTTTTTTTAAAGGATTTCCCCTTCCAAGGAGAATTTCCTCCTCCCTCATTACTTTAATTCCCAAGGTGCATGAACCTAAGTCCTTCAATGACTTTAGACCTATCAGCTTATGCAATTTCTCATACAAAATCATCACCCGGATCATCTCTGAAAGGTTGGCTCCATTATTGCCAAATATTATTTCTTTGGAGCAAGGAGCTTTTGTGAAAGGTAGATATATTCTGGATAATATAGCACTAGCTCGACAACTCATGATGGATCTAAACAGGAAAGTGAGAGGCCACAATATGATTGTTAAATTAGATATGGCTAAAGCCTATGATAGGATGGAGTGGGATTTCGTTATAGCAGTATTGAAGAGAATGGGCTTTAATTCTAGATTTACTTCATATATTGGTATGATCCTTTACAACAGCTGGTTCTCTGTCAACTTTAATGGCATGGCAACTGGTTTTTTCCAGTCTAGCAGAGGCATAAGACAAGGAGATCCTCTTGCCCCTTTCCTGTTCATAATAGCATCAGAAGTATTAAGTAGGGGCCTCTCTACTTTATTTCACTCTGGTCATCTGAAAGGATATAAAGGGCCAAGGCACAGTAAACAGGTCACTCATTTACTATATGCAGATGACACCTTGGTTTTTCTAAATGCTAGTAGGAATAACATTGAGGCTTTCAAACATTTTATCAACTGTTATGAAAACAGTTCAGGGCAGAAAGTCAATGCTACAAAGAGCAGTTTTATTTTATCTTCCAAGGCTCCTGATTCTCTTAGACAATCTATCCGCTCTCTTACAGGTTATAAGTATCAGTCTGATGGCTTGAATTATTTGGGTATTCCTGTTAAGCAAGGCAGATATCTTTGTTCAGACTTTAAATTCCTAATAGACAAGATACACACTAAGCTGGAAGGATGGCAATCTAGCCTATTGTCAGCAGCAGGAAGGGCTGTGCTAATTGATTCTGTCTTGCACAGTATGCCTGTCTACCTTGCTTCAGCATGTTTTATACCAAAGAAGGTGATACATATCATTGAAAGTTTGAGTGCTAATTTTTTCTGGCATGGTCAAAGTAAAACAAGGAGACATTGGGTAGCTTGGCATGATATCCAAAAGCCTCGGGTGGAGGGGGGACTGGGAATCAGGGATTTGGTAGGTGTTCAAATCTCCCTGGCTGTTAAGATGCTGTGGAATATTTTACATGGGTTATCTCTTTGGTCTGATTATGCCAGATGCAGATTCATCAAATTTCATTTTGCTTGTTGCTCTAAGCCCTTTCCTGCGGGCATGCCTATGGCTATTTTCAGGCAAGCTAGAGATGTTATTATACAGCATAGCAGATGGTTTATCGGTGGTGGGGAAGAACCTGATTTTCTGAGGGACAATTGGACTGGAAGTGGGCCTCTGTATAGTTATGCCCCAGACAGTGGTGTTAATAGGGGTGCAGGCCCTCCCTTGGCTTCTGTAAGAGAGGTTTTTCTGGACCCTCAACATGTTGCTAGGGATTTCAGTGCTCCAAATCAACTCCCGAACATTCAATTAACCAGTGAAACTGATGTATGTGTTTGGACTGGATCTCTAAAAGGTAACTTTTCTGTCAAGTCAGTATATAATATGATTCGGTCAAAGGGCTTGAGGAGGCAAGCTTGGGCCAAGTTATGGCACTCTGCCATACCCCCGAGGGCTGCATTATTTGCTTGGAAGATTCTACATCGAGCTGTTCCGGTTGATAGTAGGGTTATGGATTGTGGGATTCATTTGGTCTCCAAGTGTAACTGTTGTTCCCATCCTAGCCAGGAGGATCTTAATCATGTTTTTATTACTGGAGAGATGGCAACTGAATTATGGAGATGGGTATATCCTTTTATTAACTACAGAGCATGGCCTAGTGATCAAATTACAGCTCGGTTATGGAATCTCATTTCTGTTACAGATATGCAGTCAGCATTTAGCTTTATTGGGATGCTTGCTGTTATTATGATGCTATGGGAAATATGGAAGTCCAGATGTGCAGCTAGATTTGAAGGTGTGCCTTTCAACTATGCGGTTGTCAAAAGGAAAATTTTATGCTCTATTACCATAGCTCTTGACAGGTTAATTTTCCATAAACCTCTATCACATGCTCAGTCCAGATGCCTTGCTGACCTAGATCTATTCCCCCGGATAGTAGTCAAGAAGCCAATTATTGTCTCATGTAAATTAGCAATGCAAGGCTATACTCTACATCTTGATGGAGCCTCGAAAGGTAATCCTGGCAGAAGTGGGGGGGGTGGCTGCATAAGAGATACAGCAGGGGGTTTGATAGCTGCTTTTGCCTTCACTTATGGCATTGGGTATAGCCTTGTGGCTGAAACCAGAGCACTACATGATGGCCTTGCTGTTGCAAAACAGTGTGACATTAGATTAACAGCCATTTTTTCGGATTGTACTGTTCTTGTGGAGGCAGCAAGGAAGGGAATTGTCCCTAGTTGGATGACACTACCTTGGTGGAAGAAGATTATGATGTTGCTCAAGGAAAATGGCTGCCCGGTCCAGCATATATACAGAGAAGGAAACCAGTTGGCTGATTCCTTGGCATCCTATGCATGTAATGCATCGGCTAATTCGGTCTATACTCGAGATAGAGATCTTCCATGGCCGGCTAGAGGTGCTTTCAGGATTGATAAAGCAGGACTGCCAGCATTTCGGTTCTAGTTTTCCTGGTTACATTTTAGTCTCATTTACTATACTGTTTTCTTCTTGGTTTCATTATGGGCTATGGCCCCTTTTCTCCTCAAGGGTATATCCCCAAGGATTTTGTAATTGTTTCAGCAAAAGCAATAAAATCTAGGGCCTTGGTGCTGCCTGGGGGAGTGAGAACACTCTTCCTTTCTGAGGAAGAGTGCACTTGATCAGGTCTAGCTCCAGATTGGCCGGTTTTTGCCCAAAAAAAAAAAAAAAGGTTTGAAGCATATATAAAAAGGCTTCATTCAAATGCCACTCCCAATTGATCTACTTCCCTTTTTAGAAGAGCCCGATAGAAAAGCTAAAGTCCAGAAGGCAAATACCCAGAAATGCCACAGTAATTGTCTAGAAGATCCTTGGTAATACAAGTGAATGGAAATCTAACAATCCCTGGAGTTTTTCTGTACTGCCTCAAATCTCTGAGAATGTAGAAGAACCCAAAGATTAGCCCCAAGAGCACCTAATCCTCTAAATACATCTATGATACCCAGAGCAGAACCAATCAATAACCCAGATTACTGCTTTCCAAAATATACCGAACCCCAGAACACAGTACTCCAGAATGACTGACAAGTAAATCCGAAAGACCCTTGCAGACTACTCATAGACTATTCCACAACTTGCCCTGCACTCCATCCACGATCAGATTTCCTGCTGAAAACTACCTCCCCAGCTTGCTGACTATTTCCTTCTTCAGCTAAGTTCCTTGCTCCAGCAGCACCTAACTACTCGTTGATTGTTAACTGTCTCCAGAGACTCCTGCACTTCATCAGGCAGCATGTCAAGACAGATGCCAACTATCCATTCTTCTCACCTCAGGAGCTCCACCTCATATCCAAGGAAGAAACTATCACAGCATCTGCCTCATTGTCACAAGCCAGTGCTGACACCTTCAGGTGCCTCCATCACCCAGCGGACAACAAAAGCACAAAAGCCGCGGATGTATCTGACACGATCTGTGTCTGGAAAGTTTTTTGAAAAGTGGATGGTACCACTGAAGTATATAAAAGAAGAAAAGGTTGTACAAGAAAGAGCAGGCTCTCACAAAAGCTCCCATCTCAAGGGAACAGCCCAAAAGAAAGCACCTCTCTAACTCCCCAACAAAAAAAAGAGAGGAGTTATGAGTCCCCACATTACAAAGATTTGTAGCCCAAAAAGACAGTCTCACACACAAAAGAAAAAACCCTATCCTCGGTACGAGCTTCGCTCTTGAAAATTCTGTTGTTCCGCTCGGTCCATAATGCCCAAAGAGTGACATGAAGGATAAGCCACCAGACGAAATTGTCCCACTTCCTATTCCAACTTCTGTGCCACTTGAAGAAGATATGAAGAACACCCGCAAAATGGCCTAGGGGCCGCTGAAATCTACGACCGATCCTCTCCCAAATCCCTCTAGCAAAGATGCAGCCGGTGAACAGGTGATCCAGGTCCTCGTCAACATCGCTGCACAATCCCTCTGTGTCTGGAAAGGTGAAAAGGGGAACCAGAAAGATCTGTTCGAGGTACTCACCATCATCCTCACCTCCATCCACCACTGCCTTACAAGAATCTGGCACAAAAGGTGGCCCAAGAGGTAAGTCCTGCGAGCAAATATCTTGATTGATGGTCCTCTGATAGCTTGAGAAGTGGCTACCATCTAAGCCCCCTCCCCCAAGTGGATACGGGACCATCAATGTGGGTGTCCAGTTATAATGAGAACAGGTACTCCATTGGCTTGGCTGTAACAGCCACTACTTGCAAGAGACAAATACCCCCTCCATTTCTCACTCACTGCCACTTCCATGGGAAAGTACTCCCACCCTAAAGAAGCATGCCAAGAAAAACAAGACTACCATCTAATTAAGTGATGCAGGAGCAGGATCGGCATCATCAAAAGGGGGTTTTATCGACGGACTTGGCGATGACACAGCGGAAGACGATCAGCAAACTAGTCAAGTCATTTTATTTTATTATATATTTTTGATTTTATGTGAGTCTGGTTCTAGAGTCAAAAAAAGTCTGTTATTTTAATTATGGGCTTTAGTTTTCCAGTTAGATTTGTAGGATAATGGGCCTCACATGTTTGGGCCTTCTTCATGTAGAGTAGCAGTCTTTTGTTAGGTTTGCCGGGGGCAAAATGGTCCATATTGCATGTATACATCCTTATAAAAGGGAACCCCTTCTCTTGTATCAGGGGATGGATGTTGAATGAAAGAAAAAAAAACAAAAGAAATTTGTTCTTATGCACTGTGAGACCCGTTGCCCTCCCAATGGAGCTGGGGTGAGAGACCCCGGGGGTGAGAGGCTCCAACCGACCTTCCTCTTCCTTCTCTGCACATCCAGGCCAAGGTTTGCAGTATCAGCACCAGGTTCGGTAGCGGTCAGGGGCGGTACCGGTCAGGGTTCCCAATCCCTTCCCACCCCACCCGGTTCCCCATTCCCGTTAAGGCTTAGGCCCTGGGCAATGGGCCAAGTTCAGTGCTGTACAAAAAAAAAAAAAAAAAAATTGGGCCCAGACAACTTGGCCCGATAAGGCCCCGGTTAAGATGAATAAAAGACCCCCCTCCCAGCGGCCCAACCCCACTCGAACCCAAGCCAATCTCCCCTACCCCCCCCCCCCCCCGTCGAGTCCCGGCGACTCTCACGTCTCCGCGGGAGAAGCTCTTGCGTCTCCTCGGCAGATCGGCGACGGTGGCGATCGACAATACTCCTCTCTCTCTCTGTCTCTCTCTCCCTCGACCTCTCTCTCTCAGTCTCTCTCTCTCTCTCTCTCTCTCTCTCTCTCTCTCTCTCTCTCTCTCTCTCTCTCTCTCTCTCTCAGTTTGTACCAACCGGTACCAGTATCGATACCAAAAGGGCAGAACCGTACCGGTCGAGTCCTGTACCGAGATGTACCGCCTCGAACCAGTACATATCGGGCGATACTGCGAACCATGATCCAGGCCACCCCACCCCACCCCCTCTTCATCTTCCCTTTCTCTTCTCCTTTTCGTCACGAGCAGGGCATCAGCCTGTCCCGCTCTCCACCATCACGACACCCTGCTCCGCCTGCGGCTCTCCCGCACCAGCAACCGGCTGCCGTGTTCCCCCCTCCTCCTTTCTCCTCTCCTTCTACCCGCCGCGAATAGGGCCACCGCGTGCCATCCACCCTCGCCCTGCACTAGACAGCCGGATACCGTCGACCCTGCGACCCTCCCAGGGTCTGGCGCCACCTCCGGCTGCAGACCCGTCGCCACCCTCCACCCTCCGCTGGCCACCTCGCCAGACCCACCTCGCTTGAGCCCAAGCAGAGCCAACCCCGCCATCTCCCCCCTTGCCTCCTACTTCACCCCTCTCTCCCTCTGCCACTGGACGATCCCCCCCCTATAGCCGCGACACCACTCGCCATTTCTTCACACACACTCCCTCTCTCTGCTACGGCATGGTCCCATTTCCCTCTCCGTATGGCGGGATTCACACACACGCTTGCGCCCCCGTAACCCCCCCTCTCCCGTCTCTTTCTCTTCTCGTGCCTGCTCCCTCCCTCTGCGCCACAGACAACACCCGCATCCCCTCGCTCTCCCGGCGCCTTTCTCTCTCTCTTTCTGCCCCGTTCTGTGATAGGAACGGTATGCACGGAAGCCTACGCCCGTCACCCTCAACCGGCCCAGCAGCCCCAACAACGACCCCGTTCGGTCCGTTGCAGCCCCTCCAGCCAGCACCGGAGCCGGCCACACCACAGTACCAAGTGAGCCCAGTTCGGCCCTCTACTGATCGCAGGCCCAATAGCTCGGTTTGGTCCACTTTGTCCCGCATCATTAAGGAAAAATACTAAAACGTGTTTTGCCTTCTGCAGAATGTGGACAAGATATGCCTGTCAACACCCACATGAAATCATATCTGGAAAATTTGACGGAATAGTCTACTTTCTGATAACGATGTTTTCCCAGGGTTAGATACTTAGGAAAATAAACAGCTATGGAAAACATTTTTGTTCCTTGCATAAAAATTACCTCAAACATTTTTCTACCTCTAGGCCCAAAAAAAGTTTCTGGGAAATCAATGGCCGAGATTTAGTATTAACCACAGAAGCTTTCATTTTTTGTAGTAAGTAGTAACCCCTGACCGTACAAAACTTATTTGTTCCTGGAATCTTTACTAGTCTAGGAAGAAAATGTTTTCCATTTTCCAAGAATTTAAAAAAAAACAGAAGCCACACCTGAAGGCTAAGGAGATGAAGAACTGGCCCAATTTTTTGAAGTTAGGGGATCCCCATTGTCTAATCTGCCTCCTAATATGCCAATCTGATAAGCTGATGACCCCCATATCTCTGGCCATGTGTGTGAGATTTTGTAGCGTGATCATCTTCTATGTACAAAAAAAACACACCAAAAGTTCTGTACTAACTCCCATAAGCTCCACCCCTGCCCCAAGAAAATCAGTGACTTAACAAAATATGAAACAGTGATAGAGTGCAAACAACCAACAAGTTTAGTATAAGCAAAGGTGTCCCTTATGAAAAACAAACAGTTAACTGAAACACTAAAGTGTGTCATGAGTGTCAAACATGGACATATCACCGCCATGGGCATTTCCATGCAGTAGTGTCCCTGCATGCACCTTTCAAACGAGGATTTCAGTCATTTTTATATGCATTTCATACATACCTTGACTTCATACTAAAAGTTCCATCTGCAACCACTGAAAGCAAATCCAAAAATTCAGCTAATAATTTTTCTGTCAAAAGTGAAGATGCAGAAATGATTTTTGATGTTGCATCACAAGCCACCTTGCGAATTTGCCAACTTGGATGACAAATTAGGTGTAATAATATCTGCACAATAGAGATACATATTACTGGCTATCACATTGAATGATTGGTTCTATCCACACTATCACAAAAAAGAATTACCTGTAGCATGGATTTGACAGATGAAGCATCCAATCTGCATGAAAGATTGTTTCATTGTGTGAGAAGGCATCATACCACAGACTTGGCAATCAACAATCTTGGTAACCGGAAGAGAATATTGTAGCAAACCTGTGAACATGATCAACAAGCAAAACCTCAAGAAGATCTATGCATGTCGTACAATCTTCACTCCCCAGTTTTGATGCCTGTAGGATAGGTAGAACCCATGACAATCAGCAATATGGAGGATAAAAGCTACAGTGACACGAAGACCATTGAAAATCCAAGGTATAAAATGCTTTCAACAACAAAACCCAATTCTTATGGTACAATAAGAAGGATTCAGACAAATAAAAACAATGTAGTTTCACCTTCCAAAAAAAAAGAGCATTGTACTTTAATCAGAAGTTATATAACTCAGCAAGATCAAGAAATTCACAGTCCTTCAATATCCACAGTTTCAAAATTAAAAGGATGAAAACTGTCTTCTTGAAGACACCTCAGAAATACCTAAACCAACTCTCTAATGCAAAGAAAAAAAATCTACACACATTAATTTAATTTGTTACTCTGTAGCTTATTGTTCAGTATCCAGATCACCTTTCTGTTCCAGGTATTATAAAGTACACTCCTTAAGATAATCATCTCTTGGTGATTGCCAGAATAACGATAATTATCTAATGGTGTTTTCTTTAATTTTTTTGCAATATATGTTTGACTTCTGCATTAACCAATCATAGCATAAAGCACGACATTTAATTTTCATAAAAATATCATGCCCTAACAAATAGCTTATGCAAGACCATGCTGTTAGTTTCTTGGGTTCCTTTGAAGTGGAGTTAGTTAAGTGCTAGTCCATGCTGCTTATGTTTTGGCATTGAGAGGAACATTACTGCCATTTCCAAGAAAAGGGGACCATATCCAAGCCTGCAGGTTTGGGAGGGGAATGCGACCAAAGCAGGTCAACCCACGCATCAGGTTGGGGATCCGAGGTAAAGTGTGTTGACTCCAACTGCACTCTCACTCCTTCCTCCTCTCCCTCCACCTCTCCTATTTCTTCACTGCTTCCCCACCATTTCTTCAATCATATTCCCCTCCTTTCATCCCCTCTCTGTCTCTATTCCTTTTCCTTTTTAGGAATAAGTGAGGGCATCACATATTATTTTCTTTTGCCATCAGATTTTCCCTGCAGAGAGGTGGAGGGCAAAAAATGTTCATGGTAGAAATACAAAGGGCCCAAAAACCTCAAAAACCCCAGAGAACCCAAACAGTTATGTAATTAATTCCTTTCATTTACACATTCTAGCTATGACAGTGGGGTCCCTGATTTTCTGACCAGAGCAGCAGATATTCCACTAATGTAAAAGGTGAATGTAAGCTTGGATGATCTAGTAGGATGGTGGAAGTCTTTTGTAAAGACTCTTCTCTTCCTCTCTTTCCATATAGCCCATAACATAGCAGGTAAACTCTGGTTACAGAACTTTTTTTTGGAAGTGGTTGGTACCAAGAAATTGTATTAAAGTAAAATAGGAGGGATATACAAGTATAATCATAGTGCTCCCAAAATATCCCTATACAAAAACTTCTCCACACCAAGATTATGTGACACCCAGTAACTCCCCGGCAAAACAAAAAAGGAAGAATTGTGAGAGTCCACTTTACATACAACCAAAGCCCACTCCCTCACTTCCCCCAAAATAAAAGATACAATCCTGTCTAAAGCTCTAGCTTCCCTCCTGAAGACTCTACTATTTCTTTCTACCCATAGGGCCCAAAAGGTAGCAAATAAGCCACCATATGAGCCTATAACCCTTAAAGAGTCCATCTCTTGTGCCATTTTCCGATCAATTACCACACATTGTCATGCAAGCTGGTGGCACCCGGGAACCTGCTCATAACCTGTGACCAAGTCTCCTTAGAGAAGGAGTTGTTTGTGAAGAGATGATCCAGTGTCTCCTCCTCTTCTCCACAAAGAGAACATATTGTGGGGATACCTGTCAGGATTGAAGCCAACCTATCAAAAGTCGGCAGACGCCCGTGTGAGATTCTCCATATAAGCAGCTTCACTTTGAAGGGTCTCCTAGGATTCTAAATCTGCAATGTAAGCCCATGCCTCACTCCATCTGAAATCAGATTATAAGCACGGAAAACCTTCTTTCTTTATCTTATCTCCACCACCACCTATCAAAGTTGCTAACTTCCGAGGCAAAATCCAAGAGCAAAGAAAGTAGTTGCTCCAACTGTTGAATCTCCTCCACCCTCAGATTTCTTCTAAAGGATGGAGTCCAAATTCCCCCCAATAGTAGAGGCTCAAAAACTTGGGAAACTGATGCCGCCTATACAGAAGCAATCGCAAAGGCCTGTGGAAAGATATCTTCTAGTGTAAAGTCACCACACCACCTATCTTTCTAAAATAAACACTTTTGCCCACTACACAGTCAAACCCATACACTACCCAGCATGATAACCCTGCACTTCAAGATGCCCCTCCAAATGGGAGAGATACTATGCTAAGAGGCTGGGGTCAAGTCCCAGTCCCTTACCCTCACATAGTACCTCTGATGGATAATCTGCAGCCAAAGCCCGTTATGTTCGGAAATAAGCTTCCACATCCATTTACACAACAAAGCCTATTTAAAGTCTCTAATGTTTCTAATATCCAATCCTCCCATATCCTTGCACTTGCAACTTCTGCCCCATGTAATATCATGACATCCCATAATCCTACCTTCATTGCCATGCCAGAAAATTTTTAATTGAATAGACTTGAGGTTCCTTGCAATTGTCCTCGAAATTTAGAAGATGGAAAGGTAATAGACGGGGAGATTATTCAACACCAATTCGCAGAGCACCATTCTTGCCCCATATGAGAGAAGTCTTACCTTCTATTTTGCCAGTCTAGATTCATACCTTTTATTACACTATGCCAATCACTAAAATGTAGGACCCTTGGAGACCCTGGTAGGCCCAAATAAGAGATAGGGAAATCTCTTATATGATAGCCTAGAATGAAAGTTGCTCTTCATAGAGCTCTCTCTTCCATACTAATTCCCCCTATCTAGCTCTCGCTGAAGTTCACTTTGAACCCACTGACTTCTTGCAGCAGCTCCAACATGAGTCTAGTGGCATATAGCCTCTCGTCCTTTGCAAGGAAAAGAATGATATCATCAACATCCTGTAAATGAGTGATATAGACATTGCCTGCTCCAACATGGAAACCTCTGATCAGCCTATGTATTTCAGCTCTCAATCACGCCCTAATAAGATTATGTGCAAGCAGAACAAAGCGTGGGGGGACATCGGGTCTCTCTACCGAAGAAGACCGCTGCCACTTTGAAAATAAGAGGAAAACTACCCATTAATTAAGACAGCAAATGTGGCTGATGTAACACAAGCCCGGATTCATCCGATCCACCTTTCATCAAAACCCATCTTCGAGAGTACAACAAATAAACAATTCCAATTGACACTATCATAAGCCTTCTCAAAGTCCAACTTGAGAATCACTCCACTCCTCTTTTCCTCTGATTCTTCGTATCATGCAGGCATTCATGAGCTACCAAGAAGTTCTCCTGTATATAGTGGCCCCTAATAAAAGCCCCTTGATAGCCACTAACCAATCTGTCAAGTAGAGTGTCAAGTCTCATGGCCAGGAGCTTGGATATAATCTTGTAAGTTCCATCCAAGGGGCTAATGGGTCTAAAATCC
Organism: Amorphophallus konjac; assembly: GCA_022559845.1. NCBI lineage: Eukaryota > Viridiplantae > Streptophyta > Magnoliopsida > Alismatales > Araceae > Amorphophallus > Amorphophallus konjac. Next base: position 78,031,625 of record CM040123.1, on the reverse strand, counting down.
CAAAGCCTCTGTGCACCTTACTTCTTAGGAATGAGAACTAAGATAGTCTTGTTAATACCCCTCAAATGTGTCCATCCCTCCTCAAATTCCTGCACTGCAAGAAAGTGGTTTGCCTTAATGATGTCCCAACACTCCTAAAAAAAGGCCAAGGGGAAGCCATCTGGCCCGAGTACTTTGTTGCCCGCAAGAGAAAAAATAGCCTTTTGGACTTCCTCCTCCGAGAAAGGACGAGATAAAGCTTCTCTTTCCCGGAGAGAAATACATGGAAGGAGATCATCAGCTATGAAAGGCCTAGCCATATCCTCCTCGGTGAAGAGGTGTGAGAAGAAATCCCTTGCCTGACTTAAGATATCTTCATCTCTAGGAATCAGTTGATCACCAACTTGTTACATTTGATTGCATTAACCCTTCTCCTTATCGAGGCTATATGCTGAAAATAGACAGTATTCCTGTCACCTTCATTGAGCCATTTCTCTCTGGATATCTACTTCCAATAAATCTATTCCCTCACAAGGATCTCCTCAAACTCAGCCCTAAGTCTATCCCTAAGCTGTCTGTCTGGATCATCTAGGAGCCCAGCCTCCTCCAAGGAGTCTAAACCCTCCAACTGATCTAGGATCTTTAGCAGCTTTACCCGATAGCACTTGGTTGCACCCCATTCCTTGAGCACCTGTGTCACATGCTTTAATTTACCCACAAGCCTAGCCATGGCGAATTGTTCTTGCCTTGGAGCATTCCATGCCTAATTTACAGTATCCACGAAGCCTCCCTCTCTGAACCAGTATCTTTCCAATCTGAATTTATACTTCTCCTAAAACCTACAAGAAGTCTTTAGCAAGATAGACTTATGGTCAGACACATGTCTTCCCAAGTAACAAAACTACACATGGGGAAAGTGATCCTCCAAGTCAACAACTACCAAGAATCTATTCAAATGAGAACAAGAAGGGTCAACCCTCATATTGGACCACGTGAGCTGAGCATTTGACATCTTGATATCAATCAGAGCAGCATCAGGAATGAAGTCGAAAAATCCTCCATTTCCCTCGTCTGGGGGTTATCACATGTCCTCTCCCAAGTGGCAGCAACTGCATTGAAATCACATCCCACACACTATGGCCAGCCTAAAGACTAATGATAGCAAAGCAGATCCTCCTATAGGAGACTCTTTCCTTCTCCACTTTGTGGTCTATAGACCCCAGAGAAGTCCTATGAGAAACAACCCTGACATTTCAGAAGTGCAGTGCCCACCACCAACCTGTGTATCCTCCACTACCTCCTGTACTTCAAACTAATTCCAAAGAATCATAATGCCTCCTGCCCTCCCCGCAGTTCGAACCCCTTCGACAACCTAGCACCCCCAATCTCCCACATTATCTATTCCACATTCCCCTCGCACTTGGACTCTTGCATGCACAATATGTTAATTTTGCATCTTCTGACTAACTCCCTAACCACCCTCCTCTTCTCTACCCCACAAATCCCCCTCACCTTCCAAAAAACAATCCTCATTGGGATGAGGAAATATTCCTACTTCCCTCCCCCTCCTCTGCCCTCCTCTTCTCCTCCCCTCCTTCTCTCTATAGCCGCCTTCTTATTCGACTCTCCTCCCTCTACATCCCTGGTCATGTTAATCAACCATCGCCTCTATACTTTGCTAAATACACCTTTGAGATCCCTCCAACCCCGCAAAGGATATACTCACTCTTTCAGCCAACCACTAGGCTTCCGTCAATCTTTCCACTACCCCGACCATCTCCTTCATCTCCTCTCTTCCTAATCTACGCATTTCGGAAGCTCCCCCCCATCCGACTGTCCCTTCACAGGGGTCTCCGGGATGATGTTGTCCCCCTCCTCGTCTAGCTCTTCCACCACCAAGGCTTGAGTAGCCTCGGCATCCTATACCTCTCTGTCACAGAGAAGTGGCTCCACTGTGAGTTGGTGCCGAGTGCAGACCGTTGACGCCCCCTGCAAGCCCCTCCTTGCTTCACCAAATTAAGCTTACACCAATCTGCAAACAATGTAGAGATGTCTAGCGACCTATTCCTTTTAGGATAGAGAGGATAAAATATCATATTGTAGCATAAGTGAGTGTTGATGCGAAAAATACGACACGCTCATGACTAAAAAAAAATTAGGTTGTCATCGGGTTTTATTAACATGTGCATTATTAATTTCACAATTTTTAGATTTATCAAACAATATGGGTTCGTGTTCTATACCTTTCCTCACCAACCGTAGTTGGTGTTAATTTACATTGGGTTAAAGTCCGAACACCTTTCATGATTGCCAAAGAAATCTCTTAACCTCTAACAATATCGACTGTATTGTCGAGGGTTTTGTCTAATGGGCATGATCGCGGAGACCACAAATTAGAGATACATACTTTTGCAAGAAATTTGAAGATTTATATTATAACTTGAATATATATGCAGTATGAATTACAATCAGTCTTTTAAGACACGTACATTTGGTCCCGATTACGTAATCGAACCATTAGACATCTTACAGTCGCGATCGAACCATTGGATTTGAATCCCGTCATGCTCGGACTGTTAAATTTGTTCCTGATCAGAATCAGACCGTTGGATTTATTCCTAGCCAAGATCAGACTGTTGGATTTAAATCTGGTAATGATCGGACCGCTGGATTTGTTCCTGCTCAAGATCAGACTGTTGAATTTGAACCTGGTCAAGATTAGACCATTGAATTTGTTCATAGTCATGATAAAGTTGCTGGATTTATTCCTGGTCAAGATCAAACTGTTGGATTTGCCCCTGGTCAAGATTGGATCGTTAGATTTATTCCTAGTCAAGATCTGAACGTTGGACTTGAATCCGATCAAGATCAGACCGTTGGATTTGTTCTTGATCATGATCGGACCGTTGAATTTATTTCTGGTCAAGATCAGAACGTTGGATTTGAATATGGTCAAGATCAAACTATAGGATTTGTTCCTGGTCATGATTGGACCGTTAGATTTATTCCTAGTCAAGATCAGACCGTTAGATTTGTTCCTGGTCACCATCGGACCGTTAGATCTATTCCTACTCAAGATTAGACTGTTGGATCATCATGATTAGGCCGTTGGATTGAAGTATAATCATGATCAGCCGTCAAATTGCCATACGATCATGATCTAACCGTTGGATTGAAATATTATCACAATCGACTGTTAGATCGAAGTATGATCATGATCAGACCATCGAATCAAGATGGCACCATCGGATCGCCATAGGATCATGTGAGACACGGAAAAAATCTAGGTCGACTTTTGTCGTAGATAAAAGGTAGATTTTCGTTCTTCTTGAAAAGAAACATCTCCCCCATCTGAGTAGAGGGTGATTCCGTGTGTGCGCGTCGTATCAGACGATTTGGGTTCGAGTGCTGGACCTTTCCCCACTGACCGGAGTCAGTGTTGATTTACATCGGCCTAACGTCCGAACACCTTTGTTTAACTGTCAAAGAAATCTCAAAAGTCTTCTATGGGGGTTCTGATGTTGGGGGCAAACTCTCTTGGAGGGCTCACAATGTCCACTCACTCACCACCGACCAACAGAAACAACGACTAAGTTAGGGTTTTAACTGAGGCCATATTTGGGCAAAACCCTAGGATTTGGGAATATGAAGATGATTTGGGGGAAGCCATAGGCATACTTGAAGTAGAGGAAGATTTTTTGGACCCCGAGGGTATTTTGGTAATTTTACCAACCCAGGGGTATTTTGGTAATTTTCCCAGGCCAGGGGTATTTTTGAAATTTCTGGGCTGGAACGGAAGAAGGATCGGGTCCCTGACTCCCCAAGGCGCTGAGGCTCTTTCTAGAGGATTTTAAGGGCTCTGAGGCCATTTTTGGGTCAAAAAGGTAGTTCGGTAATTTTACCAGACCATAGACCTAGGTTTGGGATGATACCCGAGTGCTGGACTGAGCTGACAACACTTCCGGACCGAAGGAGTGACAAGAGGCTTCATAGAAGACACACATCTGTCAATTTGGCCGAAGGAGGGGTATATATACAATTTTTAAAAGTCGGAGGTTTTCTTATAATTTTCCCACCCGAGGACATACATAGAACATGTTGAGTGCTTTTATAGTCCGAACGAGTACAAGGGTTGTCGGCTAGTTGTCGACTGTACAAAAGTCCGCGTTAGAGCGGGAGACAGGGACGTAGTCCCAATTACAAAAGATTGCAGGGTATAACTGTAAATTACAAGACTTCGGTCTTTTACGATCCCGGGGAGGACGTTTTTGTAATTCCACCAACGTAAGGACAGAACCACCTGACTTAGTCGTCCCGGGACGTAAAGACTTACAAAACATGGCCCGCTGAGGGGCATAATTACAAACATGACCCACTGAGGGGCGTAAATGTAAATATACCCCGTAGGGGCATAAATATAAGACCCGGGGACTTACCCCACACGGGTCGAAACAAACGAACAAACTCCAAACGTTGGATGCTCCGAGTGCGAGAAGTGCTTCGAACGTAGGTTTTCTCCTTGTCTCCCCTTTTTTTCTTGGACCCTTATGATCTATTTATAGAAGGCGGGAGGGCCCAGAGGGGTCAAATGAACAAATTTGCCCCGATTCTGTCAAGGTGGGGTGGCAAAAGGCCATTTTGACCCCTCTGGCCACCAAAAAAAAGCCAAATGACCCCTCTGAGGGGGTTAAAAAACCCTTTTTTAAAATTTTTTTTTGGAAAGCCCGGACCCCGGAGGGGGGCGGACCCAGGCGGAGTCGCGCGGCCCCGCGACGAGAGCGACCCGGCGGGGTCGCGTGACCCCGCGGGGCCACCTGGCCGGGTAGCGCGACCCCGCTGGGTCCCAGCGGGGCCGCGGCCTCCCTTTTGACCCGAGAGGGGTCGTTTGACCCCCGGGCGTGCTTCTTGGCTCCTCTTCGCGCCGTTTCGCTCCGTTTTCGTCGTCCCGGGTTGGAGAAGAGCCGTGGTGGAGCTATATATCTCGGGGAGATCGCTCCTTCGCCGCGTGGCAGCATCGCGTCCGCAGAGGGAGCATTGTTTGTTTGTCTGGTCGTTCGCCGCCGCATAGGGAGGAACCTTTGCGTCCGTCTGTGACGTGTGATACACTTGCTCGGCTACCCTGACCGATATACGCATGAATCTTCCTCGCCAATCTTCTTGCTGTGACGTCGACCATAATATTGTCTGGTCGAGAGACCTTGAATTACGGAGATACTCTGTAGTCCGACGGTGTCGACGATACGTTGTGCTTCTCGTCGAACGTTGCATAGCAACAATTCTTTGATTTAATTCAAGACAATTTTCGGGTGCAACAGATCATGATTGGTCCATTGATTTAGATTAACTCCAAAGGGACTTTCAGAAAATACTCGTAGAGGTATATATGCAATATCCCCTTTTTCCTTTTTCAATGTTTATAAAATGCACATGATACGGGTATATATGTAATATATCTTTTCCTTTTTCTTTTTTATAACATGCACAAGCACAAACACACTTGGACCGCTCGCCCTTCACGACTTCACGTACTTTCCGCACTATGCATCTATCCTCCTTTTCCTTCAAAGCCTATTTATAAAAATTGGAGGGCTTGTCTGGGGGAGGTGAGGATGCAAGTTCCCATATTTAAGCATAAAAAACCCTTGAGTTCCCCTGGTTAAGCATTGGGGAGTGGGAATTCTCCCGGTTAAAGAGAGAGAGACGCGACCCCCCCTCACTTCCCTCGACTAAAAAGAGAGGCAGAGGGTGCTACTGGCAAGTGGGCCCCGCAGCCCGCTTCTCACCTCCCCCGACTAAGAGGAGGGAGGAGAGAGAGAGAGGGCCATGGGTGGGCAGGTGTGTGCCATGGCTCCCCTCTCAACTCCCCCGGCTAAGGAGAGAGGGAGAGCGAGTGCAAACCCCCCTCTTACTCCCCTTGGTTAAGGAGAGAGAAAAGAGGGTCGCGACCGCCCTTGACTCCCCCCGGTAAAGGAGAGAAGAGAAGAGAGAGGAGAGAGGGTGTGGATTCCCCCTCTTACTCCCCCGGGTTCAGGAAAGGGAAGAGAGAAAGCCCCGACCCCCCTTGACTACCCCCAGTTAAGGAGAGAGAGGAGAGAGAGAGGGCATGCCCGGCCGGCCTTGCTTGGCCATAAAAAGGGGCTGGGTGCCTCTCTCGTTTTTTTACCCTGCGCTTTTTCCGCTGACCAAGTCTTAAGCCCACATGGAGATGTCTTTTTGTGTATTTTTTCTCTTCTTTGGGGCTGACCCACCCATTGCGGAGGGGTTCTGATCAGCAAGGGCCGCAGTCTGGAACTCCTAGGGCATCCCAAGGGGGTTATGTTTGTTGTCCGCCACCTGTTCGACACAATTCCGTGTGCATAAAACACGCGAGACTTACGTATATAATTCCATACACCAGAGTGTATCGGACTCGTCCATAATTTATACACAATTACGCATAAGGCACTGGTTTTGTAGCAGTTCCGCGCCGATTTCGGGTCAGCATTTTATTTTTTATGCATTGACCCGGGAAAACTATTTCGGGTTCAACAATGAGGGTGAAGGCCTAGGTCCAAAAGGTGAAGGAAGGAATAGAAGATCAGTGGTCTAAGGAGTAATAGGAGATGATCAACTAACTGTCAACCGAAAGTTTCAGGAGAGAACCACCTGGAAGCGATCAACATCAAATACCTTATCATCCATCTGCAGGAGGGTGAGAAGTGTATTCATGAACCTTTGCTCCTAAGTCAGCTGAGACCAAGATGTTATTATAAAGAATAATAATTATAATAGACAATCTAGAGGCCCATAACAAAAGTGCTTTATTATGGGAGATGGATCCATGAAACTTTCGCCTTCCCATGATCCACAAACAAAAGGAAAGGAGGGTGACATTTAAACAAGATTTTGGAGAGGCACATGAATCGATGAATTAGAAGGCACCATTTGTGGTGAAAAGGATGTGCATATCTTCAAGCAAGTTTCATGCTGGTTATTAGACAGACATGAACATCATTTTACAACAGAGGATGTCCTAGACAAGGGATCTGAAGTTCTGAACTCCCTGCTGCTATTTGTGCTGACTCCTTAGGTACGAAATTGCATTATAGCACAAGGCGACAGTAGTCGAGTGTTTACACGCGAAAAAAATGCGGACACACTGATGATGAATTAAAATTTGGGGGTTTCGGGTGTCATCAGCATATTTATTTACATTTATTTATTTCGCGTTTTGGGTTCATCAGACGATTTATGATTCATGTACTAGGCTTTTTGCCATCGACCCGAGTCGGTGTTAATTTACATCGGAACAAGTCCGAACACCTTTGATTAACTGTCAAAGAACGTCTTTTGCCTCTATTTGTTGACATTAATGACATTGATGATCCCCCATTACAGGTATACACTCTTGCAAAGAAATTTGAATACTTCATTTCCTTGAACATATATAATTTGAATTACAATCGGTCTTTCAAGAACTTTACATATAGTCCCGATTATGTAGTCGAGTCTTCGAGATTACATCCGATTGCAAACAGAGCCTTTGCATTTACTTCAGTCTGCATTAGGATTTCTGAATTTGTTTTCGTCCTGATCGGGTCATTAAATTTGCTTCTATCCCCTGATCAGACGGTTGAATTTGAATTCCATCACGACCGGACTGTTGGATCACCAAGAAGATCACTGATTCATTGTCGGTCCGTCGGAATTGCTTCGTGGTCATGATCACTCTTTTGATTGTAATCATACCCTTAAGTTGATTTGATGTCCATAAAGGACATTCCCACGCAAGGCGGGGGTATATTTGCAGCTTTTCCTTCGTCAGGGTATTTCTGCAATTTTAGAAGAACTCTAGACATTTCTACTTTTCTAACCCTTTCTGGGTATTTTTGTAACTTCTAACCCTTTCTAGGTACTGCAATTTCTGCACTTTTTTGGGTATTTCTGTAATTTCATGTCCTTTCTGGGTATTTCTGCCATTTCAACCCCTATTTTGAGTATTTTGTAATTTTTGACCCTTTCTACGTATTTCCGCCATTTCTTGACTTTTCGGAGATAGCCCCGTCGTTTCTTAACTTCCTAGGTATTCCCATCATTTCTTGACTTCTAGGAGATAGCCCTATCGTTTCTTGACTTCCTAGTTATTCCTGTCATTTCTTGACTTCTCAGAGATAGCCCTGTCGTTTCTTGACTTCCTAGACATTCCTGTCATTTCTTGACTTCTTGTAGATAGCCTCGTCGTCTCTTGACTTCCTGGACATTCCTATCATTTCTTGACTTTTTGAATATTTCGGTCACTTCGTGACTTTCTTGGCTTCATTTGCAGTTTTCAGAATTTTCCTGGGCTTATTTGCAATTTCTGGGAGTGCCAAGGTTTATTTGCAATATCACCGATTTCTTGGACTTTTCGGGTATGATAGTTCTTGCCCATAGAAAATGTGTAGATTTGGATGGCTAGTCTTAAGCCAAACTTAGGAGAGCGCACACTGCTTCAGGGAAGTGGCATGATTCCGCTCCACCGAGTCATGCAAACGGTATGAACCGTGACAAGCGCATTTTGGTGATTTCTTGACAGGCCAAGGGCTTTGTGTAGTTTTTGGACTGAACAACGGCTTTTATGCAATTTCCCCACAAGCGAAGGTATTTCTGTAATTTTAAATATTTCAGGGTTTCCCTGTAATTTCTTGGCAGCATAAGGTGTTTTTTTGCAATTTCTCACCCTTTTAAGGGGTTCTCTACAATTTATGGACCTTCCAGGGTCTTTGCTGCAATTTCTGCACATGATTGGGTTCTTCCCATGATTTTTCAAGATTTTCCATGGACTTTGATTATTTCTGAAATTTAGATGGTTTGTCCATCATTTTAACAACTTTGCTTAACCACAAGGGTATATCCCCAATATGATAAGGGCATGTGTGCAACATCCCTTATTGGGTTTTTGCAAATGGACAAACATGAGTCCCTTGGCTTCAAGCTTCAAGAAGCTCCAACTCTTCAAGGCTTCAAGCTTCTTCAAGGGGCGAGAGATGCAAACCCTTCATCTTCCTTTCTTGGGGTTTCATGCTTCATGCCTTTTCTAAGATAATTCTTCACATAATTTTCTGAAAAAATACACCCAACACGAGGGCATATGCATCATTTCTGTCTTATGATGACAAGAGTATACAATATAAAACCTTTCTTTCCAATTTCATTATACATGCGCAAGCAAGAAAGTATTTGAGCAATCCTCCTCCTTGGGCTTCATGCTTCACACTTCATGGCTCATACCTTATCAAAAAAACATAAGTCTTCAGCCTCCTTGAACCTCCTTGTGCAGGCCTGCTCCTTGGTGTGCAAGCTTGAAGTTGTGCGAATCCCCCTTCCTCCTTGGCCAAGGCCTCCTATTTATAGGAGATAGAGGAGGGAATACGGAGGTGGAACCCCCTTCTTTTGTTTTATGGAGAGAGAAGACATTAAGAGAAGGCGGAGGGGGCTCCACCGCGTTTGCAGACCCGGGGGGCCTCCCTCCTAGTTATTGTTGTTCTTTTTTTTGTAGTGGACAGCAGGGAGAGAGGGAGAGAGGGTGGTCCCTCCCTGGGCTGCACAGCAGGAGGTGGGCACCTCCGGGTCTGCAAGACCAGAAGGTGCCACCTCCAGGTTTGCAGAACCAGGAGGGGCCACCTCCGGGCCTGCAAGACCCGGGGGTGCCTCCTCCGGGTCTGCAGAACCCGGAGGTACCACTTTTGGGTTTCCTTCGCGCCGCCCAAGAGAGAAAAAGGGGGAGGCAGTCCCTCCTGGTCTTCTCAGTCCAAAAGGGTATAAAAACCCATGGATTTGACCCTTTTGTCATAATGCATTTTTTCCTGAAAATATCAAAAGGATATTATGAATTTTTATGGGGTTCAACATCGGGCTACTTCAAGGTTTCAAGATCTTCCACGGATAGCAAAGAAGCTTGGCTACACAAGAGTGGAAGATACCACTTATTCTCTACATCAACATTGTGCTGGTATGGGTAAGAAGTTTCTCCTAAGTATACATAAAGGATTATGAACTCAAAGGTCATATGTGCCACAGACATCAAGATGGAGATTGAATGGGAAAAAAAAAGAAGTGACTGTGGAACGCCAGTAAATGGGTGCACTGTGTTGTCCAGTCAGTGCCAAGACTGTCAGATAAGACCATCAGATGCATTAGTTAGAAGGACATGATCTACAAACGGAATAAAGCATATTCATGTTACAGGGCCGACTTCCAGCAAGGGATATCACATGGTCGTGAGTTGCAATATGTCAAGACCTACTTCATCAAACATTTCTCTACTTAACTCCCTACATTTCAAAATTCAAATTATTCAAAACTAGCTTTTCCAATGCGTTGAAAGCCAGACAGTATAATAGACAACCACTAGGCTAAAACCATGACAAACTCATAGGCTCTTTTTTTCCCCTTGAAAAAGCATGACAAACTTATGGTGAGTGATTATAACAAGATCACCTGATCAGGCGATCAAAATTACCTGTAAGATGATTTCCCAGGAGTGATGCAAATCTACCAAGCTACCAAATCTTACAACACAAATCAGTGAAAGTGGGTACATTAGCCATCAGGTGTGACTCATGCAAACTTTTATTTTCTATGCTCTGTGAACAATTTCTTGAGACATTAATGAACCTAACTGGGACAGTCCCATGACAAGTAAACATTTCTTGTCAGGTGAGCAATGAAATACATGATAGCTACAATAAAAAACCAAAAAAAACAAGATATTATGCTGGACACATACCATAGAAAGAGACACCAAAGGAGATTCATTCTGACATATCAGCAACCAGATCTTTTCCTTCATCATGACCTCCTCTGCCATTCCAAAAGCAAGACTCAACTGACTTAGAAGCTTAATTGATGTGAATCAGATATCAAACAGTAAAATTGTGTGCAAACGAAAGCCTTGGTTGAAATTTCACCTGCTCTGGCATCCATTGAGAAGATCTTCAGCAGTGAAAAAAGTGCATAAATCCCATCCAACCTCTGTGCAGCTTTTGTAAAACCAGTTTTCACTACTTGAACAACAGGCTCCAGCAGAATTGTCAACTGAAGATTAATCAGTCATGAGATATTATGCTTACCAAAACAGCAATACAAGTCCAAACACCAAAAATACCAAATAAGATTCTCAACTCAGTCCCTCACCCTCGTCAATGTGTCTGGGTTCTTGCATGTAAGTCGTAGACACCTCAAATGGCCCTTCCTCAATGTTTCTTTTTCTTTCAAGCCTGTTGCAAAGAATGAGATGACATCTTGTTGAACAGCTTCGGCAGATTTTGCAGCCCAAGAAGACAAGGCAGACAAGATTGCCAACTTCACCTCCTCATTCCCTGAATATGACCAGTCACAATAGCAAGCTTTAAATATCAATAACTGTGTAAATAGCAGAGAAGCAAAACTGAGGCATAAATACATTTACCTTCATCCTTGTAACAGGATAAGAGGAAGGTAGATATGGAAGAAGCCAAACTGTTGACTTGTCTCACACTTGAGGCTTTTGACAGTTCTTGTAATGCATTTATCATTCCAACTCTCTGGTAAGGGAGTGCCAATTTTCCTTCTGAACCTATTTCACACAAAATGTGTAATAAAATAATATCAAGCTCAAGAAGAAGGAATAATAAATAGAAGGGTGCCAACAGAAGGAATAAGAAACTGAATGCAAGCACAAAAGCTAGCATGGTGAAATAAACATAAGAGGCATAAACCAACCTCCAATAACAGCCTTGATGGCATTAAACATGGAAGATAAGGCATCTGGATCACTAGACCTCTGACTCAAGCACCCAACAACAGCCAATGCCCTAGACCTCCTCCCTTCATCAGCATGGCGGACCTGTGGTAAAACAACTGAAAGAAGCTCACTCGCATATTTGCTTAGATCGAGGTTAGTAGTGCTGAGTAAATCTCCAACTGACTCCAACACTAATTCAGGATTCCGCTTAAGCATTTTCAGAGACGATGGAACAATTATATCTTTAAAGTCTTCTTGCACCAAATGCCGTAAAAGCGGATGAAATGCATTGGTAAGAGAATGTGATGGTTTCTCCTTTGTATTTAAGACTGCTTTCAGGTACAGTTCAAGAAATATTGGCTGCAAAAGGTAAAAGAACATATTAAGGCTACAAAAAAAAAAGTGAACATGGACCGTAAAACATACTAAAAGGATTCAGGCAACAGAGTTAAAAGCGAGATGTCTATAGAATGTGGTATCTGATAATGACCTTGTATTGCTTAAACAAAGAAGAATCTGTAGTTGAAAAGTCAAGTATGATCCACGTCAATTCTGCACTCTCTCTGTATGAGATTCTGGAATCCTTCAACTCCTCAATGTACATTTTGTAGATATCTGGAGACTGGGATTTACAGCAGAATCAGGTGAAAAGCACTATCAAGTAGACCGTAAGCAACAGAAACAAAAAAACAAATTAGACAGAATTTGGGAAAGACCTTAGAGAAGAGATGGCAAAATAACTTTTTGCAAGCCCTGCGTAAGCGGAAAGAACCTTGCAGAAGAAGCTTAAGCGAGGATGCCTGAGCATTTGCTAGTCTTGAGAAAGCATTTTTTGATGCAGAGGTAAATTGGCTCCATCTTAAAAGTAGGCAGGACCAATTTAGAAGATTATAGCAGCCCACTGGAGTCCCTGTCTTTGCTTGTTTTTCCATAGACAAAACAAGGGCAGCTGCAAAACTTTTCATGAATGGAGCTTCATGGAGAACCATGATAATCAGATCATCCACAGCATTTCTTGATGGCCGATCATCATAAATATGTACTGTCTTGATAATGATGTCAACCACTGATGATATAAAGTCGGCTGACAGTTCTACAGAGACAAAATAAATAAACAAATAATCTCAGACACAGATAATTGATCTGTCACATACAAACAGTTTACCTCTGTATTTACCAACAACAAGGAGCCTGATAATAGCTTGGAATAGATTACCAACTTCTGACAGATTGAAAGGGTTAAAGATACATGTCTCCTCAACTTGTGTTTTCTGTGGAAGTTTTGAGGAATCATTAGATCATTTATTTCTTACATGCAGTATTGTTGATTCTGTGTGGAGGCAGCTCTTTACATTGGTAGATGGTACATCGGATTCTATAAGCAGAATATCAGAACTTTTGGCTGATTGGAAGGAACTTAATCCGGTAAGATAAGAGGCTAAGTCTGGTCCATGTGTTTCGCAGCTCTGCTGCGGGCCCTATGGAAGGAAAGGAACAATAGAATTTTCAAAGGAGAATTTACACACCCTGTAGAAACGATTAAAATATTATCTATTTCATTCAGGAATAGAACTTTGGAAGATCGGGCAGTAAAATTAGGGATTCTATCCTTTTGAAAAAGCTGTATTCCTGGAGGAGAATTATTTTGTAACGTTTGGAGGGAGGGGGTGGGTTAACTGGTTGTTTATGGGGGGCTTTCAGGTTCTATCATCTTTATAGAGACTCTTTTTTTGTACTCACTTTTTTTTAATGAAATTGTGGCCTTAGGTCACCTTCCAAAAAAAAACAAGGAGCCCGATAGGAAAAGAGGTGGGTCACGAGCCACCATCCCATGATTTGAGTCATTGGTTTACATGGTAAAAGGAAAAATAGTCAATTTACAAAATCCAGGTCTATCCTCAAGAAACAATGCTGAAACAAAAATGCAAGGATAAAAATAACGCTAAGTAAACTGAAGAAATATTTGGAAGTCAGGAAGATGACCAGGTGGTCAAAATCCTCACATCAAGGAGCTTTGTCAAAAAGATTTGGAGTTTTGGAGGTATATCCTACTTAAAGCATGTACACTTGAAGATGTGTGATCTGAACGTAGGAACAGACTAATGTTGAACAAAGCAAAATAATTAGAATTTGTCTACAATTTTTCTTTTATTTTCCATTTTTTTTGCCCAGGCATGCGGGGGGTGTAAGGGGAGCAGAAGGTGGCAAAAGCCACAATTCATTGATAAGAGATGGGCAAGTACGAAAGAAATCAAAACAAAAGAGATCCGCCAACCACAGTTCTAGCAAGGCACTAGACGATGAAAATAACCCTCAAACCCCGGCAGACGTAATATAAGATCATTACAAAATAAAATTAGACCACAATTACAACCTATGAAGGATCAAGCAGCTAGGCTTCTCCCAATCCAGCTGCTCTGGCCCAATCTTCAAGAAATTTGATCAAGATCCTTACGATGCTGAACGGACTAACGAATTCACCTCAGAATCTTCTATTATTTCACTTCCACTAAATGGATTAAAGGATAGCAGGAAGGAGAATATTCCACTATTTCCTTTCATCGTCAATCGGAAGGAAGCACACTGTTGACTGTTGAGGGCCTGAACTCTAACCCAAACCTAGGTTTTCAGTTGAGGGACTAAACCTCAACAACCCCCCCGGCACCGAACCTTAATAGTTTGCGGCATTATAGAAGGGGTGGCGTAGGGAATGCCTGAAATGGAAAATCCAATGGGAAAAACCTGCTTTGGTACCATGTTGAAGTCCCGAACTCTAACCTAAAACCTAGGCTTTGAGTTAAGGGAATACTCCACATATATAAAGTGAAGGCGCCATACTAAACCTCAACATAGACCAAAGCAAGAGTTGCAGCACATCATTGCGGTCATTTTACTCCAATCGAACAGATTTGAAAATGAAATGCCAAGCAGCTCCCACAATACCCAGGAAATAAATGGACGATTAATTGATTCCTTGAGAGAGCCAAAAAATATACATAAGTGTTTGATATAGGGCAGAACTGCCTTCACACTGTTACACATAGACATGTGTAATCTTCCAAGAATCACTTTCCAATAGAAGATTCAAATGTTGATAGGGATCAATTTTGATTTTTGACCAGATTAGATTTCTCCACCACACTTTCCAGCCCCCTTCTTCAACAATACTGATGAAAGATCTAACAGAGAACAAACCTTTGCTATCCCATTTCCACAATTTATATGGAAAGAAATGCACGGGGGGCGCATGTGTGTGTTTAGGGAGAGGGGTGTCAATCCAGGTTGCATCCCCTCGGTGTGTACCTCTCTTCTGTACCGGGGATCTTTCGTGAACTCTCACTCCTACACATATATTCCCATTTGTTATTTGATAGAATTGTGTGGGGTGTCAATCTAGGTTGCATCCCCTCGGTGTGTACCTCTCTTTTGTACAGGGGGGGGGGGGGATCTTTCGTGAACCCTCACTCCTACACCTATATTCCCATTGTTATTTAGCAGAATTGTGACACTGCCCACTTTTATTTTTTTCCATTTTTTTTGGTTGGGCGGGTGTGTGTTTGCACAGTGAATTTCTTAGATAGCCAAAAAAGAGACCCCACAAACTGACTTGTTGAAGCTTAGAATTCTGTGAAAGCAGATGGTATAAATAGGATATCTGCATCTATGGGTCCTTGCATTGTTGAAGTTCTTGAAACAAGTTGATAGGTTTCCTTTTAGGGAGACGCAGATACCTTCCGTATTTTGTTTCTTTCATCAGCCTCCTTTAACTTTTTCCCTTCAAAGCTCAGCCTCCTATCCTTCTTGAGCACTTGTTTCTTATTCCCCCTTTCTCGTGGCATATACATTGACACAATAGTTCCTTCCCACATGCCAGCATCGCTACTAAATTGAATGGTGATATCTGGTTCTAGAATGGAGAGGCAATTGGCAGTAGTGCATGGAATGCTCTCTTTACATAATCTTCAAACTCTGCATAAGTTTGAATTGTGGTACCACCTGTTTCATGCATCTGAGAAAAGCAAGGCCTAGTCTGCTTTCCATGCCAACAAAATGTCAAGGCTACCTCTCATATGATGCTAGACATATAGGCCACATGTGCCTTGAATTGAAGAACTTTCTATTAACATTGAAAGGATAGAGACCAGCCCTGTATTGAGCACTTCCACCTTTCATATTTTATTTGTTTAGAAGAAGATGTAAAAAGCCATCAATATCTTACTGATCAATGTTTTAAAAATGCCTAAGCGGAGCGAGTGGCTGACCCTCTTAATATCTAGGCGGACTGCCTAGACAGCACGGCGGGTTTTTTAGTATTTTTATATATAATTTTGTACATATATCCTCTACAAATGAAAATGATATTAACTAGAGACATCTCTCATCTCACTATATAAGCGTCATAACATGATTAATGAATTATAAAGCTTAGTTTGATGCATCTACATTTTGAATAATAATATAATATGCATTAGAAAGCAAACATAAGGATGATGAAAAAGTGTACCTAAACTTATAGCTCAAAGGATAGAGAGCTGGTCTCATTAGTCATAATATGGTTTGCATGTTGCTATCTTCTTCTAGAGATACCCAATATCCATCAAGCACGGGGTGACAAAGGGGAGATCAAAATGGCAAAAAAAGGACTATATTTTTATTGAGAAATAAGTGTCAAACCTGCGTTCTTGTGGAAGGTGGCATGATGTCCCAATTCATTAAATAGAAATAACAAAGGTACAAAATTGCAGAATGGGGAGAATTAGAATCCCACCTGAGACCTAAAAGAACACCTTATCACAAGAGGCACCTACAATTGAGGATGACAACACACTCTATTGAGCTAGTAGAGCAAAGGAGTGGCCTTAACTGTAAGGTTCCTCCAAATTTTTGCATTACTGATGATGGAAGATCCTTTGGGGACAACAATACTCTATGGCTTCATCAAACTAAGGGATGCATTAGGTCCACAGCATGTGAAGGACAGGAAAAAAAAGGGAAAAAGAAAATAACTCAACCATAGAGGTGACGAGGGAGAGTAGGAAGGACAATTTTGTGAATATAACCTGTAATTTCAAAGACCATACAAACTAAATCATGGAGGTACGATGGTCATCTGTCAATGAAAAACTTGTGAAACGTGTCAAGACGGAAACCGCCTAGGAGGAAAAGGGCCATGAGTCGTCTGGGCAGCCCGATTAATCCTCTAGGCGGCCAATTTTTAAAACACCATTACTGATGTAAACATGTTTAGAGTATCACGCCTTCACAGTTTTTACACATAATATGATCTTCCTTGTCTGAAATTCACTTAATGCAACTGCACAAAGGACCCTCTGATAATTGGAAAAACCAAGTTCTTATTTTTCAGAATGCACAACAAGTTAAGGGAGTGATTGATGTCGGGGGGTATCAAACGAGCAATTGATGCAAACAGATAACAGTGCAAAAAACATGGGAGGAAGGAAAGAAGAAGACTGCCAAATTTAAAATTGGCTTCTGTCTTTGTTGAGCAAGAAGGCGTTTACATATGCATCTGAAGATACTGTTGTGCGTAAAAAGGAGCAGATGAAATCATATTTATCTTGTTGAGCAGAAAAGTCAGGCATACAAACAGGTTTTTGCTTTAAATTTTATTCGTGAAGCAAATGTCTGCAGTAGGAGTCTTTGATTTAGAATTTTGAAACTGTTTCTGATCTTGTTCCAAAAAATAAATACAAGGACATGGGGCATCAAACGCATTCTTTGCAGCATCTGTCAAGGCATAACATCTGTGACCTAACAATGAGTTGGGAGAGAAACTCCAAAAGCTGGATTACCCTATGTTATCAAAGACGTTTGAGGCACTTGCTTAGGCGATGAGGGGAGGGGAGGCACCCATAACTCGCCTTGCTTCAGCGGAGCTCACCTGGGCGAGCTTGCTATGGCCGCAAGCGCCTTTGGTCCAAGCCCACTTGGGCCGTCCAGACCTTTCCTATAACCCTGCCCCAAAAATTTTGACCGGGGGGCCCCGCTCACCTTCCAACTCCGCATGGCTGGTCCCAAGCCCGGATGAGGAAGGAGGAGGGTTTGTGTTAAGTTGACAGCAAGTAGTAAAAATTTGTCACATCAACAACATGAATTCTGATTTAAATACTTTTTGTGCTAATGATAGAGCATCCCCCGGAAGCGATGCATTACATCGGAACCCGGATGGAATGATAAGTGAGCAAGAGATAGCTAAGGCATTCCCCATAAGCGACATGCTGCAATAGCAACCCATTAGGGTGTCAAATAGGAAAGGGTTCTCGTGTGAGGTTGGACGATCACGGGTAATAAAGCTAGTCCAAAAAAATAAGATCCGTCTAACTACTTGGAATATTGGACCTTTAACGAGCAAGGGTTTAGAGTTGGTTACGTTAATGAAGGATAAGAGGGTTAATATAACATACCCACAAGAAACTAGGTGGAAAGAATCTAAAGTTAAAGATATTGATGGATATAAATTTGTTATGTAGGTAACAGTAACTCTAGAAATGGTGTTGCTATAATTGTAAATAAAGACTTAAAAGATAGAGTTGCAGAAGTTAATAGATTGGGAGATAGATTTATTTTAATTAAACTTGTCTTAGGTGAGGATATTTTGAATATAATTAATGCTTATGCACCACAAGTGGGATTAGAAGAGAGCATTGAAAAGTAATTTTGGGAAGCTATTGATAACTTGATCCAAAATATCCCTAGTAGAGATATTTTTTTTGTCCGAAGGGATCTTAATGGTCATGTGGGTAAAAATAATAAAGGTTATGAGAGAATTCATAGAAGATTTAATTTTGACAATAAAAATTATATGGGTTATACTATTCTTGATTTTGCTATGACCTATGATTTAGCAATCTCGAATACCTTCCTTAAGAAGAGAGTCGAACACTTAATAACATACAAGAGTGGAACACATAAAAATCAAATTGACTATTTTCTTATTAGGAAGGTCGATAGACTTTTGTGTAAAGATTGTAAAGCTATTAATAGAGAGTCTAATCCCAAAACATAGGTTTCTAGTAATGGACATCCTTATCGCAAAATTCAAAAGAAAGACCATTATAAATAATTGTTCTAAGATTAAATGGTGGAATTTAAAAGATAAAATTTTAGAAACATTTAAAAATCATCTAGCAAAAGAAAATGCTTGAAATTTAGAACAAGAAACTAATATAATGTGAAATAATATTACAAATTGTATAAAAAATGTAACAAAACGACTCTTAAGTGAATCTAAAGGTAAAAGAAATTTAGAAAAAAAAACTAGATGGTGGAGTGAGGAAATCCAAAATATCATTACAGCAAAAAGAGAATACTTTGAAGTTTGGCAAACTAACAAAAATAATCAAACCTTATAAACTTAAAAAATAGCTAAAAAGAGGGCTAAGAAAATAGTTAGTAAAGCTAAATCAAAGACATTTGAAGAATTATATAATAAATTAGGAACCTGAGAGGGGGAAAATGATATATTTAAACTTGCTAAATTAAGAGAGAGGAAAAGTAGAAATCTAAATCATGTTCGTTACATTAAAAGTGAAGATCAAAGAGTTTTATCTAAAGATCTTAAGATTAAAAAGAGATGGCGTAGTTATTTTCAGAAATTATTTAATGAAGATTGCGTCAATGATTTATCTTTAGAAGGTGCCAAAAAGTCAACAAAATTTGATAAACATCATATGTATTAAGATGTCAAAAGTGGAGGATGCTTTAAGAGAAATGAAAATTGGTAAGGTCTTTAGGCCAGATGACATACCTATTAAAGTATGGAAAGACCTAGGAGACATGGGTATTAAGTGGCTAACTAAACTTTTCAATAAAATGTTGAAGGAACAGATAAAGTCAAAAGACTGGAGAATAAGTGTTATAGTTCCTTTCTATAAAAACAAAGAAGATATTCAAGGCTGCAATAATTATCGTGAAATGAAGTTTATGAGTTATATTATGAAACTTTGGGAAAGAGTAATCGAAGAACGGCTTCGATGTGTGACTATTGTATCAGATAATCAGTTTGGTTTTGTGCCGAATAGATCTACTACAGAAGTCATTTTCTTGTTACGATAGTTAATGAAGAAATATAAAGAGATGAGGAAATATTTACATATGATTTTTCTTAATTTGGAGAAGGCATATGACCGAGTAACGAGAGAGCTGATTTGGTGGATATTAAGAAAGAAAAGAGTCTCTCAAGGATATGTTGATTTGGTTCAGAATATGTACGAAAGTGCTATTACTAGTGTGAGAACTATTACTAGAGAGACTTGTGAACTTCTGGTTACTATAAGTTTGCATCAAGGTTCTGCACTAAATCCGTACCTCTTTGCCTTGGTTATGGATGAAGTAACAAAACAATTGCATGATAATATCCCTTGGTGCATGCTATTTGCAGATGATATTATCTTAATTAATGAGAGTACTGATGGTTTAAATCCTAAGTTAAAACGTTGGAGACATGTCTTAGAGTCTAAAGGTTTTCAAATTAGTAGGAGTAAGTCAAAATTTATGTACTGCAATTTTAATAATGAGAGAGTGACATCGGAAGACGTGGTTCTAATTTATGGACAAAATATTCTTAAGAGTAGTAGTTTTCGATACTTAGGGTCTATCATACAAGAGAATTGGGAGGTTTATGATGATGTTGCACACAAGATTAAGGCATGTTGGTTAAAATAGAGAAGTGCATCAGGAGTCCTCTGTGATCGTCATATACCTGTGAAACTTAAAGGGAGTTTTATAGAACGACTGTGAGACTCGCTTTGTTATATGGTACTGAGTATTGGACAGTAAGAAAGGAACACATTTACAAAATGTATGTAACAGAGATGAGGATGTTGAGATGAATGTGTGGTAAAATTAAAAAATATAAGATTAGGAATGAGTGCATCTGTAAAGACTTGGGTGTAGCTCCAATTGATGGTAAAATGAGAGAAAATAGAGTTAGGTGGTTTGAACATATGACTAAATCTTAGTGGATATTAGTAAAAGAGCTCGGGAAAGGCTTAAAATGAGATGGTGCAATGTTATTAGGAGGGACATTGACTTCTTGGGTTTAAATATGAATATAGCACTTGTAAAAATCTTTGGCGGAACAAGATTCATGTAGCTGACCCCAAATAATGAGATAAGGCTCTGATGATGATGATGATGAAGATGATGGGCTCCGCTCACCTTCCACCCCACAATAAGGGGGGCACTGCCCTTCCCCAGCCCGACCTGACCATGCAAGTCGATATGCAATGTAAAGTCGGTCAGTAGAACAAGCTCCACACTTTTTTTAATGTGGGTGGTATCACAATTACATTAAGTTTAAAAGTATAGTCAGTGTGTTCCCAAAAGACCCCTATATAAAAAACTCCACACCAAGGCAGTGCATTCCCCACCAGGGTTGGCAGTATCGGCCGAAACCGATACGTTTCGGCCGAAACGTATCAGTTTCGGCCGGTACCAATCCGAAACCGGACCAAAACACTGTAGCAGGTCCGAAACTATTAAAAAATACTTTTTTAATGGTTTCGGATGAAACTATTAAGTGTTTCGACCGAAACTGACCTGTTTCGGTCCGAAACCGGACGGTTTCGGCCGAAACCAGACAGGTTCATTGTTTTTTTAATTTTTAAAATGGCTTCAACCGGTTTCGTTCGAAACCGATACCGAAACCGGTACGTATCGATTTCGGAACTGGCCGAAACCGGTACGTATCGATTTCGGAACCGGCCGAAACCGGTACCGAAACCGATACTGCCTTCCTTGTTCCCCACTAGGCCCCTAAGAAAAGGAAAAGTAAGTTGTTGTGTGGCTCCAGTTTACATAAATGTTCTATTCATTCCCTCACTCGGTCACAAATAAAAGATACAAGTCTATCCTCAATTCTTGCTTCACTTTTAAAAATCATGTTACTCCTTTCTCCCCATAGAGCCCACAGTGTGGCATGAAGAATAAGCCATCAAACCCACCTATCTCTCTTAAGAGCCCACTCCTTGTGCAAGTTGTTAAGCAGTTGTTGCACATTCTCATGGGAACCAATGGGGCAGTGGATCCTTCTGCCGATCTTAGTCCATACCTCCCTTGGAAATGAATAGGCTCCACACACTACTTCAACAATTAGCAAATGTGTATTTGATGTGAATTTGATAGGTTATTAATTTATTTCTCACATATGAATAAATGAATTTACTAATCTTATTAATTTTATATGTGTTGTTGACATATTTAATGTTATACTCATATATCTGATTTATTTAATGTATTTTTAAAAAAATTGTCACCTCAAATGCCTAGGCTATCACCTTGCGTTTGAGGCCAAGGCGAACCCTTGATTGCCTCGGACGACTATCGCCTCTAACTACATAGGGATTACCATATTGTATTAAAGGTTCACATACATTTAACAATCAACCGTTCAAGAGATAAGAGTTTCCACTCTATTCATCAATGGCTTAACCTAATGATCAGGTGAGGTGATGCAGGAAAAAACACATTTTAACCAACGAAATTGGAGAGAAACACAGTTCCATGTACTTCCAACTCGTGTACATCATATTTCGGTGATCTTTGTATTTCAGCCACATAATCAAAAGTCAGAGTGAAGCTGGAAATGGTTAACAAAAATAGAAAGCAGAGGGCTTTCCAGGTATACATGAGAGAAGAGAACGATGTAGCAGATGACGAGTCAATATTAGTCGTTCCTGTGGTAATCTAATCAAATACGTGTAAAACGCAAGATCCTGAAATATCAGAATTCATGGCATATGAATCACAAGACCAAATCGCACGTCTATTTAAATCAGAAACACAGGCATGGAAAACCAAAGTCAAGTCAATGGGGGCAAAGTGCTTAAGATAAGGCTACATGTTTAAGAAAATAATATTAGAAAAGGACATAAGCTGAGGGGAAGACAGCTAGTATTCTTGGGATGAGATCTAATACAGTACAGAGTAATTATATGTTTAGTAAGACAGTGGTCGTCGTGAAGCATCATCTGTCCCGAATAGGGGTGAACATTATTCGGGTTCAACCCGTAATTCAAACCGGACTGCTAGATTTAGTCCAGTTTGGTTCGGATTGAAATTTTAAAATTACAGTTCAGATTAAAATCAAACCATAGTAATAAAAACAGTTTGGTCCGGTTACTATTTTTCGCAAAAAAAAACCGTATAAACCGATTTCAGGGCATTTCTGTCAATTCGGTATAACCTTAAAGACCCCTTGCGGTACCTGTATGCCTCTCAACTCCCGAAGCTTTCGTCAAAATTAAAGAATAAAAAAGCCTCCCATAACCCTAAAGCACAACTCTGCGGATTGCCGGCCTCTAGCTCTCCCCTCTCCTCCTCGTGAGCCGTCGTGCACCTCCACGGATCGCCGGCCCTCTCTGGCTCTCCCTTGTCCCCCTCACCGGTTGCCATCCACCTCCATGGATCACCATCCCTCTATGACTCTACCCTCTCCTCCTCGCTGGCCACCGTCCACCTCCACGGATCCAGGGTTCGACTGATCAGGCGCCCTTCCCTGTTTGAGGGTTCGACTGATCAGATGTGGATGTGAGCGGGTCACCGCCCAATCCAACCTCCAACAGCCTCTCTCTCGCCTCCGCCGACAGGAACGGGATTGCCTCTTTGTCATGCTGCTGCCGGCAACAGTAAGGATTCGCTGTTCACCTCCCAACCCTCCTCCTCCACTTTCGACTTCCAACGACCCAGCCGGCCAGTCCTGTCTCCGTTAGTGGATGTCCCCACTACAAAACTCTTGCATGCACACCTCCAATCTCAAAAATAAAAGATTTTTCTGGAAATTGTGAAACCCTTCTTGCAGGTTTGTGTGGGTTTGCTGCAGCTTGTCAAAGAAAGAACTCCTGCAGAGCTGTTGTTTCATGTAACAAGGCTATATCTTTATGCTTGCAGAATCTTTTCAAATGTAACAAGGTTCCTGTTTATTTTGGCTACTTGAAGAGTTTGAACTATTTTGGAGAATTATGGTTCATACCAAACCAAACCGGATTAATTTGGTTTGGTTTAGTTTCAAAGTAATTCGGTTTGGTTTGATTTAGTTAGGGTTGAACCCTCGGTACGGTTTGATTTGGTTTGAGAAAAATCATTGTTGCACTCGAATTTGTTCTCGAAATATTTCGAGAATTTTATTATGTCACCATCGACAGAAATACGGCGTAGCGTCAACACCATCGAATCGCGGAGTACCTCCGTGATTTAGGGTCCATCGGCCCGACTATACAACCTCGATGGCATCGCAGCAATGAAGATTAGGAGGAAAAACATGCGTACGAACCCGTCAGAATAGCCGAGCAAGTGTATCACACGGCACAGACGGACGCAAGGATCCTTCCCCACGCGGCGACGCGTATCCAAATAAATAAACAAGACGGTCCTCTGCTCCCGCACAAGTCTCCACCGATGGACGCCTGCCAGGCGGCAAGGAACGGGTCTCCACAGGCTATAAACGCTTCCCCACGGCTTCTACTCGACCCAGGTTGACAGAAAGAAGGCAAAACGGCGCCGAGAGGAGTCAAAAGGAGGATACCGGGGTCAAATGACCCCTCTTGAAGCGCGAGGAGGAGAGGGGGGACCGACCCCACCCCGCTGGACCCCAGCGGGGTCGCGGAGCCCCTCCCGGGGTCGCGCGACCCCGCTGGACCCCAGCGGGGTCGCGCGACCCCTCCGGGGTCCTCGTGCAGTCACCCCCCCCCCCCTCCGGTGTTCTATTTTTTTCAAAAAAAAAAGAAGAAAGAAGAGAGAAAAAAAAAGGAGGGAAAGGGGTTAAAAATATTTTTTGCCACCCCACCTTGACAGAAAAAAAGATTTTTGCACCCCACCCTGTCAGAACCGGGGCGATTTTCCTCATTTGACTCCTCTGGTAGCCAGAGGGGTCATTTGACCCCGAAAATGAGGGAGAGGGGTCAAAAAGGCTTTTTGCCACCCCACTTTGACAGAAATAGGGGTTTTTACACCCCACCCTGACAGAATTGAAGGATTTCTCCACGGTTTTGTCAACATGGGCCCTCCCGCCTTCTATAAATAGACCCCCAAGGGTCCAAGTGGAGACATCTACAACCTAAGAAGACATACGAAGTCACCAAACATCCGGAAGAGTTTGTTTTGTTTGTCTTGGCCTGTGAGGGGTAAGTCCCCGGATCTTGTATTTATGCCCCTACGGGATATTTTTGTAATTACGCCCCTCAGTGGGCCATGTTTGTAATTATGTCCCTCAGCGGGCCATGTTTTGTAAGTCTCTACGTCTCGGGACGACTAAGTTATGTGGTTCTGTCCCTACAATGATGGAATTACAAAAATGTCCTCCTCAGGACCGTAAGAGACAAAAGTCCTGTAATTTGCAGTTCTACCCTACAATCTTTTGTAATTGGGACTACGTCCCTACCTCCCGCGTTAGTGCGGATCTTTGTACAGTCGACAACTCGCCAACAACCCTTGTACCCATTTGGGCCATAGATGCAATCTATGACTTCATATGTCTTCTTTATGCATTGACTGGGGAAAATTACAAGAAAACCCCCGACTTGTCAAAATTGCATATATACCCCTCCTTCGACCAAATTGACATTGTGTCTTCTACGAAGCCTCTTGTCATTCCTTTGGTCCGGAAACGTTGTCAGCGCAGTCCGACACTCAGATGCCACCCCAAACCTAGGTCTATGTAGGGCATGATAAAATTACCAAAATACCCATGTGACCTAGAAATGGCCTAGCAGCCCCTAAAATCCTCCAGAAAGAGCCTCAGCGCCTTGGGGAGTCAGGAACCCGATCCTACTTCCATTTCAGCCCAGAAATTTCAGAAATACCCTTGGCCCGAAAAAATTACCAATATATCCCTGGGTTGGTAAAATTACCAAAATACCCCCGGGGGTCCAAAAAACCTTCCTCTACTTCAAAAATGCCTATGGCTTTTGCATCTTTGCATTCATACTCCTAAATTGTAGGGTTTTGCCTCAACACGAGGGGCCTCAGTTGAAACCCTAACTCAATTGTTTCTATTGGTCGGTGGTGAGTGAGTGGACATTGTGAGCCCTCCAAGAGAGTTTGCCCTCAACATCAGAACCCCAATTGAAGACTTTTGGGGATTTCTTTGACAGCTAAACAAAGGTGTTCGGACATTAGGCCGATGTAAATCAACACTGACTACGGTCAGTGGGGAAAGGTCTAGCACTCGAACCCAAATCGTCTGATACGATGCGCACCCACGGAATAACCCTCTACTCAGATAAGGGGGGATGTTTCTTTTCAAAAAGAACAAATCTATATTTTATCTACAATAAAAAGATTAGATTTTTCCGTGTCTCACAGACTGGCACGCCCAGTGGGACCTTTCCCGCCTTTCTTCTTTCTGTCAGAGTCAGTCCCCAAAAACCTTCTTCAAGGTTCTGATTGCCCCTCTTCCTCTTACAGGACGGGAAGAGGAGGGCACATCTCTCTGGTCATTTGAGAGTTCTTCGTGCATCTGCACGCCACTCCTTTCGTGCTACGCACCACCACCACCGACAAGCATCAGCAGCGATGGCCGCCGTCACTTACGGCCCCGAAATCATCACCAACCACGCCAGGTTAGGATACCTAGCGACCCCACTCATCTTCGAAGACATTCCCGCCAGTCGTCGGCTCGCCCTTCTTCTTGGGCGTGGTGGTGCCCGTGGTTGGGGCCAGCTCAGCCACGCTTGCAGCAACAACCACTGAGGGTGTCAGGCCCTCAGCTTCAACAATTGGTCGAGTTCGCTCGGCCAACAAGCCAACTATCGGGGGCGTCACGCCCTTGACCTCAGCAACTGGCCGGGTTCTCCCGGTTAGGAAAGCAACCGTTGGGGGTGTCAGGCCTTCTACTGCAGCAGCCGGCCGGGTTCACTCGGTCAACTTTTCAACTATTAAGGGTGTCAAGCCCTTCATCCCTACAATCAGTCGAGCTTCCTCGACTGCCATGTCAATGGCCGAAGGTGTTAGGCCTTTTGCCCTAGCTATTGGCCGAGTTTTCTCGGTCAATCAAGTCACCGCTGGCGTCGCCCCTGCTCAACGGGGGCAGCGCCGTCGCCGTAACGGCAACAGATCTACTGTGGCCACCCTCAGAGGTACTGCCCCTGCTCAACGGGGGCAGTGTCGTCGCCACAACAACAGCGCGCCTACGGCAGACGTCACCAAGGCTGCTCCTGCTCACTGGGGGCAACGCCATAACCGCAAAGGCGTAAAGCCTACAGCGGTTGCATCTCGCTCCGGCAAGACTGTCCTCGTCGGAGATTTTCGCATTCGGCTCGATGGGGGCGGGCCGATCCTGCCTAGGGACCTACAAATCCCAACTGTCTCTACCTCCAATCGCTTCGAGCTCCTTCGGCAAGTCCGGGAGGACGGAGCGAAAATGAAGAAGCCCGTCGTATCGGCGGCAACTCAGGGTCCCCTGCAGCGACCCAAGCCTCGAGCTCCCCGGTTCAACACAGGGGGCAACCCAATGGAGGAGCACCACCTTCAATTGAAGAAAATTTGGGCCACCAAGAAGGAGGCCCGAACTATAAGGCGCGCGAGGGCGGAAGAGTCCTTCCGCACGTCGGATTTGCAACATATGCGGAGTCCGATAAGCACCGAGGCTTCGGTCTCTCCAAAGTCCACAAATCAGCCCCTACGAGGGCAAAAGCGTCGAGGAGCCGGCAAGAAGGTGCGACCGACCTCCCCGTGGGACAGTTCCACGCATACGAAGGAGGATCGGTCCCCTCAAGCTTCCACATCCCGAGTTTCTGTCTTTGACAGACTCGGGAGGCCGCCCAAGCCGGATCGACAACCATCCAGAAAGAAGCGGGTGGTTCAGGTGACCAATGACACTGTTAAAATGTTCACATGTTATGCCACTTCCGGCGACAAACAGCCCGAGGACACCTTGGGAGAGCTTAACCAACCTCTCCAATATTTGAGGAGGTCAAGCCCGGTCTCCCGGATTCTGGCGCAGATGAAACAGATGCCTGCTACTGGGACACCTCAGCCCGAGACGGCGCAGCAAGAAGAGCGCCCAGGGGACGTCCACAGCATTGACGGGGATAGCCACCCCCGGCACGAGGAAGATTTGGGGGAAGAGACACACACTCCCGCGTTGGAAGAACTTTGACGCGAGAACCAGGAGCTCAAGAACCTCTTACAAGCGCTATTGCGTGAAAGAGAGGTTCCTACCCCACCTCAGGCGGCACCCACTGGGGTGGAACACCAGCCTTCCCCCATTCCAGTCGCGGCCAATGCATCCGTCACTGCGGCAAAATTGCCATTGGCAGTCGACCTTGAAGTTCCGCAGCATGAAGTCAATGCGCGGTCATCTGCTACTCCTGCTGCAGAGAGCCTCATGGCGCAGAAGCAGATGATCGAGCGCATTGTGGAGGCGAAGTTTGCTCAACATGGGGAGGGGGTGGCAACCGTTGATTTGTACAGCGTGCCATATCCCCTCCATCATCAGTTCAAAAAGCTTCCCCCAAATTGCCCGAAGGCCCCGAAACTTCAAAAGTTCAACGGGTAGTGCTCCCCATATGAATACCTGGCCTATTACATGACGGCCATGGGAGAATTGGCGCTGGAAGAGGCATATTTGCTGCGGTACTTTGCCACGTCATTGACGGGCACCGCCTTCCAGTGGTACTCCAAACTTAAGCCCAATTCTGTAGCTGATTGGGCTGATATGCAGAAGAAGTTTGTCGACCGTTTCCAGATGGTCGAACGCAAAATCTCCCTGGCGGAGCTCTGTGCCCTTTGGCAGAAGAAGGGTGAGACCGCACTGGACTTCATCAAGCGATGGAGGGACGTCAGCATGCGCTGCGATAACCCTCCGACGCCTGAAGACGCAATCACCATCTGCCGCAGGGGTCTCTCGACAGAAGTCAGTGAAAAGCTTCTGGGCTCAAACATCAGGAGCTTCGACCAACTGAATACGGTGGTGGCGGAGATCGAGATGTTCTTTGCTGATCATCCGACGCAAGCCTCTGCAAAAGGCAAGTCCTCCAAAGACCGTCTGGCTAGCGGCAAGGAGGTGAATGTTGTCGACTTCTCCCCGACGAATGGAGATAAAGGGGAAGCAAAGTCCAAAGGCAAGGGCAAAAAGCCTGATGACAAGGCGAGCGCGTCTCTCTTAGCATAGCGCATGAAGATGCCTTATTCCTTCAAGAAAGAGCACACTAAAATGCTCTTTGATCTATGCATGAAGGAGAAGCTCATTACCCTGCCGAATCTGCAGAAGCCCTCAGAGGTGGACAAAACAGAGGACCCTACTTATTGTGTGTATCACCGCAGGTTGGGTAACACCGTCGGGGACTGCTATGTCTTCAAGAACATAGCGGAAGAGCTCATTCAAAAAGGCTTGGTAAATATGCTGGGCCATGCAGTCAACCCACCCCAGTCTCATGCCTGGAGCCAATCGAACAGGTCGGCTAATGTGGTCCATATGGTGGCAATGGCTTCGAGCTCCAACGCCTCCGAGGCTGGGCCCTCTAATCAACAGCCTAATGGCGGCCCTAGAGCCGCTCATCCTTCACTCCCAGAATGTCTAGCACTGCGGAGGACTATTCGGAAAATCCGAGGAGAAATCCAACAGTTGCAACTGGAACAGAGGCGTCTGCTGCAGTTCTTGGAGAGCATTGATCAGCAGTTGTCCACCTTCCCCTTTGGCCCGTTCGCCAAGGGGTTAGCTCCAGCCCACATACGGGAGGCAGGTGTATCACCTATCGGCCGGACTCCGCTCAGGGGCTGAAGAATCCTCAGATTCATCTGAAGACGAGGAGGACTCATCGGAAGGCGAGGAGACTCCACTTCAAGTTGAGCTGCCAGAAAAGTCATACTCCTTCCCTTGGGAGAGGACTCCGAACATCTTCTTCTCATGCCAGCGGGCGGGATTGATCAGCCCGTCACCCATGGAGCAGGCACCAGGTGCTGCTTTTCATCAGGGCTATTGCCTGTATCATGAAGTTGTTGGCCACATCATCCACAACTGTGAGCCGTTCAAGGACCTCGCCGAAGACTTAATCAGGCAAGGGAGGGTCAATATGGGCGAATTCTTGGTCAATCCACCACAGCCGTATGTACGGGAGAGTCTTCACTTCTCCGTCAATGTTATACATGCTGCAGCAGCTTCCTAGCTCCCCGAGCCGCAGGAGGAGGGAGTCAGTTCCCAGGGGGTCAGTTCCCAGCCACCTAAATCCACACTGTGGTACCCAGGGTGGCGACCCTCTCATCAGTGTTCTTTCCCCAAGGAGGACACTGAGAAAATCTTTGACAAGCTCCTGGAAGATGGTCGGGTGCTGACACATGATCCGCCGTCTTACTACAATAAGACGGCCAAGAGCCACCCTCACTATTGCAAATATCATGCCAGGGTGTCTCACCCGACCCGGGAATGCCCAGAAGTCCAAGATTACATTGAAGTCCTCATCCAAAGAGGGGAGATCGATGCGCAGGGGAACTCTATGACGAGGCGACGTCTTAAAGAGGCCGCTAAGAGGATTCTCCAGCAAGTCCAACAGGAGCATGCCAAGTTGCGTGGGATCAAGCCCACCTCTCAACAAGTCTGACCGGACAAGTCTACGGGCAGTGGTAATCCGCAGCCAAACCCCAAAGGCAAGGCTAGGTGCGAGGTGCCTAAGGCCCGGAGCCCAAAAAGCCAAGCCAAGGGGGAAGGTTCCAAACCTCTGCCCAAGCCGGGTCAACCCGGCATCGTCATAAGGGGAAACCCTCCGCCAGACAATAAAGGCAAGGCCAAGGTGAGGGAGCCTCAGACCAAAGCTCCTGCCAAAGCTCCTGTCGAGCCAATAAGGTCATCAATTGAAGAAAGACCTAAACAGCTCGAACAAGCAAAGCCGCCAGTCAAAGCAAAATCGGTGGAGTTGCAACGCCCCCAAGGGCCCCATTGTGGATTGGCAGAGTTCCAGGAGTTGCCTCCTGAAATAATTGCTCAGTCAATCAATGCCACCTTCCAGGTGCAACCGGAAGAGGCCAACTGGACTAAGGTCACTTCCAAAAAGAGCCGTGGCACTAAGGCTCCTAAGAAGCCGGCTCGGAGCAAAAAGCAAAATTCTGGGGGCAAACAGGTCCCACCTCCAAAGCAAACTCCTCTCTCTTCTCAAGAGGCGGCACGCCAAAAGAAGCAAGAGAAGAATCGCAGGAAGAATTTGAAAATGAGGCTGAAAAAGTAAGCTGAGCAAGCAGCAGCTATGCAAGCTCCTAAGGAGCCAACTCCTCTGCAAAGACTACAAAAGCTCATAGATGAGCTGGAGGAGTACACTCCCCCACATCCCACCAGGGTTATCACTTTAGACAAATACATTCCCTGGGACAAGTTTGGGCGTAAAGCCCGACTTCTGCAATGGCTCCGGGAAATGGCTCACCGTCTTGGAGAAGGAGAAGACTTCCCAATCCCGGAAGAGCTCTCCTTATTCTATAAAGATGAGGAGCTCACTGCCGAGATGCTCGAAGAAATGCTGCAAGAGCTCTCCTACAACATGGTGGCGATTCCGCCTCCCGACAACATTAACTCTCCTGCGACTGATAGCACTGGAGGCAAGGCTCCTATGGCAACATATCAGCGTCACTCGGCAAGAAATAGCCGAGGTCGTGGCCGAGGACGAGGATGAGAACGTGGACGTGAAGGTCCCCTGACTCTCGACCGGGTCATAATATTCAGAGGGGACAAGCCGGGTCCTGTCCCAGAAACCCAAGTTCGGGAAATCCCTTTTATTCTCAACCCCTCAGAGGGTTCAAGCCCCATCTCAGCGGCTAAACCGGGTGGCGTCCCTTTTATAATCGCCTCTTCCGATGAAGAAGAGGAGTCAGCCAAGTCGCCAGTGTGCGAGGAGGCGTCGGAGCAGGCTGGCCCCTCCAATAGGGTCGAGCCCACGAGCCCACAAGCCCAGCAGGTCCTTCTAATGAAGACCAGCATGATGAGCCTCTGCCACCTCCGGAGCCGTGGCTCCATGAAAATTGGGTCGTTCCTTCAACTTTGCACCAGTGCATTAAATATGCCAAAGGAGGGGAGCAACATACGGTCTTTGCAGATCAGGCCCCGTTCCACCCCAATGAGTGCCATTTGGCCGATGCTTCCCTATATTTTGGGAAGCCCACTCTGACGATCCCCGAGCCTTTAAAAGACAAAGGGAAACAGAAAGTAGACCATGCAGTCGAGGAAGGGCAGTTGTTCATTGTCAACCAAGACATGGTAAAGCTGCACAGGCTAAGCCTCCAGATCGCCTCCAAGCCGACTCAACCGGAGAGGCGGAGTGTTGACTTTGAAGCCAACCTTATTAGTCAAGTCATTGACCGAAGCATCTCCTTACCGCCGAAGTGCCTCCAGCTCTCGTCCCAACGGGAAGAGTATGAAGTGGAGCAGCTGAAGACCTTCACAGTCTCCTATCAGCGGAAAAGAAGGAGTAATAAGGGCAAAAAAGGGACAAGCCAATTATCTTTTATAAAGGTGACCTAGTCCCACCGTGCCCTCCTGAAGATGATTTCGACTGGGATACTCCCGCCGATGTGGCGCCAGAGCCAGTCTAGGAGATGGACGATATGCCCAAATACATCAAGGAAATGTGTAAAAAACAGCACATCCCACAAGCTCAGGACCCCGCACGAGCGGCCTATTTCCATCAACTGTGGAACCCTCCGCAGGTTCGTGGACAACCTCCCTTATCTCGCAAAGACACGCGGGGACTCGGCTATGACCAAGAGAGGGACTTCGAGGTCTGTTATGCAGTCAATGCCATAGGACTGCTACCTCCTCATCACGGGCAAGCTGAAGTTGAGCCCAAAATTGATGACTTTGTAAGGGAGTCCGGTGAGATGTCAATGACACCATCACTTTCTTCGGGAGTCGACAGCGATCACCCCTCAGAGGGAGGAGCAGCCCAGTCTGCCAACCATCAACAAGATGAAGCAAGTCCTTCGATTTCAAGCCACGAGCAAGAGTGCTCTGAAGAATTTGAGGTCTACGAGGCAAATACTGATGACGAGGGAGACTTCGTCGACCTCCAACCAGCTCCACCGGAGCTTGAAGCAACTGTGGACGAGTTGATCGAGATCAATCTCGGAAGCAACAATGACCATCGTCCCACCTTTATAAGTGCTCTCCTCAGCGAGAAAGAAAGGCAGTCGTATCGACAGCTCTTAGAAGAGTTCAGGGATTGTTTCGCCTGGCCTTATAAAGAAATGCCCGGGTTCGATCCTTCTGTGGCTGTACACGAGCTGACAATACTTTCAACAGTCAAGCCAGTCAAGCAAGCTCAAAGACGTATGCGCCACGAGCTGGAGCTGAAGGTCAACGCTGAGGTTGACAAGATGCTCGACGTGGACTTCATAGAGCCTTGCAT
Source organism: Amorphophallus konjac (assembly GCA_022559845.1). NCBI lineage: Eukaryota > Viridiplantae > Streptophyta > Magnoliopsida > Alismatales > Araceae > Amorphophallus > Amorphophallus konjac. The sequence goes on along the minus strand of CM040123.1, from coordinate 77,998,559 downwards.
GTACCATGTCTGGCTCGCCAATATAGTCCCTGTCAAGAAAAAGAACGGCCAAGTCCGAGTCTGCATCGACTTCAGGGATTTGAACAAAGCATGCCCAAAGGATGACTTCCCCGTCCCAATTACTGAGACAATGGTTGATATGGCCACCGGTCACGAAGCCTTGTCCTTCATGGATGGGTCGTCGGGCTACAATTAAATCCGCATGGCCGTCAAAGATAAAGACCATACGGCATTCCGATCTCCTAAGGGGATCTTCAATTATAAAAGGATGCTGTTTGACCTCAAGAATGCCGGTGCAACCTATCAAGAGGCAATGACCAAGATCTTCGACGAGATGCTACATGACCTCGTCGAATGCTACGTCGATGATTTGGTCGTCAAGACAAAAAGGCGGGAAGATCACTTGACGGACTTGCGTCGAGTCTTCGAAAGGCTCTGGCAGTATCAGCTCAAGATGAACCCAATGAAATGTGCCTTCGGCATCTCCAGCGGCAAGTTCCTCGGCTTCATCGTCAGGTATCGAGGCATAGAAATCGATCCTGACAAAATCAAGGCCATAAGGGGACTGCCTCCGCCCAAGAACTTGACAGAGCTCATATCTCTTCAAGGAAGACTCGCCTATATTAGGCGATTCATTTCTAATCTTTTTGGAAGATGCATGCCTTTAGGCAAACTAATGAAGAAAGGAGTACCCTTTATATGGGACGAAGACTGTCAGAAGACCTTCGAGCAAATTAAGTAGTACCTCCTGACTCCTCCAGTCTTAGGGGCACCCGTCAGAGGGAAGCCCCTCATCCTCTACATTGCTGCCATGGACGCCTCTTTGGGGGCGCTTCTAGCCCAAATCAATAAAGAGGGCAAGGAGCAGCCGCTGTACTACCTCAGCCGGAAGCTGATCGGGCCTGAGCACCGGTATGCTCCCATGGAGAAGGTGTGCCTAGCCTTAGTATTTACTGTAAAGAAGCTAAGGCACTACCTACTAACTCACACAGTGGACCTCATCTCAAAATGTGATCCACTCAAATTTCTGCTCAGTCAACCCATCCTCTCTGGTAGGCTCGGCAAGTGGGCCCTTATCCTCATGGAGTTTGATATCACCTTCGCCCCACGCAAGGCGATCAAGGGACAAGGAATGGAGGAGTTCTTAACAGCGCACCCTATGCCAGAAGATTCGCCACTCAACTTCGAGCTGCCCGATGAAGAGGTGCTGGTACCTTCTCCAGAAACTGGGGAGTATTCTGAAAAAGTCCCACAACAGATGGAGCCGGGTGTTCTCACCCTTGACCTCCCGCACTGGGAGTTGTGTTTTGATGGTGCCTCCCGGACAATCAAAAGAGTCGGCGGCCTCACGGACTACGTCTCGGGCGCGGGGATAGTCTTTGTATCTCCGCAAGGCGGCATTCTCCACAACTCTTGCGCTCTCATGAAGTCATTGACTAATAATGAGGCAGAGTATGAAGCATTAATTATTGGGCTTCAACTGGCACTGGAGATGGACATCAAGTGCATCAAAGTGTACGGGGATTCTCAGCTCGTCATCCGACAAGTATTGGGCGCCTATGACGTCCGGAAGAAGGAGCTCGTTCCCTACCATGTAGCCGTCATGAGGCTCAAGGAAAAATTCTACCTATTCGAAATAGGCCATGTCCCCAGAGGTAGCAACTCCCAGACTGACGCTTTGGCAAAGTTGGCAGCAGCCTTAAAACTCCAGCCTGAGGGAGAATTAAACATTACAGTCAGACACCGAAGGCTCATGCCAAGTGTGCTCGACGAAGAATCTGGCCTCACTGTTTACGAGGTCGACAACATTCAAGAGGAGAATGCTCCCGAAGAAGAAGATTGGCGTGAGCCGATCATAAAGATAAAGAATGGCTAGCTTCCCCCAGATTGGGCCCAGAGGGTGCAACTGCTACGCAGGGCGACATCCTACCAGCCAATTGACGGTCTGCTCTTCAGGCTCGTCCATGAAAAGGATCGATCGACTCTCCTACGGTGCCTTTCATCTAAGGAGGCCAAGACTATCATGCACGAGATCCACTCCGGACTGTGTGGAGCACATCAAGCAGGAGCTAAGATGAAGAACAGCATCAAGCTAAAGGGGTTTTATTGGCCCACCATGTACGAAGACTGCAATCGATACGCTCGTACATGCCATCAATGCCAAGCATTTGGGCCAGTCCCTCGGGGACCGCCCAATCCGCTCCATCCAACAGCACCTACTTGGCCATTCGCGGAGTGGGGCATGGACATTGTGGGACCATTCCCGCCATCATCTCAAGGCCATAAGTTCATACTGGCCGCCACAGATTACTTCTCTCGATGGGCAGAAGTCGTTCCGTTGCGGGAAGTCACAGGAGAGATAGTTGCCCGCTTTGTGAGGCACTACATATATAGATTCGGCACCCCCAGCCAGATTATATCCGATAATGGGACGTCATTCAAGAACAAAATTGTTTATGCTTTGGCGGCCAAATTCCATATTGATTGGAGGACGTCATCAGTCTACAATCCCCAAGCCAACGGGTTGGACCCTTTGCAAGCTACTGTCCAAGATAATAGGTGGCCGCAAACGGGATTGGGGCAAGAAGGTCCATGAAGCCCTATGGGCCTATCGGACTATTTACAAAACCCCCACGGGTTGCTCCCCATTCTCTTTGGTCTACGGAGCCGAGGCAGTGGTCCCTGTGGAGATCGAATTGGCATCCTATCGCGTTGCTGTGCACGCTGGATTGCCAGGCCAAGACCAATCTGAAATTGAAAGAAGGCTCGAGGAACTGTCCAACCTTGAAGGTCAAAGACTCAAAGCCTACAAGCACTTACAAGTGTATCAAGCCCACATGACACGTGCCTATGATAAGCTGATCAAGCAAAGGGCATTCAAGAAAGGCGACCTCGTCATGATTAAAGAAAAGGAGGTCCTCGCGGGAAGATCCAGCGGCAAGCTCCAACCCAATTGGCGGGGGCCTTATGTCATTCAGAAGGTCTATGAAGGAGGGGCCTATACGGTCCTTGACCACAAGGGAGATAATCATTTCCCTCCTCTCAACGGCAAGCATATGAAGCTCTATCATGCGCCACCGCAGGAGTTTCTACAGCAGTCCTCACAGGACATTACCTCTCCCCAGTGAAGGTTCAAGCTCAAAAAAAAAAATGGGGTTAAAAATATTGATACACCGGCGGACTTAGTCACCCTTCCACGGTTGGCTAAGGGCAAAAAGGCCATAGACCCGGTCGAAGTGAAAACCCGAAAGGGCGCCTCGGGCAAAAATGGGCAACCCCTCGATGTGAAAACCCGCAAGGGCGCACTGGAAAAAGCTAAAGGGGGCCAGCCTCGGCGAAAACCCGAAAGGGCGGTGAGGTTGGTAATGTGAAAAAAAAACAATCCCCTTTCAACATGCTTTATGGGTGGTTCTAAGTCAGCAACTCCACCCTTTAATGGCGGAGGCATTATACTGATGCTTTGGCCGTATCTCCTATATCGTCCTGCGACACCTAGTCTCGCCAGGGCGTTTCGACGTTGTTATACTCTGTCCCATCGGGATTACCCATGTCTTGGACTTCCTGGGTTCGGATCCCGTGTCTCTCTGGGCTATCCAATCTGTCCTTCATATGTCCCATCGGGCTCAGCCTGTGCATGTCCCTTTCGGGCTGCCGACCCATTTTGCCTATCGGCTTCCGAGTTTAACTCATGTGTCTCTTTCGAGTAGTTAAACTCACTTACCCTTTTTGTCCCACTAGGTCTGGCCTCTGCATGCCCTCTGGGGCTGCCAACCCATCATGCCTTTCGGCTCATTTTATCTCACTAGGTCTGGCCTCTGCATGCCCTCTCGGGCTGCCAACCCACCCTGCCTTTCGGCTCATTTTACCTTCTTGGGTTTGGCCTCAGTACGCCCTCTCGGGCTGCCAACCTACCTTACCTTCCGGCTCATTTTACCTTCATGGGTTTGGCCTCAGTACGCCCTCTCGGGCTGCCAACCTATCTCGCCTTTCGGCTCACTTTACCTTCGAGGGATTGGCCTCTGTATGCCCTCTCAGTCTGTCAACCTACCTCGCCTTTCGGCTCATTTTACCTTCTAGGGTTTGGCCTCAGCATACCCTCTTGGGCTGCCAACCCATCTTGCTTATCAGCTTTTGGGTTTGACTCTCACGTCCCACCAGGGCTGTCAAACCTATCTTTGTCCCATCGGGATTGGCCTCGGTATGACCTCTCGGGCTGCCAACCCATCTTGCCTATCGGCTTTCGGATTTGATTTATACGTCCCACTAGGGCTGTCAAATCCCTCATTTCCTTCTTCTGGGTCTGGCCCGTGTATGCCCCTTTCGGGCTGCCAATCCATCTCGCCTCTTCGCTTTCAGACTTGACTCATCTATCCCACCGGGATTGTCAAGTTCATTCTTTTGTCTCCACGGGCTTGGCCTCTGCATGCCCTTGTCGGGCTGCCAACCCTATTTGCCTATCGGCTCACGGATTTGATTCATATGTCCCACCTGGACTGTCAAATCCATCCCTTCATCCTTTCGGGTCTGACCTATGCATGCCCCTTTCGGGGTGCCAACCCATCCCGCCTATCGGCCTCCAGGTTTAACCTGCATGTCCCTTTCGACTGTTAAACCTACTCCTTTGCTGTCCCAACCGGGTTTGGCACATCCACACCCTTTTCGGGTTGCCAACTCGTTCAACCTTCGGCTTTTGGATTTGGCTAATTACGTCCCACTAGGGTAGTCAAATCCACCCACTTGTCCCACCTATGCGGCACATACGTCTTTATGGGAGTGCCACTTTCTCCTTGCCTTCTGGCATTATAGGTTAAAAAAAAAAGAAAAAAATGGGGTTAAAAATATTGATGCCCCAGCGGACTTGGTTGTTTCTGTTAGAAGAGCAATCAATGGCAAAAAGGCTTTAACCCGACTAAGGTGGAAACCCGAAAGGGCGGCTTAGGCAAAAATAGGTACCCCTCAGTATGAAAACCCGTAAGGGCGCACTGGAAAAAGCTAAAGGGGGCCAGTCCTGACGAAAACCAGAAAGGGAGGTAGGGCTGGTAAAGTGATCAAAAAAAATAACAAAAAAAAGGACGCATGCATGTAAAAGGATGGAATCAAAAGCAACTGAATTCTGTCCTTTATTCAACAATGTCATTAATGGAGCCCGAGACAAGCCCTCGGGGGTAACTCAAACAAAAATGTAGCACGAAGGCCCTATGTATAGGAAGGTGCTGAAGCTCGTCAAGCATCGGACTCGTCCCCCCCGCAACTCTGCAAGACGAGTCTCGCTCTGGAAAGCCTCCTCCTGGAGCTCCTCAAGCCTACGGCGGAAGGTCGCCAGCTCGACCTGTGTACTACGACACTCCACCTCAGCCTCCTGAAGCTCTCTCTGAAGCTCCTCTACCCGAAGGGAAGCCCTCTGGTTGCGCTTTTCAGCGCCCTCGATCTGGAGGCCAACCTCCACCTGGGCTGCCCGGAGTCCGCTGAGCCGCTCCTCCTCTTGCTGAACCATCAGCTGGGCCATCCGCTTCTGCTCCTGCGCGGCATGAAGGCGGGTGAACTCGCCCCATAAAGCCGTCAGCCTCGCCGTCCATGTATCTCCGGGGAGACCTAACATGTGGTAACCCCGGGTAAAAGTCTGCAGGCTGATCCTCAAAGCCTCCACAGTTGGTAAAGGGTCGACTCTGATCAGCTGCTCAAGACCCTGGAAAAGCCGTCCAGCCGTATCGACATCGGCTAGCACCACCTCGAGCTGAGGGGTGTCAGGCCACTCAATCCCAATGGCAGGAAAGTCTGGGAGCATCGCTGGAGCCTCTCTCAGTGGAGCTGCAATCAAAGAAAAGCGGAATAAGTGTTTGTTCACAAATGGAAGGACGTGCACAAATAGCCATGAAAGGCACAACATCGTGGTATACCTAAGGCTGCCGCGGAAACATGCCCCTCAATAGCCGGGAAGGAACCACTAATAGAAGCTGATGTTGGTTCACTAAGCAGGACATTTGTGGCCCGGTCCTCTGTAGATCAAGTAACAACATGTAAGTGCCTATCTATGAAATGGCACACAGACAATGTCAAACTTCAGAGAGCAACTATATACCTGTCTCAACAGCATCCCCTTCTCTAGCTACGCTAGGAAGGACAGACTCTGTATCAGGGGTCTTTTAGGAGCAAGATTGCTCACACATAGAGACTGGCCTTGCCTCCTAAAGCTCCTCTCACATGGAGGCCCCGGCTGTCGGCTCCGCAGAAGGAGAAGCTGCATGGCAGATATAAGAGAAGGGTCAGGGCCATAAACAAAATACAGACACCACTTGGGTTATTCATTGGCAGATGCAAGGAATACCTATAGGCTGGGTGTCCGCTGGCGGGGTATTCTGCCTTGAACTGCGCAGGCCTTCTGGCGCGCCCTGGGAAACTCCCCCTATCGGGGCTGCCCCACCAGGGCGGGATGTATCATCCTCAACAGCCTGGCATGTTACTATTCACATAACAAACGCATTAGTCAGCTTGGCAAGGACAGTTGCAAAGTAATAAAGAGGTCTATTATTAACCTGCAAGATCCTTTACCTGAGGGATCAACCGCACTATCCTCAACAATGTCAACATCAGAGGAGGTCCCTGGTGGAGGATCTTTCGGCGCCGCAATATCAATGCCCGTCGCCCCCATGGCCTTTGTGCCCGTTATGGCATCCCCATTAGTCTGAAGATCCATGAATGAGCCAGCCTCCATAAGCCGCGAGAACTCCTCCATGGATCCAGCCAAGTCCACTCCTGCTCGACAAAGAACTATGTGAGCCGAGCAAATCTTTATAAGAAAGAGTCGACTGAGGAAGGCAAAATGCTGTTACACTCACCACCAGCGCCCTCTAGCTCTCCCTCTTCCAGAGAGTCACTCTCGCCTGGAGAAGAACTCGAGGTCCTGGCACTCAAGATAGAGCTCCCTTTAGAAGGAGGGTCTGAGGCCGTAGAACTCCCACTCCCAGAAGTGGACCCACTCCCAGAAGCAGATCCGGCCCCGGAAGAAGAGCCGACATCGCCTCCCGTTGTCAGTCCAGGAGGAATAACATTAAGAGCTCCTACTTAGCCAAGAAAAACACTAAAGAGTTAATGATGCTCAATTCTTCGTGTATCAATGAAGAGACAAGGCTGAGTATGTTACCTGGAGCCTGATCACCTATGATCCCTGCTGCAAGAGGCGAGGGAGAATTAGCCGTCACCGGCGTGTAATTGTCTGTGCGAGAGATCAGTTCTTCGAAGCTGAAAGTAACATTCGGCGCAGACTCATCCAGTGGCATGTCATCTCCCGCCGGAGGAGGAGAAAAGCTCGCATCGGCCCTAGCTTCCGGAGGAGCTGCATTTAACAGAACAAAAAATGTGTTCGTAACACTGCATATATGCTCAAAAAACCGCAGGTATCTGGATGTATTACTTACTGGATACAGCCTCAATCGCGGGGGATTCTTCCTCAAATCGGGGACGGGACGATGACCTCACGTCTCCCTCCCCAGGACCCTCAGTGCGGGGCCTCTTTGAGGCAGTAGTATCTCTCCCAGTCACAGCATCGGGAGGACCGTCTAATGGCCCAGCGCCACTTACCCTAGCGGCCCCACCTGCAGTTGTCAAAGGAATATGTAAGGATGCATATTCAAAATATGAAGACACATATGCACATCAAAGCTAGCGAAGAAAATGATTACCTGTAGCCTCTATCGGTCTTACGGGTTTCAATATTATCTGCTCCGGTTTTACTCGGAGGACATGTGCAGCTACCTTCACAATGTCAAATATGGCAAGAGGAGTCGTCGCCAGCTCAAGGCCAGAAAGGTACTCCAGCGGACCGGCACAGCCCACGGCATTGATCACATGGGCCCTCCACTCGCCAAAGGTGCTGTCTCCGAGCGCTCCATCAGGTATCGGCTGGGACAACTGGGACTTCCTCCTCACCCCACAAGATACCTACAAGTCCTCCCACCAAGAATAGGCCTTTGAGGGGCCTGGGACTACGCCTGAGGTGGAGGAAGAAGAAACTCTAGAAGCTACTACTGGCTTGCCTTTCAAGGGCTTCAGCGCCCCATTATATTGGCTCCTGTCGACCGGGACCGCCCAACCTTTCTCTCGCCATTGTTCCTCAATGTCACTCACAACCCGAACGGCTCCTGAAAAATGGGACCTGATGAAGGCTGGGTCCACAAGTAAAGGAGGCAGATCCTCCCTCCTCAAACGCTGCTCCTCAGCTGCTTGGATGGCGTCGCGATGCTCTCGAAAGACATTGCTGGCTTTGAAACACCAGCGGATGTAATGGATATCAAAATAGACCTTGCGCTCCTGCTCTGGGACGGGGTACCCCTGTCCCACCTCGCGACAGAGAAAGTCCTGCCAGGATGCTGCCACCAAATGCACGTCCCTGTGCCTGTATAGCCGAAGGGCCAAAGAAAACTCTGCACCTGAAGGGATGCCCTGATCATATCCGAAGTTCCAGGCGAACCGGTGCGGGTAATAGGGCTCAAGTATCGCCGTGCTGGAGCGGCGGTACACAAGAACACTGGGACGGATGCTGACAACCCACTCCGCCAGTCCCTGAGGGGAGAGTAAAGCATGGATAGAAACCCTGCTAACGACAGCATCTCCCTCCTGACTCGCATACGGGCGGTGAAGGTAGGAGAAGTAGTCAAGGGCTATGCCCTCTCCTCTCCTCTCTTCACCGGAACAAAAGACAAGGCCCGCCGAGCCCCCACAAGCTGAGCCACTGAGTCCTGTGATGGCTGCCCTATGAACCAGAAAATCAACGACGCCGCCGGATTTTCAACTGGAGCCCTCCGGGACAACTCTGGAAATAATAACCCTGCCCAGGCACTCAAATAATGAGTGGGCAGCAGAATGCTCTTCTCCCGCGGTGACGAGTGGGAAGACAGAGCCCCGAGCGAATGGAAAATATTCGCCAAGGCTGCTGGTGCGATGGCGAGTCTGTCCACAAGCAAGCAAACAGGCCGGGTATATCACCTCCGGTCTCAAAACCCCCTCCTCCCCATGGGGGATCACAAAACTGGCCAACCAGTAGGCCAAATAAGCTGCCAGATATGTGATGGGATGTAGCTTCCGAGAATTCCATCCCTGTGTCGATGCAGGCAAGTGGCGAGGATGAAGGGGAACGTCTACTCTGACTTCCCTGCACTCCTCCCAGGTGGTACCGGACTGTGCGAACTCCTCGTAGAAGCAGAAAGGGCCGCTGTAGAAGTGGCTCACCCACGCATTCAAAGTCACCCGTGGCGTGCGAGGAGTCCGGTCTGTCCCAACTCGGGATAAATCCCTCCAAGTCTTCATCAAAAATCTGAAACAGCATGGCAGGGTGTATCGTCCCGCACCGTCAGTGGAGCTAAGGTGTAGATCGTCTAGTGACAGCTCCTCGTATGGCCTCCCGCAGATCGGAAGACCATAAATCCTCTGGAAAATCCAAAGGTCCAGAGAGGTCTCTCCTCCAGCCATGACAAAAGTGTTCCACCGGCGGTTGAACCTCTCTACTAAAGCCTGCAGCAGGCCTATGTGACAGGGGTAGGAATACAAGACGACCGTCACTGTATGACGAATCCCTACCCTGTCCAATACCGACCGGTAGACAGTCAGAACGTCCCATAGCCACTCTGTCGCGCCCCGGTGATAACTGTGAGACGGAACAACAGACCACTTCCCGTACCAGCTGGGCGTCTTTAATGACAAAATCCTCTCAACCATGCAGTCATGGACATACTCCTCATGAGCGAAGCTCGCCCCGGCCGGTGTCAAGAAAAGGCCATCCACGACCTGATCCATGGTCTTGTGCTGCCCATGCATGTGCCAAGCTGCTGGAGATAGTGGTGTAGTCCGAACAGTAAAACTCTCGTGCCGCTGGAAGGATCCCTGACTCTGCTGGTCCGGATACTATCTCTGCCGAGTGAAACCCTCTGGGTAACTCGGATAAGTCAAAGAACACAGCCCCTGCATGCTGTCTCTCCCTGCCAGTATCGCCCTCTCAAGGCGACGTCTCTCCTCAGGAAGTGAAGGATCATCGGCCTCCATGCCGATCGGTGCGAAACTCTGGAGAAAACGGTAGAGGTGACGATCCAAGGGATAGTGGCGTGGATAGCCCCCCGAGCGGTCATACGTGTAAAGGCCGCCCTGTCTCGTGATCCGGGACACGTCTACAAGGCCCTCCGTCTCCCCAGCACTCTCAGTCGGGCCCTCAACGACCCATAAATAACCAAAATCAAGATGACTAAAATCGCCATCTTCAATGATGCGAGGAAGGAAAGGCGACATCCGCCGGTCCGTGCGCTCAACACGACATTCATCGGCACCCCTGACTCTCGACCTCCTCGACCGGCTCCCATCTCCACTGTTACGAGCCATGCCTGAAAGCACAGAGGAGAAGAAAAAGAGAGGAGTGTCAGATCAAAATATTACAGGGCAGTTATATAAATATTGAATGCAGTCCTACAAAGCCCAAAGTCTATGCACAGGGCACATAACTACAATTCCCTTCAAAGGGCACAGGCCGTCCGCCCCTGCCTCCGGCCGTGACGGACATCCCGTGGGGGGCATTTGTTGCACCCGAATTTGTTCTCGAAATGTTTCGAGAATTTTATTATGTCACCATCGACGGAAATACGGCGTAGCGTCAACACCGTCGAATCGCGGAGTGCCTCCGTGATTTAGGGTCCATCGGCCCGACTATACAACCTCGGATGGCATAGCAGCAATGAAGATTAGAAGGAAAAACATGCGTACGAACCCGTCAGAATAGCCGAGCAAGTGTATCACACGGCACAGACGGACGCAAGGATCCTTCCCCACGCGGCGACGCGTATCCAAATAAATAAACAAGACGGTCCTCTGCTCCCGCACAAGTCTCCACCGATGAACGCCTGCCACGCGGCAAGGAACGGGCCTCCACAGGCTATAAATGCTTCCCCACGGCTTCTACTCGACCCAGGTTGACAGAAAGAAGGCAAAACGGTGCCGAGAGGAGTCAAAAGGATGATACCGGGGTCAAATGACCCCTCTTGAAGCGCGAGGAGGAGAGGGGGGACCGACCCCACCCCGCGGGGCCAGCCGGCGGGGCCAGTTGACCCCGCTGCACCCCAGCGAGGTCGCGAGCCCCGCGGGGTAGCGCGACCCCGCTGGCCCAGCGGGGCCAGCCGAGCCAGCTGGCAGGGCCAATTGACCCCGCTGGACCCCAGCGGGGTCGCGCGTGCGGTCAGCCCCCCCCCCCCCTCCGGCATTCTGTTTTTTTCAAAAAAAAAGAAGAAAGAAGAGAGAAAAAAAGGGAGGGAAAGGGGTCAAAAATATTTTTTGCCACCCACCTAGACAGAAAAAGGGTTTTTGCACCCCACCCTGTCAGAACCGAGGCGATTTTCCTCATTTGACTCCTCTGGTAGCCAGAGGGGTCATTTGACCCCGAAAATGAGAGAGAGGGGTCAAAAAGGCTTTTTGTCACCCAACCTTGACAGAAATAGGGATTTTTGCACTCCACCCTGACAGAATTGAAGAATTTCTCCACGGTTTTGTCAACCTGAGTCTTCCCGCCTTCTATAAATAGACCCTCAAGGGTCCAAGTGGAGACATCTACAACCTACGAAGACATACGAAGCCACCAAACATCCGGAGGAGTTTGTTTTGTTTGTCTTGGCCTGTGAGGGGTAAGTCCCCGGGTCTTGTATTTATGCCCTACGGGATATTTTTGTAATTACGCCCCTCAGTGGGCCATGTTTATAATTATGCCCCTCAGCGGGCCATGTTTTGTAAGTCTCTACGTCTCGAGACGACTAAGTTATGTGGTTCTGTCCCTACAATGACGGAATTACAAAAATGTCCTCCCCAGGACCGTAAGAGACAAAAGTCTTGTAATTTACAGTTCTACCCTGCAATCTTTTGTAATTGGGACTACGTCCCTACCTCCAGCGTTAGTGCGGATCTTTGTACAGTCGACAACTCGCAGACAACCCTTTTATCCATTTGGGCCATAGATGCAATCTATGACTTCCTATGTCTTCTTTATGTATTGACTGGGGAAAATTACAAAAAAAACCCCGACTTGTCAAAATTGCATATATACCCCTCCTTTGACCAAATTGACCTTTTGTGTCTTCTACGAAGCCCCTTGTCATTCCTTTGGTCCGGAAACGTTGTCACCGCAGTCCGACACTCAGATGCCACCCCAAACCTAGGTCTATGTAGGGCATGGTAAAATTACCAAAATACCCATGTGACCTAAAAATGGTCTAGCAGCCCCTAAAATCCTCCAGAAAGAGCCTCAGCACCTTGGAGAGTCAGGAACCCGATCCTACTTCCATTTCAGCTCAGAAATTTCAGAAATACCCTTGACCCGGAAATATTACCAAAATACTCCTGGGTTGGTAAAATTACCAATATACCCCCGGGGTCCAAAAAACCTTCCTCTACTTCAAAAATGCCTATGACTTTTGCATCTTTGCATTCATACTCCTAAATTGTAGAGTTTTGCCTCAATACGAGGGGCCTCAGTTGAAACCCTAACTCAATTGTTTCTGTTGGTCGGTGGTGAGTGAGTGGACATTGTGAGCCCTCCAAGAGAGTTTGCCCTCAACATCAGAACCCCCATTGAAGACTTTTGGGGATTTCTTTGATAGCTAAACAAAAGTGTTCGGACGTTAGGCCGATGTAAATCAACACTGACTACGGTCGGTGAGGAAAGGTCTAGCACTCGAACCCAAATCGTCTGATACGATGCGCACCCACGGAATAACCCTCTACTCAAATAAGGGGGGATGTTTCTTTTCAAAAAGAACAAATCTATATTTTATCTACGATAAAAAGATTAGATTTTTCCGTCTCTCACAATCATCTTCAAACTGAACCAAACAGAACTGTGCTCACCCTAGTCCTGAATTTTTGTTGATTGATAATTCATTGCAGCGTGCATAAGGAAGAAATGATAGGCAACGAGAGGAATCATCAAACACCACCGCTGACCAACACGTGTTATATAAATATGAACTCGCGCCTACACGCGCTCATTTCTTAAAATGAGCTTCTTTCCCAAAGTGATTGAAGCTAATTTGTTGGCATCAAACCAGATCCCACAAAAAACGAATCCTACAGGAAAAAAGGAGATGGGAAAAAAAGGAGAAAAAGCAAAAATGAGACAAAAACGCATCCGGCTTCTACACAAAACCATTAGCAACTGGATCAACTACGATGCCATTGATAGAAGTGTAGGCACACCACACGCCAAAAAAAAAAATTCTGGATCCGTAAAAGCGAAATCCGAGATCAATCTAACATGAGCAAGAACGTTAGCAACAGAAACCGCGCTCGCAGGAGTGAGGAAGTGATAAACGGACATTTCGGCAGCAGTGCACCATCGCCACGACAACGAAGATAGAAAATTAAATGACATCCAATCCCAGGCATGTGAATTCGGCTCCAAAATAACTAAAAAAAAAAACTAGTTGCCATTTTCCAATCCACAAATGCCAACTAGAATGCTTCCGGGAAGTTCCCGGGGAAGACGGGAGGTACGAGTTGAGGAAAACAACGCACGAGGAGCACCTGAATTCCGAATTGCGGCCGGCAGCGTCTCGCGGAAGACCCGGATCCGCTGCTTTGTCGAGGACGTGGACACCTCGTCCGCAGCGGTCCTCAGCAATTCCATGGGCTCTTGCTCCATTGATCGGTCGGGGGGGGGGGGTGAACTCCAGATGAAGGAAATGAGATCAGTGCTTGAGAGCGCTGCGACGCTAGGGTTTTCGCCGGAATTGTTCTCCGGATGGTTCCGCTTGCTCGTCCCAGCGTTTTCTCCCCAATCGCCACCCCCGCCGGTGGCGAGTGAGGCTAGGGTTTTAGAGAATTAGCTGTACCAAAATATCAGATAACCCCTTGCCCAACGGATAAATTCCGACAATGTCCCAATGTTTCCTTATACGGCCACGTTTTCTGGCGAGGTGTGTGGGATGTCAAAAATATCCGTAAATTCGATTATCCGTATCATCCGACCCGTGATGAGTGGGATAATATCTAAATAACGGATATAGATTCATATTCAGATACATTTAATATACTCATTTCATATTCATATAGGGTATAGATTTAGCGCATATGAATCCATACCTGATCTGAACCGTTCTCAATAACTCATTGTGCATGTTAGGCCTATGATTTTGACATAAACTCAACCCATTATCCTCTTTGTTGGATTTGTGAGTTTGACCTTCTTGTTAAAATTGTAATGATATTTTTATAAAATATAAAAATTAATTTGGTAAGAAAATTATTGATTATATTTCTCTTTTTCCACTTCTCAAAAAAACCACGTTCCTTTGAATGTGGACTTTGACTCATGATTTATAGACGGATACGGATATCCGCGAATATATTCATACCCGTGACGGATATACATGTATCCATACCCGCAAAAATAATAGGGTACTATCCGGATATGATATTTATAAAATTTTCATGAATAGAGTATGGTATTGGTCTAACCGAGTTGAACCCGATCCATTTACGTCCCTAGACGTGTCGGAGTAATGGATCATTTCTATAAAAAAATTAACAGATATTATTTTACTAATAAATTGCTCTCGAACCAAATTTATTGGTGATTTTAAATAAGAGTAAAGTTTTGTATGACTAACTATTACATATACAACATTCTTTATTTAAAAATTAATAAGTGACTCTTAGATTACAGATGACGAGACGTGAGAGTCGCGTAAAAAAATTATCCTATATGAATAATAAAAATAAGTTGTTTTCATTATAAATAAAGATATTTTTTATTTTCACGTCACATCATCTAATGATGTAACGAACACATAAATCTAACGTGACGTGAAGATTATTAAAAAATAAAAACAAAGAATGTTAGACGTGTAACGTCGTGATATAATTATATGAGGTGTTACATAATTAAAAAAATTATAACAAAAAATTATAAAAATAGTATGAAGATTTGAATTCAACCTAATGCCGTGAAGATTTGTTTGAGGTTATATTGTGAAGTTCATGTTCGCAATGTTTTTTTTTCCTTAGAGTGTAAAACCAAAATCTGCGATATAGATGAAGGGTTGATGAGACATGTTTCATGGGAACCGATCATTACTTGATGTTGGTCCAGATTTAAGTTTCTAGTTTTTGACTCGCTGTCATTCTTTAGTTGAAAATTCTGATAAAAAGATGACATTCTAGTAAAGGTTGATCGGTTATATGATCTTTTATAAACACGTCCATGTAAATTTATTCTTATAAATTTTGTCAGAATGTTATTTTATTAAAGTGTTGTTATTACATGATTTCCTCTCTCTTTTTTAGAAAAATACCAATTAGTTTAGATATTTGTGCTTTCTACGTGTCACTCGGTATGCTACTAACTACGAATGATCAATCTCTTAAATGTGATTGTGTCATTTTTTTTTAAACACACTTCTTTTTTCACAACATGTGCATGCAAAAAAAGAGGGACTTGAATATAAGAAAATAAAGTCAAACATAAGATGATATCTTATGCATAATTGGTTGCGTGACAATGGACATTGAAATCCATATGTATTTGTGGAGGTCTTGATTCTGCAGTTTCTTCGGACTCTTAGATGATCAGGAGATTTCGTATGATGAGAACTAGTTTTATCACCCTCTTAGTCAAAAATCATGTCACCATAATGAGCAGATAAGGGGTCCTAAGAGTTTTTTCTCAAGAAAAACTCTCATATGCTTAAGTTAGAGTACGAAGGAAGAAGGATTCTCAATAGTTAAATGGATTAGGTTATGTAAGACTTCTCACCTCCATGATACTATTGTTGTGACCCTCGGTGATTTTGATGATAACAAAGTTTTATTTGTGCATGTATAATTTCTTGAACTGGAATTTCGTGAAAATATGTGCTTCGTCGTTGAATGGATGAGATTTTATTCAAGTGGTCATTCATACGTGTGAATACCTCTAAGTAGTCACATCTCTGCTGAAATCATGGAATAATAATGCTCATATGTTTGTTAGTTATAAAGGTTTTTGTCCTCGTAAATTAACAGATAAAAAAGGGCCTCTAAGACATCAAGGATTCCGCTAAGGTATGTGGTAAAGTTACTTAAATTGTAGAAGGGCTATTTGCCGTGTTTAAGATGGGTTTGCATTGGGCTAGGCACAAAGGGGTTGACACCCTGATTTCAAGGGGTAGACACTTGTGCATTGTTATTTTGCCAACAGAACTTCAAATGCAAAGAGGTCGACACCTATGCACTAGAGTCTGTCGACAGAACCTCTAGTACAAAGGGGTCGACACCCTCATCCCAAGGGGTCGACACCGGAGCACTAGGTTTTTTGCAAATAGAACCTCTAGTACAAAGGGGTCGACACCCTCATCCCACGGGGTCGACACCTCACCCTCATCCCAAGGGGTCGACACCTGAGCACTAGGTTTTCTGCAAATATAACCCCTAGTACAAAGGGGTCGACACCCTCATCCCAAGGGGTTGACACCCGAGCACGAGGCTTTCTGCAAACAGAACTCGAATTGCAAAGGGGTCGACACCTGTTCATATCAGGTTCTGCCTCTACAATCGCTGGAGTAAAAGAGACGTCCCCCCTTGAAACAAGGGGTTGACACCCCTATCCCGTTCGTCCCTCACGTGTCGATCCGTATCTTCCTTCTTAATTTTTGGGCTCTTGGATATTGATTAAGTTACAATGCCATTCTAATTACCTATTCCCACATGCTTAAGGACATAACCATGTAGACACGCTATTTTCGCATTTTTCACGGGTAAATCTTATATTACACCGTGATGCCCCAAAGTGGCCTGCGCATTTGATTCATGTGGTTGATTAGTCATTTTTCAGGATTTTATATGAAAATACAAAAAGGGTTAGGAAAAGACCAAAAAAAAGAAAGATTATAAATAAAAAAGATAAAAAATGAATGGATGAGAAAAGCTTATAAAAAATAAGAAGAGCTTATAAGAAAATTCAAAAAAAAATAATAAATAATAAATAAAAGTAAAAAATGGGTTATAAGAAAATACAAAAAAAATCAAAAAAAGGTTATTAAAAATTCAAAAAGGTCATATTATAAAAATACAAAAAATGAGAAAAAGCTATAAAAACATATATAAATAAATAATAATAAACATAAAACCCCAAAAATAAACATATATACATAATTGTAATTGTAAATATATATATATATATATATATATATATATGGTAGTTATTACATAAGTTAATCATAGATTAATGTATTAGTTTATGAGCTTGCTTATATTATCCCACCTCCTTAATCTCTCATGATTTTCCTACGTCTCTTTCTTTCTCCCCATATTGCATTATATTCTCCCACCCATGCACCTCTTTCACGTCTTTATCTTTATCCCTCTCCTCACACCCTTCTTATTCACTAAACACCTACACTCTTAATAATTCTCTCTCACATCCCTCTCCTTCCGACACCTCTCTTTTTCTTACTTTCCCCATTTTGTTTCCTTCCCCCACAACCCAACAACTATCCTCTTGACACTCCACCTAACACCCTCTCCCTTATCTCCTTCAATGATTCTCCTCTCTCATAGCTAACCACGATCACCCTGAGTCTCAACCCAAGCCTCGTCATGCAACCTCCTCCCTCCACTATCTCCAAAAAAAAAAACACAGCCAACCCGCTCCACCTCTCTCCATTCCTCCCTAACATAACACATACGAACACACATTGCCCTCTCCGATCTCCTCCTGATCATCCTTCTCACTCAACACCCACCTCCTCTCCGGCATCCTTTTTCACCATCTCCACACTCTCCTCCACCTCCATACACCCTCCATCTTGCCGCGACCTTCTCTCCCTCTTTAACTCTCCACTGTGAAGCCTCCCCGGGTCGCCAACCGCCTGCACCCTGCCGTGGCCGTTGTCCTCCTCACTACCATCGCACCACCCCGGCCATCGTCATCCTCATCTCCACCTCCGGCTAGCCGACGTCATCCACCGTACGCCCCCGCATCGGACGCCACCACTGCCACTCCCGACGCCGTCCACCAGCTCGTCCATCCGCAGTCGCCGCGTCGACCGC
The DNA here is from genome assembly GCA_022559845.1 of Amorphophallus konjac. NCBI lineage: Eukaryota > Viridiplantae > Streptophyta > Magnoliopsida > Alismatales > Araceae > Amorphophallus > Amorphophallus konjac. The sequence goes on along the minus strand of CM040123.1, from coordinate 77,980,511 downwards.
CGCTCTCCCACCACGTCCACGAGCTCCCCTTGCATGCGTCGCCGCAAGCCACTCCACGTCGCCCACGTCGTCGGTCCGGCTGCACCTCCGACCACCTTGGACGCTCCACCGTGAAGCCAACCTCACCGTCGTCGCACCCGCACCGGCGTCCACCTCGCCGCCGTCTTCCTCCGCCGCGAGTGCCGTTCCACCTCTCTCTCTCTCTCGCCGCGATCCCCCTCTCTTTCTCTCCCCTCATCCCCCCTCTCGCCGCGGCGATCGCCCTCTCTCTCTTTCTCTCTCTTTTCCCCCTCTCGCGGTCTCTTTCTCTCTCCCTGTTTCTCCCTCATCCCGTCTCCCCCTCTCTCCCGCGTTCTCTCTCTCCCCCATCCGTTTCTCTCTCTCTTTCTCCCCCTCTCTCCCACGTTCTCGTTCTCTCTCTCTCTCTCTCTCTCTCTCTCTCTCTCTCTTGTTCTCCCTCTCGTCCCTCTCTCCTCACCCAATCTCTCTTTCTCTTTCTGTTATATTTTTTCTTTTTTTTAATCTTTCTTTCCCTCTCTCTTCCTCTCCTCCTCTCCTTCTCCCACTCTCCCTTTCTCTCTCCTCCTTCCTCTCTCTCCCTGTCTCGCACGCCCCCCCTTCTCTCTCTTTTTTATTTATTTCTCTCTCTTCTGTCTCCCCATCGCCTCCCCCTTCGGTAGATCTCTTGCTCTCTCTCTCCCTCTCACCTTCTCTCTTTTGTATTTTATTTTTTTCCCATCTTCTCTCTTCCTGTCTTCCTGCTATCCTTTCTTCACATCTATTTTCTCTGTCTCTTATATATATATATATACAATATATATATATCTTATATATCTTATATATTTTTTACACATATGTACTGCAGGTATAAAAACTAAAATATAAAAATCTACAAAAAAATAGAGAGGAGAGTTCTCTCTCTCTTTCTCTTTCTCTATTCATCTCTCTATCTTACGTTGTTACTCTCCCCCCTTTCTGTGTTCACGTGACACCCATATGCACCCACATGATCACGTTCATTATGTGTGCTTTATAAGTGCTTAAGATAAACTTGTGCTTTTCATTATGCAGAAGGCTCAAGAGCTCTTTAGAAGCACACTTTCGCATTGCATCCCCAAAAAGGCCCACGTCGGCATCCTGCTACGTTTATCTAACTTTTGTAAATCCATCATGTTGGCATGTGTATATTCATTGCGGAAGGTTGAGACTTCTAACTGAGAGAGGTCCAATAATAAGAGTGGAGTCCATTGTGGTGGAGGGTGATATCATTCATTATCCATAATACCTGCACCTATCTAAATATCTATATGTACATATGTATATATATATACATATATTATATATATGTGTGTGTGTTTATATCTATATAGATGTACTTATATCCGTATAGATATACATATATATATATATATATATATATATATATATATATATATATATATATATTCCATGTGTATTTGTGTATAAACATGTATATATATATATCATATACATATATATGTTTAAATATGTATATTGCTGTGTTCATCTATATTAGTCTTATTTTACCCTTTTGAATGTGCAGGAATAAAAGCGCGGTTTTCAGCCCAACCAGCTCTCCCACGTGTTCCCGTGGAAGCCGTTTCGTCCCACCGTTCGCTCGCCTCGTGCTTGCATTCCCATCGGCGCTTCTTTTCTTGCTTTTATTATTTTATTGTGTTTTTAGTCTGTTATCCATGTTATCAGTGTTTTATTCCATGAATTGTCATCATATCGTATTATCTGTTCTGACTTAATTTTATTTTGTGTTTGTTCTTTTTGCAGGGTAACCACTCGAGCCCTCTTCTTCGGCCAGTCGAACGAAGAGGAAGAAGGAACCCACGCAATTCCCGCGTCAAAGGCAGAAGCGATCATCCACTTCGGGGCCCTCCGTCCCTGGCGATCACACCACCAAACGCGTGCTTGTAGTAAATTTTACTTTATGTCTATAATACCCGCGGATAGCTAAAACCCGGGTCTGTTTGTACTATAATCGACCGCGGTGAGTCATTTCACCGTGGTCATTTACTTTCGGCATTTTTCTTTCTGCACTTTATTATATTGTTGTTAAAACCCCGCACGGATCAATATCTTGCAGTGGTCTATTTACTGTTTATATTCATGTTATTATTATTATGTGAGGAGTGATATGACGTTCTAAATTCCGAGTCAACGTGTGTCTTTGTGTCCGTCAACTTCTACTACGTAGAGTCCCAGGTTCGCACTCGGTATATACAAAGCTGTCCTCGGAATGGTAGGTCACGCCTACCTGGAAGGGGTTCAGTTTGCGTGAGAGGGCCTTCGGATCCCGTTCTCCGCCCTGTACCGAAGGTCCGATAAGTCTAGGCTCCACGTCCCCGTACAGAGTGACCTTTCAGGTCATACTCTCTACCGTCCTTTCTACATCATCCTTTTTACGCACGCGTTTTCATTTTCATCATTTTTTACTCTTTCACTCAGAGAGGGAGAAATCTCATCTCTCTCTCTCAGTCCACCACGTGACGCGTTCACATCTCTGGCGATCACGGTGGGACCTGCTTTTTACTTTTTTGGTTACCCACAAACTTTCGGCACCCACGTGTGCCCCTCCTTTTGACACCCACGCGTGTCCCTCCTCTCGGCACCCACGTGTGCCCTTCCCTATTGCGCCCACGTGCGCCTACTCCCCTCGTGCACCTCGTGCACTCCCCCCAGTCCTTAGTGGTTACTTGAGAGGTTAGCGTTGTCTCGTGCACTTTGTGCACTCATCCTTCATTTGGCACCCACGTGTGCCCCTCCATTTAGCACCCACGCGTGCTCTCCTCTACTTGGCACCCACGTGTGCCCTCTCCATTTAGCACCCATGTGTGATCTCCTCCATTTGGCACCCATGTGTGCCCCTCCATTTAACACCCACGCGTGCTCTCCTCTACTTGGCACCCACGTGTGCCCTCTTCATTTAGCACTCACGTGTGCTCTCCTCTATTCGGCACCCACGTGTGCCCCTCCATTTAGCACCCACGTGTGCTCTCCTCTACTCGGCACCCGCGTGTGCCCTTCCTTATTACGCCCGCGTGCGCCACGTCATCCCCCTCGTGCACCACGTGCACTCTCATAGTCTTTTTTATTTTTCCAAGTGGTCTACGTGTCTCGGAAAGAAGAACGGTTATATCTTACTCTATCTGTTTACAGTTGTTATATCATTGTTATCTCTGTTATATTTGTGTGCTTATCCCTGTTATATTTATGTGTTACATTTCTTTCATTCAGTATTGCATTTCATGCATCTACGTATCCCTTTATTTTACTTTTTTAAGGATTAACCTTTCTCTGTGAAGGAAGGACTCTCCGTCGGGAATTCCTCTCGACGGACTAGGATCTCCTCCATCGGGACCTCCGTAAGTCCCCGACATAGAAGGATTCCCTCTTCGTTCACTGGGCAGGTTGTACCACTGAAGTACCCCGAAGTTAGTTACCTATTCGTGGTGAGACGAGTGTCCCTAGTTCACACGACGGTAAAACAAGGGTGTAACTAGGATTTTTGTAAATTTTGTGTGAATTTTGATATTTGCTTAAAAAAGGCAAAAAAAAAGAGAGTTAAAACAAACAAAAAAACCAAAAAAAAGCGGCGTAAGATCATCCACTTGTTTGGTAATCTTTGATATTTGTCTGTTGGTGTATGCTTTTACGTTCTGGAAAAATTACAAGAATGGCCCACGATTCTCTTGAAGAAAACCAATCAGGACGTGGTCAGTCAATTGACCCACGTGTCCACGCAATGGACTCAGGCCCTTCTCGTGAGACCTCACAAGATGTTCCCGCTGTTTCACGGGAAGTAGCTCCACCTCAGAACATCTTTTCCCTGTTAGGTGTCCTCGCCAGTACGCAGCTCAGCCCTGAGTAACTTCTAGCCTTTCAGGCTATTTTAAAGGGAAAATCTATTGCTCCCCCTCCTCAGGAGTCAACTCCGGCTCCCACATCCCTCCAACAGCCGCTCCAGGCTACCACTTTTTCGTCATATGTACATGACGTTACTTCTTCCTCATTTCAAGGACAGGCGAGTCAATAGCCTGCCTCTTACCAATTTCTCCCTCCACAATCTCAAGCCCCTGCCATCCTTCATACGGTACCCCAAACGGGTCCGTTCACTAGTGGGCCACCATACCCTTCTGGTTCAGGATTCCCTTCTCAGGCCCTTGGCAGGCCCTCTCAGCCTCAGTGGCAGGCCCAATCTCTACCTGTTGAGGACCTCACTCACTCTCTCCTCAACAAATTTAATGAAATGAACGAGGAGTTCCGAAATTTCAAGAAAGAGGTACATGGGAAGTCAGCCCTTGACATTTCCCTGCCAAATCTTCCCACATTTCATCTCCCTCCCTCCGAAATGCCTACATACCGTAGGTACAACGGCACGGGAAATCCTTCTATTCACATCAAGGATTTCATGTATGAATCATCCTCATGGCAAAACGATCCAAAATCCCTGGCTTACCTTTTTCGAAAATCACTGGATGGTCCCGCCCTAGAATGGTTCTATTCTCTAGAGCCGAGTGAGGCCGAGGATTTTAACATTGTCAAAGTCAAATTCATATATAAGTATCGGGATAGGGTCGGTCCCTCTCTTTCTATCACCGACCTAGTTGCTGAGAAAATGAGGTCAGACGAGGATTTTGTCCAGTATGCCGATAGATGGAGGTCCCTGGTCGATAAAGTAAAGGATACCCTTTCAGAACCCGAGCAAGTCAAAATGATTGTGTCTAATGCAACCCCGCAGTTTAGACACATTTTAGCCATGAATAAGCTTACTACGATAGAGGAACTTTATGAGAGGGCCCGGTATATCCAGACCCAATTAAAAGATTCTCCCATCATGCATATGTTTGAACCCCCAAAGCCTAGGGTGTTTAAGAAAACAGGTACCGGTGTTCAAGGAGGAACAACTGAAGGGGTCGTCATAAATGAGCAAGTGAGTGTGCTTGACAGTCCCAACCAGCCAGCCAATCCCAGGCCTCGTCAAATGTCACGACCACCCTTTTAGCAGGGTCCACCACCCTTTCAGCAGGGTCCACCTCCCTATCGTCCTCCACCTCAGAACAACCCTATGCAAAACAACATGCAACCCTTCCATCTCCAGCAACAACAGCAACAACCACAACCTCAATATCACCAAGTTCCACCTCCACCACAACAACGGATGAGGCCCATTGGACCCAAAAGAGCCCATTATCCACCATTGCCCGAGGCATTGCCAGATATTTTTAATTCCCTCATGGCTGCCAACCTACTTACTTTGCCCAAAGAAAAGTTTGCATGGCCCCAAAATGCTGATACCTCCAGGTACTGTGTCTATCACAGACAGCCGGGTCATACGGTGGAGAATTGTTTCAACTTCAAAGATTACATTTACGACATGAATGATCTCGGTGAAATCGATTGGGATGAAATGAGGCGATGCATCACCACCCTAAAGGCCAGGAGACCTCCACCTAGGCCACAGTTACCACAACAACCACAGCAACAACAACAGCCTCAGCAGGCCCCACAACAGCAGCCTAATATGGGCATCATCTATAACCCGCTTCCGGAGCACCAACAGCCTAACCATCAGGTTAATCCGATTTCCTCCTTTTCGAAAGTTCGATGAGAGCAAACCAATCATTTAGAAAGCACCTCTGTCTTTGCTACCAGCCATACCACCAATCAACCTCCTCGTCTCCTTCGAACATCATCTTCTTACCACTCAACCCCCTCACAACCCCTATTTGGTCCTTCTCCCGTTCCACAGCCATCACACCCTCTTATTCGTAACCCTACCGTCAATTCACCGTTAGTCCATCACCAAAGGCCATCTCCCACTCCTTTTTCACCCCCAAGTCCCCTGATCACTTCTTATTCCTCTAATTTACCATCTACCTCTATCGCACCTTTACCCCCGCCTTCTAACCTTTTTACCGCCCATTACCCGTATGACACACCATCCACCTCTACCCCCATTGAACCTCCTCCTCCACCATCTAAACCTCTTATCATTCACCATTCATCTGAGGTCCCCTTTACTTCCACTATACCCCCTCTACCATATAAACCTCTTATCATCCATCATCCACCCCAAGTCACCTCCGTTTCTAATCTACCTCCACCTTCCAAACCCCTTATCACTCACCGTTCATCCGAGATTTCCTCTACTTCCACTATACCCCCTCCACCATCTAAACCCCTTATCATTCACCATTCACCCGAGATCCCCTCTACTTCTCCTATTCTTTCACATTCTAAGCCCCTTATCATCCACCATTCACCCGAGATTCCCTCTACTTCCCCTATTCTTTCACATTCTAAACCCCTTATCATCCGTGATTCACCCGAGATTCCTTCTACCTCTACTATACCTCCACCAAGCAAACCCCTAATCAAAACCCCTACTGTAAGGCCCGTGCCTTAATGGATCCTTAATGGATTTTGTTCTAGTATTTATTCTGGAATTTCCGGCTATTTTCTTGGGATTTTAGGAATTTTTCTGGTATTTTTTCGGATTTATTTGGAGCTTTGAGGGTTATTAGAGATTAGTAAGATTTTAATATATAAAATAATTATATTATATATATTTTAATTTTAATTTTATTCCTTTTAATCCCTCACCCTCACCCTCTCTCTCTCTCTCTCTCTCCCCGTCGATCTCTTTCACCCTCACTCTCTCTCCTCCGCGATCGCCTCTCCCCCCCTCTCTTGGGTTGTAGGCCAATCGTCGGCGGATTGAAGCGTGGTTGGCGCCGTTGGATTCCTCGCGTCGAGGGGAACGCGTGGGTACCCATCTCGGCGTGGTTCGGTGATCGTGGGAGCGAGGTGGAGCTTGAAGGCCCGGTGAGCCTACCTCCTTGCATGCGGTGTTATCGCCGGTTTCGGCTCGCAAAAGGTAGGGGGATGGAATCCTGATCTCGCTAGGATCATTTCCTATAGCTCGTTCTTTCGATTAGAACCCCGTAGCATGCTTAATGTTCATATTTCATAATTTTGGGGTTTTAGCTTAATTCTCGATTTTCATGCATTGTGGGCTTTGCATGTGTGGTATTTAGCTGTTATTTTGTTGCTTGGGTTGTATGGTTTGACAGGTTACAGGTTTCTACGACGTTACCCGACGATTTTTATCGTCCGGGAGGGCTCCGGTTTTCAAACCGTACCCGCCCGTGTTCCAGGTGGTGTGACGGTCCTGCCAGGAACCGTCACACGCCTGACGGTCCTTAGTGGACGCGTCATTTCCAAACAACGGCCCGATGAGGGTGCGTTACTTGGAGAGTAACGGTGGGATCCCCATCCGTTACTCGTCCGTCGTTTTACGTTGACCAGGTGAGGCGATTAGCCCGACGGCCAGTCGGCCGGCCGTCGCTTCCGTCCGACGCGCCTAGGCGAGCACGTCGCTTCGCCTGCGTCTGATTTCGAACGCTGTACGCTGGTTTTTGGCCTCGGGTGGATGTAACGGCGGTGACCCAACGCGTTACATCGATGTAACGCACAGGGCCCCTACCGTCACATTCCCTTTTAGGCTTTTGAGCTGGAACTCAGGCGGGAGTGACGGACGGGGACAGACGCGTCGTTCTTGGTGTAACGCGCCAGCCTCCGACCGTTACTTTCAAATAGCGCGTGGGCATCTGACCGCCGCTTGCCTGTTGGGTTTAATAAGTTGCCAGCCCATTTGTTATGCGTTCCTTTACATAACTGTGCCATGTTTATGTTGTTTTACTGTTCGATGGCATGTTTCTTATACCAATAGAATAGCTTTTCTTTCCATGCAATGGAGCCATTGTTGCTGCCCTAGGTCCGTTGAGTACCGACCCGCTTGAGGATAGCGGAGGGGTGTTTCCCATACACGGTTTGTAAGCTAGTTCCGTGGGCTCCTAGCCAATGGTAGCGTCCTACCAAGGGAGAAAACTAGCTAGAGCGCCTGGCTCAGGCTAGAGTCAGTGTGTGCACACGTGGTCGGAGACTGTGGACTGACACTGACGGGTGCCACTCCGACTGGTCACTTGGTTTGGTACTGTTTACGCGCTCAACTTGTCGCTTTGTCGACTGCGAGTGCTTGAGACGCAGTGTAAGTCGTCAGTGGACGCATCTGGTTTCTGCTCCAGCGGTTGTCCTTCATTATTGTTTGGATCAGTTAAGGCTTATTCTATTTTGGTGGATTTAGTTTTAGTCGCTTGCATTTATTTAGCTGTGGCATGTGTTAGATGTTCTACTTACTTAGTTAGAGTTTACAGCTTTACTTGAGTAGTTTATTCATGCCATTGCCTGTTATTTTAATTAAATGCATGCTCTAATTGCTTTTATTTATGCATGAATGCTTGTTTAGTGCGAGGTAGGGATCCGCGTGACCCCTACTGAGTCTGGCTGTGACTCACCCTTCTCCTTTCAGGTGAGCCGCGCCCGTCGTCTCCCGGTGCTTTGTGAGCTGTTTCGGAGACCGCGTCTAGCTGCCAGCTTTAGTTGAGCCGCCTTTTTGAGGCTTTTGTGGTACCTTTGCCGGGGTATGCCCCGTGTAGTTGTACTCTTGTGGACTAGTACTTTTGTTTATCTGGACTAGTATATATATATCACTCTGGATTATTTTGAATTGCTTCCACACTTGTGTTAATTTTATTACTTAATTGTAATCTACGCGTTCCAAATTGCAGTTCGTTATACATTCCCTCGACATAACCCTACTAACCCTTCAGGGGCCTCATCAGCCTCTTGGGTGGCTTTCCCAGTTCTTGGTATCGGTGTATCGATGTTATCGGTATATCGGTATCCTGAACTCTGGGTCGTTACAGTTGGTATCAGAGCGATGTTGAGGAACTGTATAAGGAATTGAAATTTGTGTTTGTCCAGAGCTAGTCCCTTGTCGTCTATTGCTGGCTTAGGGTGTTTTCTGCGTGATTGATGGATTTTATTGTTGTTTTATGATTTCGGCAGAGTAATTATGCCGCCTCGTCGAGGAAGACCTCCTCGAGTTCCTCGTGCTCCTCGAGATGCGCCCAGAGAAGATAGTGGTTCTGCACCTCCTCCTGCAGTTCCTGCTATTCCTGTTGCACCAGTTGTTCCTCCTCCAGCGCCGTTTGTTGCTCCTCAGGTTGAAGTGCCTGGCAGTCGAGGCAAGGCTTTGAAAGAATTCCTGATGTTCAATCCGCCTCCTTTCGATGGTCAAGCTGATCCAGAGGTTGCGAGGCAATTGCTGGATGCGATTGAACGTGTTTTTGTTTCGATGGAATGTGCTGAAGATGAGAAAGTTATGCTTGCCGCTTTTCAACTCCAGGGTACGGCCATTACGTGGTGGAAAGCCGAGTGGCAGATTGTTTTTCATTCAAGACCTCTTCGGCAGATCACATGGGCAGAGTTTGTTGCTGCTTTTGAGCGTGCCTACACTCCTGCCTGTTTGCAAATGGCAAAAATGTATCAATTCATGTAGCTGACTCAAGGCAGTATGACTGTGCTTCAGTATCGGAATAAGTTTATGGAATTGGGTCAGTATGCGCCCCATGTGCTGGCTAGTGAAGCTTTGAAGACACAACAATTTTTGCGAGGTTTGAGGCCAGAATTGAAGATGCCCCTCATTGCTAGTCGTGTTGCAGATCTTGATAGTGCGTGCCAGACAGCTGTGGCACTTGAGCTGGAGATGACGAGACCGGGTGGATATCCTCAGGCAGGGTCAGTTCAGCCCGCAGTACAGTCTCAGCAGGTGTACCGACCGCCAGTGCCAGGTGTTCCCTCAGTCCAGTCAGAGGTTAGCAGTGTTTCCTCTCCTTCCAAGACCAAGTTCAAAAGGTTCAAGAAGAAGAAGAAGTTTTTCCAACAGCCGTCCGGTACAGATGTAGTTCAGCAGCCGACAGCACCTTCTACTCAGACTCGTCAAAGTTCAGCTGTCAGTCAGCCATGGACGTGTCGGAGATGCGGTGGTCATCACAAGGGCCAGCCGTGTTCTCTTCCCGTTGTTTGCTTTCGGTGTGACCAGCCAGGTCATGTGGTTCGGGATTGCCCGCTGAGGCCGAAACAATTGCAAGCTCCTCAGTTTCCTCAACCTCAGCAGCCGCAATTCAGACCTCCTCCTGCACCGCAAGCTCAACAGTTCTTTTCTCAAGCGTCGGCGTCTTCTCAGCAATCTTCGGCCAGATCAAAGAAGCAGAAAGGCAAGGTTTCACATATGACTAGAGCTGATGCTGTTGCAGCCCATCTTGTGGAAGGTACGATTATGCTTTATGGTCATTCAGCTCGTGTCTTATTTGATTCTGGTGCTTCTCACTCTTTTATTTCTGAGGATTTCATGGCATGTATTGAGGAACCGACTTCAGAGATAGCATGTGAGATGTATGTTGAGATGCCTTCGGGAGATTTCATGATTAAACCTTTGTGTTTGGAAGAGTCTCCGGTTATGATCGATAATCACCAGTTGCCGGCGAGATTGTATGCATTGCAGCTGGCGGATTATGATGTTATTCTGGGGATGGATTGGTTGGAGCATTATGGAGCTGTGGTTGACTGCAGATCGAAGAAAGTCTATTTTCAGCCACAAGGGAAGTCAGATTTTTATTTCCAAGGTATTCGATCCCGTTCTTCTTGTATGATTATTTCTGCTATTCGAGCCTACAAGTTGCTTAGTGCAGGTTGCCAGGGATTTCTTGCTTCTGTGGTCGTTGTTGAGAAACCACGACAGGAAGTCAGTGATATTCCTGTTGTTTGTGAGTTCCCTGATGTGTTTCCTGACGAGTTGCCAAGCTTGCCCCCAGAGCGAGAAATAGAGATGGTGATTGAACTGATTCCAGGTACAGGCCCGTTAGCGAAGGCACCGTACCGAATGGCTCCAGCTGAATTGAAAGTACTGCGAGCACAACTACTTGAGTTACTGGAAAAGGGTTATATTCGCCCCAGCTTTTCTCCGTGGAGTGCTCCAGTGTTGTTTGTGAAAAAGAAAGATGGAAGCCTGAGACTTTGTATTGATTACATGCAGCTGAATTAGGTGACTATCAAGAATAAATATCCGCTTCCCAGGATTGATGATTTGTTTGACCAGTTACAATCTGCTACTGTCTTTTCACGGATTGATCTCCGATCTGGCTACTTCCAATTGCGAATCCAGGAATCTGATGTGGAGAAGATGGCTTTCAGCACTCGTTATGGTCACTTTGAATTTCTGGTCATGCCGTTTGGTTTGACTAATGCCCCAGCAGCTTTTATGGACCTGATGCAGCGTATCTTTCGTCCATTTCTCGATCAGTTTGTGGTGATCTTTGTTGATGATATTTTGATCTATTCTGCCTCTGATGAAGATCATGTGCAGCATTTGAGGATCGTTCTGCAGACTCTAAGGGATCACGAGCTTTATGCGAAGTTCAGTAAATGTGAATTCTGGCTTCGGGAGATTCATTTTCTTGGTCACGTGATTTCTGGTGACGGAGTGGCAGTAGACCCTGCAAAGATTGATGCCGTGTTGAGCTGGCAGAGGCCTAGAACTGTGACAGAAATATGAAGCTTCCTAGGTTTGGCTGGGTATTACCGCAGATTCATCTAAGATTTTACGAAGATTGCAGCCCCGATGACTAGACTGACTCGTAAAGATGTACCTTTCGTCTGGTCGGATCAGTGTGAGACTAGCTTTGTTGAATTGAAAAGGCTATTGACTTCTTCTCCTGTGTTGACTTTGCCTTCCGACTCGGGTGGTTTTCTGGTTTGTACTGATGCTTCTCGAGTAGGTTTGGGTGCAGTGCTGATGCAACATGGTAAAGTTATCGCATATGCATCTCGGCAATTGAAACGACATGAAGAGAATTATCCCACTCATGATCTGGAGCTAGCTGCAGTTATTTTTGCCTTAAAGATTTGGAGACATTATCTGTATGGTGAGAAATTTCAGATTTTTACTGATCGCCAGAGCTTACAGTATATATTCTCCCAGAAAGATTTGAATCTCAGGCAGCGCCGATGGATGGAATTCATGAAAGATTTTGACTTCACACTCTCCTATTAGCCGGGTAAAATGAATGTAGTGGCTGATGCTCTGAGCAGGAAAGTGCAGGTCAGTCATTTGTTGCTTCATGAATGGAAATTGTGGAAATGGCTTCCGAGCGAGGCATTTAGTGCAGAGTTTCCTGCTGATCCGAAGATGGCGGTTTGTGCTAGTTTGAGTTTGGGTTCAGCTCTCTATCAGCAGATTAAAGAAGCTCAGCAAACGGATTCTGATTTGGCCCATGTTATATCAAGATATGATGTGAAATTTGATGACGAGCTGGTTGTCAATTTCCAGGGCAGATGGTATGTTCCTTCTGATGATGATTTGAGGCATGAGATTCTGAGTGAAGCCCATGGTTCCCGTTTTGCTATTCATCCAGGTGTCACCAAGATGTATCAGAATTTGAAAAAGCAGTTCTGGTGGCCAGGCTTGAAGAAAGACGTGGCTATATTTGTTTCTAAGTGCTTGACTTGTCAGCAGGTTAAGGCCGAACATCAAAAGTCAGGTGGTTTGCTTCAGCCATTAGAGTTTTCGATGTGGAAATGGGACCATGTTACTACATATTTTGTGGTGGGTTTGCCTCGGACTTCTTAAGGTTTTGATGGTATCTGATTGCTTGTCGACATATTGACTAAAATTGCCAGATTGTTGCCGATTAAGATTGCCTGGAATGTGCAGAGGTTGGCAGAGCTGTATGTGCAGAAGATCGTGCCACTGCATGGAGTTCCTGTTTCACTTGTGTCAGGTCGTGACCCACGTTTTACCTCCGGCTTCTGGCGTAGTTTCCAGAAAGCTTTGGGCACTGAGTTAGCTTTCAGTTCAGCGTATCACCCTCAGTCAGATGGACAGTCAGAGAGGACTATTCAGACTTTAGAGGACATGCTGAGATTGTGTTGCCTTGATTGGCAGGGTTCGTGGAGTCAGCATTTGCCACTTGTTGAATTTGCTTATAATAACAGTTTTCACTCCAGTATTGGAATGGCTCCTTATGAAGCACTATACGGTCGTCCTTGTCGTACTCCCTTGAATTGGTTTGATGTTGGGGACAGATTGTTGACCGGACCTGATATGGTGCAGCAGTGTTCTGATGTGGTTCGTCTGATCAGGCAGAGATTGTTGACGGCTCAGAGTCGACAGAAAAGTTATGCAGATCAGCGTAGACGCCCACTACAATTTGAGCCAGGAGATATGGTGTTTGTTAAAATATCTCCGATGAAAGGTGTTTCCAGATTCGGGAAGCGTGGAAAGCTTAGTCCGCGGTATGTTGGCCCTTTTTCGATCATTGAAGCTATTGGTCAGGTGGCTTATCGTCTACAACTACCTGCGGCCATGCAAGCTATTCATGATGTGTTCCACGTATCTCAGTTGAGGAAATATGTGCCCGATGCTTCTCATGTTCTCGATGATTCAGTTTGGCATGAGGTGACTGCTGATTTATTTACGCCAGAGTTTCCTCTCAGAATTGAAGACCGTCGTGAGCAGCGGTTGAGAAATAAGGTTATCCCTCTGGTAAGAGTAGCTTGGCAGCGTCACTCTGGTAATGACTCCACTTGGGAACGCGAGGATGAGATGCGTCAGCTTTTTCCTTTCTTATTCCACTAAGGTATATGTTCCTTTCTCAGTTTCCTCCTTTTCTATTATTGTAAATTTCGTGGGTGAAATTTTTTATTAGGAGGGAGGGACTGTAAGGCCCGTGCCTTAATGGATCCTTAATGGATTTTATTCTAGTATTTATTCTGGAATTTCCTGCTATTTTCCTGGATTTTTAGGAATTTTTCTGGTATTTTTCCAGATTTATTTGGAGCTTTGAGGGTTATTAGAGATTAATAAGATTTTAATATATATAATAATTATAGTATATATATTTTAATTTTAATTTTATTTTTTTTAATCCCTCACCCTCTCTCTCTCTCTCTCTCTCTCCCCGTCGATCTCTTTCACCCTCACTCTCTCTCCTCCGCGATCGCCTCTCCCCCCCTCTCTTGGGTTGTAGGCCAATCGCCGGCGGATTGAAGCGTGGTTGGCGCCGTTGGATTCCTCGCGTCGAGAGGAACGCATGGGTACCCATCTCGGCGTGGTTCGGTGATCGTGGGAGCGAGGTGGAGCTTGAAGGCCCGGTGAGCCTACCTCCTTGCATGCGGTGTTATCGCCGGTTTCGGCTCGCAAAAGGTAGGGGGATGGAATCCTGATCTCGCTAGGATCATTTCCTATAGCTCGTTCTTTCGATTAGAACCCCGTAGCATGCTTAATGTTCATATTTCATAATTTTGGGGTTTTAGCTTAATTCTCGATTTTCATGCATTGTGGGCTTTGCATGTGTGGTATTTAGCTGTTATTTTGTTGCTTGGGTTGTATGGTTTGACAGGTTACATGTTTCTACGACGTTACCCGATGATTTTTATCGTCCGGGAGGGCTCCGATTTTCAAACTGTACCCGCCCGTGTTCCAGGTGGTGTGACGGTCCTACCAGGAACCGTCACACGCCTGACGGTCCTTAGTGGACGCGTCATTTCCAAACAACGGCCCGATGAGGGTGCGTTACTTGGAGAGTAACGGTGGGATCCCCATCCGTTACTCGTCCGTCGTTTTACGTTGACCAGGTGAGGCGGTTAGCCCGACGGCCAGTCGGCCGGCCGTCGCTTCCGTCCGACGCGCCTGGGCGAGCGCGTCGCTTCGCCTGCGTCTGATTTCGAACGCTGTACGCTGGTTTTTGGCCTCGGGTGGATGTAACGGCGGTGACCCAACGCGTTACATCGATGTAACGCACAGGGCCCCTACCGTCACATTCCCTTTTAGGCTTTTGAGCTGGAACTCAGGCGGGAGTGACGGACGGGGACAGACGCGTCGTTCTTGGTGTAACGCGCCAGCCTCCGACCGTTACTTTCAAATAGCGCGTGGGCATCTGACCGTCGCTTGCTTGTTGGGTTTAATAAGTTGCCAGCCCATTTGTTATGTGTTCCTTTACATAACTGTGCCATGTTTATGTTGTTTTACTGTTCGATGGCATGTTTCTTATACCAATAGAATAGCTTTTCTTTCCATGCAATGGAGCCACTGTTGCTGCCCTAGGTCCGTTGAGTACCGACCCGCTTGAGGATAGCGGAGGGGTGTTTCCCATACACGGTTTGTAAGCTAGTTCCGTGGGCTCCTAGCCAATGGTAGCGTCCTACCAAGGGAGAAAACTAGCTAGAGGGCCTGGCTCAGGCTAGAGTCAGTGTGTGCACACGTGGTCGGAGACTGTGGACTGACACCGACGGGTGCCACTCCGACTGGTCACTTGGTTTGGTACTGTTTACGCGCTCAGCTTGTCGCTTTGTCGACTGCGAGTGCTTGAGACGCAGTGTAAGTCGTCAGTGGACGCATCTGGTTTCTGCTCCAGCGGTTGTCCTTCCTTATTGTTTGGATTAGTTAAGGCTTATTCTATTTTGGTGGATTTAGTTTTAGTCGCTTGCATTTATTTAGCTGTGGCATGTGTTAGCTGTTCTACTTACTTAGTTAGAGTTTACAGCTTTACTTGAGTAGTTTATTCATGCCATTGCCTGTTATTTTAATTAAATGCATGCTCTAATTGCTTTTATTTATGCATGAATGCTTGTTTAGTGCGAGGTAGGGATCCGCGTGACCCCTACTGAGTCTGGCTGTGACTCACCCTTCTCCTTTCAGGTGAGCCGCGCCCGTCGTCTCCCTGTGCTTTGTGAGCTGTTTCGGAGACCGCGTCTAGCTGCCAGCTTTAGTTGAGCCGCCTTTTTGAGGCTTTTGTGGTACCTTTGCCGGGGTATGCCCCGTGTAGTTGTACTCTTGTGGACTAGTATTTTTGTTTATCTGGACTAGTATATATATATCACTCTGGATTATTTTGAATTGCTTCCGCACTTGTGTTAATTTTATTACTTAATTGTAATCTACGCGTTCCAAATTACAGTTCGTTATACATTCCCTCGACATAACCCTACTAACCCTTCAGGGGCCTCATCAGCCTCTTGGGTGGCTTTCCCAGTTCTTGGTATCGGTGTATCGATGTTATCGGTATATCGGTATCCTGAACTCTGGGTCATTACACCTACACCCATCATAACCCCTATCCCACCAACTATTCCTCCACTATTACCCTTTAAACCCTTGTTAAAATCCACACCCAATACCATAGAGGTGCAACAAGACCCACAAGCAATGGTGCTCCGGAGTGGAAGGATGTTCCACCGGGTACTTCCCCAGAATAGTCAGGCCCCTGAACAATCTCAGCCCCAGAAAGATAAGGAAGAGCAGTCAGAAGAGTCCACCCCAGGGACCCAGTATGATTTGCTAAAACATCTGGATAAGATGCCTGCCCGTATCTCCATTCTTGAGTTGATCAAAAGATCCACGTCTCATCAAGAAGCTTTGAAAGACTATCTTCAAAAAGTCATGGTGAATGAGGATCTCCCTGTGGAGAAAATCTCGGCAGTCCTAACGCCCACTGATACACAACCGCCCATCATGTTCCACAATCACGAGTTTGCCCCCAAGGAAGCTCGAAAATATGCATTATGCATTGCGGTGAAAATCAATGGTGTGTCGGTGGATTCGTGCTTGGTAGACATGGGCGCGTCTATAAATGTGATTTCTCTGAGTACTCTCCAAGCATGTGGGGTTGATGAAGAACATCTCATGCCCTCCTCAATCACAGTCACGGCCTATGACAACAGTAAAAGGTCGCCAATGGGCATGATTACCCTGAATGTAGAACTTGGCCCTGTATCAGTCTTTACGGAATTTCATATCCTTGATATGGATCCTACTTTCAAGGCTATACTAGGCCGTACCTACATTGAAGCTATGAATGCTGTACCATCCACCAACCATCAGTGTTTGAAGTTTCCATATAAAGGATGGGTTATCAAGGTAATGAGCATGCCTCTTTGTTCTACGGTGGATGCAATCACCACCTCTTTGCCTTCGGTCTGGCCGACTCATCGGCCCATACTATCCTTGTTGGATGTATATGACCCCTGTCGTGCTCCCTTCACACAACAAAAGCCATTCCCTTTGTCAAACTCACATCTTCCCTTCCGCTCCAAAGGATGGGAGATTATGAGAAATATTGGCTACCAAGAGGGTAAAGGCTTAGGGGCACAACTACAAGGAAGGTTGAGACCACTGCAGAAGACAAAGCCAACCTGTAGAGCAGGCTTAGGTTTTAAGGGGCCGTTCGAATCAGACGGGAAACCCCTCACTTGGACTTTGTCCTCACATTTTAAGAAGGGGCACATCGTCCAGATGGGAGATCCTCCATCAGAATCACATGGGGGATTACGGGACGTGTTTTTAGCTGAAGGATGTTCAAAGACCCCTAAAAGAGGAAAGATTGTTCACTTGGATTGTGAATGGTATAAATGGTTCGACATGCCAGATATATCCATTGCACTAGAAAGAATGTTTTCGCCTCCACATCTAGAAGGGCCACCTTTGATCTCCGAAATACCAAGGGATATCACTACTATTGCCAGAACTCTGCAACCTCCTTGTCAAGAGGATGTTGTCATCGACAGATCATCATCCGTCACCAACATTGTCACCGACGGCTCACTAGCCGTCATTTTTTCTACCCATCTATCACAGCCTTTGTTGTTGTCTCCTTCCTGGGCCAGATGGTTGTCTGATGATCTTCCCAGGTCCCCTTCTTTACTTATCTATCTACGTGAGGTTCTCAACTCACGCCAGGTTTTCAATCATGATCTGCTCTACGAGCCACACAACTCTTTAGCTGTAATCCCCTTTTCACCTCCTCCAATTTCTTTTCACTATTTTGTTATCAAAGATGAAAATGAAAAAAAAAAGCCAATTCCCCAACTCCTCAACGACGCATTGTCTTTGAGGAAACCTCTTATATCTCCCACGAGTGTGCCCCGACTCACGGGCCACTTATTCAAGGTCCCCTGAGCGACCTTCTCTACCCCTCGTCTGAGGGGTCCTTCCTGTACATTCTTTACCATCTTCGTCAGTTTCAATTTCTTCTTCTTCTTCTTCTGTAAATAATGTCAGTATAGCTAGTAATAATAAGTCAAGGGTAGTACCTAAAAGGAAATCTAAGAGTAGGCAGATTCCCCGTCGGTTTCTTTTGGATCTAGCCACCAGGTGTCAAGCCCTTCTAGCCATTCCTCAATTGTTAGAAAATCCAATCCAACTGCCAGAAATAGAATGCGAGAATGATTGTATGATTGATGAAGGGTATGGGGTTTATGAAATCACTGATGAGGAGTACCCCATTGAAAACGAGGATGAAGAATATGAGGATGCGGCTGACGCCTATGCTAGTGGAATGAGCAGATTTGACGAGCCATCAGCCGATGTAGAAGAGTCCACCAAAGAGATAAACTTAGGAACTGAGGATGACCCTAGGATTGTCCTCATAAGCGATAATTTACCCTCATCTGACGAAGAGGCATTGATTAAGGTTCTTAAGGAATATAAGGACACGTTCACATGGAGTTACGAGGATATGCCAGGTTTGGATTCTACCTTGGTGGAACATCGTCTCACTTTAAAACCAGGGTCCGTCTCGGTAAAACAACGGTTAAGACGTTTTCGCCCACAAATGGCTTTAAAAATGAAGGAAGAGGTCGATAAGCTCCACAAAGCTAGGTTCATAAGAGTCGTCCTTTATCCTCAGTGGGTGGCAAACATTGTCCCGGTCATGAAGAAAGATGGAAAGGTAAGAATTTGCATTGACTTTCGGGACCTTAACCGCGCGTGTCGGAAGGATGATTTTCCTTTGCCTCATATTGACGTGTTGATTGATAATACGGCAGGATATGAAACCCTTTCATTCATGGATGGATTTTCTGGATACAACCAAGTTCGTCTGGCAGAAGAAGACCAGGAGAAAACTTGATTCACTACTCCCTGGGGAACTTACTGTTATGTGGTCATGCCATTTGGACTGAAGAACGCTGGAGCCACTTACCAAAGGGCTATGATGGCAATATTCCATGATATGATGCATATATATTTGGAGGTCTACGTGGATGACTTGTTGGTAAAATCCAAAACTAGGGCAGAACATCCAGAAGTTCTGGCAAAGGTACTACAAAGATCACGTGAATTCAATTTGAAAATGAATCCAAAAAAGTACGTGTTTGGTGTATCATCGGGCAAGTTACTTGGCTTCATTGTGAGCAAACGGGGTATTGAGATAGATCCCAATAAGGCTAAGGCAATTAGGGATATGCCACCCCCGAAAAATCTGAGAGAAGTTCGAGGATTAATCGGGAGATTGCAGTTTATCCGTAGCTTTGTGTCTCAACACTCGCAAAGGTGTAGACCTTTTTATGAGTTGACCAAAGCAGGGACCAAATTCTGTTGGGAATCTAAGTGCCAGAATGCTTTCGACGGATTAAAAGAATATCTGGCCAACCCGCCTGTTCTCACTCCACCTATTCCAGATAAGCCTTTGATCTTATATATCTCAGTCCTAGATGACTCTGTGGAGGCCGTCCTGGCACAAATCAATGAGGAAGGCAAGGAACGGGCAACCTATTACTTGTCCAAACTCCTCAACCCCTGTGAGCGAAAGTATACTGCCATGGAAAAGACCTGTGCCGCCCTCGTGTGGGTGGTACAGAAATTGAAACATTACTTTCTTGCTCACGAAGTCCACTTGATTGCTCGGATGAATCCTATCAAATTTCTCTTGGAAAATTCTGTCTTTACTGATAGGCTAGCACGTTGGCAGAGCTTTCTATCTCAATTCAACATCATCTATATCCAGCAAAAGGCGATTAAAGGCTATGCTATAGCTGACCATCTTGCTCACTACCCTCTCCCCAAATTTGATCCTGTTCAATCAGAGTTTCCAGATGAGGAACTAATGTCCATTACCCAGTCTGATGATTTGATGTGGACATTATATTTTGATGGAGCTTTGAATTCCCAGGGGAGAGGTATTGGTATCGTTCTTTTGTCACCTGAAGGTGTCGCTATCCCAGAGGCATTCCAGCTCTCATTTCCAGTCACCAACAACGTGGCTGAATACGAGGCTCTTCTGGCGGGTCTGAATCTTGCCTATTCCTTCTGGGTCACCGAATTGCGAGTCATAGGTGATAGTCAACTTATCCTTCGCCAAGTGCTCACCAAATATCGCACACGCGATCCCAAGCTCAAGCCATATCAAGAGCTCACTATTGCTTTTGCCAAACTATTTAACAAGTTAGTCTTTGTCCATGTTCCTCGCAATCAGAACATTCTCGCCGACGCCCTTGCTTCGTTGGCATCATCATTAAGGTTTCCTCTGGGCAGAAGGGCTCTGTCCGTTTCTATCCACAAGCTTATCCTCCCTGCTATTCACAACCCTTCCTATTTAAGGGTTCATGAGGAAATGTCAATGGTGGCTCAGGATAGAGAAGTTGTTGAAAAGAGGGAAATTATGTTGGTCGAATTGGAAGAAGAATTGGCTGATGAGGAGAAGCCATGGTTCTATGAGATTGTTAAATATTGCAAAGACCAGTCTTACCCTGAAGAGGCAACAGCAGAAGATAAGAGGGCCATAAGAAGAGTAGCCCAGAGGTACACACTTGTTGGAGGATTGCTATACAAGAAAAGCCTCACTGGTGTTCTCCTGAGGTGTCTTGATGATGATGAGTCCTGGAAGTGTGTAGAGGAAGCACACTCAGGTGTGTGCGGTGGCCATGTGAACAGTCAAATGCTTGCCAAGAAGATCATTCGATAAGGCTTTTACTGGCCCACCATGGAGGAAGATTGTGCCGTCTATGTCCGTAGGTGTGTCAAATGTCAACTTCACGCTGATAAGATTCATTCCCCATCTTCCTCTCTCCATCCAGTATCCTCCCCATGGCCTTTCTCCATGTGGGCATTCTACATCATTGGTCCTCTCGGTGATCCTAACTCCCTTACTAAACAAAAATCCTTCATCCTTACTGCAACGGAGTACTTCACCAAATGGGCCGAAGCTGAAGCCTATGCAGAAATCAAGGCATCAACAGTTTGTAAGTTCATTATGAAGAATATCATTGCCAGATTCGGCATTCCAAGAACTATCATCACCGATAATGGGCCATAATTCATTTCTCAGGACCTTCAGGACCTCTGCAAAAGGTATAAAATTGCATTGCATCATTCATCACCATATTATCCACAAGGCAATGGCCAAGCAGAGGCCACGAATAAAACACTGATCAAAATCATAAAGAAAACTTGTGAGTCTAGCAGATTCTCGGATTGGCCAGAGAAGCTTATCGAAGCTCTATGGGCCTATCGCACTTCAATCCGAACTCCTACTGGGTAAACTCCGTTCGCCCTCACTTACGGGATGGAGGCGGTAGTTCCGTATGAGGTTCTGATTCCCTCTCTGAGAGTACAATTGGACAAGGACCTTCCCCTCGATGAACGTCGTGATTCTCTCCTTGCCCAGTTGGAACTCTTAGACGAGAAACGTCTGGTTGCTGCCGAGCATGCTCGCGTCTACCAAAATAGACTCGCACGTTTTTACCAGAAGAAGGTTATTGAGAGAAAGTTCAAAGTTGGTGAAATGGTAGTGAAAAGAATTTTTGTAAAACCTGGCGGGCCGCGTTCTAAGCTCCAACCCAATTGGGAAGGACCATACGTGGTTCAGGCTGTACATCCTGGCAACGCCTACAGGCTAGTCAATGCTGAGGGGATCGAGTTATCCCACCCTTGGAATGGGCTGTATCTTAAAAAGTATTACCCTTAGATAGGTGTACATACTGTCAAAAATAAAAAAAAATTTGAAAACAAAAACAACAAAAATAAAATAAAATAAAATAATGAAAAATAATGAAAACAATAAACATATGTATATAAAAGAAAAAAAAAGACCAAAAAAAAAAATTTCAAAATACTGATGTTTGGAGACCACCATGGAATCAAGTTACTACATCTTACCTCCATGTCAAGATAGGGCCCATTAAGGCTTGGTAGGTCTCAGGTCTTGGTTTGCCAGAACCGTGGAGACCCCTGTCCGGCCAGTTCGGCCTATACCCCCTCAAAAGAAGACAACATGTATACACATCTGTGTTATAAAAAATTGATAACATCGCTTATGGTGGGGCCTCACCCAAAATGTCTCCAGAAAGCTGTAATCTTTATTCTCTTCCTCTTTGACTGAATGAGACAGCTGGCGCCCTTAAAACGCTGAGCATGGGAAACACGAACACAACCCCTAGGGTGAGAGTAGGGCCCAATTCCTCGAGCATCGGTCAGAGCACGAGAAGAGGGCAGTGTCCCCGCAGGCCACAAGAGGGATTCCACAATGTCAAAATACTATCTCCCTCGTAAAGATCTATCAAAAAAGTAGAAAAGAAAAGCAAAATTCAAAGTCAAATGAAAAGCCTGGCTGTAACCGTGCCTGATTCCAATAAATGAAACTCCTTTAACTGAAACTCAAATTCTACACAAAAAGGGGCCATGAGATGTAAATGCTCGAGATTTGGTCTGAAGTTGCCCGAAAGGGGAAGTTGAGTGCGCCCCTACTGGCTCGACGGGTTAACGGTTTTGCCGTTCCTCTCAGGAGGTTTGCCCCCAATATTCTTCCTTCTTCCCCTGAAGATCAAAGCTCAATGGAGTTCCTGAAGGGTGAAACTCGCCAAAGCCTGCAACATCCTTTCAACACAAACATATGGTTGTCCATTTTGAAAAGCAGAAGCCATTGTCGTGAAGGAGTCTCCGTGTTTCTGGCCGGTCAAGACCTTTGTCTACCATCTTAATGCCTTCTTAGTCTAACCTCGGGCTTAGACCAATGCAAGCGCGTCACCTATGGGTGCGACGGCGTCTGATTCCGGGTCAGCGTTGCGCGATTGATCGTTTGGGTTCCAGGGTGTTCCATTACATATCATCTAGAGTTGTGAGGAAATAGACCCGAGTCGGGCAAATCATTTACCTCGAACACTTTTTGGGTGAATCCCTGTGGTCGGAAGCAACTGGGAGCTTAAGCATGGCATGACGGCATTGTCATCAAGATAAGTCTTAACCGGCGGGATTATCATTCGAGGAGTCTAAAGGCCCAAATCAACCTAGATGTGCACTTAGGATATCTGGGAGGTTAGTAAGAAATCCCTATTCTCATGCAGGTTAGGTGCCCTATGGGTCCTTACCAGGCATTAGCAACAAAAAAAAAATGATGACAATGATAAAAACACCAAAAAAAAGGAAAAGAGAAAAATGTAGATATATGCAAAACAAAAAAATGATATAAAAATAAAACAACAAAAAATGCAAGAAAAATAAAAATAACAAAAAAACACACATTTCCTATGATTGCATTTGCATGCAGCATCCCACTTTTAAATTTCGCTTGCATCCGTATCTTTATCTTGCCTTTATTAATAAAGTCTTGGCCCCTTGACCCATTATCAAGGACAGTCAAAATAGAAATCTGCTTATTGAGCAAGGGGCCAAGTCAGAGCAGAGATTCTGACTTGTTTGTTTTAGTGATGTATGCAGGGATTCGAGATAGCAAGAAAGAAATGACAACAAAAATAAAAAAAAATCAAACCTTTTATTTCATTCCTAGGAATTGTACATTAAGTCCCACCTTCTCTCTCTACATTACTCGTCCCTCCGCTCTCCGGGCAAGACGCTCTCGAGGGTGCAACCCAACTACGAAAAGCGGTACTTCTATCGCTCTGCACTCCTCTTCCCATCTCTGTACCCTGGCGTCGATCTGCGGGGGCAGCAAAGAAGCTACTAACACGAAAGCCACACTCGTGCTCTTCGGTAGCGCTCCTCACCATCTCTCAGCCATTGTTCAGCAAGGCCAAGGCTGGTTCGGAGTTCAAACAATTGGGCTTCCATGGCCCTTCGCTCCTCCCTCTCAGCCAACCTATCGGCTCTTTCTCTTTCTCTGTCCCTTTCTTTTTCTGCCCGTTCTCTTTCTCGGTCTTCCCTCTCGATCTCTAGCTCCACGGCGTCCCTAGAAGAGTCATCATCTGGACGACGCCGCAGTTCATCTTCCAGCTCCGCTATTCTAGCCTCCCTCTGCGCAGCTTGGGCAAGTGCCTCTTGCGTCTCTTTTTCCTGCCAGATATGCCGTCTCAGATATGAGGCAAGTCATGAATGAGAAAGATTCAACAATGAAACTTTTACCTGTATAGAGAGCATGCCTTCTGCCTCTGCGGCACGCTGCATGGCACGAGCAAGTTGCTCGTGAAGTAAATCCAGCTCTGAGGTAGGGATCCATAAGCTGGAAGAGACGCCATCTGCTCCCATCGCTGATGAGGCTGCGTCGATCTGGACGCGCTATAACCACATGAGGTGATAATTAGTGGCTAAGCACCATGAATCTAGGGTCATAATTAGGATTATGCATTGCATATACACTTACCGAGGCACTTAAGGCACCACGCGTGTCACCCAATTGTCGCTCCGTGTCTGCCAAGCGAGCTCGCAAGTTCGCTATCATGGTATCACGGACATCCTACATCCATGTTATAGGAGTCATCATTTTCACAAAAAAAAATAGATAAGAACAAAAACAACAAAAAACAACGAAAAGAAGAAAAAAGGGGAGGCCTACCTCCACAAGTCCCCCAGGTTGGAGTCGCTCTGCATACATTGCCCTATATAGACGCAGATAGTCCTCACTATCTTGTGCCTGCGATTCCACAATTGTGCCACCCCGTTGCCAGTCTTCATACTGTTCGGGGAACCGCACACGCCAATCAATGTAGGTTGCCGGCCCCCGTGTCTTTCTCCCGAAACGAGGTGGCGCAGCCGTATCCACCCATTCCTGGGCTAGCCCCAGGGTCCTCATAACCAATCGTAGCCGAAGCGGCTCGATTTCATTCAGGCAGTGGATCCAAAGCTCTCGTCCAAATCGGGCACGGCTCATCAAAACCCACGGTTGGTCGGCATCGACCATACTTGAGTAGGGTCTCCAGTTCACCTAGATTAGATTGTACATATTCTTTTAGCTAGTCAAATGTAGAAGCAAAAAAAAAAGAACTAAAAATAAAAAAAGAAGAAAAAAGAATCCTACCATTGCTGCAGGGAACTCCTGCAGCTCACGTCTTACACCATCAGTTGGTAGGATAGAGGTGCTGTACTCATAATGGGTTGCCACCGTTTGGCTAATGGCACCGTCACTGGTCGCCAATGCCGAGCTCTCCCCATTGGGAGGTAATAGTAGCTCCATAGCTGCATCATCATGTGTCATTAGTGCCTTAAGTGAACTATTGGGAAAACACACAAAAAAATGAAACAAAAATTACCTGGATAAATGGTGTAAAGCCATTGACAGTCACCTCATGGTCTGCCTCTTGGGACACACCTATAAACAGATGTGCCAGCACGGCAGCTCCCCAGGCATACTGCCTTACTCTTTCCAGGTCTACTAGCAGCTCCAGGAAGCGACAGTCGATGCTGCCTCCCTTCGAGCTCAGTAGCAATCTTCCCAGCAAGAAGAGGAGAAATCTCCTCAAATCCATGTTGGACCTTTCCCAATTGCCGAAATATGTGCAGTACACAGCACGACACCCTCTTTCTGTCCTTTCCATGAATTCTTCCAAGGACTCATCATCCCGGGGACGAGTATCAGCAAGTCCCAATGCCTCCATGATAGATGCCTTGGCTACTGATCGGTTCTTCCGACCGTCAAGTTCCAGTCCTAACAGCTTCTGGGCACCTTCTCGGTAGTCCGCGTAAGTGACTCCGGTCACTGCCTCCCCATCCACTCTGAGACTCATGATTCGGATCACATCTTCCAGACTGGGTACCATGTGCCCCCAGGGCATCAAGAATGCCCGACTCACTGGGTCCCATCTTTCGCGCAATGCTTGGATGAGGACGAGGTCGAGCTTGATTGGCTCGATCCGAAGAAAGGCCCCAAATCCCATCACGTCTAGCTTGGCCTTCTGGAAGTCTGGAAAACCACGATATGCGGCAACCACTAGCTCCCAGGAAATGTGCAATTTCATCATGCTCTGCACATACACAAGAACTGAGCAAAGGGGAGCTTTGCCAAGGAAGAAAAAAGAAGAAATAATGAAGGAAGGGATGACAAGGTCCAACTTACGAGTTGTGATTGCGTCCTCTCACCGAGCTGCCCCTCGACTTCTGAAAGTCTCCTGGAACTGCTGCCAGATCTGCTCCTTTTTGAAGAGCGGGAAGACTCACCTTCTGCTTTGAAGCTAGATTCACCCTCCATCCTGAAAATTGAGCAACTCTCACTACCTCCCCTTCTTGCAAACTTTCACTCTTCGGATCAGCTCTCACGACTCGGGTGCTCTCAAGTCGAGTGAAAGAGGAGGTATTTATAGGATTGGAAGGAAGGTGATCTGGATCTATCACCATCACCCCTAGCAACAGCCTTTGCGACAAGTCACCCCCCCTTACTGTTGCGGCCACTCTACCATGGGGAGTGATCGATTTAGGGGCGTGATTTGTTGACTTGTTGTCCTTATTCGGTCCAAAGATTCTCCGTGTTTATTATCCTGTTGCATCTACTTTTAGAGCAAACAAGCAAATCGGGGACATTTATGTGGGAAAATAGGACCAAGGGCCGACGTTTTTGAAATTGGTGGTAGATCCTTTTGAAAAATCATGGCCATGGTACACTCGCATGTCACTTCGCCATGTGAAGTGAATGGAGCAGAGTTGTGATTGTTGACCCGCCACTCCTATTCGGTCCAAAGATTCCCTGTGTCCCTTGTCCTATTGCGACTACTTTTAGCGCAAAGAGGGAAACGAGGAACATTCACGTGGAAAAGAGCACCACGGACCGATATTGTTGAAGTCTGATGGCAGATTCTCTTTGAAAATCATGGCTATGGTGAGTCACCACTCCGTGTTTTAAGGAGACATCTCGTCGAGCAGGTCTCGCGTGAGAACCCATGTGGTAGAGAAGAGCCGTAGAAGAGAAGGAACGAACGGGCAAGCAATCGGCGTTCAAACCAAGCCATTTCATTCACACATCTATATAAGGGTTTGTGCCCGTCATGAGGAAGGAGTGGGTGTACAAGCCATTCACTAATCCTCTTCACCCTCCTGGTTACGTCTCTTCTCTCTCCGAAGGCAAGAAGTCCCTCAGAGGCCTTCTATAGCTCTGTGACGCAGTAATCACTTTGCTGTGCCATGCCTTTCCATCTGCTCTGGCAGTCCTCTTCGCCGTCCTCCTGCTTCTCTCGCGACCCCGATGGCCGTGAATCTCCTGAAGTCGATGCTGCTGATTGAGCTGCCCTTTGCTTTGCTGATGGAGATGCTACCAGGTCCAGGAGCTCCTCTGCCGCGAGCTCCAATTCCCCTCCGATCTGCAGAGCAAGTGACCTGTCTGGATGTTCTTCCTCTCAGAGTTCCATCTCTTGGGCCTCCTGTGCTACTCTGTCTTTGCCTTTCTCTTCATCTTCTCTCGCTTTACCTCTCTCCTCGCCACTTGGAGAGAAACCTTTAGCGTCAAGGCATCTCGGGGCAATCCCTCATGCTGTAGTTGCTCTGATCTTTCATCTCTTATTCTGTGATGGTCAGCTGTCGCTTGGCGTCTGCCATCTTAGCCGCTTACGGAAAAGGGATGGAGGAGATTCAAAGCATGTGCAAGGGCATTAAGGCCTTATTTCATTCCAAAATGAGGACTACACCAGGGGTTTAGGCACTTCGGGCCTCAAATTCCCCAATTGGGTTACATAAGCTTTCCACAGTTCCATGTCCTCATTTACAGACACCATTACCTTCAGTGGAACACTTGCCTTCCACGATGCTTTAATTGCCTTCACATCATTTGCATCTCCCTCCGTACCTAGCTCTCTCTTCCTCAGAGGAGGAATTTCAGATAACATTGGGAATGAATGGCGAGGGAGGCCGATCTGAGTATAACACCGATGTGCATTGTACAGAGCAAACTCAGTCACGCCGACCAGCTGCACCTCCGCATCTGGGAAAGACCTCGTGAGGAGTTCACATGACAGTAAACATGTTGGCGCATAAGTGAACATGTTCTGCATCATAGTGCTGTAGTGATTCCTCCAGTCTTCGCGTTTCTTCAACCAAGGAGCACGATTTACCACATTACCACTAAAGCCTAACACATCGGCTATGTGGTAAAGTGGACTTTGTTGGAAGATTTTTGAGGTAGTCGCCATCCCCTCGTGGTGGTCAAATTTGAAATGCAAGTCAATCCAGCAATTTAGAAGGAGTATGCAACCGAAAGGAGGCTTACCCATGCTGGAAGCTGTGAGACCGCTGTAGAGATAGGCAAGGATGGCGGGCCCCACTCTCTTTCCATTCCAAATCTCACAAATAGCGCTCAATTGGTCCTCCTCCACTATGTTGTCTGTATAAGGAAATAGGAGAGCTCCCGCTAAGCAGATTGTGAACCCCTTCATCAGTTTCTCCAGCTGATCATCACTTGTCGATTCTTCCAGGGCACTCATGGTCCATTCTGTAAGCTTTTGTAAGTTAATTCCCTGTCGAGTTTGGACCGCCTTGATAGCCTTCGATGGCATGAAACTTCCGAGAACTTCCTCAGAAGTCACATTTTTCAGCATGCGCGAGATCTTTATCTTGCCATCCTTCTTAAATCTCTTCAAACCGAGCAGCAACTCCACCTCCTCAAGAAGAATTGTTGCTTCAAAAGTGGGGAAAATGAAGGTGTGAGTTTGAGGGTGCCAAATTTCTACCAGTGCACCCATGGCTGCCCAATCCATGTAAATCTTGTCATAGTGTTTGGCGTGAATCACCAGTCCTTGGAGATGCCATTTTGAAATCACAGCTCTCATGCCAATGGTCATATTCGAAGTGAGCTTCGATAGCCATGGCAGCTTTGAGAATTTCCTTGGACCCGGGAAGAGAGGATATGGCTGAAAAGGAAAGGAAATACTAAGAAGGTGAACGAGAAGTCATACAGAAACTAGAAAGTGAGTCAACTCACCAGTCCTGAGTGAATTCTTTCACTTAGATGCCCTTCAAGGTCCCTAAGCCGTTGGATCTCATTGCTAGCCCTGCTTCTCTTCACAGGACGCGAGGATTCGCCTTCCATCTCAAGTCAAAGGGCTAAGATCACTCTTTCTCTCCCTTGCTTTTCTTTAGGGAATTCGTGCTTGTGCTTCTTCCTGGTTCGCATATGAGCTACTTATAGAATAAAAAGGAATCAAGGTCGTCATCAACAGTTTGTCGTGTTATGATTATTAGTCTTGTATGATTGGTCATGTTATGATTATGTCTTTTGATGATTGTGTTAATAATCTTGTCTTGTCATGATTGTAATTCTATCTTATTATGATTGCTTTAATAATTATGTCCTGTTATGATTATGCTGATGATTGTGTTTCATCACGGTTGTGTAATTGTTACATGTAAATTTTAAAGAGAAAAGCAAGAAAAAAATGAAAGAGAAGGAAAACAAGAAAAAAGATGGATCATCACCCTCCCACATGTATCATATTCGCAGTGTGTCTGGTATTGTATCTACACAATTGGAGTCTGTTAAGCACCGTACGCCTTGAATCAATTTGGAGTTTGAGTTCAGACTCTGATAACTCCAAAAGAATTCAGAGCGTACGGATAGGTTGTTAAGTCGTGTCGGAATGGGGACGACGGTTCCGTTCAGTGTGTCGATAAACGGGCCTCAGCTCATTACCGGCTCACCAAATCGGTGTCCTGACCCAGTCTCCACAGCTTAACAATATTATCTTTGGTCAGTTGATCTCATTGTAAAAATCATTCACTTAAGTCGATTGTGCAAGCCACTGTGTTTAAACACTCTTAAATATGAGATATTCCATTCTGAGTTGAGTACTGAGTTTTCCCGAGGTTGCCTTGGGATGTTTCTCCGGAAGAAATCATTGTTTGGATTTAACTCCAGTTCATCTTTTATTTCCCTCGGACCCACCTTGGCTGTAGCACGTCCACAATGACTGGTAACCGCTCTCCAATGGTGAAACCTGCAGGCCTACGACCCAGGTACTTCCGCACCGTGAAGTTGGTCCTCTTTTAGTTGTTTGTGCCCCAGCGCACATTTGTCATTCCTTGTGTATTTATCATCCAAACAATGATCGATTTCAGAGAGCTTTCTTCAAGGTTACTTCGGTGAAACTCAGGAAATATTCCCATCAGGAAAATGATGAAGGCGTGTCTCATCACACCTTGGCACCTGCTTTTCACTCCACTCCATTTCATTCCATCCCATTACATGTCCTTTCCCTACAAAACAGATGCCAAGGCGGGGCAGCTGTAGACACGCTATTTTCACATTTTTCACGGGTAAATCTTATATTACACCGTGATGCCCCAAAGTGGCCTGCGCATTTGATTCATGTGGGTGATTAGTCATTTTTCAGGGTTTTATATGAAAATACAAAAAGGGTTAGGAAAAGACAAAAAAAAGATAAAAAATGAATGGATGAGAAAAGCTTATAAAAAATAAGAAGAGCTTATAAGAAAATTCAAAAAAATAAAAATAAATAATAAATAAAAGTAAAAAAATGGGTTATAAGAAAATACAAAAAAAATCAAAAAAAGGTTATTAAAAATTCAAAAAGGTCATATTATAAAAATACAAAAAATTGAGAAAAAGCTATAAAAACATATATAAATAAATAATAATAAACATAAAACCCCAAAAATAAACATATATACATAATTGTAATTGTAAAAATATATATATATATATGGTAGTTATTACATAAGTTAATCATAGATTAATGTATTAGTTTATGAGCTTGCTTATATTATCCCACCTCCTTAATCTCTCATGATTTCCCTACGTCTCTTTCTTTCTCCCCATATTGCATTATATTCTCCCACCCATACATCTCTTTCACGTCTTTATCTTTGTCCCTCTCCTCACACCCTTCTTATTCACTAAACACCTACACTCTTAATAATTCTCTCTCACATCCCTCTCCTTCCGACACCTCTCTTTTTCTTACTTTCCCCATTTTGTTTCCTTCCCCCACAACCCAACAACTATCCTCTTGACACTCCGCCTAACACCCTCTCCCTTATCTCCTTCAATGATTCTCCTCTCCCATAGCTAACCACGATCACCCTGAGTCTAAACCCAAGCCTCGTCATGCAACCTCCTCCCTCCACTCTCTCCAAAAAAAAAACACCGCCAACCCGCTCCACCTCTCTCCATTCCTCCCTAACATAACACATACGAACACACACTGCCCTCTCCGATCTCCTCCTGATCATCCTTCTCACTCAACACCCACCTCCTCTCCGGCATCCTTTTTCACCATCTCCACACTCTCCTCCACCTCCATACACCCTCCATCTTGCCGCGACCTTCTCTCCCTCTTTAACTCTCCACTGTGAAGCCTCCCCGGGTCGCCAACCACCTGCACCCTGCCGTGGCCGTTGTCCTCCTCACTACCATCGCACCACCCTGGACATCGTCATCCTCGTCTCCACCTCCGGCTAGCCGACGTCATCCACCGTACGCCCCCGCATCGGACGCCACCACTGCCACTCCTGACGCCGTCCACCCGCTCGTCCATCCGCAGCCGCCGCGTCGACCGCCGCTCTCCCACCACGTCCACGAGCTCCCCTTGCATGCGTCGCCGCAAGCCACTCCACGTCGCCCATGTCGTCGGTCCGGCTGCACCTCCGGCCACCTTGGACGCTCCACCGTGAAGCCAACCTCACTGTCGTCGCACCCGCACCGGCGTCCACCTCGCCGCCGTCTTACTCCGCCGCGAGCGCCGTTCCACCTCTCTCTCTCTCACGCCGCGATCCCCCTCTCTTTCTCTCCCCTCATCCCCCCTCTCGCCGCGGCGATCGCCCTCTCTCTCTTTCTCTCTCTTTTCCCCCTCTCGTGATCTCTTTCTCTCTCCATGTTTCTCCCTCATCCCGTCTCCCCCTCTCTCCCGCGTTCTCTCTCTCCCCCATCAGTTTCTCTCTCTTTCTCCCCCTCTCTCCCACATTCTCTCTCTCTCTCTCTCTCTCTCTCTCTCTCTCTCTCTCTCCCTCTCTCTTTTGTTCTCCCTCTCGTCCCTCTCTCCTCACCCAATCTCTCTTTCTCTTTCTGTTATATTTTTTCTTTTTTTAATCTTTCTTTCCCTCTCTCTTCCTCTCCTCCTCTCCTTCTCCCACTCTCCCTTTCTCTCTCCTCCTTCCTCTCTCTCCCTGTCTCGCACGCCCCCCCTTCTCTCTTTTTTTTTATTTATTTCTCTCTTTCTCTCTCTTCTGTCTCCCCATCGCCTCCCCCTTCCGTAGTTCTCTTGCTCTCTCTCTCCTCTCACCTTCTCTCTTTTGTATTTTATTTTTTTCCCATCTTCTCTCTTCCTGTCTTCTTGCTATCCTTTCTTCACATCTATTTTCTCTGTCTCTTATATATATATATATATATATATACAATATATATATATCTTATATATCTTATATATTTTTTACACATATGTACTACAGGTATAAAAACTAAAATATAAAAATCTACAAAAAAAATAGAGAGGAGAGTTCTCTCTCTCTTTCTCTTTCTCTATTCATCTCTCTATCTTACGTTGTCCCTCTCCCCCCTTTTTGTGTTCACGTGACACTCATATGCACCCACATGATCACGTTCATTATGTGTGCTTTATAAGTGCTTAAGATAAACTTGTGCTTTTCATTCTGCAGAAGGCTCAAGAGCTCCTTAGAAGCACCCTTTCGCATTGCATCCCCAAAAAGGCCCACGTCGGCATCCTGCTATGTTTATCTAACTTTTGTAAATCCATCATGTTGGCATGTGTATATTCATTGCGGAAGGTTGAGACTTCTAACTGAGAGAGGTCCAATAATAAGAGTGGAGTCCATTGTGGTGGAGGGTGATATCATTCATTATCCATAATACCTGCACCTATCTAAATATCTGTATGTACATATGTATATATATATACATATATATTATATATATATGTGTGTGTTTATATTTATATAGATGTACTTATATCCATATAGATATACATATATATATATATATTCCATGTGTATTTGTGTATAAATATGTATATATATATATCATATACATATATATGTTTAAATATGTATATTGTTGTGTTCATCTATATTAGTCTTATTTTACCCTTTTGAATGTGCAGGAATAAAAGCGCGGTTTTCAGCCCAACCAGCTCTCCCACGTGTTCCCGTGGAAGCCGTTTCGTCCCACCGTTCGCTCGCCTCGTGCTTGCATTCCCATCGGCGCTTCTTTTCTTGCTTTTATTATTTTATTATGTTTTTAGTCTGTTATCCATGTTATCAGTGTTTTATTCCATGAATTGTCATCATATCGTATTATCTGTTCTGACTTAATTTTATTTTGTGTTTGTTCTTTTTGCAGGGTAACCACTCAAGCCCTCTTCTTCGGCCAGTCGAACGAAGAGGAAGAAGGAACCCATGCAATTCCCGCGTCAAAGGCAGAAGCGATCATCCAATTCGGGGCCCTCCGTCCCTGGCGATCACACCACCAAGCGCGTGCTTGTAGTAAATTTTACTTTATGTCTATAATACCCGCGGATAGCTAAAACCCGGGTCTGTTTGTACTATAATTGGCCGCGGTGAGTCATTTCACCGTGGTCATTTACTTTCTGCATTTTTCTTTCTGCACTTTATTATATTATTGTTAAAACCCCGCACGGATCAATATCCTGCGGTGGTCTGTTTACTGTTTATATTCATGTTATTATTATTATGTGAGGAGTGATATGACGTTCTAAATTCCGAGTCAACGTGTGTCTTTGTGTCCGTCAACTTCTACTACCTAGAGTCCCAGGTTCGCACTCGGTATATACAAAGCTGTCCTTGGAATGGTAGGTCACGCCTACCGGGAAGGGGTTCAGTTTGCGTGAGAGGGTCTTCGGCTCCCGTTCTCCGCCCTGTACCGAAGGTCCGGTAAGTCTAGGCTCCACGTCCCCGTACAGAGTGACCTTTCAGGTCATACTCTCTACCGTCCTTTCTACATCATCCTTTTTACGCACGCGTTTTCATTTTCATCATTTTTTACTCTTTCACTCAGAGAGGGAGAAATCCCATCTCTCTCTCTCAGTCCACCACGTGACGCGTTCACAAACCCGTGTGATTGAATGGTTTAATCATGTTTTATCAACTTTAACAACAAGAATGTATCTTTCACCCCGGCTCATGCGAGATTGGGAGTGGGGGCCATGGCACACACTTATTTGGCCAATCATTGGGCAGTAAATTGAATATTATTGTACCTCATATCATGTTTTTTGTCTGGGATATAAATAGCAAATGATAAGGGCGTCCATTCCATGGAGAAGAAATAGCAACCAGAAGAGTGGCTGCGCAAGAAAGAAGAGGAGAGAAAGAAGAGAAAGGGGGTGGCCAAGATTTCAAAGGAGACTGCTTCAAGGCCATCCCATGGTTCTTCCAGTGATATGATCGTGTCAAGGAGGTCATACACTCATCCATCATTCTCAGGGAAGAGCAGATCATCAAAAAGAAATCACTTCTCCATCATCATCCAAGAGACAATAGGAGAAAGGCTCAGGGAAGAAGAAGAAGGGGAAGAAGAAGAAGAAGATGAGCTCGCCCCCTATGCTGTTGGAGCCAAAGTTCTACATCCGGATCGTGATCTGGATGGATAGTGTTTCGTAGATCGTCGTCCTGTCATCCTCGTGACTGTTTGACCGTCGGGTGGAGTTGTCTAAAGGGAGAATTTCATCTTGTTGGATTTTCTACTTCTAAATATAAAATTCATGTGTTATTTGATGCCATCTTGATATACATATTTTTGTAAACTAAGACAATTACTGTGTGTGGTCGGAGTGTGTAGTGTGCACATCCGAGTGTGCCCGTGTGTTGCTGCGTCTCAACAGCGTGTGCTTGATTTCGTGCCCGTGTGTTGCTACGGTCTGGTAGCATGTGTGGGGGGTCATCCCCGTTAAGCTGTGCATCAGCGTGTTGTTGGGGACTTGTCCCCGCGTGTATTACTGTATTTGCAGTGTAGGAAGCCTCACCGAGTTTTGGTGAGGGGTGGACGTAGGGAGCCCGGTTGTGGTCCCGAACCACCTTAAAAATCACCGTGTCCTTGTCTAAATACTTGTGTGATTGTCCATTTCTTCTATCTCCATTCACAGTTTAAAATTGACACTACCACACACACTCAATCTAATAAGACTACTACACACTTTTAATCTACACACACAAATAGTTGAGTTTGGTTCATCAAGTCACACTCAGTTCTTAATATCAATCAATTTGATACATAGTGAATCTAAGCCTCACTTAATTATTTCTAAGAGTTGTGTTGAATCCGTTGTGTATTTTAAATAGAATATCATCTAGCTTAATTTTTTAAATCAGGGGCCAATCAATTCATCCCCCCTTTTGATTACGTTTGCATTAAGGGACCCAACAATTGGTATCAGAGCCTAGCTCTATTCTACATAGATCTAATGATCTTCAGAGGAGATCCTAGTGCAACTATAATCATGATCTCTTTCACCAAACAGTTCTCGATGAGTTATCCACCAGTTTTTAATGGTTCTGATTATCATTTGTGGTTAGGAAGAATGTGTAGTGTTATTAATTCTCATAATCCCGAGTTGTGGAAACTTGTTTCTCATGGTCATCATGAATTACCTAGAGATAAATGTGAATGAACTAGTGAACATAGGACCAAAAATAATGATAATCTTATTGCTCTGAACATGATAAAAGTTGCCGTTGATTCTAACTCCTCTCCCTTTGTATTTGCCTGCAGCACATGCAAGGAGATATGGGATGGCTTGGTTAATATCCATGAGAAGAAGTTGGAGAATAATTGTCTTATGGCCAATATCAATGGTCAAGTGAGTGAGGAATCCGAAGAGGTAAGTTATGACTCTGATGAAGTATCAATTGAAGAATAAATGGATGTTTATGAAGAACTGTCAAACAAGTACAAGGAAATGAAATCTGAAAATAAAAAATTGAAAAAGAAAGTTGAAAACAATCTTCATGATAACTCCTCCTATGAAAAATGTATAGAATTTAAAACTCAAATGAATGTCTCTTGTTTGATATTGACATGCATAAGGAACAAATTGTTTCTTTAATAAAATAAAATGACACCTTGCTTGAAAAGATCAATCAATTTAAAGAAAGTGAAAAAGAGCTCAAGGACAAATTGGAATCTATGTCTAACGATCAATATTTACTTGATGAATTGATTGTGAACAAGAAACTCGTTGAGGAGAATGAAAAATTGAAAATACAAAACAATTTGTTGATTGATAAACTACATGCATATGAAAAGGAAAAGTGTGTGGTTGTTCATGATTCTGAAAAAGTGCATATCCTACAACAAGAAATTGAAAGTTATACAACTGTGAATGGAATGTTAAATGATAGAGTTGCTATTTGTGAGGAAGAAATTGCTAACTCCGAATTGCACACATCCTTGTTATAAAATGAAATTAGAGATTTGAATGTATCCCTATCAAAATCAGTGAAGAGAAAAGAAAACATGGATAACATCTTGAGAATAAAAGTCAATTTTCAAAGAGAATGGCTAGGCTACACACCAGTCAACAAAAAATATTTTGAAAGTAAATTGTTAACTTCATTTGTTCACAGTTCGGATGTAATCTCCACCTCTAAAACACCCCCAAAATAAATTATTGATATGAGAACTAAAAAACAAAATAAAAATCAAAAAATGAAAACAAACTTGGTGTAAAAATTAAAAATCAAATCCAATGGTTCTACTGTGCATGCTGAAAAATTTGATGCAAAATATTTTGCATCAAAAAGAGGAAATGCTTCTTATTTTTCCCGTGGACAGTATGGACATGTTATGGATGATTGTAGTGTGATAAAAAATGATAACTTCAGTGCATGCAAGGGCAGAACTATGTTTGATAAATAAAAAATGTTCCCAAACAAAAGGAACATGTCTAGAAAATATCATCCATAGAAGAAAATTTCAATCAAGAAAAATATTTCTTATTTTTATTGTGGTAAACATGGTCATGTAATGGATGATTACAATATGATGAATAATGATGAACTAAACGTATGGAGAAGTAGAAATATTTTTGAAAAATCAAGAATTTTTTTAAATGAGAAAAATATTTCCAGAAATTATCAACCTATCAATAAAAGCTTAGTAAACAGAAATATCTCTTCATGCTGCTATTCATGTAGAAAACATGGACATACCATAAAAAATTGTTGGTCAACCAAAAGAGAAAGCTTTCGTGTTAAAAATGTTAAATCTTATGCTCATGAACAAAACTTTGTCAATCTCATGCACAAGATGGATGTGAAACCTCATGTATGTTGTTTTTACTGTGATGAGTATAGACATTACATGTATGATTGTTTCTGGATGGTGAATGACGATTTGAATGCAATAAAGAAGAGGAACCTGCATGCTAGAAGTGTGTCTAACCCTCAAGGACCCAAGAAGACTTGGGTACCTAAAAATGTAAAATGAGAAATTTCCCTTGTAGGTGCGCCTTGGAAATAAGAAGCACAAGATGGTCACTCCGTCAAAGGAAGTCAAAGGGCACAGAATTTATGAAAAACCATGGGACCAAGTTAAAATATTTGATATGTTTGAAGTGCAAAATATCAATTCAAGAAAGCTCTATCTGTCTTGTGATCCTTGAAATATTTTTTTAGGTGCTTCTACATGTTAATTTGTTGATTGGTACTATCTCTGAACTACTGTTCTGATGTTATGTAAATGGCAGTGTTTGACTCTAAAATGTGATTAATATTTATCATGAAAATCTGTTGTGGTTGATGAGTGCTTTACATGTATATGAATTTTCTTGTATATCAAATGATGATCTGTGGAAGAACAGATCAGATCTGCCTGGAAACTGTCACCATGCGTGAGACCATACTCCACTTAGTACCAGAAATCAATGCATTCCAATGTGTGATTCTTAAGGAAACTTTTGGTTTGGTTGAAATAAAACTGACAATGAATTTAGTGTTTATGATTTGCAAAGCTCATAAGTTGGTTTTGATAAATTCCCTTGTATAAGAAATGTCACAGCTTCTGAATTGCAATGAATCATAATTGAGTATGATATTGCTTTATTTTCAGCTGCTTGATGATGTCCTTCTTGGAATCTAAATTCATCAATCATGTGGTCACATGTTCTGTTGTCAGTATTGTCTAGAATCATATTCCAGTCTTGTTCAGAAATCCTCCTCTCATCAACAGAAGTCCAAATCCTTATTTTGTTCAATCAATAAATTCTGTTTGAGTTTCTAACCACACAGGTATACATGTCGACTGGATGTCCATCCTTGTTGATCGAAGTCAATTTTGACTGGTGCTTGTGCTTTTGTTTGCACAGATCAGTCGACCTGATCTTGTGCCCTATCAACCGGAGTCTGTCTGTTTGGGATAGCCTTCTTCATTCTCGGTCAACAGACTCAGCTAGTTTGTTGACCTGATCACTGATTGATATCTCTATTTGTTTACAACAGTCATAATTATCCTAATAACTAATTATTCCTTTGAATGCATCTTCTCAGGGGGAGGTTGAAATAAATTTCCAT
Source organism: Amorphophallus konjac (assembly GCA_022559845.1). NCBI lineage: Eukaryota > Viridiplantae > Streptophyta > Magnoliopsida > Alismatales > Araceae > Amorphophallus > Amorphophallus konjac. The sequence goes on along the minus strand of CM040123.1, from coordinate 77,942,095 downwards.
GCTTCAGTTTTTTCAGTTCAAATAAATCTGTTGGACATCTGATCATACACATTTAGGTGCATCTTGCACATTCATGCATATAGGGCATTTCTTGTATAAAATGGAGCTTGTATCTCATATAAGGCATTTCAAGTAAAAACTGGAAATAGCATTTGTTAGATGTCACACTTGCATGCTACATATTATGTATAGATTGGCATCTGCATATTGCACTCATGAAGCATGACATATATGGTTTTGTGTGTGCATGACATAATGCATGCCTTGCATGTTACATTCTTCCAAGTATGCGTGTATGATATATACGTGATATCAAGCCTTCTTGGAAATTTCTATGACCATATATTCCCTTGTTAAGTAAGCTGCACTTGATTCAAGGCTGGTGTGCGATATGTCATACACTTGGGGGGAGAAATTGTTTTGATAAGTGCATATATTTAGGGGGAGCTTAATGATCATGTATGTAGCATAATTTTCAGCATACATTTGAAATTAAACTTGCACAAATTTCTACATTGAAATGTATTTGATGAATACCATTTATAAGGATATAGGAAATTTTTCTTAACACTTTTGTGAAACTTAAAATCTTGCATCTTCTTTGAAGACTAATGTCGTGAAAAAGGCTACCTGCCTCATATGAAAAAAAGTGTTCATGCAAAAAGAAAGGAGGAAAGCCTAGTAACCGGGCCTCCCCATTGTAGAAATGAGGAGAGTTCGCGTAAAACAGCGAAATGGAACTCCAATCTGAATTAAAAGAAAAAGAAAAGAAGATAGAGCAATGATCAAACTCACTGAGTAAGTCGAATGCATGCCACCTAAGACGTGATGTGGTTCGCATTGAAAAGTGCCGTTTTGATTAATCTCCGTTCCAAAAGGAAGTGGAATGGTTAACACACTGAGTAATCGGAGATTCTGGCATGTGATCCATGTCTTTCTTCATGTAAAAATGTGTGTGGACGACGTCACGCGAAAGGAGAAGCGGGGGAAACATGGGGTCACGCGGGGACGCGGACGAAAAGGCCGCCGAAGAGAGTTGCATGTATGGGGTTGAAACGGGGAAACACACGGAACGAAAATAGTGCAATATGAAACCACATCGGGATGTTACTCTCCGTTAGTTTGAATTGGAATTGAAATGGGAAAGGGGAATGACAGAAATGAAATAGAGGGAAGGGGGGACCGCTGCGGGGAAGTTACCCTCCGCGGGGATTTGATAGTAATGAAAATAATAGAAATAGAAATAGCGTAAATGAAACTGCCATGAGAAGTTATTATCCGCGGAGTTTTGACAGTATTGGAAATAACAGGAATGGAAATGACGTGAATGAAACCGTCGCGATAAGTTACTCTCCGCGGGATTAAACTGGAATTGAATTGGGGAGGGGGGTGATAGAAATAAGATAAGGGAAAGGGGTATTGCAGAAATGAAATGAAGAAGGACATGCGTGAGGGCGTGTGTGTGGTTGAGTGATCGCCAGGGGTCAATGACCCCAAAATGAAAAAGAAAGTGATCGCATTACGCCTCAGAAGCGGGAGATCATGTGGATTTCTTCTTCCTCTTCCTTCGGCCGGTCGACGAAGAGGACTTTCCGTAGGGTTACCCTTGCAAGAAAGATGAAACAAACAAAAAATGGATCAGAATAAAAGTAGTGTAATATTAGTCCCTTGTGATGGAAATAATAAAATCATGGACGGACACACACCTGATCGGTGTTGTTTTAAACCCCTCTTGGACACAAAGGGTAATAAATGATGATGAAAGAAACAACGTGCAAAGATGCACAAAGATGCAAGGCCCTCTTAAAGAGAGAAGCACGACACGAATATAAATTACGAATGATGCATGCGACTAACGGAATGAAAAATAGAGCAGAACAAAAAGGGAAAAAAGGCTTATTGAGGCGCCGATGGCGGGCCTCAAGAATAGAGAAAGAGAGGGACAACTTGCAACAAATGGAATTTTTTTTTAAGATGAGAATTAAAAATTAATGAAAATAAAAATTACAACTTGAAATAAACTAGAGAAAAGGGAAAGAAATCGAGCCGGCAAAGTGGAAGAAGTAGCGCCGTCCAACGTCTCGCAAAGCCTTGGAAGTAGATCACCTCGTCTCGCCGTGGACACCGTCTTGAGAGGACCGCAAGAGAGTATAACTTTCATAAAAGGAGTCGGATGAGAAGAAGGGCAGAAGAAGGAAAAATAGGGTGAAGAACGGAGGAAACGCTGATTCGCGGGTGAGCAGTGTAGAACATTGAAAAGTGGAGGATAACTTAAAAACCAGGAAGAATTAGAGGATGGTGAAGAAGAAGAAATTTTAGAGCACAAACAAATTAACTACTTTTATAAAAGAATCCAAAGGAGAAGAGACAAATAAAGTAGAGAAAAAGGGCGAGGAACGGAGGCAAGGTTGGTTCACGGATGAGCATTGTAGAACATTGAAAAGTGGAGGATAACTTAAAAATCAGGAAGAATTAGAGGATGGTGAAGAAGAAGAAATTGCATAGCACAAACAAATAAACAACTTTTATAAAAAGAGCCAAAGGAGAAGAGAAGCAAAAAGGGGAGAAAAAGGGTGAGGAACGGAGGCAACACTGATTCATGGATGAGCGGTGTAGAACGTTAAGAATTGGAGAATAACTTTCAAACAAGGAAGACTTAGAGGATGGTGAAGAAGAAGAAATTGTAGAGCATAAATAAATAAACAACTTTTATAAAAGGAGCCAAAAGAGAAGAGAAGCATAAATGGGAGAAAAAGGGTGAAGAGTCTCAGGTGAGCTGTTGATGCAGGTGGGTTTTTAAAGGGAGAGGGAGAGGGAGGGAGAAAGAGAGGCTACGATGTGTGTTTACAGGCAGCAAGAAGAGGGATTCTCTCTCTAAAATAGGGAGAGGGGGAGTGTTTTTATAGGGATTAGAGGATGGGCCAAGCATATTCATTCCCCGATAAATTTGATACCCCAAGCCCATGCTGCCATGATTGTTGCCCATGTTAGTATTATTATTTAGTCCCCTCAATAAAGTTAAAAAAATATAAAAAATTATATTTAGGCCTCTCAAGCATAGAAATTTAACAAGTAAGTTTATGTCTAGGCCTTTTAACATATAATGAATTAGTTTTGTGTAAACAACCATCACAAAATTTTCTCGAAAAAATTCTAAAAATGGAGAAAATATCAGAAAAATAGGAAATCACTCAAATAACTCAAATGTATGAGCCACTTTGGGTCATCATGGTGTAATATGAGATTTACTCATGAAAATGTCAAAAATGACGTGTTTACAGTTGCCCCGCCTTGGTGTCTGCTTTGTAGGGGAGCGACACGTAGTGGAATGGAATGAAGAGTATTGACACGAAGTGGGAATGGACTGAAAAGTAGATGCCAAGGTGTGATGAGACACGCTCTCAACATTACATGGTCGGAATCTTTCCAGAGTTTCAACGAATCAACATTTGAAGAAGGTTTTCTGAAATCGACGATTGTTTGGATAGAAAACAAACAAGGAGAATAATGTGCACTCAGGCACGACTAGGGAAAGAGACCAACTTCTGTGCGTAGAAGTACCTGGGGTTATGAACCTGCAGGTTTCACCATTGGGGAGAGGTTATCAGCCAATGTGGAAGTGCTACGACCAAGGTGAGTCCAATGGAGTAAAAGAAAAGGAAAAGTTGAGGATAAATCCAAACAAGGGTCTCCTGTAGAAAAATAACGCAGGGTAGTTTCAAGGAAACTGGGTACTCAACTCGGAATGTAATATCTCATATTGTTAAAGTTAAGTATAGTGGCTCTCACAATCGAATTAAGTGAATGATCTTGCACAATGATATCAATGTCCTAGACGAATGCATGCTGGGTTTAAAGGAAAAATTAAAATAAATTAAAAGTAGAAAATAGCCAATGACAATATTATTAAGCTGTTAAGACCGGGTCAAGATACCAATCCCGTGAGCCGATACTGAATCGAAGCCCGTTTATATCACGCACCGACTCACTAAACGGAACCATCGTCCCCAAGCTACCAAACTTAACGGCCTATCCGTACAACCCAAATTCCTCTGAAATCATCACTATTTTTGTTGAAGGGGAACTCAAATTCCAAATTTGTTCAGGCCGTAAAGTCATTGACATGCTCTAATAGTGTAGATATTATATAGTAAAATGCATGACATGGTGGGGTCAATCATCGTGGTGACTGATGGTGGGACATTGTGGGCAGTGGTACCACTTGTTCTTTTTTTTGAACTTGCACTCAACAATAAGCACAGTAAAGCAGAATTATTTCATGAGAAGCAAAATTGCACTCGACTGTACAGGACATCAATGAACCGCAATGATTCACAAAAGCAGGAGAAAAACACAACATACAAAGCAGAATTCATGTGTCAAAGTGTGTGGTGACAACTCTACATTTAATGCTCTGAGTTGTCTTTTTACTCCTTCCCCTTCTATAAATACCCCCCTACTTGTCTTAGCAAGGAGCATCATAGATTGGTTTGAGGGGGCTAAGAAGATAAAAAGGGGAGATTTTGGCATCTTGAGATAGAGGGTGAGTCTTCCCGTCCCGCGAAGAGGAGCAGGCTTAGCAACAAATTCAAGAGGCTCACCGACATCGAGGGTCATATGAGCGAGAGAATCCAATCTCGGAAGGTGAGTCAATGCCTTATTCCTTTTCCTTTATGTGAATTCTTCCTTACTTCTTCATTCTTCTTCCTTAGCCATATCCTCTCTTTCCGGGCTCGAGGAAATTTTCCAAGCTGTCGTGGCTTTCGAATCTTATTTCCAACACACTATCGGCATATGGGCTGTTATCTTGAAATGGCACCTCCAAGGGCTCGTGGTTCATGCCAAATATTACGACAAGATTCACATGGATTGGGCGGCTATGGGCGCCTTGATTGAAGTTTGGCACCCTCAAACTCACACTTTCCTCTTCCCAACATTTGAAGCAACTATCCTTCTTGAAGAGGCGAAACTCCTGCTTGGTTTGAAAAAGTTCAGGAAGGGTGGCAAGATAAAGATCATGCCTATGCCGAAAGAAGCAACCTTCGAGGAAGTCCTTGGAGGCTTCATGTCCTCCGGAGCTGTTAAACGTGTCCTGACTCAAAGGGGAATCAATTTATAAAAGCTCGCGGAATGGACCATGAGTGCCCTAGAAGGATCGACGGGTGACGAACATTTGGAAGGAATCATGAAAGGATTCACAATCTGCTTAGCATGGGCTCTCCTATTTTCTTGCACTGACAACATAGTGGAGGAAGATCAACTAAATGAGATCTGTGGATTCTGGGAGGGCAAAAGAGTGGGGCCCGCCATTGTTGCTTACCTTTACAATGGTCTCATAGCTTCCAGCATGGGTAAGCCTTTCTTCGGTTACGTACTTCTTTTGACTTGTTGGATTGACTTACACTTCAAATTTGATTCCCGTGAGGGGGTGCCAACTGTCTCGAGACTCTTTCGACAAAGCCCCCTTTACCACATGGCCAATGTGTTGGGCTTTGGTGGTAATGTGGTTAATCGCGTTCTTTGGCTGAAGAAGCGCGAAGACTGGCAGGCTCACATCAACACTATGATGCAAAACATGTTTACTTGTGCACCGGCATGTTTACTCCCGTGTGAACTTCTCACAAGATCCTTCCCTGATGTGGTACTCCAACTCATCAGTGCAACTGAATTTGCCCTTTATAATGCGCACCGGTGTGGTATTCAAATCGGCCTCCCTCGCCATTCATTTCCACTGTTATCCGGCCTTCCTTCTATGAGGAAAAGAGAGCTGAGTACAGAGGGAGACGTAAAGGATGTGAAAGCTATTAAAGCATCATGGAAGACAAGCATTCCAGGGAAGGCGGTGGCGCATATAGAGGAAGACCGAGAGCTGTGGAGAGTTTATGTAACTGAATTAGGGAAATTGAGGCCCAAAGTGCCCAGCCCTTAATGTAGCCCCTTTTGTTTCAAATAAACACAGACCTTTGATGCTATTGTGTGTGCTTTTCACCCTCTCTCCCCCTCCTTTTTGTAAAGCATTTTCAATATACGTGTCTGAAATGGCGGACGCGTATATATTTCCCCTTTTTTTCATTAATTTTTTTTAAGCACTACCCATTGCATTTTTTTTTTGGCGCGTCAGCTCCTGAAGACTCTCTACATGGAAGCGTCCCCAATGAAAGACACTTTAATGGTTTTTTTTTCAATTTTTTATTATTGTTTTTGTTTTCAAAGGGACCGTCTAAGAGACTTGACACGTCTATTAGATGCATCTTCGCACCTGGACGGCCTCTTTTTTTCGAATTCAGGCTATTACCGCCAAGGGCCGCGGGCGGCCCTTCTTCTTCCTCACCCCGCCCTCACCCCACCGACCGACGCCACGGAGAGAGAGAGCAGGATAGTGGCTCAGATGTCCGTGATGGAGGCTCTGGGGTTCGTCGACGCTCGTCAGCGCGTCGGCGAGAGCACAATTGAGTTCTTGGCACGGCCGGAGGGAGTTGTACGCGACGCTTTCTGCCAAGACGTGAGCGACCAGGGACGGGCGGACCGTGACCTACGATGGTTCCTCTTCTTCTATCTGGGCCGACTTCTGCCAGGCACGAAGGGAGACGACATCCACTGTCGCTTCCTGGAGATCTTGGTGGACTTGGGCCAAGTGGGAGAGTACGCATGGGGAGTGTTGTGTCCCTGAAGTCATTTGAGTCATTCTGTGGTCACTTGGGTCATTCGACATCATTCTATGGTCATATGCATTCTGTGGTATTCTTGGTTTTGATAATGGCTAAACACTATTAGTCATTGTTGTTTTTCACTCTTATATGACTGACATATGTGCTGTTGTGTTCATGACAGATATGCAAATGAATGGACAAGTGAAAGCTCAATGTTGCGCCCTCGCACGCGGATCGACCTGCGCGGTCAGGTCGCGGGGATCGACCTGCCCGGTCAGGTCACGGGGGTCAAGGGGGCAGCGCCCCTTGCGGGGGTTTCCGAGGGCGGAGCCCCCGGAACAAAAATTTGATTGAAGACTCAATAATAAAATCTTCAAGACTGTCAAGGGCGATGCCACAAACATGCACGGGCTGCTAAAGGACTTAAGCGGCGGAGCTAAGATAGATAACGGACCAACCCGGGAAAATCCGGGTTCTGCCCAGCTGGCGGTCGACCGCCAGCACACAGCACAGGGGCGGTCGACCGCCCCAGCCAGCAACTGCCAGCCTGCATGAGTTTCAGTAGCGGTCGACCGCCAGCTAGTGGCGGTCGACCGGAAATCCCAGGGGCCATTCGTCTACAGCATTTTACAGTAGCAGTCGACCGCCAGGAGCTGCAGGTCGACCGCCAGCCCCGAGCCTTCAATGTTGACTTTGTTTCCAACTTCGAAAAGGGCCATTCAACATGGATTTGTTTAATCCAAAAGTCACCTAAACACCCACAAATTATGGATCTGGTCTGAGGCTTGTCTATAGACCATTCAAGGTCTATAAAACCAATACAAGAGGGTTGGAAACCCTAATGCTTCAAGGCTTCAAGAGAGATCAAGGGAGGCCATTTTTGAGGTACTGTAGCACCTCCGTGAACAGTACTTCGGGCTGGAGTTCTTCATCCATCCAAGGTGTTTGAAGGTGAGATCTGAAGCAAGCAACCTCCACCAAAGCTAGAAGCACTTAAAGATAAGAAGGGTGATCAAAGGAAGCCACAAGGAGGGTGTTTCAAGAAGGAAATCAAGCTACTCCGGGAAGAAGTTCTTCATCAAATCTTCAAGTGATTGAAGCTACTTCAAGAGGAAATCAACTCCAAGCCAAGTGAAGAAAAAGTTGCAATCATCTTCCTCTTCCTCATCTCAAGGTGATCCATAGAAGCTGCAAGGGTGTGTTCAAGGGAAATGAGTTCGAAGTACTGTAGCTGTGAACAGTACTCCGGGAAGAAGTTCTTCATCATATCTCCAAGTGATTCAAGCTACTTCAAGAGGAGATCAACTCCAAGCCAAGTGAATCATTAGATTCAAGCTCCAGCAAACTCAGACAAGATCTTTTCTCTTTGAACATATTTCATATCTTGTTTGAGTGTTTTCATATCTTGTTCTTTTCCATTTCATTCAAACATTTGGAACTAAAGATCGTCCCTACCGGTAGTTAGTAGGAAGGTAATCGGAGGTTGTCCGATCTGCGTTGTTGACGTCCCTACCAGGTGGTTAGTAGGAAGGCAATCGGTGGTCTTTCCGATTTACGGTTCAGTGCGTGGCACTAGTGGAGCCTCACCGGATTTGGTGAGGGGTGGACGTAGGACTGGAGATTTAGTCCGAACCACCTTAAAATCTCGTGTGTTATGGTTTGCTTGTGCGATTACTTTGTGTTAGATGCATGCTTAGGTTCAATATCTATATTGCATAATCATCTTGTTAAGCAAATCACTGTGTTCTTCGTTTAGCTAGTTATATTCCGCTACAATTATCATTACCTAGCTATATAGAGGGTTGCATTGCGAAAAGAGGGGCAGATCTATTCACCCCTCCCCTCTAGATCCGCTGTCCACTACACAACAAGTGGTATCAGAGCCTAATCTCTCATTATGGGGTCCAACGACCTTGAGAGAAATGGTGGATCAGCATCTAAGGGTTATTTACCTGAAGGTCACTGGATCTAACTATCCTTATTGGAAACATCGCATGCAGGTGTTCATTCGCGCCCAAGACCACGAACTTTGGCGTGTGATCAGCAAAGGTCCGTATGAGCTTACGGATAATGAGGACTTGTAGACCAAAGAACAAATACGGCAATCCACCGTCAACTGGAGTGCTAAACACATCATGCAATGCTCACTCCATCCAGTTGAATTCTCAAGAGTAGCCACCTGCGCAACTGCGAAATTGATGTGGGATAAGTTAGAGGTAATCTACGAAGGAACCTCTCAGGTACGAGAAACAAAAGCCAATATTTTAGTTTCTGAATATGAAATGTTCCGCATGAAGCCTGATGAGTCAATTCAAGATATGTATGCTCGCTTAACTGTGCTTACTAATAGTTTAACTGATTTGGGAAAGAAATATACAGGGCAAGAACTTGTAAGAAAAATTCTTAGATCATTAACTCCAGCATGGCACATGAAGGCAACCGTTGTTGAAGAATCGAGAGATCTCGCAACCACAAAGGTAGATGAACTCATTGGGTCATTAATGACCTATGAGATCAACCTCAATAACAAAGAGGCTGAGGCACCTAAGAAGAAGTCCCTAGCTCTTAAAGCTGGACCCAGTCGTCAAGATACTTCTGATGAAGGTGAGGATTCGGGAAGTGAGTGAGATGAGGATGATGTAGCCATGCTCACACGTAAGTTCAAGAAATTCTTGAGAAAGGAAGGTAAGAGCTTCATGAGAGGAAGGTCAAAGGTAAGAAATGGTTTCAGATCTAATTCTGAAAATTCTAAGAAATCTGATAAAATCATTTGCTATTCTTGCAACAAACCAGGGCATTTCAAGAATGATTGTCCCGACAGATTCAGAAAATCTGACAAATGGAAGGACAAGAAGAAGAATAAGGTCATGGTGTCCACATGGAGCGACGAATAGGAAAGTGATGACGGAACTAGCTCATAGGACAAAGAAAAAGAAGATTTCTACCTTATGGCCAAAGGTGATGAAGAAACTGAGGTAAATTCTCCATTTGAAGATTATACAATTGATGATTGGGAGGATGCATATATACAACTCATGGAAAAATATGAAATGTACAAAAAGGAGAATAAATCATTGAAAAAGAAAATTAACTCATTTGTGCATGATCATGATATGAATGATAAGAATGCTCTACTTGAAACTGAAATTGAAGATCTTAAGAAAATGATTGAGGATTTGGAAGAAGGAAGAAAAGAAATGGCTGACTTGGAAACTGAAAATGAAAACTTGAGAAATGAGATTGATAGCATTAAGCTAAAAATGCAAACCTATGAAAAGAACAGCAAACTGAGTAATGAAAAATATGAAGCTGTAAAACATGTCAACACTCAACTCTTGCAAAACATTGAAAACTTACAAAAAGAATTGAAGGATAAACAACAATCCTTAGAAAATTTCGTGGATGGAAAAGAAAACCTAGATGCTTTGCTAGGTACTAGGATGAATTTCAACAAGGAAGGGTTGGGTTTTGAACCAACAAATAAAAGGTCAATTGGGCTAAAACAGTCACATTTGTCTCATCTTCCGAAGCCTCCACCTCAAACATAACTCCCACACAAAACCAGCAAAAATAAAAGGAGAAAGGAAAAGAAAAGATTGAAGGGGGAGTCACTAACATTCCCAAAAAGCATGTCCAAAGACCTAAGAAAGGTCGACTTTCCCCGCAGCATAGGTCAACACATTCTTGGCCATTGCATGCTCAATCTTCCAGATATCACCAAAACTGGATTGCACATTCATATAGGCCAACACCACCATACTTTTGGAGAAATTGTGATTCATGTGTTCATCAATCCCATAGGTGGCAGAACAATCACTCTTAACCCAAAAATAACCAATGGCCACAATGGGTTAAGAAGCCAACTTCATCAAACTTTCAAAAATTCCAACCAAGAACCTCCAAACAGAAAATGAATGTCAAAGTTGAAAAGAAAAACCAAATCCCTGCTCTAAGCAAACAAAACATGAATGTTAGAAAAGTCTGGATTCCAAAAGAAATGGTTTCATGCTTTGAAAATTTGAAGAGTATGATGGGACCCAAATTTGGTTGGGTTCCAAACACATTTGCTTAATTGCTTGTGCAGGAGTGTCTTGCAGCCATACATAACAGGTGGTACCTTGATAGCGGCTGTTCAAGACACATGACCGGAGATAAATCAAAATTTTATCTCTTGGAGGAAAAGGAAGGAGGACATGTCACATTTGGAGGGAACAACAAAGGAAAAATCATTGGAACAGGTAATGTAGGTAAGAACCTCTCCAACTCCATTGGAAATGTGTTGCTAGTTGAAGGTTTGAAATATAACATACTAAGCATAAGTCAATTGTGTGATAAAGGTCACAAAATGTTGTTTGATTCTCATGAATGTAAAATCTTTGAACCAAAATCTGACAAGGTAAAATTTTCTGGTAAGAGAGTCAACAATGTTTACATGATTGACTTAGATGATCCTGCTTATTCAAACCTTTGTCTTGCTATACCAAAATCTGAAATTGCATGGTTATGGCATCGTAGACTAGGACATGCTAGCTACAATGTCTTGCATAAACTCTTGAAACATTCAATGGTGAAAGGTTTGCCTGAACTATCCTTTAAACAAGAAAATAAATTGTATGATGCATGTGCCCTAGGTAAACAAACTAGAAAATCATTCAAGGGAAGATCTGAAAATACATCATCCAAACCACTCGAGCTAATTCATATGGACCTATTTGGCCCAACCAGAACTGCTAGCTTAAGTGGTAGAAAATATGGATATGTCTTGGTGGATGATTTTTCTAAGTTCACATGGGTTTTCTTTCTCACACACAAAAATGATGCTTTTGATGAGTTTCAGGCACTCTACATGAAGATAAAGCAGGACGGTGAGTTTAAAATTTTCAAGATTCAATCTGATCACGGTGGTGAATTTGAAAATGCTAACTTCTATAACCTTTGCAGGGCCGAAGGGATTTCACACCGATTTTCTTCACCAAGAACGCCGGAGCAAAACGGTGTGGTTGAAAGGAGAAACCGGACACTTGTAGAGATGGCAAGAACCATGCTTGCTGAACGGCAACTTCCAAGGAGGTTTTGGGCTGAAGCGGTAAACTCGGCATGTTACATTATCAACCGCTCTATGGTAAGGTCACACACCAAAAAGACTCCTTATGAGTTGCTAAAAGGTAAAAAGCCCCCTCTCTCACATATGAAAGTGTTTGGATCGAAATGCTTCATTTACAACAATGACAAAAGAGACTTAGATAAATTCGAGCCCAAGAGCGATGAAGGTATATTCCTTGGATATTCTGATAGATCTAGGGCTTATAGAATTTATAATATCAAAAGTCAAACTGTGGAAGAATCACCCCATGTTTCCTTTGATGAATATCATGATTCTAACAATGATAACTCTTGCAGGAAAAATAATGAAGATGGGGAATTCCTAAGCATAAAGGACAAGAGTGATCCTCCACAAGAAGAAATAAAAGAAGATGGTGACCTAGCTGAATCAAGCAATGCAAGGGATCAAGCTCCAGGAGAAGGTAACGATTCTACAAATATTAGAATTCTTAAGAATCATCCCTTGGAGAATGTCATTGGTAGCTTGAATGACCCACCTAGAACTAGGTCACATTTTAAAATTGTGGAAGAATTAGATCAACTTGCTCTTGTCTCGCATCATGAACCCAAAAATATTGATGAAGCATTAAAAGATGAAAACTGGATAAATTCCATGCAAGACGAGTTAAACCAGTTTGAAAGAAACAAAGTTTGGCATCTTGTTCCTAGACCTTCATCACAATCTGTCATAGGCACTAAATGGGTTTTTAGGAACGAACTAAGTGAGGATGGCAAGATAATAAGAAACAAGGCTAGATTGGTGGCTCAAGGGTATAATCAAGAGTTTGGGGTAGACTTTGATGAATCTTATGCCCCTGTTGCTAGACTCGAAACCATCAGAATTTTACTTGCCTTTGCATGCTCCCTTAGAATAAAGCTTTATCAAATGGATGTCAAAAGTGCTTTCTTGAATGGCTTGATCAAAGAAGAAGTCTATGTTGAGCAGCCCCCTGACTTTGAGAATTCTAACAATGCAGATTTTGTATACAAGCTAGACAGGGCGCTTTATGGACTTAAGCAAGCACCAAGAGCTTGGTATGAGAGACTAAGCTCGTTCCTCATTGAAAAAGGGTACACACGAGGTAAGGTAGATCAAACACTTTTTACCAAGAAGCAAGGTAAGAACATCTTGATTGTTCAAATTTATGTTGATGACATTGTGTTTGGTTCTACAAAATCTGAAATGTGTGAGGAATTTACTAACCTCATGACTAGCAAATTTGAGATGAGCCTAATGGGAGAACTTCAATTCTTTCTCGGTTTGCAGGTCAACCAAGGAGAAGATGGTTGCTTCATAAGCCAAGCCAAATACATCAAGGAGCTGCTAAAAAGATTTGACATGGCAAACAGCAAAATCATTGCAACTCCGATGAGCACCTCAACTTCACTGGATTCGAATGAAAATGGTAAATTGGTGGATGCAAAGGTCTATAGAGGTATGATTGGTTCTTTACTTTATTTGACTGCATCCCGACCAGATATCCACTTTAGTGTATGTCTTTGTGCTAGATTTCAAGCTAGTCCTAGAGAATCCCATTTGACTGCCGTCAAACGTATCCTTCGATATCTTGCCGGCACTCAAGATTTGGGATTGTGGTATCCGTCATCATGTGATTTATCTCTTATATCTTATTCTGATGCGGATTACGCTGGATGCAAGCTATATCGCAAGAGTACTAGTGGCTACTGCCAGTTTCTAGGCGGGTGTTTAGTTTCTTGGGCCTCCAAGAAACAACACTCGGTTGCCCTCTCAACCGCGGAGGCAGAATATATTGCTGCGGGGAGCTGTGGCACCCAAGTGTTGTGGATTAAACACCAACTCCAAGACTACTTGGTGGATCTTGGTTGTGTCCCGATTCTGTGTGATAACACTAGTGCTATCAACCTTGCAAAAAATTCAGTCCAGCACTCTAGGACTAAACATATTAAGATTAGGCATCACTTCATTAGAGATGAGGTCGGTAAGAAAAATTTTGAACTGCATTTTGTTGATACTCTAAATCAAATTACTGATATTTTCACCAAGCCCTTGTGTAATGACAGGTTTTCAACACTCAGAAGGGAGCTTGGTCTTTGCCGACATCAGGCCAATAAAAATTTGAAATGATGATCATATTCAATTAGTTGTGTGTTTTGCACGTTGGTATTCATGCATTGTTTATATGTCAATATGTCTTTTTGCATATGGTGTCGCATTGCATGTAGTTGCATAAGAAAGTTGAATTTATGTTCACAATGTATTGCATGGTTTGTGTCGCATCATTCTTGCATGGCCATGGTATATCAAATGTTGATGTATGGAAGGGCATGCTATGCTTGTCACGAAGCACTCAATATGCGTGAGGTTTCACCTCCACCAAATACCATATGTCAATATCGCATATAGGCCATATAGTAAGGGGGAGTTGTCCTTGTGCAACATTCATGCATATATTTCATCTTCATTCTGTTGCATTTAATAAGTGTACAACCAGGTGTTGAGTCATGCATTTCATGTCAACCCCTGCATGTTTCAGGTCATTCTCCTCTTGACAGTTATCATTACACTTGCTTGCACACATAACTCCTTCAGTGAATTCATTGCATATCCTTAGGGGGAGTTTTGTTGATTCTCTTAACCTTTTGCAATCTGCACTTCTTGGCTTACAGTCTGAATTTGAGATCATGAGACTGACGAACATATGGTGTAAGAGCTTTCTATTATGTGCCCTAATGATTGTCCATTCAATGAAAATGGTTCAGATTTAATGATTTCCTTGTAGTTCTGATATATCTTGTTTGAAATCATATATGTTCTGAAGCTTTAATAGACCTTAACTAGAGACTGCATATTGTGTTTTGCATGACTATCCTGAAATCTGAAAATCCAAACGTCTTGACAACTTTGGTGATACACTCAGGCTTAGTATTGCTTCTAAACATATTGATGAGCTGGAATTCCTGAAAATCATTTTGACAGAGCAATGATATTGTTGCACGGAGAAACATGTCATGTCATCAAAATCAAGTGACAAATGATATGTCATGATGTGCTTCTGTTATCTCTGTCGTCATTCTATTTGGACTCTAGGCAGAGGACTGGCATAATTGCTGAGAAATATATCCTCTCATCAAAGAAATGAGATTGGGTATGTTATGACGTGACTTTGCTATCTCTGTTCATTCTGAAGCATAACCGTCAGTCTTGCCAAATACCTAGGGATACTGACGTCTAAACAACGTGTATTCTTACGGTTAGGAGGCATGAACTAGACTTGATTGCTCGTATAAAGTGAGTCATGTGCCTTCTAATACTAAAGATATTGAAAATCAACATATGCTACAATCATTCAATTCCATGCTTCAATCATGATTGTTTAGCCTCAATACACGCTTTTGTGTTATTGCCTTTGTCGTTATTGATTATGGATATATAAGACAAGGGAAGGTTAAACACTGCCATGATTTGCACCTTTGGTTCATTTCTATTACATCTTGGATGTAGCTGCTTTTCGAACTCTGTTGATGAATTCAGATTTCATTAGATTTGAACCATATATGTTGCTCCCGGTCTGTTTCAGGTTTACATATCATGGCTTGCTCTTCACTCCTTTCAGCTCTAGTCTCACAGATATTTCACTTTATTGCTCCTTTTTGCTGTTGGCAAAGGGGAAGAATTCTTTGTGTGAGTCCTTTGTCGCGTTAGCTATGCGTTATCGCGTTGTCTTTGGGGGTTGTGTGAATGGTATACGGGGAGAATCCAAGGGGGGAGAATCCATTGCTCACTTTGCATCTCATTTGTGTATGTGATGGGGCTTGGGGCTTGCATAACTGCTAGCATTCATATTGCATAGCATTCATATCTGCATTCATAATTGCATTCCCATGCTATTACTATCATGAATCTTGAGCTGCATATCTTGCATTTGTTATAACTTGTGCCATTTTAAACATTCATATCACATAATGACTCACAGTGTTGCCATCATCAAAAAGGGGGAGAATATTGTGTCCCTGAAGTCATTTGAGTCATTCTGTGGTCACTTGGGTCATTCGACATCATTCTATGGTCATATGCATTCTGTGGTATTCTTGGTTTTGATAATGGCTAAACACTATTAGTCATTGTTGTTTTTCACTCTTATATGACTGACATATGTGCTGTTGTGTTCATGACAGATATGCAAATGAATGGACAAGTGAAAGCTCAATGTTGCGCCCTCGCACGCGGATCGACCTGCGTGGTCAGGTCGCGGGGATCGACCTGCCCGGTCAGGTCACGGGGGTCAAGGGGGCAGCGCCCCTTGCGGGGGTTTCTGGGGGCGGAGCCCCCGGAACAAAAATTTGATTGAAGACTCAATAATAAAATCTTCAAGACTGTCAAGGGCGATGCCACAAACATGCACGGGCTGCTAAAGGACTTAAGCGGCGGAGCTAAGATAGATAACGGACCAACCCGGGAAAATCCGGGTTCTGCCCAGCTGGCGATCGACCGCCAGCACACAGCACAGGGGCGGTCGACCGCCCCAGCCAGCAACTGCCAGCCTGCACGAGTTTCAGTAGCGGTCGACCGCCAGCCAGTGGCGGTCGACCGGAAATCCCAGGGGGTATTCGTCTACAGCATTTTACAGTAGCAGTCGACCGCTAGGAGCTGCAGGTCGACCGCCAGCCCCGAGCCTTCAATGTTGACTTTGTTTCCAACTTCGAAAAGGGCCATTCAACATGGATTTGTTTAATCCAAAAGTCACCTAAACACCCACAAATTATGGATCTGGTCTGAGGCTTGTCTATAGACCATTCAAGGTCTATAAAACCAATACAAGAGGGTTGGAAACCGTAATGCTTCAACGCTTCAAGAGAGATCAAGGGAGGCCATTTTTGAGGTACTGTAGCACCTCCGTGAACAGTACTTCGGGCTGGAGTTCTTCATCCATCCAAGGTGTTTGAAGGTGAGATCTGAAGCAAGCAACCTCCACCAAAGCTAGAAGCACTCAAGGATAAGAAGGGTGATCAAAGGAAGCCACAAGGAGGGTGTTTCAAGAAGGAAATCAAGCTACTCCGGGAAGAAGTTCTTCATCAAATCTTCAAGTGATTGAAGCTACTTCAAGAGGAAATCAACTCCAAGCCAAGTGAAGAAAAAGCTGCAATCATCTTCCTCTTCCTCATCTCAAGGTGATCCATAGAAGCGGCAAGGGTGTGTTCAAGGGAAAGGAGTTCGAAGTACTGTAGCTGTGAACAGTACTCCGGGAAGAAGTTCTTCATCATATCTCCAAGTGATTCAAGCTACTTCAAGAGGAGATCAACTCCAAGCCAAGTGAATCATCAGATTCAAGCTCCAGCAAACTCAGACAAGATCTTTTCTCTTTGAACATATTTCATATCTTGTTTGAGTGTTTTCATATCTTGTTCTTTTCCATTTCATTCAAACATTTGGAACTAAAGATCGTCCCTACCGGTGGTTAGTAGGAAGGCAATCGGAGGTTGTCCGATCTGCGTTGTTGACGTCCCTACCAGGTGGTTAGTAGGAAGGCAATCGGTGGTCTTTCCGATTTACGGTTCAGTGCGTGGCACTAGTGGAGCCTCACCGGATTTGGTGAGGGGTGGACGTAGGACTGGAGATTTAGTCCGAACCACCTTAAAATCTCGTGTGTTGTGGTTTGCTTGTGCAATTACTTTGTGTTAGATGCATGCTTAGGTTCAATATCTATATTGCATAATCATCTTGTTAAGCAAATCACTGTGTTCTTCGTTTAGCTAGTTATATTCCGCTGCAATTATCATTACCTAGCTATATAGAGGGTTGCATTGCGAAAAGAGGGGCAGATCTATTCACCCCTCCACTCTAGATCCTCTGTCCACTACACAACAAGGAGCAGCCTTACTCGCCCACCTGATCGCCGACCTATCCCAGGGGACAGGTCGAGAGACCACCGTCAGCGGCTTCACACCATTCCTCCAGGTAAAATGCATTTTATTTATTTATGTGTTTATTTAGTCCTATTTTGTGTTTATGCAACTGATCGTGCTGATGACATGTAATGGATGCAAGTATAGAGCTATTACTACCTTCTGATAGGGAGGGCCCGACAGTGGCACCCGACAGCTGTGCCACTAGCCCAGCGGTGGAGGCCGATAGTGAACTTGGCCCCACATTCCTATCAGCTGACGTCGCTACGACGCGAGCTGACGGAGTACCCCGAGGCCATGGTATGATTTTTTTCTTTTTTTGTGTGTGTAATATTTATTTTTATTTACGAATGTAATGACTGACATGATGCATGCATGGCAATGCAGGTTGTTTGAACCAGATCGAGCCGCTTCGACTCAGGTTGGTGATGAGGACCCTGGGGTTGGCCCAGGAGTGGTTGGAGGTGGATGCGCCGAGCCGCATTGGGCGAAAGACCCAGGGTAAGGCAGAGCACGTTGACTGGCGCACACGCTTCCCTGCGCAATTCTAGGACTGGCAGCAGGGTGGTGTCCCTATAGTGTCACATGCACAGGACAACACCGACTACCTGCGGCACTATCGGGAGGTCCACGCGGGCCGTCTCCAGCTCGAGAGACCACTAGGGGTAAGTATGAGATGAGCACTTATTTGTTCTTGTTCGTGAATGTGTGCATATGCATGTGACACTAATCTACATGATTGCGAATGCAGGATGCCGGCGATGCCATCATCACCGACCTGTGGGCTCAGTTGGCGGATGCCAGGCGGCAGCTGACCGTCACCCGACAGGAGCTTGACATTTTGGTAAGTTCATGCAATGCAGTTTTTTTTTTAGTTTACTTGGATTTCTGATGTTCAACCACTGACTATTGTTGGTTCTCTTTTAGCGTGCCCAACAAGGGGCAACAATAGGTATGACCGGGGGAGCCTCTTCCAGCTCCCAGGCTCCTCCTCCAGAGGTCAGCTCCCTCCAGAAGCAGCTCGCCGGCATGGTGGCATGTGCAGAGGAGGTAGAGCGTGAGCTCACAACTCGGGTGTGTGTTGTTTGCATGATTGGATTTGGTTATGCACTGCTTTCTTCTAACTTCATGAGAGTATGGGCCTTGGCAGATGGCGGAGATCTGTGGTGCGCTAGTCTGAGCCGAGGAGGAGCGTGATGCCCAGGCGGATACCGTGGCGGAGCTGGAGGTGGAGCTACGACGCCGTGACGCCGAGGAGCTGTCACGAGACGTGCTAGAGTTGAGGGTTTTCCCTCCAGGTGGCGAGGAGGGACGCAGAGAGAGAGAGAGAGAGTGGGAGGGAGAGGGGGAGAGAGGAGAGAGAGAGGGAGAGAGAGAGAGAGAGGAGAGGAGGGCAGAGCGGCATCAAGATTGGGATGAGAGGAGGGCACTGGAAGCCTAGGTGATGGAGCTCCGGTTGAGCCTCGGGGTGGCGGAGCAGAGGCTGAAGGACAGTGAGGAGCGCTACTAGAGGGGATGAGAGCTCGCAGCGCGCCTCCGCCAGTCTGCCTCTTTATCTATTGGTAGCCTTCTAGTCTCCTCAGCCGAGGAGTGACGCGCTACCGAGGCCGATCGGACGCTGCGGGGTGAGGCTAGCACCGCCTCGCAGACCTCCATGAGGCCTCCTAGGGATCCCCGTCTTAGAAGGGAGGAGAGAGAGGACCAGGAGGACGATGGTGAGAGTTAGAGAGAGGTACTTGTACAACCACCCCCTCTCTTATGATGTACTTGATAGTTTATATATGAAAAGGATGGAATGTTTTATTTTTCTATCACTTGTTTGTCCTTTGTGCGTTTCTTCTCTTCTCTTCTACACTGTTCCCTCGTGATGTGTTCAACAAGATGTTGCCCCGAAATAACGGATCGTGTCTCACCGTGGCCATTCCTCTCAAAGGGAGTCTTTCACCAAATTTAATGTCGCCGACCTCTAGTCCTCTTTCTCATGTGGATAAGTCTATCACCGAATTTAATGACGCCGACCTCTAGTCATCTTTCCCATGTGGATGAGTCTATCACCAAATTTAATGACGCCGACCCCTAGTAGTCTTTCCCATGTGGATGTCCCCTATTTCAAATTTATTTGCAGCATGGCGATGAGCACAGGGAACCTTAGACCGCATAGGGTGCGAATCCACAAGCTACACCACCAACTCATTTACTCCAATCAAGCGACGAAATGACACATGAGAGTGGAAAGAGGGTGCCCCGTCACGAGGGCCACTGCTGGAGATAGCAGTGATAGCTCCGGATCGAACCTCTCCTCATCCTATAAGTACCCCCCCTTTTGCTCCACTTGAAGACCCGGTGCAGTAGAAGCTGGTTTGAAGAGTTAAGAACTTCTAAGAACGGGAAGGAGTGAGGGTTTCTCAATCTTCAAGATGGAGGGCGAATCTTCCCACTCCTCAAAGAGAAGCAGATCCAGCAGTAGTTCCAGGAGGCTATCTGATATTGAGGGGCACCTTAGTGAGAGGACCCAATCGCAGCTTGTAAACGAATCCTTCTATTCTTCCCTTCAGCTTTTCTTTCTTTTCTTTCACCCCACCCCACCCCACCCTCTTTTTTTTCTTTTGACAATGCACCCCTTTCTTCTTCCTTGTGTATGCACAGAGCATGATGAGGTCACACATTTCTTGGGAATTGGTGGTGGCCGCGTATCGTGGTCTGCCGGACTTCCAGAAAGCTCGGCTAGATGCGATGGGGTTCGGTGCCTTCCTACGGATCGAACCAATTAAGCTCGATCTCGCCCTCATCCAAGCATTGCACGAAAGATGGGACTCAGTAAGTCAGGCCTTCCTGATGCCCTGGGGGCATATGGTGCCCAGCCTGGAAGATGTGGTCCGAATCACTAGCCTCAGAGTGGATGGCAAGGTGGTGACTGGGGTCACCTACCCTGATTATCGCGAGGGGGCTCAGAAGCTTCTGGGGTTGGAACTAAAGAACCAAAAGAACAGGTCAATTTAGCCAAGGCGTCCATCATGGAGGCATTGTAGCTTACTAACACTCGTCCACATGATGATGAGTCCTTGGAAGAATTCATGGAGAGAACTGAGAGAGGGTCCCGCGCTGTGTACTGCGTGGATGCTAGTAACTGGGAGAGGTCGAACATGGACTTGAGAAGATTCCTCCTCTTCTTGCTGGGGAGGTTGCTACTGGGTTCTAAGAGAGATGACATCCATTGCTGCTTCCTAGAGCTCCTAGTAGACCTAGAGAGGGTAGGGCAGTACGCATGGGGACCTGCCGTGCTGGCGCATTTGTTTGCAGGTCTGTCCCAAGGGACAGATCGAGAGGTGACTGTGAGTGGCTTTACACTGTTTCTCCAGGTAAAGGTTTTTTTTTATGCAACTACTCTATTTCATGAAATGCTGATGACATATGATGACGCAGCTATGGAAATACTACTATATCCCGATGGGGAGGGCTCGACATTGGCGTTCAACGGTGACGCCACTGGCTCGACGGTGGCAGCCTATCATGAGCATAACCCCTCTAACCTACCAACTGATGGCGTTAAGGCACGAGCTGCAAGAGTTCCCTATAGCGATGGTAGGATTTTTGTTTTGTTTTGTTTTGTTTTGAATGGATAAGAAGACATGTACATGCTACCATAGGTGATTTGGAGACCTTATTCGGGCATGGTCGACATCGACCAGCTGTGGGTTATAACAGGTCGTGCCCGATTTGGACGGGACCTTTGGATCCACTGCCTGAATGAAATCGAGCCACTTTGGCTACGATTGGTCATGAGGACCTTAGGGCTTACCCAATAATGGGTAGATATGACTGCGCCACCTCGCGTTGGGAGGAAGACACGCGGGCCGACAACCTGCGTTGATTGGCAGGTGTGCTTCCCCGAACAGTATGAAGACTGGAAACAGGGTGGCACGCTCGTGGAGTCACACGTGCAGGATAATGAGGACTACCTACGCCTCTATAGGGCGATATATGCAGAGCGACTCCATCCTGGGGGGCTTGTGGACGTGGATCTCCTTTTTTTTTTGAAGGTAATGCTGACTCCTATGACATGGCTGCAGGATGCCCGTGATACCATGATAGCAATCTTGTGAGCTTGCTTGGCAGACACGGAGCAGCAATTGGGTGATACCCGTGCAACTTTGAATACCACGGTGAGTGTGTATGCAATGCATGTTCCTAATTATGACCTTAGATTATTGGTGTTAAGGCATTGATATCACTTCACGTCATTATAGTGCGCCCAGCTTGATGCAACCCCACCAGCAGTAGGGGCAGATGGTGCCTCCTCCAGCTTACGGATCCCTTCATCAAAAATTGATTTGAGTCACGAGCAACTTGCTCGTGCTATGTAGCGTGCCACGGAGGCAAATGAGATGCTTTCTGCGTAGGTAAGGGTTTCACGAATATATATATATATATTACGGCTCGCCACATCCCTGAAATGATGAACATGGCAGTCAGAAGAGATGCAAAAGGCGCTTGCTCGGGTTGCACAAGGGGAGGCCAAGGTAGCAGAGCTAGAGGAGGAATTGCGACGCCGTTCAGATAATTATCTTTCTCGGGACGCCATGGAGCTAAGGATCACCCCCAGCTAGATAGGGAAGATAGAGAGAGAGAAAGAGTTGAGAAAGAGAGGGATAGAGAAAGAGAGAGATCTGAGAGGTTGGGCGAGAGAGAAGAGAAGAGGGCCCTAGAGGCCCAATTGTTTGAGCTCGAACCAGCCTCGGTATCGTCAAACAGTGGCTGAGGGATGGTGAGGAGCGCTACCGAAGAGCATGCGAGCGCGGCTTTCGTGCCATCAGTTTCTTTGCTGCCCCCACAGAACGACGACGGAGCGTGGAGACGGAAAGAGGAATGCAGGGTGGTAGGAGTACCGCATCGCATGATTTGATGACGCCCTCTAGGGCTCCTCGCCCGGGGAGCGGTGAGAGAAGCGATGCTGGGAGAGATAGTGATGTTGGATCTCTGGTTTTGATGATGACATACGATTGATCTTGATAGAGATGATGGACTAAGTATCTTGTGTGGTGAACATGTACATTGATCCTTTGGTAACAAATGGATCACATAATGTCAAGTTGATGCACAAGTTCGATGCATCGACGCATCAAGAATGATGCATTGATGCATCAGGAGTAACCCAGCACATTGCATCAACGCAGTAGAAGAAAAACTCATCACTGCATCGAGGTAGCAAGAGAAGAGTCACAACTGCATCAATAAAGAAGACAGATGCATTGACGCATTCAGTCCATGCTTGTTCTTATACTTAGCACGTCGAAGCATCAGAGCAAAATAGAAGGTTTGCTTCAAGCATCTAGCCGTTGCATTGACGCATTAGCAGTGATGCCTCGACGCAGCTAGCTAGAAGTTCTCTCAAGCCTTCCACACCAAAGGTCGTGTCTTCAACTGCACCGATACATCAGCTTCATGCATCGACGCATTCAGCTCTCCACTTGGATTTGTTTGGTTCTAGTATTGAAGTAGCTCAGTGATGCACCGACGCATCAACTTCATGCCTCGATGCATCTAGCTCAGAACCATTTCTCAGAATCAGTTACCTCTGTTCATCTGGAAGTTGCCTCGACTTGTTGGCTCTACATGTGAGGACTTAATGAAGCCATGTGATCTCGACTTGAGTTACCTGGAATGTGACCTTAGGCCACATGGCAACCCTTTAGGATGATTTCTTCTATGGAATATTCTCATGGCTGATAAGTGTGTAATTTTACATGTTAATTAATGTTATAACGCACTTTTATGAGATTTAATATACACCACTATACATTTAGCACACTTAATTTCAATTTCAGATCAAAATATTTAATTGTCTGATTTAATTAAATTTTGATTCTATTTTGCAGGCACAAAGGAAGATCACAACAAGAGGAATAAAAAGAAAATAAATAAGAAGACAAATGGGCCAAAGCCCATTCACACATCCAAAAGCCCATGTCGACCAAGCCCAATCTGAGTTCAAATAAAAAAAAGAAACAAAGAAAAAATAAAGAAAAATAAAATAATTATATATATATATATGATAGGTATACATACATACATACATATATATATACATATATATATATATATATATATATATATTAGATATATATAGATATATATATGATATATATATGATATATGATAAGGTTTCACTTCACAAAAGTATGCAGGATGGCTCACGCTGAAGAAGCTTCACACGTCGACAACAATGGCCATGTTATGAATAGTTGCATGCATAGTCTTAAAGGAATTGAAGAAGCAAAAGGGCATCACGTAGCAAGCCACCCTTCACACATGGAGGGCTCCACAAGGTAGCTGGCTTCGTACATCAACAAGAGCCATGCTAACAAGTCTTTACAATATGCAATGTGAAAGGCAATGTATGCAACACATGGGCTCCATCTCCACATGCAAAGATAAAAGCATGTAACAGTTAAGGCATCAAACACAACACCAAAAGCATGCTACACTTGGTCCACCTGTCGGTAAAGTTTTCAAACACACAAGGCAACGTGGATGGCGGATGGCCAAAGCTGCCAAGGTAGCTGACAGGAAAAGTGGGCATGAGTTCTTCAAATGCGGCTGCCGACACAGGAAAGCAGACGTGCAACATGGAGAAAAATAGAGAGAGATAGTCGGCCAACGTTTGAAATGAGAAAAAAGAAAAAGTGAGAAGAAGAAAATGTTTGGTGGACTTAATTTCAACAAAAGAAGGTGGTGGGCTTAATTTCAACAAAAGCTGTAAGAGTGTTCATATAGAGAGCAACAGTATAATTGTGGCCCTATAAAAAGGGGTCATGTTATTGATGTAGAGGAGAGTTCTTTTTTGGCTTTGGAGAGTCACGTAGGAGTGTTTTGGAGAGCTTGTGTTTGTGGGTTTTGGGTTGTTGTAGTGTTTTATATTCATATTATTATACTCTTAGTCATTTTTAGCCCTTCACAGCCCCTTTACATGCATGTATATTCTTTATTTCGAATTACTTTCTTCAGAAAAGTTGTCCATCTCTAAATGTTCGTCATTTTCTCTTTCTATCATTTTTCCTAAATCTCCACTGTTTTTGAGTTATTCCTCAATTTTCAACTTGCTATTCTGTGCAGTTACTATTCATTCGAGATGATAGTCTCTGCCATTTCTCCGTTTTGAAACCCTTACAATCTTTTTTTCTCTCTACGTTCTTAATAAATATTATTCCTTTCTTATAGATCTAACTTTTCTTCCTCTACCACTTCTTCTAACTCTTCTTCATTTTTAAGTTATAATTAATTTTCTAAGATTCTATTTTCTACCCAGTCACTATTCACCCGCGCCCATAGATGCCGATTTTTCTCGTTTTCACCTTCGTCCTCTCATTTTCTATCTCTGAGTTCTTCACCAAACTTCTTCCTCTCTTCGCCTTCTACAACTTTCTCTTCTTCCATTTCTTCTAATTCTCTTTTAATTTTAAGTTATTTTCCTTCTTTTCAACCCCTACGTTCAATATAATTTTAGTGTGTTCAACTTGGTATTTTTCTCACTTCTTCTATCTATCTCCATCTTCCCTACTTCTTCACACATCCCAAGGCGGATCATCTTCCTCTTGTCTTCTCGGCGATGTATACTTCCATGACGGAGTGAAATTCTAAGACTCGACACGGCGGAGACGGCGACTACTCTTCATCCTATTGGCTCTTATTCTTTTTTTTCTCTCTCTTATTTGCAAGTTATATTTTCATTTTTATTAGAGTTGAACATGTCACCTTTCATAACAATAAAATTCAGAGTTTGGTAAATTGTGTCCTTCTCTTTCTATCTCTTTCCAATTTCTCTCCTTAACCCTCTCATATTCTTTAATTAGTTTTCATGTAAGTTTCCTTTCCATTAGTTTAATCTCATTCAAAACTTCAGATTTTTCAAATACAAGAATTATCCTCCATACTTAATTGAAAATATTTCTTCTCCGTGGGATCGACCCGTATTCACTATTTTACTTGAATTTTAATATTTTTAAGTGAGTGAGTTCGGTAAATTTTTAAATTGAGACACGACATTTTTAACGACATTTGTCGGAGCGCATCAATTTTTTGGCGTTATTACCGGGGAGAAAATAATTTTTAATGGTTGGATATTCTTGTGTTTGATTTGTATATTTGTATATTAATTTTTCTATTTTTACTTTTATAGGGAAAAGAAAAAATCAGAAAATCAATGACATATTAGAAATTCAGACTTGAAATTCAAAGGAAATAATCTGTTGCAGAAAGTCATGAAGCGTCGTTAAAGGTATGCAAACGTAGGAATTCTGAAATTCTGAAAAATCTTGAAAAATCAAGCGTCGCTAAAGGTCAGTAAACGTAGGTACATGTCTTGTTTTTTTAATTTCTAAAAAATCTTCAAAAAAATCTAAAAAATTTCTGAAAAATCTCTAAAAATAAAAAAAAATCAGAACACACAAAAACATCATTTTAGACTTCATTTTGTAATATATTTGTATGTCTTTGTTATTTTATTGTTTATAACTTCTTGCATTCATCTCTTATTGAAAAAAATTTTAAAAAATAAAAAAATAAAAAAATAAAAAAAATCTCTGAAAAAATAGAAAACAGAAAATCACAATTTTTTTTTGATTTCATGCTATCATGTTTTCATTGTAAATACATATTATTCATGTATTTTAGTTGATTCGTCATTTATTTACATCAATTAAAAATTTTAAAAAATACTCTCTGAAAAAAATATAAAAAAATCCAGAGGTAAGTTCTCATTTTTCTTAATCTTCCAATAAAAAAAAAGAGAACGAGGGATTGCGTTATAGGTTAGTACCATAAACCTCTCTCATTTTTGTTATTTCCTTAATACTTTTGCATATTGTGGCTAGATAGGTTCAGTAAATAAAAAAAAACTCTTCACTAGAACCAAATAAAAAAAATCTCATTCCAAAATTAGAAACCACACACATCATGTTCTAGGTCATGCATCATATAGGTTGTATTAATTTTATTCCATATTTATGTTTTAGAAAATAATTGTTCATGCATTTGCATATTAAACTCCTTGTTTGAACCTATTTGTTGCATCTCATTCTTCAAAACACTCTAAGGATACTACCCCTAAACAAGATAAGGTAGAGATTTCATCACCCTTCTTAGCCCACAAACTACAATTTTCTTCATCTTTGCATCACCTAAGTCATAAATAAAATTCAGTTGACGTTGGCCCTAAGATCACACTGTGGTTCTGGTGTTATTTGGGTTTACCCTCGTATGAAAACCAGTGCCTAAGGCAAGACGGTCGGACGGTAAACGTCTTAAGCACACTAGTGGTTTGACATAATTAGGTCCCTACGAAAGTAGGGGGAGCCTCCCACTACCCCACCCCTTATCTGGACGGTGAAAATATTGAGGGTGAACTTAAGTTTCACTTTAATCATTTTGTGAAACCCCATTTACAGGTCTATGACATATTTAGGTCATTAGGGTAATTTGTGTGACAACTTGTTTATATTCACATAAAAATAAAAATAAAAATAATATAAAAAAATAAAAAAATCAGTCTCTTCTCTCTCTTCATCTTAAGTTGTGTCAAAATAAAACAATAAAAAAAATAAATAAAAATAAAAAATCAACATAAAAAAATCTCTCTCTCATTTTATCCTAATTTATGCAAGGTAGGAGATCCCTACACTCACCTTTCTTAGGACCCATAGGAGAGATTGAAAGGTTAGTGCATTCTAGAACTCACCATCAACCTAACCTCATGGCAGACCACAACCAAAATCAACAGCAAGTTCAACAAGTCACTCCCAAGCAAATGAAGGAATATTTCTTGACCGATCAATACCAACCTTCATTTTATACCCAAGCACCTCAAAATCAAGCAGCCCAATATGAAATTAAATCAAGCACCATTCAAATGTTGCCATCCTTCTATGGCAATACCAATGAGGATCCCTACAGACATCTGGATGAGTTCCTCCAGATTTACTCAACTGTGAAAATCCCAAACTTCTCTGATGATGCTCTCAGGCTGACTCTCTTCCCATTCTCTCTCAAAGACAAAGTCAAATATTGGTTAGGAGTCTTGGATAGATCAATTGACACTTGGGCAGAAATGAAAAAAGAATTTTTTAAAAAATTCTATCCCATAGGGCGAACCAATACCATGAGGAGAGCGATAACTGGATTCACACAAAATCTTGGGGAACAAATCCATGAGGCATGGGATAGGTTGAAAGATTTGTTAAGGAAATGCCCACATCATGGTCTGTTAAGATGGCAAATAGTTCAAGCATTCTATGAGGGATTGACTGATAGTTACCATCAAATAGTGGATGCGTCATGTGAGGGGGCTTTTATGAGTAAGAGCGAAGATGAGGCATATGATTTATTTGAAATGCTCAGTGAAAATTCAACTAGTCATGCCTCGCTCTCATCCTATGAGAGAACGATTGGGCCGACTAAGAAGGGTGGGCTTTATGAAGTGAAGAGCCAAGTTGAGTGTGAGAATAGGATGGATATCAATGCCTTGACTCAGAAATTGAATAAAATGGAATTGTTGGCGCAGAAGATAGAGAAGGTTGATCTCGTAGCTCAAAAGCTAGATCAATTGCTATCTAGGCAGGAACCTTCTTCTTCAGGTCCTCGACCTCAACCATTCTCAGCTCCCAGTCATGAAGAGATCTGTGCTCTTTGCTCTAGCCCCGATCATGTGGTAACTGATTGCCCCACTGCAGCCCAGCTTCTCCCATTCATCCAAGAACAAATCTTCGTTGCTCAGGATGTCTCTAAGCCTCCTTATGATCCTTATTCCAACACCTACAATCTAGGCTGGAGAAACCATCCGAATTTTTCTTAGAAATCTCAGTAAGGTCCATCTACCCAATCCAATCCCTCTTTTCAAAAATAAAAATAACCCTTTCATGCTCCAATTCAATCTCACCAACATTATCAATCTCCTTTTCACCAAACTCAACACCCAACTCACCGAGCTCATCATAATTTTTCTCAATCTAATGCACATTTTTCACAACAATCTCAACACCAATCATATTATTCTCAGGCCCCGTATTAGCAAGCTCAACTTTCTCAGGGCCAATACCATCAATATCCTTCTAACCGATTCAATCAAGTTCCCTTCCAACCCCCTCCTCAACCTCCGCAGCCTAATTTTGATGAAAAATTCGACCAACTCCAACAACTCATTCTTTCTCAGTAACAATCCATTGCTAAGTTGGAAGGTCAGATAGGGTAATTCGCAGCAAGTAATGTGAGGAGAGAGGTGGGTCAGCTTCCTAGCCAGCCTATGGCTAACCCAAGGAACCAACCTCCGGGCTTCCCCCAAAGAGTTCCTATTCTTACTCAACCAAACCAACCTCAGTCGCCTCCTCCTGCAGGTCCCTAATTTGAGAATTCCAAGGCAATCTCTTTTCTTAGGAGCGGGAAGGCTTTAGATAATCCTTATAGGACTAAGGAAGTTGGCAGTAGTTCGGGCCAAGAGGCCTAAGAGGAGAGTGATGAGGAAGAGGAGCCCGTAATTGTTAAAGAATTGAAGAAGCCGGAGGGTGGAGAGAAGAAGCTGGATAAAGGGAAGGCGAAAGTTGATGAAAGACCCTAAGAATATGTGCCTAAGGTCCCTTTTTCCGATGCTCTGAAGTCGAAGGCTCACAAGAAACCGCCGGTGCAACAGGAAGAATTAATGGAATTGTTTAAACATGTGAATATCAATATTCCACTCTTGGATGCAATCAAGCATGTGCCGACATATGCAAAGTTGTTGAAAGAGCTTTGTACTCCAAAGAGGGAGCCAAGGGCGGTGACTCAAAAGATCCACTTGTCTGAGGATGTGAGTGCTGTTTTGATGAATCATTTGTCGAAAAAATTGAAGGACCCCGAAGCCCCTTTAATCTCATGTGATATAGGTGGAGTCACTTTTGATCGAGCATTGCTAGACTTAGGTGCTAGCGTAAATTTTTTGCCCACCTTTATCTATGAGTAGTTTGATCTAGGAGAGTTAAAACCCACTTCAATCATCTTTCAATTGGCGGATAGGTCGGTTAAAACACCAAGGGGTCTGTTGGAGGATGTTATTATCAAGGTGCATGAATGTTATTTCCCGGTGGATTTTCTCATTTTGGACATGACATCGTCCCAGGATCTAAAGTACACACCTATTATTTTGGGACGTCCATTCTTAATTACGGCAAAGGCCAACATCAATTGTGCCATGGATGTTAGTGCAGCAAGGGTGATATAGAAGGGGGGGGGGATGAATAGATCACTCCCGATTTGAACAACTTCAGCGGTAAATCACTACTTCGAAAATCACCCTACCGAATATAGCTAAACAAAATAGCTAATGCAGTGAGAAACTAAGACAGAGTAATAAGATGCGATTGGAAGAGGCCGTCCACTCACAAGCACATTGCCAAGCACATAGAGAGCATCAACGATTGCAGCAAACCACAGAGAAGACACGAGATTTTAAGGTGGTTCGATTGTAGTCCACAATCTACATCCACCCCTCACTCCAACTAGAGTAAGGATTCCACTAGCCAATGCTAGAAACCTGCAGACTCAGTCTGCGAACAATGTGCTGCCACACAGCTTGACACCTGGACCTGCTTCCAGCAAGATCAGAACCGGAGATGCCTCTCCCTTCCTCCAACCCGGAGGGAACCTGCTAGTGACAACCCGTCACTGGCAAAAACCAGAGATCACAGATCTCTCTACCTCTGCAGCCCAGAGGGGAACCGGAGCAACTCTCCCTTCCTCCAAACACCGGAGGGTAACAACACGAGATCAGATATATGAAGAAATAAAAAGAAAAACAGAAATGTAAACAAGACCAACGATGAACACAAATCGTTTCAGAAAAATCAAATACAAAATGTAGCTTCCGAAGAAGCAAATAGACTCCTCTCTCACTCAGACTTTTCTCTCACATGACTGCTCTCTAATCTTTTCTCTCTATCTTCTTTCTGGAACGTGGAGGCTCTCTCTCTTTTCTTCTTCTGCTCAGGAATTCTGCTCTTTAGCTTTCTCTCATGTTCACACCATCTCATCGCAGAAGGCACCTTTTATATGGCTTTCGACCTGAGTTTCAGGCCTTTACACGAGGGAGTCTCGTTCCCTCCCTTTCCAGAGCATTCTCGGATCACGTGCCAGGCATCATCCTCGATTCACGTGCCCAATCATTGACCTGTATCACCTGCAGGCTGAGACAAAGAACTGTGATTAGTTAGTTCAGTCAGATACGAATGTATAGACATTAGGATATCAGATTAAGTAAGTGTGTACACTGAGGGAGTGTATAGACTTGTGAGACTTCAAGCAAACTCAGTGTATAGACTAGCTGAAGAATGCATTAGCACAAAGGATGAAATGTGTGGACTTCTGTGAAGTGTATGAGGCCCTCGAGTGTATAGACTCAGGGATGCCAAATAGGCAAGTGTGTCACAGTGTGAGAGTGTATAGAGTTGAGGTTCTTCAGCGAGCTCAGTGTATGGACTTGTAAGTGTTCATGCGATCTCAATGTGTAGACTTCATTCAGCAGTCAAGACAATGGATGTATGGAGTTGGTCAAGAGAAGGAGAATGAGTGTAAAGGCTAGTAATGAAGAGGAGCAGTGTGTAGACTTGAAGCACAACAGTATGCACTGTATGGACTTCAATGTATAGACGTTGATGTATAGACTTCGAAGAGAACAATGCTTGAAGGCATCGAATGTGTAGACATTGAAACAGCAGTTAAGCAAGTGTTTCAAATGAGAGAGTGTATAGGGTTGAAGGATAACTGAGTTTCTAGACTTAGTGATGTGTAGACTTCCCAAAGAGCTGGACAACGTACAGACTTGAGCAAGTGAAGTCTGTTCAGACTTGAAGGATCACAGTGTGTAGACTTTGGCAAAGCAACGTCAGTAAAGTTCCCAGTGTACAGGCTTACTGAACTGAGCGTAGGTAAAAGATATAGGAATGTATAGACTTACTGAGAAATGCAAACGCTGTACAGACATGCTCAACCAGTCCGATGTACAGACTTGGACTTTCAACAGAAGGATGTACAGACTTGGAAAGCCATGCCAATGTTCAGACTTCACCCCGTGCAAGCTACAGTGATTGAGTGTATAGACCTAATGGTCTCCTTGGCTGTACAGACTTGAACACAGGCTGAACAGTCGAATGTATAGGCTTGCTTCCACCGACCAGTGTATATACTTTGTAAGCGTGAGACGCTGAATGAGACGGTGAGCATTGTATACACTTAGCCTTTGAGGAACGATGTATAGACTCTGAATCGTGAAAGCAGACTGTATAGACTTGGAGTGTTCGGAGGACCATTGTACAGAGTTGGAATGTTTGAGCCAATGTATAGACTTCTGCAGGGCTGCCAGTGTATGGACTTGTACAGTGCAGCGAGTGTACAGACTTTGAGGCCGAAGACAGTGTGTAGACTTGAGAAGCTTGAGGCCACTGTATAGACATGGGGTTCAGCTGAGAATGTATGGACTTTGACGGAGTGAGACAATGTTTAGACTTTGAAGTTATACTGTGGATGTATAGACTTGAATGAGCATGGAGTGTATAGACTTGAAAGTCTGAAGGCGATGTACAGACTTGGAGAGTTGAAGCCGATGTACAGACTTGCAGATGCGAAGCTGATGTACAGACTCGTAATGCGAAGCCAATGTACAGACATTAAAGGCTATGAACAACAAGGCATGCTGTACAGACTTACTCAATCAAACCGATGTATAGACTTTGAATGAATTCAACGGAAGAATGTATAGACATGGCCCCTTTCCGGATGTATAGACTTTCAGATAAACAGGCTACAGTCCTGTTGTATGGACTTGGATAGAAAGGTCAATGAATGGACAGACTAAGATGATTAATGTACTGAGGCGTCGACTCATCAGCAAGGAGGAGTCGACCCACCACTGTCCAGACTCTGCAGACAGAGTGTAGACAGAATCAAAGTAGAGCATATTATCTGACAACCATATGAACAACACTCATTTACATGGTGAAACATGAATTAATCTAGAGATAGAAGATTGATTTATAGTGTGAGACATCATCAAAACCGTAGGGATGCAACAATCTCCCCCTTTTTGATGATGGCAACACTATGAATCAAGCAATATCATGGCATATCAAGCAATTAACTGCAGCTTTAACAGACAAAGCAAATTCAAAGCAAGTGCAAGCATAGACAAATTAAATACTACTGTAGAAGCACTTCTTTCTCAAAAACCACTCCCCCACAGCTCACTCTCAGCTCTTTTCCTCACAAGACAAGTTATTTCCTTGGCTCAAGAACATATTTCCCCCAAGACTCATGATCTGATCTACTGATATTGCTAAACTTCTCTCCCCCTTTGACATCAGCAAAAGGAAATGCAGAATATATGAAAGTGCTAGAGACATGAGGACGAAGTGCAGTAACTGCTTAGTGCAGAAAGTCATGAGTAGGTCTTAAGAGAATAAGTGAGGTTCTAAACTCAAGTAAAGATTCTGTAAACTCCAGTACACAATTGAGACATAGAATGATAGAAAGGTTTATCAGCATACAAAGTGTATGATTTAGAGCAGGAGTTAACAAGTATGGCCTGATATAGCTGAGCATTCAACTATCCTACAAGACAGCAAGAGACAAATTTAGAGAGATGTTCTCAAGGTATTGAGGACAAGCAATCCATTAGCTGCACAACAACAAGGAATTTTGGAGATGATTTTCAAGAAGATCAATGAGTAAGTTGGTGATTCACTCTTTTGACATTAGAGAGACACCTTGATTAGAGGTCTGAATCCCCAGTTACTCAGAGTGAGTACCTCATTACTTCCCCTTTTTTTTAAGGAACAGAGTTAGTAACTGTGGCTTTTGACATGAGAAAACACCTTGATTAGAGGCCAGAGTCCCCAGTTACTCACCAGCAAGTCACCATTGCTCTGTCATGTCTTTTCATTCATTTTTAAGCATTTGACACCTCATGACATAGGAGAAATATTCATTTCATTGATGAAACTCCCAGTTTCTCAGTGCCCAAAACAAGACATGTTTGTTCAGTTAAGCCTTTGTGTTAAAGAGATAGAATGATTGAAAACAATACCAGAAGGACTATTTCTTGAAGTGAGTCTTGAAGTCTAGATTTCAAGCTGATTGGGTCAGATATCGAAACATACAAGTTTTGGCCTGAACCAGAATTATTAACAGTGTAGGAAGATATACCTTTTACAATTAATCCAGATCTCTGAAAGAATACTAAAGGAAAGATTCTGACTGGATTTTAGAATCACTGACTTATAGACTTAAGAGTTAAGTGACATTCTACTGTCTGAGAGAACCACACTAGATCTGTCATGAAAGCCAGCAAAGACACATATCTGGTCAAACTTTTTGAATATGTCAAAGAACTGTTCCTCTCACAGCTCAATCAGCTCCCCCTCACTCAAAGCAGTCCTGAAAGCTAACCAACAAATAGACAGAACTCCCCCTCACAAAAAGAACAGACTTCACATTTAAGACAGTTTGTATAAGTCTAATTCTCTTCTCAGTGTTGTGAATTTTTCATTATCCAAAGGTTTAGTGAAGATGTCAGCAATCTGATTATCTGTGCCTACATGAATCAGTTCAAAATTGCTTTTAGAAACTTCATCTCTTATGAAATGATGCCTTATCTCTATGTGTTTGGTGCGTGAATGCAAAACATGATTTTTGACAAGATTAATGGCACTTGTGTTATCACAATAGATAGGTGTGCACCCCAGGTCTACTTGGTAGTCCTGAAGCTGGTGTTTAATCCATATGACTTGTGTTCCACAACTCCATGCAGCTACATATTCAGCTTCTGCAGTGGAGAGGGCCACAGAATGTTGTTTCTTGGAGCCCCAAGACACTAAACACCCACCCAAAAATTCACAATGACCACTAGTGCTTTTCCTGTCTAGTTTACAGCCTGCATAATCAGCATCTGTGTATGCAATTAAGTCAAATGTGTGTGATGCAGGAAACCATAAACCAAGAGAATGAGTAGCTGACAAATATCTGAAAATTCTTTTCACTGCAGCTAAATGTGATTCAGTAGGTCTAGACTGATACCTTGCACACATTCCTACACTGGATTGTATATCAGGTCTAGAAGCTGTCAAGTAAAGAAGAGATCCAATCATACCTCGATAAAGTTTGGCATTTACTTCTTTACCTGTCTCATCTGCATCCAGTGAGGTATTGGTACCCATGGGTGTTGTAATGTGCTTCAGGTTTTCCATACCAAACCTTTTGAACAGTTCCATTGTGTATTTGGTCTGGTTGATGAAGCACCCATCCTCCAGCTGTTGTAACTGCAAGCCAAGGAGGTACTTTAGTTCACCAACCAAACTCATCTCAAATTCAGCAGACATCATTTTAGAGAATTCAACACACAGTTCATGCTTAGTTGATCCAAACACAATGTCATCTACATATACCTGAACTATGAGGAGATCTTTATTTGTATCTTTGGTAAATAAAGTTTGATCTACTTTACCTCTTTTGTAGCCCTTGCTGATCAGAAATTCAGTCAATCTTTCATACCATGCTCTTGGAGCCTGCTTTAGACCATACACGGCTTTGTTTAACCTGAAAACTTGGTCAGGTTGAGGAGAAAATTGAAATCCAGGGGGTTGTTCAACAAAAACCTCTTCCTTAATGACTCCATTTAAAAAGGCACTTTTAACATCAATTTGTTGGAGTTTTATGTTCTTTGAGCATGCAAAAGCAAGCAACAGTCTTATAGCCTCCATCTTAGCAACAGGTGCATAGGATTCATCGAAATCTACACCAAATTCCTGACAGTAGCCCTTGGCTACTAATCTGGCCTTATTCCTAGAAATGATTCCATCTTCCTTCATTTTATTTTTGAACACCCACTTAGTTCCTATGATATTGACATTGTCTGGTCTTGGAACAAGTTCCCAGACATTATTTCTTTCGAACTGGCCTAATTCCTCACTCATGGCATTGACCCAAGCTTGATCAGCCAAGGCCTCTTCTATTGATTTGGGTTCAATTTATGAGACTAAAGTAATTAAGTCTTCATTATTCACATTCCTAAAATGAGACCTAGTCCAAAGAGGATCTTCAAGATTGCCTATGACATTATCTATCGGAAGGTCTTTAAGAAATCTAACATTGGTTGAAGACTCACCTGTTTCTCTTGGCCCTTCCTGATTGAGGGGATTTGTTGTTCCACTCGGCTGAGTCTTCTCTTCCTCTTGGTCTTCTAGGAATTCTCCATCATGATTGGAGTCCCTGTCAAAATTTTTAATGTTAGACACACCTTTCTTTTCACTGAAAATAATGTGTGGAGACTCTTCAACCTTTTTGTCTGTTATGTTGAAGACTCTATATGCCCTAGACACTTCTGAATATCCCAAAAATATTCCAGCGGAGTTTTTAGCTTCAAACTTGTCTAAATCTTTCTTATCATTATTGTGAATAAAACATTTTGCTCCAAAAATTCTGAAATGAGACAAGTTTGGTTTCTTACCTTTTAGAAGCTCATAGGGTATTTTCTTGTGAATGGGTCTTACCATGGCCCTGTTGATTATGTAAGTTGCTGTATTGGCCGCTTTTGCCCAATATCTTCTAGGTAACTTACTTTCAATCAGCATGGTTCGGGCCATCTCCACCACAGTTCTATTTCTTCTCTCCATAATCCCATTCTGTTCATGTGTCCTGGGAGAAGAAAACCTGTGAGTTAGTCCCTCTCTTTCACAAAGATCAGAAAACATGGAGTTTTCAAACTCACCTCCATGATCAGATTGAATAGTACAGATCTTGTGTTTTCCTTCTTGTTTGACCTTATTGAAAAACAGATTAAACTTTTGAAATACATCACTTTTATTTGCTAAGAAGAATATCCATGAATATCTAGAGAAGTCATCTATGATGACATAGCCAAACCTGTTTCCATTAAGACTCTGAGTTCTAGTGGGACCGAAAAGGTCCATATGGAGAAGTTCCATTGGTCTAGAGGACAATGGCTCAGATCTTAATTTAAAAGATTTTCTGGTCTGTTTGCCTAGAGCACAGACATCACATGATTTTGATATAGAATTGAATTTAATTCTAGGCATGCCTCTAACTAAATCATGCTTGACCAATTTATTTAAAGTAATAAAGCTAGCATGACCTAGACGTCTATGCCATTCAAAAACATCATTTTCAGAATTGGCAGAGAAACAAATATTAGATTCAGATTCCTCATCTAAGTCTACTATGTAGACATTATTAATCCTGTTGGCTACAAATTTAACCACATCAGAATTTATTTAAAAGATTTTGCATGAATTATCATCAAATACAACCCTGTGACCCTTGTCACATAACTGACTAATGCTAATCAGGTTGTGTTGAAGACCTTCCACAAGTAGAACTTTTTCAATGGAGTTTGTGGAAGACTTACCCACTGTACCAACTCCAATGATCTTACCTTTATTCTTTCCTCCAAACTTGACCAGACCCCCTACCTTCATCTCTATCTTGCTGAACTTGGATCGGTCACCTGTCATGTGCCTGGAGCAGCCACTGTCGAGGTACCACTTGTTGTCTTCAGCTGACAGGTCGACCTACACAAATAACACCAAGAAGAGTGATTTGGAACCCAAGATGAGTTGGGTCCAAGGACATTATTCAAATCTCTAATTAAGTGTTTAGGAATCCAAATTTGCTTCAGCATGGATTTCCCTGGCATCTTTATTTCTGGTTTATTGAAATTAAGTCCAGCTGGTCTGGAGAGATAAGTTCTATACCATTCATTAGGCTTGCCACTCCTAGGATATCTTCTGTAAGTTTGTTGATCAACAGATTTTTGAAGATGATGATCATTTCTCCAGTAGGTCCTCTTTGGACCCATCTGATTGTAGTAATTCCAGCTTTTCTTTTGATCCACTTGCTTGGTCCATTTACCATTTATGTTCTGATTGGTAGGCCTAGTGAAATTCTTCACAGAATTCATTCCCATCTTAAATGGTTGGCCAGCACTGTTTTTAGGACTTTCCTTCTGACCTTGAGTTCCCTTACTGCTGTTTGAGCTGGATGGTGTGTCCAGCTTTTCTTTTCCCTTTTCTGGGCAGAAGGTAATGGTTTTGAATTGTAGGGGTCTTTTGTTAGTTGGGTCGTAGCCTAGACCTTCCTTATTGAAGTTAACTCTAGCCCCCAGTATAGCATCCAGACTAGATTTTCCTTGGACAAAGTTTTCCAAAACTTTCTGTTTGTCTTCCAGCTCCTTTTGAAGGGACTCAGAATTTTTTAGAAGTTCACCATTGACTTCCTTAACAGCTTCATATTTTTCTGAGTTCACTCTACTTTCATTCAAGCTTTCTTCGATTCTTATTTTGAGTTCATTGAGCTGATTTTGACTTACTTTGTTTTCTCCCTTGAGCTTATCATTTTCTTTTCTTAGTGAGGTCATTTCTTCTAGTTGCTCTTTTAGTTTCTGATTTTCCTCACAGACCTGGGTTTGTTCTTCAACATTAGTATTAAATTTTCTTTTCAGAACCCTATGCTCTTTACTAAGAGAATTGAACTTATCTAATAACTCAGCATAAGCATCTTCCCAGTCATCAATCGTAAAATTTTCAAAAACATTGGTTACCTCCTCTTCACTGTTTGCCATAAGGCAAATTCCTTCTTCATGCTCCTCTGAGGAAGTATCTTCAGGATCTTCTTCCTCCTCGCTCCATGTGCATACCATTGCCTGTGGCTTCTTCTTCTTCTGCACTTTTGTGTTCTTCTTCTGGAAGTAGGGAACCTTCTTCTGAAGATCTGGGCATTCGCCTTTCATGTGTCCCTGTTTGTTACAATGATAACAGGTCAGTCTCTTAGGATTTCTATCCCTATAATTGGTGGATTCAACATTCTTGTTAAAGGAGTATGACTTTTTCCTCCTAAAGGTCTTCCCCTTTCTCCTTAAAAATTTACTGAACTGACGTGTGAGCATTGCCTGCTCCTTCTGGTCGAGATCTGAGAAGCCATCAGACTCACCGCTACTGCTGCTGCTGCTGCTGCTACTGCTACTCTTGTTGCGGGATGCCTTGAGTGCTACATTCTTAGCCTTCCTATCACTTCCTTCACCACCTCCTTTGAAATTCATCTCATAGGTCATGAGGGATCCTATGAGTTCATTCACTGTCAAGGTCGTCAGATCTTTTGACTCTTCAATCACGATGGCCTTAGTGTGCCATGTTGGGGATAAGGATCTAAGAATTTTTCTGACTATGTCTGCCTCAGCTAGATCCTTCCCTAGCCCCTTAAGTGTGTTCGTGATAAGGGACAACCTGGCATACATTTCAGTAATATTCTCCTCTGCAGTCATCCTAAACAGTTCATACTTAGAGGTGTAGAGGTTTACCTTCGAGGCTTTCACTTGAGCTGTACCTTCGTAGATTAATTGCAGCTCATCCCACATTCGCTTGGCAGTCCTGTAGGCAGATATACGTGCATATTCCTCTGGGTGAACAGCACACTGGATGATGTTCAGCACCGTCCAGTTGAGTGAAGATAGCTTGACATGGTCATCTGTCCACGCATCCTCGTTCGGTGGCAGATCATATGGGCCAACCGTGATTACCCTCCACAGCTTGTGGCTCTGTGTTCTGAGAAACACTTCCATCCTGTTCTTCCAAAACAGATAATTATTACCATCAAAAAATGGAGGGTGACTAATGGATTGACCTTCAGCCATTAAGCTTCTACGACCATTAGCATTTCCCTGACCGTCCGCCCACATGTGCGAACCTGCTCTGATACCAAATGTTAGCGCAGCAAGGGTGATATAGAAGGGGGGATGAATAGATCACTCCCGATTTGAACAACTTCAGCGGAAAATCACTACTTCGAAAATCACCCTACCGAATATAGCTAAACAAAATAGCGAATGCAGTGAGAAACTAAGACAGAGTAATAAGATGCGATTGGAAGAGGCCGTCAACTCACAAGCACATTGCCAAGCACATAGAGAGCATCAACGATTGCAGCAAACCACAGAGGAGACACGAGATTTTAAGGTGGTTCGATTGTAGTCCACAATCTACATCCGCCCCTCACTCCAACTAGAGTAAGGATTCCACTAGCCAATGCTAGAAACCTGCAGACTCAGTATGCGAACAATGTGCTGCCACACAGCTTGACACTTGGATCTGCTTCCAGCAAGACCAGAACCGGAGATGCCTCTCCCTTCCTCCAACCCGGAGGGAACCTGCTAATGACAACCCGTCACTGGCAAAAACCAAAGATCACAGATCTCTCTACCTCTGCAGCCCAGAGGGCAATCGGAGCAACTCTCCCTTCCTCCAAACACCGGAGGGTAACAACACGAGATCAGATATATGAAGAAATAAAAAGAAAAACAGAAATGTAAACAAGACCAACGATGAACACAAATCGTTTCATAAAAATCAAATACAAAATGTAGCTTCCGAAGAAGCAAATAGACTCTTCTCTCTCACTCAGACTTTTCTCTCACAGGACTGCTCTCTAATCTTTTCTCTCTATCTTCTTTCTGGAACGTGGAGGCTCTCTCTCTTTTCTTCTTCTGCTCAGGAATTCTACTCTTTAGCTTTCTCTCCTGTTCACACCATCTCATCGCAGAAGGCACCTTTTATATGGCTTTCGACCTGAGTTTCAGGCCTTCACACGAGGGAGTCTCGTTCCCTCCCTTTCCAGAGCATTCTCGGATCACGTGCCAGGCATCATCCTCGATTCACGTGCCCAATCATTGACCTGTATCACCTGCAGGCTGAGACAAAGAACTGTGATTAGTTAGTTCAGTCAGATACGAATGTATAGACATTAGGACATCAGATTAAGTAAGTGTGTACACTGGGGGAGTGTATAGACTTGTGAGACTTCAAGCAAACTCAGTGTATAGACTAGCTGAAGAATGCATTAGCACAAAGGATGAAATGTATGGACTTCTGTGAAGTGTATGAGGCCCTCGAGTGTATAGACTCAGGGATGCCAAATAGGCAAGTGTGTCACAGTGTGAGAGTGTATAGAGTTGAGATTCTTCAGCGAGCTCAGTGTATGGACTTGTAAGTGTTCATGCGATCTCAATGTGTAGACTTCATTCAACAGTCAAGACAATGGATGTATGGAGTTGGTCAAGAGAAGGAGAATGAGTGTAAAGGCTAGTAATAAAGAGGAGCAGTGTGTAGACTTGAAGCACAACAGTATGCACTGTATGGACTTCAATGTATAGACGTTGATGTATAGACTTCGAAGAGAACAATGCTTGAAGGCATCGAATGTGTAGACATTGAAATAGCAGTTAAGCAAGTGTTTCAAATGAGAGAGTGTATAGGGTTGAAGGATAACTGAGTTTCTAGACTTAGTGATGTGTAGACTTCCCAAAGAGCTGGACAGCGTACAGACTTGAGCAAGTGAAGTCTGTTCAGACTTGAGCAAGTGAAGTCTGTAGACTTTGGCAAAGCAACGTCAGTAAAGTTCCTAGTGTACAGGCTTACTGAACTGAGCGTAGGTAAAAGATATGAGGAATGTATAGACTTACTGAGAAATGCAAACGCTGTACAGACATGCTCAACTAGTCCGATGTAAAGACTTGGACTTTCAACAGAAGGATGTACAGACTTGGAAAGCCATGCCAATGTTCAGACTTCACCCCGTGCAAGCTACAATGATTGAGTGTATAGACCTAATGGTCTCCCTGGCTGTACAGACTTGAACACAGGCTGAACAGTCGAATGTATAGGCTTGCTTCCACCGACCAGTGTATAGACTTTGTAAGCGTGAGATGCTAAATGAGACGGTGAGCATTGTATACACTTAGCCTTTGAGGAACGATGTATAGACTCTGAATCGTGAAAGCAGACTGTATAGACTTGGAGTGTTCGGAGGACCATTGTAAAGAGTTGGAATGTTTGAGCCAATGTATAGACTTCTGCAGGGCTGCCAGTGTATGGACTTGTACAGTGCAGCGAGTGTACATACTTTGAGGCCGAAGACAGTGTGTAGACTTGAGAAGCTCGAGGCCACTGTATAGACATGGGGTTCAGCTGAGAATGTATGGACTTTGACGGAGTGAGACAATGTTCAGACTTTGAAGTTACACTGTGGATGTATAGACTTGAATGAGCATGGAGTGTATAGACTTGAAAGTCTGAAGGCGATGTACAGACTTGGAGAGTTGAAGCTGATGTACAGACTTGCAGATGCGAAGCTGATGTACAGACTCGTAATGCGAAGCCAATGTACAGACATTAAAGGCTATGAACAACAAGACATGCTATACAGACTTACTGAATCAAACCGATGTATAGACTTTGAATGAATTCAACGGAAGAATGTATAGACATGGCCCCTTTCCGGATGTATAGACTTTCAGATAAACAGGCTACAGTCCTATTGTATGGACTTGGATAGAAAGGCCAATGAATGGACAGACTAAGATGATTAATGTACTGAGGCGTCGACTCATCAGCAAGGAGGAGTCGACCCACCACTGTCCAGACTCTGCAGACAGAGTGTAGACAGAATCAAAGTAGAGCATATTATCTGACAACCATATGAACAACACTCATTTACATGGTGAAACATGAATTAATCTAGAGATAGAAGATTGATTTATAGTGTGAGACATCATCAAAACCGTAGGGATGCAACAATCTCCCCCTTTTTGATGATGGCAACACTATGAATCAAGCAATATCATGGCATATCAAGCAATTAACTGCAGCTTTAACAGACAAAGTAAATTCAAAGCAAGTGCAAGCATAGACAAATTAAATACTACTGTAGAAGCACTTCTTTCTCAAAAACCACTCCCCCACAGCTCACTCTCAGCTCTTTTCCTCACAAGACAAGTTATTTCCTTGGCTCAAGAACATATCTCCCCCAAGACTCATGATCTGATCTACTGATATTGCTAAACTTCTCTCCCCCTTTGACATCAGCAAAAGGAAATGCAGAATATATGAAAGTGCTGGAGACATGAGGACGAAGTGCAGTAACTGTTTAGTGCAGAAAGTCATGAGTAGGTCTTAAGAGAATAAGTGAGGTTCTAAACTCAAGTAAAGATTCTGTAAACTCCAGTACACAATTGAGACATAGAATGATAGAAAGGTTTATCAGCATACAAAGTGTATGATTTAGAGCAGGAGTTAACAAGTATGGCCTGATATAGCTGAGCATTCAACTATCCTACAAGACAGCAAGAGACAAATTTAGAGAGATGTTATCAAGGTATTGAGGACAAGCAATCCATTAGCTGCACAACAACAAGGAATTTTGGAGATGATTTTCAAGAAGATCAATGAGTAAGTTGGTGATTCACTCTTTTGACATTAGAGAGACACCTTGATTAGAGGTCTGAATCCCCAGTTACTCAGAGTGAGTACCTCATTACTTCCCCCCCTTTTTTTAAGGAACAGAGTTAGTAACTGTGGCTTTTGACATGAGAAAACACCTTGATTAGAGGCCAGAGTCCCCAGTTACTCACAAG
This sequence comes from Amorphophallus konjac, assembly GCA_022559845.1. Lineage (NCBI taxonomy): Eukaryota > Viridiplantae > Streptophyta > Magnoliopsida > Alismatales > Araceae > Amorphophallus > Amorphophallus konjac. The sequence continues at coordinate 77,898,967 of CM040123.1, read as the reverse complement.
CAAGCCACCATTGCTCTGTCATGTCTTTTCATTCATTTTTAAGCATTTGACACCTCATGACATAGGAGAAATATTCATTTCATTGATGAAACTCCCAGTTTCTCAGTGCCCAAAACAAGACATGTTTGTTCAGTTAAGCCTTTGTGTTAAAGAGATAGAATGATTGAAAACAATACCAGAAGGACTATTTCTTGAAGTGAGTCTTGAAGTCTAGATTTCAAGCTGATTGGGTCAGATATCAAGTCATACAAGTTTTGGCCTGAACCAGAATTATTAACAGTGTAGGAAGATATACCTTTTACAATTAATCCAGATCTCTGAAAGAATACTAAAGGAAAGATTCTGACTGGATTTTAGAATCACTGACTTATAGACTTAAGAGTTAAGTGACATTCTACTGTCTGAGAGAACCACACTAGATCTGTCATGAAAGCCAACAAAGACACATATCTGGTCAAACTTTTTGAATATGTCAAAGAACTGTTCCTCTCACAGCTCAATCAGCTCCCCCTCACTCAAAGCAGTCCTGAAAGCTAACCAACAAATAGACAGAACTCCCCCTCACAAAAAGAACAGACTTCACATTTAAGACAGTTTGTATAAGCCTAATTCTCTTCTCAGTGTTGTGAATTTTTCATTATCCAAAGGTTTAGTGAAGATGTCAGCAATCTGATTATCTGTGCCTACATGGATCAGTTCAAAATTACTTTTAGAAACTTCATCTCTTATGAAATGATGCCTTATCTCTATGTGTTTGGTGCGTGAATGCAAAACAGGATTTTTGGCAAGATTAATGGCACTTGTGTTATCACAATAGATAGGTGTGCACCCCAGGTCTACTTGGTAGTCCTGAAGCTGGTGTTTAATCCATATGACTTGTGTTCCACAACTCCCTGCAGCTACATATTCAGCTTCTGCAGTGGAGAGGGCCACAGAATGTTGTTTCTTGGAGCCCCAAGACACTAAACACCCACCCAAAAATTTACAATGACCACTAGTGCTTTTCCTGTCTAGTTTACAGCCTGCATAATCAGCATCTGTGTATGCAATTAAGTCAAATGTGTGTGATGCAGGAAACCATAAACCAAGAGAATGAGTAGCTGACAAATATCTGAAAATTCTTTTCACTGCAGCTAAATGTGATTCAGTAGGTCTAGACTGATACATTGCACACATTCCTACACTGAATTGTATATCAGGTCTAGAAGCTGTCAAGTAAAGAAGAGATCCAATCATACCTCGATAAAGTTTGGCATTTACTTCTTTACCTGTCTCATCTGCATCCAGTGAGGTATTGGTACCCATGGGTGTTGTAATGTGCTTCAAGTTTTCCATACCAAACCTTTTGAACAGTTCCATTGTGTATTTGGTCTGGTTGATTAAGCACCCATCCTCCAGCTGTTGTACCTGCAAGCCAAGGAAGTACTTTAGTTCACCAACCAAACTCATCTCAAATTCAGCAGACATCATTTTAGAGAATTCAACACACAGTTCATGCTTAGTTGATCCAAACACAATGTCATCTACATATACCTGAACTATGAGGAGATCTTTATTTGTACCTTTGGTAAATAAAATTTGATCTACTTTACCTCTTTTGTAGCCCTTGCTGATCAGAAATTCAGTCAATCTTTCATACCATGCTCTTGGAGCCTGCTTTAGACCATACAAGGCTTTGTTTAACCTGAAAACTTGGTCAGGTTGAGGAGAAAATTGAAATCCAGGGGGTTGTTCAACAAAAACCTCTTCCTTAATGACTCCATTTAAAAAGGCACTTTTAACATCAATTTGTTGGAGTTTTATGTTCTTTGAGCATGCAAAAGCAAGCAACAGTCTTATAGCCTCCATCCTAGCAACATGTGCATAGGATTCATCGAAATCTACACCAAATTCCTGACAGTAGCCCTTGGCTACTAATCTGGCCTTATTCCTAGAAATGATTCCATCTTCATTCATTTTATTTTTGAACACCCACTTAGTTCCTATGATATTGACATTGTCTGGTCTTGGAAAAAGTTCCCAGACATTATTTCTTTCGAACTGGCCTAATTCCTCACTCATGGCATTGACCCAAGCTTGATCAGCCAAGGCCTCTTCTATTGATTTGGGTTCAATTTGTGAGACTAAAGCAATTAAGTCTTCATTATTCACATTCCTAAAATGAGACCTAGTCCGAAGAGGATCTTCAGGATTGCCTATGACATTATCTATCGGATGGTCTTTAAGAAATCTAACATTGGTTGAAGACTCACCTGTTTCTCTTGGCCCTTCCTGATTGAGGGGATTTGTTGTTCCACTCGGCTGAGTCTTCTCTTCCTCTTGGTCTTCTAGGAATTCCCCATCATGATTGGAGTCCCTGTCAAAATTTTTAATGTTAGACACACCTTTCTTTTCACTAAAAATAATGTGTGGAGACTCTTCAACCTTTTTGTCTGTTATGTTGAAGACTCTATATGCCCTAGACACTTCTGAATATCCCAAAAATATTCCAGGGGAGCTTTTATCTTCAAACTTGTCTAAATCTTTCTTGTCATTATTGTGAATAAAACATTTTGCTCCAAAAATTCTGAAATGAGACAAGTTTGGTTTCTTACCTTTTAGAAGCTCATAGAGTGTTTTCTTGTGAATGGGTCTTACCATGGCCCTGTTGATTATGTAAGTTGCTGTATTGGCCGCTTTTGCCCAATACCTTCTAGGTAACTTACTTTCAATCAGCATGGTTCGGGCCATCTCCACCACAGTTCTATTTCTTCACTCCACAATCCCATTCTGTTCAGGTGTCCTGGGAGAAGAAAACCTGTGAGTTAGTCCCTCTCTTTCACAAAGATCAGAAAACATGGAGTTTTCAAACTCACCTCCATGATCAGATTGAATAGTACAGATCTTGTGTTTTCCTTCTTGTTTGACCTTATTGAAAAACAGATTAAACTTTTGAAATGCATCACTTTTATTTGCTAAGAAGAATATCCATGAATATCTAGAGAAGTCATCTATGATGACATAGCCAAACCTGTTTCCATTAAGACTCTGAGTTCTAGTGGGACCGAAAAGGTCCATATGGAGAAGTTCCATTGGTCTAGAGAACAATGGCTCAAATCTTAATTTAAAAGATTTTCTGGTCTGTTTGCCTAGAGCACAAGCATCACATGATTTTGATATAGAATTGAATTTAATTCTAGGCATGCCTCTAACTAAATCATGCTTGACCAATTTATTTAAAGTAGTAAAGTTAGCATGACCAAGACGTCTATGCCATTCAAAAACATCATTTTCAGAATTGGCAGAGAAACAAATATTAGATTCAGATTCCTCATCTAAGTCTACTATGTAGACATTATTAATCCTGTTGGCTACAAATTTAACCACATCAGAATTTATTTAAAAGATTTTGCATGAATTATCATCAAATACAACCATGTGACCCTTGTCACATAACTGACTAATGCTAATCAGGTTGTGTTGAAGACCTTCCACAAGTAGAACTTTTTCAATGGAGTTTGTGGAAGACTTACCCACTTTACCAACTCCAATGATCTTACCTTTGTTCTTTCCTCCAAACTTGACCAGACCCCCTACCTTCATCTCTATCTTGCTGAACTTGGATCGGTCATCTGTCATGTGCCTGGAGCAGCCACTGTCGAGGTACCACTTGTTGTCTTCAGCTGCCAGGCCGACCTACACAAATAACATCAAGCAGAGTGATTTGGAACCCAAGATGAGTTGGGTCCAAGGACATTATTCAAATCTCTAATTATGTGTTTAGGAATCCAAATTTGCTTCAGCATGGATTTCCCTGGCATCTTTATATCTGGTTTATTGAAATTAAGTCCAGCTGGTCTGGAGAGATAAGTTCTATACCATTCATTAGGCTTGCCACTCCTAGGATATCTTCTGTAAGTTTGTTGATCAACAGATTTTTGAAGATGATGATCATTTCTCCAGTAGGTCCTCTTTGGACCCATCTGATTGTAGTAATTCCAGCTTTTCTTTTGATCCACTTGCTTCGTCCATTTACCATTTATGTTCTGATTGGTAGGCTTAGTGAAATTCTTCACAGAATTCATTCCCATCTTAAATGGTTGGTCAGCACTGTTTTTAGGACTTTCCTTCTGACCTTGAGTTCCCTTACTGCTGTTTGAGCTGGATGGTGTGTCCAGCTTTTCTTTTCCCTTTTCTGGGCAGAAGGTAATGGTTTTGAATTGTAAGGGTCTTTTGTTAGTTGGGTCGTAGCCTAGACCTTCCTTATTGAAGTTAACCCTAGCCCCCAGTATAGCATCCAGACTAGATTTTCCTTGGACAAAGTTTTCCAAAACTTTCTGTTTGTCTTCCAGCTCCTTTTGAAGGGACTCAGAATTTTTTAGAAGTTCACCATTGACTTCCTTAACAGCTTCATATTTTTCTGAGTTCACTCTACTTTCATTCAAGCTTTCTTCGATTCTTATTTTGAGTTCATTGAGCTGATTTTGACTTACTTGGTTTTCTCCCTTGAGCTTATCATTTTCTTTTCTTAGTGAGGTCATTTCTTCTAGTTGCTCTTTTAGTTTCTGATTTTCCTCACAGACCTGGGTTTATTCTTCAACATTAGTATTAAATTTTCTTTTCAGAACCCTATGCTCTTTACTAAGAGAATTGAACTTATCTAATAACTCAGCATAAGCATCTTCCCAGTCATCAATCGTAAAATTTTCAAAAACATTGGTTACCTCCTCTTCACTGTTTGCCATAAGGCAAATTCCTTCTTCATGCTCCTCTGAGGAAGTATCTTCAGGATCTTCTTCCTCCTCGCTCCATGTGCATACCATCGCCTGTGGCTTCTTCTTCTTCTGCACTTTTGTGTTCTTCTTCTGGAAGTAGGGAACCTTCTTCTGAAGATCTGGGCATTCGCCTTTCATGTGTCCCTGTTTGTTACAATGATAACAGGTCAGTCTCTTAGGATTTCTATCCCTATAATTGGTGGATTCAACATTCTTGTTAAAGGAGTATGACTTTTTCCTCCTAAAGGTCTTCCCCTTTCTCCTTAAAAATTTACTGAACTGACGTGTGAGCATTGCCTGCTCCTTCTGGTCGAGATCTGAGAAGCCATCAGACTCACCGCTATTGCTGCTGCTGCTGCTGCTACTGCTACTCTTGTTGCGGGATGCCTTGAGTGCTACATTCTTAGCCTTCCTATCACTTCCTTCACCACCTCCTTTGAAATTCATCTCATAGGTCATGAGGGATCCTATGAGTTCATTCACTGTCAATGTCGTCAGATCTTTTGACTCTTCAATCACGATGGCCTTAGTGTGCCATGCTGGGGATAAGGATCTAAGAATTTTCCTGACTATGTCTGCCTCAGCTAGATCCTTCCCTAGCCCCTTAAGTGTGTTCGTGATCAGGGACAACCTGGCATACATTTCAGTAATATTCTCCTCTGCATTCATCCTAAACAGTTCATACTTAGAGGTGTAGAGGTTTACCTTCGAGGCTTTCACTTGAGCTGTACCTTCGTAGATTAATTGCAGCTCATCCCACATTCGCTTGGCAGTCCTATAGGCAGATATACGTGCATATTCCTCTGGGTGAACAGCACATTGGATGATGTTCAGCGCCGTCCAATTGAGTGAAGATAGCTTGACATGGTCATCTGTCCACGCATCCTCGTTCGGTGGCAGATCATATGGGCCAACCGTGATTACCCTCCACAGCTTGTGGCTCTGTGCTCTGATAAACACTTCCATCCTGTTCTTCCAAAAAAAATAATTATTACCATCAAAAAATGGAGGGCGACTAATGGATTGACCTTCAGCCATGAAGCTTCTAGGACCATTAACATTTCCCTGACCGTTCGCCCACATGATGCGAACCTGCTCTGATACCAAATGTTAGCGCAGCAAGGGTGATATAGAAGGGGGGGGGCGATGAATAGATCACTCCCGATTTGAACAACTTCAGCGGAAAATAACTACTTCGAAAATCACCCTACCAAATATAGCTAAACAAAATAGCTAATGCAGTGAGAAACTAAGACAGAGTAATAAGATGCGATTGGAAGAGGCCGTCCACTCACAAGCACATTGCCAAGCACATAGAGAGCATCAACGATTGCAGCAAACCACAGAGGAGACACGAGATTTTAAGGTGGTTCGATTGTAGTCCACAATCTACATCCACCCCTCACTCCAACTAGAGTAAGGATTCCACTAGCCAATGCTAGAAACCTGCAGACTCAGTCTGCGAACAATGTGCTGCCACACAGCTTGACACCTGGACTTGCTTCCAGCAAGACCAGAACCGGAGATGCCTCTCCCTTCCTCCAACCCGGAGGGAACCTGCTAATGACAACCCGTCACTAGCAAAAACCAGATATCACAGATCTCTCTACCTCTGCAGCCCAGAGGGGAATCGGAGCAACTCTCCCTTCCTCCAAACACCGGAGGGTAACAACACGAGATCAGATATATGAAGAAATAAAAAGAAAAATAGAAATGTAAACAAGACCAACGATGAACACAAATCGTTTCATAAAAATCAAATACAAAATGTAGCTTCCGAAGAAGCAAATAGACTCTTCTCTCTCACTCAGACTTTTCTCTCACAGGACTGCTCTCTAATCTTTTCTCTCTATCTTCTTTCTGGAACGTGGAGGCTCTCTCTCTTTTCTTCTTCTGCTCAGAAATTCTACTCTTTAGCTTTCTCTCATGTTCACACCATCTCATCGCAGAAGGCACCTTTTATATGTCTTTCGACCTGAGTTTCAGGCCTTCACACGAGGGAGTCTCGTTCCCTCCCTTTCCAGAGCATTCTCGGATCACTTGCCAGGCATCATCCTCGATTCACGTGCCCAATCATTGACCTATATCACCTACAGACTGAGACAAAGAACTGTGATTAGTTAGTTCAGTCAGATACGAATGTATAGACATTAGGATATCAGATTAAGTAAGTGTGTACACTGAGGGAGTGTATAGACTTGTGAGACTTCAAGCAAACTCAGTGTATAGACTAGCTGAAGAATGCATTAGCACAAAGGATGAAATGTGTGGACTTCTGTGAAGTGTATGAGGCCCTCGAGTGTATAGACTCAGGGATGCCAAATAGGCAAGTGTGTCACAGTGTGAGAGTGTATAGAGTTGAGGTTCTTCAGCGAGCTCAGTGTATGGACTTGTAAGTGTTCATGCGATCTCAATGTGTAGACTTCATTCAACAGTCAAGACAATGGATGTATTGAGTTGGTCAAGAGAAGGAGAATGAGTGTAAAGGCTAGTAATGAAGAGGAGCAGTGTGTAGACTTGAAGCACAACAGTATGCACTATATGGACTTCAATGTATAGACGTTGATGTATAGACTTCGAAGAGAACAATGCTTGAAGGCATCGAATGTGTAGACATTGAAACAGCAGTTAAGCAAGTGTTTCAAATGAGAGAGTGTATAGGGTTGAAGGATAACTGAGTTTCTAGACATAGTGATGTGTAGACTTCCCAAAGAGCTAGACAGCGTACAGACTTGAGCAAGTGAAGTCTGTTCAGACTTGAAGGATCACAGTGTGTAGACTTTGGCAAAGCAACGTTAGTAAAGTTCCCAGTGTACAGGCTTACTGAACTGAGCGTAGGTAAAAGATATGAGGAATGTATATACTTACTGAGAAATGCAAACGCTGTACAGACATGCTCAACCAGTCCGATGTACAGACTTGGACTTTCAACAGAAGGATGTACAGACTTGGAAAGCCATGCCAATGTTCAGACTTCACCCCGTGCAAGCTACAGTGATTGAGTGTATAGACCTAATGGTCTCCCTGGCTGTACAGACTTGAACACAGGCTGAACAGTCGAATGTATAGGCTTGCTTCCACCGACCAGTGTATATACTTTGTAAGCGTGAGACGCTGAATGAGACGGTGAGCATTGTATACACTTAGCCTTTGAGGAACGATGTATGGACTCTGAATCGTGAAAGCAGACTGTATAGACTTGGAGTGTTCGGAGGACCATTGTACAGAGTTGGAATGTTTGAGCCAATGTATAGACTTTTGCAGGGCTGCCAGTGTATGGACTTGTACAGTGCAGCGAGTGTACAGACTTTGAGGCCGAAGACAGTGTGTAGACTTGAGAAGCTCGAGGCCACTGTATAGACATGGGGTTCAGCTGAGAATGTATGGACTTTGATGGAGTGAGACAATGTTCAGACTTTGAAGTTACACTGTGGATGTATAGACTTGAATGAGCATGGAGTGTATAGACTTGAAAGTCTGAAGGCGATGTACAGACTTGGAGAGTTGAAGCCGATGTACAGACTTACAGATGCGAAGCTGATGTACAGACTCGTAATGCGAAGCCAATGTACAGACATTAAAGGCTATGAACAATAAGACATGCTGTACAGACTTACTTAATCAAACCGATGTATAGACTTTGAATGAATTCAACGGAAGAATGTATAGACATGGCCCCTTTCCGGATGTATAGACTTTCAGATAAACAGGCTACAGTCCTGTTGTATGGACTTGGATAGAAAGGCCAATGAATGTGTTAGTGTTGGTGTGCTACAGGCCAATTTCGGGTCGGGTAGGCCCAATAGTTGTACGATCTTGTTCATTAATAAAGTGGTGTTTGAGCGTAAAGATGCGATTGTGTTACTTTACGTTGTCCCTAGGATATGTGGTTGTAACGTCAGCTCGAGATGGGATCTCGAACATGAGATTGACTTTACATGTACACATACCTTAAACTGTTCCTGGTTGGAGGGTAATCACTCGGGGACTTTGATTACCTATTAAACCAGTACACATGATGTGTCAGTGATCAGTCTCATGGTCATTGGTGCGGGGCACCAACACATATGTGTAGGTGTATGTCCTTGGAGGATGTGCACTGAACTGATCCGCTATTGGATCTTCAGATGGTTGATTATACCTAATGTCAACTGAAGATCCAACGGTCACAGTAGCATCGTTGGTCCTTTGACCTGAGACATTGATCGGATCTTACACGAGGACTGGAATGGTTTAATTACTTAGCTAAGTGACTTTAACCATAAGTCATGAGTTACCGAGTCATTAACCACTCCAAGATACGTGTGAAGATCATCAATGGTCAAGAAGGGATCGCTCACTGTCGGGTATATATCAGACAGTTAATGGGTCATGACATTGACGCTCCGTTAAATCCCTGGCCAGGGTCGTACGAGTTCGTTTAGGACGGACGTCATACACTTTAAGGAGGTCATGGTCAAATGGCACGATCATGTGGTTTGACAGAAACCGTACCCTCGATCGTACCAGACTCATAGAATGAGCGAGGGATTATATCGATGCGGTAACTGTGGACTTACAGGTACCAGACAGGCTGGTTTAAGCCCGGGGTCCTCTAGGATCACGCGGATTTGCTTGACCCAACGTGATCAAAGGTTCGGAATAAATTAAACTATTGTTCGACTCTGGTAGAAGCGAAGAATACGTTTAATTTACTTCTAATTGAGAATTAGAAGTTAATGGACCTTAAACTAGAGTGACTGTGGGCCTAGAGGATCACACACAATAGATTCTTGGGTGACGGATTATTATTATACAAGTGTATGTATTAATTCCTTTTAATTCCTTTTGGAAAGGAGTGTAAATGGAGCTTAATACATATGTATAATAGTGGATAGGACATATATACAGTTTCGGTCTTTTAGAACCCTTTTCTAATAAACCTAAACTCTATATATAGCCACCTACGTGATGCTCTTTCGAGCCTTCACATCTTTCCTTCCCTTAAGCTAACCAAGCATTAAGCTTAAGGGAGAGGATTAGTCTCCCCCTTTCTCCCCCTTGCTCTCTCTCTCTCCAGAAGGTGTTAGAGCCGGGGAAAGTTGTGCCGGGGAGGTACCGTCGCTGCGCAAGGGTCCGTGTGGATTTGCTCTAGAGGCCGTACAGCTGTGCGGCTCGATTTCTCTGCATCGGGCTTAGCGGACAGCGTTGTTCCGCGCAAGGTGAAACACGCAACCCGTAATTAGGGTATTAGAAACACCGATTAGAGCACAGATTAAGCTTTCCATAACACCGGGATCGGGCAAATGAAATTTTTGTTATCCGCTGCGTCGCCCGTAGGTGCTGTGCGAAACCTTACAGTGGTATCAGAGCCAGGTTCGCGCTCTTGTCGGTGTTTTTATCACCGTTTAGAACCATGCTTTAGGGGCATATTAAATCTTCAATTATAATTTGTAGAAAGAGATTTGGACATCTCTGTTCTTCCTGGATAGTGGGCATCCAAACAGCAAATTTTTTTTTTTAAAAAATTTTTTTTGGTCTCCTGCCGCCCACGCGGGGCGTCCGCGTGGCGGGCGCCCCAGGCGCCTCCCGCCCGCGGGCGCCGCAACGCGGGTCAACGGTTGACCCGGCAGTATTAAAAACAAAAAAAAACCATTTTTTTAAAAAACTTATTTTTACCCTTTTAATTTACTGTGCTCAGATACATTAATATATATATTAGATATATATATGAAAAACACAGTAAATTAAATAGGATTTTATCTATTAGGTTAAATAGTGTTTTCTCAATAGTATATGTCGAATGGTAAATTTTATTTAACCAATTTGAATTTACCAAGGTGAGATAATTACTATTTACCTTGAGATAATATGGTAATAATTGAAGTTACTTCAGTAAAATTAAGTTTTTGAAATTTTAATTATTAGATAATTAGAAAATTCAAATTTTGAATTTTATTGAAGTTAAATGTGGAAAATTCAATTATTTGAATGTTTAATTATTAGATAATTGTTAAATTCAAATTTTGAATTTTAGAAAATTACTAATTGAGGATAATTACATTATTTAAATTTATTTTCAAATAAAAATTATTGGATAATTAGTTTGAATTTAAATTTAAATTTATTGGCATGTTTAAATATTGAATTTAAATTTGATTATTGGATAATTAAATTTAAATTTAAATTTAATTAATTATCTCAATTAGATGCCCCTGTAGAAAATGATGGTTCTTTACGTGCTCTACTTTAATTATCTTGTATTGGCCTGCTTGTGTGTTTAATTTTAGTTAATCATGTTTTGATTTTTAAAATTAAACAAAGCTAGCATGTTTTTGTTTGCACATCCCATTTTTAAATTCAAAAGTAAAGATTATTTTCAGAAAATAACCCTTGATTGATTTTATTTGAATGGGTTGACAAGTGATCATGGACTTGGATTAATGTAATTAATTGGGGTCTGCGAACCTCCTTTCTCTCTCTGTTAAAATTCCAATGTACTTCTATCTTCCTCCATTGTTGTACTCGCCCTAAGGGCTGCTGGAATTTGAGTCACATGTAATTTAATTTTTCCGGCCTGCGTGCCGTGTAAAAGTTGTAATTAATGCGGCGTCGGAGTCTGAAAGCGTGGAGCACACCCGACGAGGACGATCCAGCTGCTTCGGAAGCGGGCCGGATGTCTTAGTTACATTAGGGTTAAAGTCCATGATCACTTGCGTTTATTTTTGCATTGGATGCATTTATTTTGTGAAAACTACTAGGTACGGTAAATATATTGGATATATTTATATTACCACCTAGGGTGAGATCAAGACAAAATTAAATTCCCTCGCGTTTAAATTTTAGATCTGGTAGGCGTGGCTCTAGGAGTCGTCGTGGCCCTCCATCATTATGGAGTGAATGAACGTCTTCATTTCATAGATTTGTTGTGCTTTGCACAAGGTCCATGAGTTTGGGGACGGGATTAAACTCCAAGGCTCGGCCTCAATGGGGTGAGGAATTGAACTCGGCTTTGTTGTGCTTTCCACAAGGGTCGGGTCATGAACTCATTGCTATGTTGTAATGATGGTTAGATCTAACTGAGAATATCCTTTGTTGTACTTTCCACAAGGGGATGATTTCTCGGGGGCTGAATATCAGATATTGCATTAGATGCAAGTGCTTGTTGACTACCCTTGAGATGGTGTATGGCTTGTTATGCTTTCCACAAGATCGTACATCAGTCTCGTTGGAATTCCGACCCACTAGGTTGATCTCGTTGATCTCCCGTTCTATATACTGAGGGTTATATAGTTCGATCGAAAAATAGTGGGACTAACTAAGATAAGAAACCACATCTAAGTTAGAATTTGAACACATACTAAGTTGTCTTTTATTTCTTATCCAGATTACAATGTCGTCGTCCAACCCCCTCCGCGGCATCTTGGATGCAAATAGATTAACTGGACCGAACTACTCGGATTGGTTGCGTAATCTACGCATAGTCCTTACCGCCGAAAAGATTGCGTACGTGTTGGACACGGTTCATTCTGAGCCAGCTCCTGATGCCGACGAGGGAGAGTTACTGGCTTATGCCAAGTGGTCTGAGGACTCCTCTCTTGCCCAATGTTACATGTTGGCCTCTATGGCTCCCGAGCTACAGAGACAATTTGAAAAGACTGATTGTAGAAGTATACTTCTCAATCTACGCCAGCTCTTCGGGGTGCAGGGTAGGATTGAGAGGTATGACATCTCCAAAAGACTTTTCAGGACACAGATGTCTGAGGGTTCTTCAGTACAGGCTCATGTATTGAAAATGATGGAGTGGATAGAGAGACTCAATGCACTGGGGTTCAAGTTGGATCTTGAACTGTGCATTGATCTTATACTCCAGTCATTGCCCGATTCCTTTTCTTCCTTCATCATAAACTTTAACATGAATAGAATTGATGCAACTCTTCCGGAGCTGCTCAACATGTTAAAGAGTGCTGAAGGAACTATGCAGAAAGATAAACCATTTTCTTCTGTAATGATTATTGACCGGGCCAATAAGAAAAGGAAGGCCACCCAGATATCCACTACAAGTAACAAAGGGAAAGGAAAGAAAAAGGCCACGGGTAAGCAACTCGCCAAAGTTGACAAAGGGAAGGGCAAGAAGAATGAAAAGGAAGACAAATGTTTTCGATGCGGGGAAACTGGGCATTGGAAAAGGAATTGCAAGGCAATTCTAAATGAAGGTATTTTTGTCATAGACCTTAATTTGTCATATATGGAATCCACATCATGGGTATTGGATACTGGATGTGCATCTCATATCTGCAATTCTATGCAGGTGCTGGCAAATAGAAGGCGATTGGGCAAAAATGAGATTGAACTGAGGATGGGCAATGGAGCTTTAGTTTCTGCCAAAGCTGTCGGGACTACACGCCTCAGTTTACCTTTAGGAGTCATTCTGGAGTTGAATGACTATTATTATGTTCCTAATATTATTAAGAACATTATTTCAATCTCTGGCTTGTATAACATTGGATATACATTGGCTTTTAATAGCACTGGGTGCTCTATAATGAATAATGGTTTGGTTATAACCAATGGTTCATTAGTCAATAGTCTATATGTATTAGATACACGTTCTAATGTTATGTAAATTTTCAATGCTGATGAAGTGAATTCTGCATATCTATGGCATTGCAGACTTGGTCATGTAGGTGAGAAAAGAGTCTCTCACTTACACTCAAATGGGTATTTGAATTCGTTCGAATACAAGCCATTTGATACCTGTGAGTCGTGTCTCATTGGGAAAATGACTAAGGCTTCCTTTGGTGGACATGGAGAGAGGGCTGTTGACCTTCTCGAGCTCATACACTCGGATGTGTGTGGACCCATGTCCATAGAAGCAAAAGGAGGTTATCTCTATTTCATTTCTTTTATTGATGACTTCTCTAGATATGGCTATGTGTATTTAATGAGACATAAGTCACAAGCCTTTGAGAAGTTTAAGGAATACAAGAATGAAGTAGAGAAACAAACATGCAAAAGTATTAAGGCTCTTCGATCGGATCGAGGAGGTGAATACTTAAGCTATGAATTCACTTCTTATCTTAAAGACCATGGAATAGTTTCTCAGTGGACTCCACCGTATACACCACAGCATAATGGTGTATCCGAGAGGAGAAACATGACCTTGTTAGACATGGTCCGATCCATGATGTCTATGTCAGGACTACCCTTATCTCTCTAGGACTATGCGTTAGAGACTGCGGTTTATTTATTGAATAGGATCTTAAGTAAATCAGTTCCTTCTATACCATATGAGATATGGAAGGGCAGGAAACCAAATTTTAATCACATTAAAATTTGGGGGTGTCTTGCTCATGTAAAGAAGAACGAGAGTGATAAGCTTGAGTCGAGAACCGATAAGTGTAGGTTTGTGGGATATCCAAAGGAGACGTTTGGATATTATTTCTATCACCATTCTGAGCAAAGGGTCTTGGTGGCCAAGAGAGCTGTATTTCTGGAAAGAGAATATCTACTCCAAAAAAATAGTGGGGGCCAGATAGAATTGGACGAGGTCCAAGAACCACAACCCATAGACACACACTCATTAGATGAGACTGTATCGGTTGATCCTATTCAAGGTGAAACACTGACACTACGGAGATCTGGTAGACTACCGAGAGAACCTGAGAGATATGTTGGACATGTCTCAGAGGGGTCCTCTAAGGTATGTATCGATGAGGATGATGATCCTCAGTCATACCAGGAGGCAATCCATAGTGTAGACTCCGAGAAATGGCAAGAGGCAATGGATTCAGAGATCCAATCCATGTACACCAACAAAGTTTGGAACTTAGTTGATGTACCCGAAGGGAAGGTCCCGATCGGCTGCAAATGGATTTTCAAAAGGAAAATCGATGTAGATGGACATGTTGACACATACAAGGCTAGACTAGTGGCGAAATGATATCGTCAAAGACAAGGCATTAACTATGACGAGACGTTTTCGCCGGTAGCCATGGTTAAGTCAATCAGAATCCTCCTTGCCATTGCTGCATACCTGGATTATGAGATCTGGCAAATGGATGTGAAGACAGCTTTTCTTAATGGAAACCTGTCAGAAGAGGTGTACATGGTACAACCTGAGGGATTCACCTCCAAGTCACATCCTAATAAGGTATGCAAACTTCAAAGGTCTATTTATGGATTAAAGCAGGTATCTAGAAGCTGGAACTTAAGATTTGACGAGGCTGTCAAATCTTTCAACTTCATTCGGAATGAAGATGAACCATGTGTTTACAAGAAGGTCAGTGGGAGCTCAGTGACCTTCTTGGTCCTTTATGTTGATGACATCTTACTCATTGGGAATGATGTAGCGATGTTGACATCAACTAAGTCTTGGTTGTCCAAGACCTTCTCCATGAAAGATTTGGGAGAAGCATCCTATGTGCTGGGCATAAGGATCTATCGAGATAGATCTAAAAGGATGCTAGGATTATCTCAATCTATGTACATAGACACTATCCTCAAAAGGTTTAGGATGGAAAATTTCAAGAGAGGTCTCATTCCCATGAGACATGGAATTTGTCTATCCAAGGGGATGAGTCCTAAAACTTCTGAGGAGGTGGCACACATGAATAAGGTACCCTATGCTTCGGCGATAGGGTCAATCATGTATGCAATGTTATGTACACGGCCTGATGTTGCCAATGCTTTGAGCATTGTCAGTAGATATCAGGCAAATCCAGGCGAAGAGCACTGGAAGGCAGTAAAGGGCATCCTTAAGTACCTGCGAAGGGCTAAGGATCTTTTTCTGCTTTATGGAGGAGAGGACTTACAGCTTAGAACTTACACAGATTCTAGTTTCCAGTCAGATCCAGATGACTGCAAATCCATGTCTGGATTTGTATTCATGTTGAATGGAGGGGTAGTCAGTTGAGAAGCTCCAAGCAAGACACGACTGCAGATTTGACGACGGAGACGGAATATATTGCTGCAACTGAAGCTGCTAAAAAAGCCGTCTGGATGAAGAAATTCATCTTGGAACTTGGCGTAGTTCCCGAGATATCAGCTCCCATCCCATTATTTTGTGATAATAATGGGGCCATCGCCCAGGTGAAGGAACCGAGATCTCACCAAAGGTCAAAGCATATTCTCAGGCGCTTTCACCTTATTCGGGAGATTGTTGATCGTGGAGATGTGATGGTAGAGCGTGTACCGTCAGAAGACAACATAGCAGATCCACTGACTAAGCCTTTGACACAGACTGTATTTGAGCGTCATTGGGATAAGATGGGCCTCAAAGTTGTGGGCAATTGGCTGTAGTTCAAGTGGGAGATTGTTAGTGTTGGTGTGCTACAGGCCAATTTCGGGTCGGGTAGGCCCAATAGTTGTACGATCTTGTTCATTAATAAAGTGGTGTTTGAGCGTAAATATGCGATTGTGTTACTTTACGTTGTCCCTAGGATATGTGGTTGTAACGTTAGCTCGAGATGGGATCTCGAACATGAGATTGACTTTACATGTACACATACCTTAAACTGTTCCTGGTTGGAGGGTAATCACTCGGGGACTTTGATTACCTATTAAACCAGTACACATGATGTGTCAGTGACCAATCTCATGGTCATTGGTGCGGGGCACCAACACATATGTGTAGGTGTATGTCCTTGGAGGATGTGCACTGAACTGATCCGCTATTGGATCTTCAGATGGTTGATTATACCTAATGTCAACTGAAGATCCAATGGTCACAGTAGCATCGTTCGTCCTTTGACCTGAGACATTGATCGGATCTTACACGAGGACTGGAATGGTTTAATTACTTAGCTAAGTGACTTTAACCATAAGTCATGAGTTACCGAGTCATTAACCACTCCAGGATACGTGTGAAGATCATCAATGGTCAAGAAGGGATCGCTCACTGTCGGGTATATATCAGACAGTTAATGGGTCATGACATTGACGCTCCGTTAAATCCCTGGCCAGGGTCGTATGAGTTCGTTTAGGACGGACGTCATACACTTTAAGGAGGTCATGGTCAAATGGCACGATCATGTGGTTTGACAGAAACCGTACCCTCGATCGTACCAGACTCATAGAATGAGCGAGGGATTATATCGATGCGGTAACTGTGGACTTACAGGTACCAGACAGGCTGGTTTAAACCCGGGGTCCTCTAGGATCACGCAGATTTGCTTGACCCAACGTGATCAAAGGTTCGGAATAAATTAAACTATTGTTCGACTCTGGTAGAAGCGAAGAATACGTTTAATTTACTTCTAATTGAGAATTAGAAGTTAATGGACCTTAAACTAGAGTGACTGTGGGCCTAGAGGATCACACACAATAGATTCTTGGGTGACGGATTATTATTATACAAGTGTATGTATTAATTCCTTTTAATTCCTTTTGGAAAGGAGTGTAAATGGAGCTTAATACATATGTATAATAGTGGATAGGGCATATATACAGTTTCAGTCTTTTAGAACCCTTTTCTAATAAACCTAAACTCTATATATAGCCACCTACGTGATGCTCTTTCGAGCCTTCACATCTTTCCTTCCCTTAAGCTAACCAAGCATTAAGCTTAAGGGAGAGGATTAGTCTCCCCCTTTCTCCCCCTTGCTCTCTCTCTCTCTCTCCAGAAGGTGTTAGAGCCGGGGAAAGTTGTGCCGGGGAGGTACCGTCACTGCGCAAGGGTCCGTGTGGATTTGCTCTAGAGGCCGTACAGCTGTGCGGCTCGATTTCTCTGCATCGGGCTTAGCGGACAGCGTTGTTCCGCGCAAGGTGAAACACGCAACCCATAATTAGGGTATTAGAAACACCGATTAGAGCACAGATTAAGCTTTCCATAACACCGGGATCGGGCAAATGAAATTTTTGTTATCCGCTGCGTCCCCCGTAGGTGCTGTGCGAAACCTTACAGAATGGACATACTAAGATGATTAATGTACTGAGGCGTCGACTCATCAGCAAGGAGGAGTCAACCCACCACTATCCAGACTCTGCAGACAGAGTGTAGACAGAATCAAAGTAGAGCATATTATCTGACAACCATATGAACTGCACTCATTTACATGGTGAAACATGAATTAATCTAGAGATAGAAGATTGATTTATAGTGTGAGACATCATCAAAACCGTAGGGATGCAACAACGGAGATAATGGATATATCATTTGGAGGAGAGAAGGTTACTTTGAATATTTTTAAGGCTTCTCAATATTTGGACCATGAAAAAGAATGCAATATCATTGATATCTTTGAGGAGGTGATTGATGAGAGTCCGGATGACATCGAGGACACCATAGAAGAGGGTAGCATGCTTCAGGATTCTCCTCTCTCGTCTGCACCATGGTTTTAGGGTAGAACCACTTCCTGCACTTCAGTCTGAACCAATCTTGCCATCTCTGGAACATCCTCCCGCTCTGGAACTCAAGCCTCGCCCAGACTCCCTTAAATATGCATATCTGGGACCTAACCACACTCTACCTGTCATCATTGCCTCCAACCTCACTTCTACTCAGGAATCCCAACTCTTAACTGTCCATAAGAAGTATAGGGGGGCAATAGGTTGGTCGGTGGCAGACCTCAAGGGGATCAGTCTGAATATTTGTATGCACCATATCTATTTAGAGGACAATACCAAGCCGAGCAGGGAGATGCAGCGCCGGTTGAATCCTAACATGAAAGAGGTGGTTAAGCAGGAGGTGGTGAAATGGTTGGATGCCGGGATTATATATCCCATCTCTGATAGCAAGTGGGTCAGCCCCACGCAAGCAGTTCCAAAGAAATCTGGGCTTACTGTGATTCAAAATGAGAAGGGTGAAGAGGTGCCAATATTGATCAAATTTTGGAGAAATTGGATGGACAAAGATATTTTTACTTTTTAGATGGATACTCCGGGTACAATCAGGTTGCTTTCTACCCGAAAGATCAGGAAAAGACTACATTCACGTGTCCGTATGACACGTTTGCATTTAGAAGAATGCCGTTTGAACTTTGTAATATCCCTGCCACCTTTCAACGGTGTATGATGGCAATCTTTTCTGAAATGGTGGAAGAATTCTAGGAGATTTTCATGGATGATTTCTCAGTTTTTGGTGATTCATTTGATTGCTGCTTGGAGAATTTACAGAAGGTGCTGGCCCGATGCATTGAATCTAATCTGGTGCTCAGCTGGGAGAAAAGTCACTTTATGGAGAGAAGGCATTGTGTTAGGCCATGTTGTTTCAGAGAGGGGGATAGAAGTAGACAAGGCTAAGGTTGATCTAATTTCCAATCTTCCTTCCCCTTCGTCTGTCAAGCAAATCCGCTCTTTTCTTGACCATGCGGGTTTTTATAGAAGATTCATTCAGAACTTCTCTACCATCACTCGTCCACTCATTAAGCTCCTAGCCAAGGACACTTCATTCCAACTAGATGAGTCTTGTCTTGAAACTTTCCACTCTCTTAAAGCGGCCCTCACTCAAGCCCCAATCCTACAGTCTCCTGATTGGTCGCTCCCATTTGAAATCATGTGTGATGCTTCTGACTATGCTACATGAGCTGTCTTAGGCCAGAGAATTGATAAGAAACCTATGGTGATCTATTATGCGATTCGCACTCTCGCCGATGCTCAATTGCATTATACCACCACAGAGAAAGAACTTCTAACTGTTGTGTTTGCCCTAGAAAAATTCCGCTCATATCTTTTGGGGGCCAAAGTCATTGTCTATTCTGATCACGCTGCTTTGAAATATCTGCTCACCAAGAAAGAGGCCAAACCCCGACTCATCCGTTGGATCTTATTGCTTCAGGAATTTGATTTGGAAATTAGAGACAAGAAGGGGTTAGAGAATGTTGTGGCTGATCACTTATCTAGGATTGTGATGCCTGAATGTGCTCCTATGTCTGATTCCTTCCCTGATGAGTAAATTCTTTCCATCTCTCACACCTCAACCCCCTGGTACGCTCACATAGTCAATTACCTGGCGGTAAGATAGATTCCAGGAGGGTGGTCTAAGCAGGAGAAGGATCGATTCTTTTCAAAGGTTAAGCACTACTTTTGGGAGGATCCCGAGCTATTTCACATGGGTCACGATCAAATAATAAGAAGATGTATCTCCGAGGAGGAGTAACAATTTGTTTTGAACTTCTGTCATAATCTTGCCTATGGGGGACATTTTTCAGAAAAGAAAACAGCGGCGAAAGTTTTACAGAGTGGATTCTATTGGCCCACCTTATTCAAAGATGCTTATGAATTTTCCAAAACATGTTTGAGATGCCAAGCCATGGGTAACAATTCTAGGAGAGATATGATGACGCTAAACCCCATTATGGTTGTAGAAATTTTTGATGTTTAGGGTATTGATTTCATGGGACCGTTTCCACCATCCTTTGGAAACGAATACATCTTGGTGGCGGTCGACTATGTGTCGAAATGGATAGAAGCTGTTGCTACTAGGACCAATGATCATAAGGTGGTAATGAAATTTGTCAAGAAAAACATCTTTTCTAGATTTGGGTGTTCTAGAGTTATGATTAGTGATAGGGGGTCCCATTTCACGAACTCCCAATTCTGAGCTTTACTTCGCAAATATGGCATCACTCATAACCTAGCAACCCCCTATCATCCCCAAACCAGTGGCCAGGTGGAGTTTTTCAATAGGGAGATAAAGAACATCTTGCATAAGACAGTTCGGCCTGATAGGAAAGACTGGTCCGAGAGACTAGATGATGCACTCTGGGCCTATATATTTATATCTGAATATGTATGGATCCACTTGGATGGAACATAATAAATACCTTATTACTCTAATTACAAATTCTAATTACAAATCACAAGATAATTTCATTAGTAATCAATAAGATAAAGATCATTCCGATATCTTTATCTATATTTAACAACTCAAAAGTATCTTTTTCTGGTTTTATTAGTTATATTCTATATTGTATTCGTACCATTTAATTTATCCTTCCTTATGACACACCATCCAAAACAAAATAGAAGAATGATTTTAGAAAGGGAAGGGATGAAATTCCTTGATTGGATCTTCTCAGGGAAACGATCCATTTTTTTAATTAATTTGATGGATCCAACTAACCCATTTTCATGAATTAAAAAGGAGAGGTGGTCTTATTCGAACCGCCTCGTTATCTTCAACCAATTACGTGCTTCAATATAATTACTTGGAGTAAGCGCTATAGCTTGTTTCCAATACTCAGCAGCTTGATCGGACCAAGCCTCTGTAATTTCAGAATCACCCTGTCGAATGGCCTGTTCTCCCCGGTCGGATTAGGTAAGTTAATTCCTTTCCTTAGAACCGTACTTGAGAGTTTCCTACCTCATACGGCTCAACAATCAGTTCTTTAGACGTCATGTCTTAATCTACTCTATCTAACTGAATTAAATTTCTGAGAAATTTATCCCATTTTTTTGGGGTGGTTAGCATTAGCAGAAGAAGTTAATTACATAAGTTTTAAACTCTAATTTTAATCAAAAAAATCAGTTTTATCTTTTCTCCCACCTTCAGAAGAATGCAACATAGGATGGTATTTCCTTATTTATATCGTTAGCATTTTCTGAAAGGTAACTATCTCGCTTTCATATATGAAATTCATATAGAATTTTTAAAAAAGACTTTCTTCTATAATCTACTTCTATTCTATAAATATAATCTACTTCTATAATCTATAAAATATAAGAAAAAAGACTTACTATCTTTGGGATCTGATGCTACACCGCTGCTCAATATCTTAGTGGATCGACTCTATTACATAAGCTGATTCCTAATTTTTATCTTATATCATAAGATAAATAAGCAGTTCTTTTTGTATTAACTGAGAACCCCGCTAATTGATCTTTACGGTGCTTCTTCTATCAATTTGATCCTTTATCCATAGAAAAAGTATATAGGCCACACCCATTTCTTCATATTTGGTATTTTGTTCCCATGAAATCTCTTTCTTTGCTACAGCTTACAAAAATCATTGCTTTTGACGATGCATATGCAGAAAGCCTATTTTTTCCTAGTTATTTTTCTTCTAGTATTTATATTTAATTTACTAGTACTAGCCAATTTAATCCTTTTTTCCCTCTTTCTACAGTGGAGATTGTCTTTAAGACTCCCATTAGCATGTCTCTATATCGTCTCATTTTTGGAAAAACCTGCCACTTGCCCGTAGAGCTTGAACATAGAGCCTATTGGGCCATTAAGCAAGTTAAATTCGACTTAACTCAAGCTGGAGCCCAAAGAGCCCTACAACTCAATGAACTAGAGGAACTAAGAAACGAAGCCTATGAAAATTCTAGGATTTACAAAGCTAAAACCAAGGCTTTCCATGATCAATATATCCACAGGAAAAATTTTCACGAAAATCAAAAGGTTTGACTTTTTAACTCACGGCTACGCTTGTTCCCCGGTAAGTTAAAATCCAGATGGGATGGACCGTTCACTGTTATTAAGACATTTGACCATGGAGCTGTTCAAATTCTGAATCCCCAAAATAGTCATATTTTTACTGTTAATGGTTAAAGGTTGAAACCATACTTAGAAAATGAGCTGTTATCATCGAAAGAATCCATAGCATTGTGTGATCAGGAATAAATTCATTTTTGAGCTTTCATGCGTCTGGCTGAAGACAGTAAACTTAGCGCTTCTGGGAGGGAACCCAAAATTTTTGTGATTTGATGTTTTATTTTAGTGTGTTTGTTTTTCAGTTGTCAGGTCAAGAAGAGAAGGAGTCGTCGTCACTTTGCCCCATCCACCGGGTTGTATCCTTCCATCCCAACAATATTCTCTGTTTACTTGTTCTTTGCTCTTTCTATTACATATGCCATTGAGGACAATGTCATTCAAGTTGGGGGGGGGAGAGGAATTTTTTTTTGTTTGTTTAATGTGAATACAATCTGATATGAGTCATTGCGTGATATCCTGCATTGATGAAAAGATGAAATCCCCATTTAGAGTTTCTTGATTCATGCTTGAATTGAAAATGATTCTAGAATAGAAAAGACTAGGGAGAAGGATGACGAAAATTTTATTTAATCTAGCCATGGAAAATTGATCTAAGAATCTCTTTAAAAGTTTATGTGCACTTTAGAAAAATAAAAATCACGTTGCACGCTAATGAAACATGCAGGATAAGCCTTCTGCTATTTTGGGTATGTTACCTGATATTCTACACTTCTTAAAAAAGAGATCTTTTATAAGCTTTCTGCCAAGTTATCCATCAAATTAGTGTAAAAGCACAATTGAAAAAAAAAAGAGAAAAGAAAACACCGTGAAAAATGCTCCGAATCTGACTGAGTAACTGGGCCTACTTCACCTAAGACGTGTTGAGGTTCGCGTCAAAAGGAAAAGAGAACCTTGATCTGTGAAACCGGGCCTGCTTCGAGGTTCGTGTTAAACAGTGAAGGGTAGTGCAGCATCATGTGTGTAGAAAAATAAAACGATCCTTAAGGGACAAAGCAATAAGGCAGACAAAAAGCTTATACACTTACTACTCTGACTAAGAGGTGCAGGGTTGAAAGGCACTTATTTAGAATAGCAAATGGAGGATGCAATTATCCACGTTGCGACTCTAGCATTTACACATGCACTATTGCTATTGAATTTTGAGTTGAATTCTTGATCATGTACATTAATTTCCAAATCTAAGGCTAGTATATGTTAACGTTTCAGGATTCCTAATCTTTGGTTATTTATGTGAAAGAATAGTTGGATACGAAGGTATGAACTTTGTAAACTCTTGTTGATCCTGAATTTTTAATTGTTTGTATTACTAAGGGACTAGCAATGAGTAAGTTGGGGGGTGTGATAAGTGTGTAATTTTACATGTTAATTAATGTTATAACACACTTTTATGAGCTTTAATATACATCACTATGCATTTATCACACTTAATTCTAATTTCAGATCAAACTATTTAATTACCTGATTTAATTAAATTTTGATTCTATTTTGTAGGCACAAAGGAAGATCACAACAAGAGGAATAAAAAAAAAATAAATAAGAAGACAAATGGGCCAAAGCTCATTCACACATCCAAAAGCCCATGCCGACCAAGCCCAATCTGAGTTCAAATAAAAAAAGAAAAAAACAAAATAATTATTTATATATATATGATAGGTATACATATATATATATATATATATTTGATATATATAGCGATATATATATTAGATATATATATGATATATATATATATATGATATATATAGATATATACATATATAGATATATATGATATATATATTTGATATATTATATGATATATATATGATATATGATAAGGCTTCACTTCACAAAAGTATGCAGGATGGCTCACGCTGAAGAAGCTTCACACGTCAGCAACAATGGCCATGTAATGAATAGCTGCATGCATAGTCTTAAAGGAATTGAAGAAGCGAAAGGGCATCACGTTGCAAGCTACCCTTCACACATGGAGGGCTCCACAAGGTAGCTGGCTTCGTACACCAACAAGAGCCATGCTAACAAGTCTTCACAATATGCAATGTGAAAGGTAATGCATGCAACACATGGGCTCCATCTCCACATGCAAAGACAAAAACATGTAACAGTTAAGGCATCAAACACAACACCAAAAGCATGCAACACTTGGTCCACCTGTCGGCAAAGCTTTCAAACACACAAGACAACGTGGATGGCGGATGGCCAAAGCTGCCAAGGTAGCTGACAGGAAAAGTGGGCATGAGTTCTTCAAATGCGGCTGTCGATGCAGGAAAGCAGACAGGCAACATGGAGAAAAATAGAGAGAGACAGCCGGCCGAAGTTTGAAAAGAGAAAAAAGAAAAAGTGAGAAGAAGAAAATATTTGGTGGGCTTAATTTCAACAAAAGAAGGTGGTGGGCTTAATTTCAACAAAAGCTGTAAGAGTGTTCATATAGAGAGCAACCGTGTAATTGTGACCATATAAAAAGGGGTCCTATTATTGATGTAGAGGAGAGTTCTTTTTTGACTTTGGAGAGTCACGTAGGAGTGTTTTGGAGAGCTTGTGTTTGTGGGTTTTGGGTTGTTGTAGTGTTTTGTATTCATATTGTTGTACTCTTAGTCATTTTTAGCCCTTCACAGCCCCTTTACATGCATGTGTATTCTTTATTTCGAATTACTATTTTCAACAAAGTTGTCCATCTCTAAGTGTTCGTCATTTTCTCTTTCTATCATTTTTCCTAAATCTCCACCGTTTTTGAGTTATTTCCCAATTTTCAACTTGCTATTCTATGCGGTTACTGTTCATCTGAGATGATAGTCTCTGCCATTTCTCCGTTTTGAAACTCTTACAATCCTCTTTTCTCTCTGCGTTCTTAATAAACGTTGTTCCTCTCTTGTAGATCTAACTTTTCTTTCTCTACCACTTCCTCTAACTCTTCTTCATTTTTAAGTTATAATTAATTTTCTAAGGTTCTATTTTCTACCCAGTCACTATTCACCCACGCCCATAGATGCCGATTTTTCACGTTTTCACCTTCGTCCTCTCATTTTCTATCTCTGAGTTCTTCATCAAACTTCTTCCTCTCTTCGCCCTTTACAACTTTCTCTTCTTCAATTTCTTCTAAGTCTCTTTAAATTTTAAGTTATTTTCCTTCTTTTCAACCCCTACGTTCAATATAATTTCAGTGTGTTCAACTTGGTATTTTTCCCACTTCTTCTATCTATCTCTCTCTTCCCTACTTCTCCACACATCCCAAGACGGATCATCTTCCTCTCATCTTCTCGGCGGCATCTACTTCCATGACGGAGTGAAAATTCAAGACTCGGCACGGCGGAGGCGGCGGCTACTCTTCATCCTATTGGCTCTTATTCTTTTTTTCTCTCTTATTTGCAAGTTATATTTTCATTTTCATTAGAGTTGAACATGTCACCTTTCATAGCAATAAAATTCAGAGTTTGGTAAATTGTCTCCTTCTCTTTCTATTTCTTTCCAATTTCTCTCATTAACCCTCTCATATTCTTTAATTAGTTTTGATGCAAGTTTCCTTTCCATTAGTTTAATCTCATTCAAAACTTCGGATTTTTAAAATACAAGAATTCTCCTCCATGCTTAATTGATAACATTTCTTCTCCGTGGGATCGACCTGTATTCACCACTTTGCTTAAATTTTAATATTTTTAAGCGAGTGAGTTCGGTAAATTTTTAAATTGAGGCACGACATTTTTAACGACATTTGTTGAAGCGCATCAATGGCCACCTGGGCCAATGGAATTCAGTTCAAAAGACATTTCTAATGGCCACCTGGACCAATGAAGAATCAGATGTGAGGATTAATCTAAAAAGCAGAAAATCCATAAATTGTCAGGTGATATATATACGCGCATTCGCCTCTTTCAAAGAGAGGAAGAGGAAGAATAGATAGAGCACGAAGAGCAGAATAGAAGAGAAGAGGAGAGAAGAAACTGTGAGTGCCATATGAGAAATTCCAAGCAGTTCAGTTCGAAGAGAGAAATTGAGACAATCTGAGAGAAAGAAGAAGAAGAAGGAGAAGAGCCACATCAGAGTAGATTTGAGCAGTTCTGAAGATATGTGGAAGCCTGGTCTCGTCGATCAAATCTAGTGCCAAACCGCTCAATAGGAGCTACATTGTATTACCTATTTTCGATTGTCTTTTCGCATTGGTTCTTTGTTCTTCATTTCATTTTCCTACTGTCTTTTTCGATCCCCTGTTCAGGGATCGGGTTCCTTCTGAGTGATCAGAAGAAGGGAGAGTGATCTCCGGGTTCCCTCTGAGGTCTCAGAGGAAGAGAGGGCGGTAGCTCTCTGGGTTGGTGAGTAGCGGGGTGCTGTCTCACTGGTTCCTTATGTATTTACAGAAGAAGGGAGAGCGGGTCTCTTCGGTCACTATGTTAGTAGTGGGGTGCTGATCTAGTGGGGTGCTAGATCAGTGTTTGAGGGATTTGTCTCCCTCTGTTCAAGCTGTTAGGCAGCACTTGTTTGCAGATTGAGTCTGCGTTCTTGCTTGGAGCAAGGGAAGCCACACTTTGGTTTGAGTGTGGGGTGGACGTCGATCTGCTAGGCAGATTGAACCACCTAAAAATCCTTCGTGTTCATGGTTTGCTTGTGCGATTGCCTGTCTATTTTCCGTTAACATTCACAGGTTTGCATGTTTCAAAAGCTTCCTGCCGGTATATCAAAAGGTGCATTCGCACACCTTGCGTGAGGAGAGCTCTTGAGCTCAGATCTCCGCCCTATACTGGTTGGTTAAGTGTTCGATTATGAGAGCCTCCTGCTCAGTCTAACATGTTTAGCCATTACACTGCTTGTTCCTCTAAGTGGTCGATTGTATCTCAGTGTGAAGCATCCGTTATATAGTTCAATCGACTTGGTGCCTTGTATGTCTGCTAGCTGCTCGACGCATTGTGTGAAGTCCCTCCGTGCATGAATTATTAGATTTAGGATTTCTTGCACCTTGCCACTGCGCATATTCTGAGACATAAGTCCTTGCAACTCTTTAGTCGCGGCTGTCTTGGCTTATGTAATCATTTGTCTAAGATTGCTTCAATTGCACTTCCATTTAGTGTGTTTTTGTGTTTGCGTGAAAATTTCTAAAAGGATATATTCATACCCTATAATGACCCAGGGTCCGGATACCGAGAAGAATCCGATACCATTCGAATCCTGGCCCGCCGCCCACGAGCTAGGAGGGCTAAAAGGAGTGTGGAGGTACAAAGAAATAAGAAATAAAGTAGGATAATTCAATAATTAATAGAAATAAATAAACAACTACAACAGCAGAGTCAAGTCCAACAAAAGTACAGTCTAAGGCAGGAGACGTACCCAACACCGAGTGAACACTCAGCCCGGTGAGCTGGCAACTAAGAACCTCCGAACAGTACCCTCGAACCTCGAGAAAGAACCGTCGCACCTGAAAAGTAGGGGTGAGTCTCCTGTCACTGGCTCAGTAGGGGTACCGCGGAACCCCAACCCAAAATAATGACGATAACGGAAAGAAAAGCAGCGCTAACAAGAGCAACAACAACTACATCAGGAATAGGGAACCGGTGGCCGGTCAAAACTCGGCACTATAGCTACTCCTACTGGCAACAAAAGGGAGACCCCGATCTCACAATCGGGAACTGGACCACTCTAACACCACCTACTGAGGTAAAACCTATGGCAGCCCTGCCGTGAAATCATGTCCTCCCAGACAGGGCCAACCTGGACACATTTGTCCAAGGTGCAACCCCGACCACCTGGTCGCGAACACCGCTCTAACAAGACGCAACCTTGGTAAAGCCACTAGCACCCTGGCCACTACCTCAGAAACACCGGACGATCCAGGAAACCACGTCTCGCAGACGGAAAATGGAACCCAGAAATAGGAGAGTCACGTCTCACGTGACAGGAGTACCTTCCCACCAGAAGCAAGGCCGGATGCATCCACTGACGTCTTAGTCCGCGCCTCAGGTGTCTCCCTCCGGCCCAACGAGAACTGAGATACCGTACAAGTAACCACAAAACAAGGACTGGTCAGGGTCACGCTCGTCAGCACGGGTCCGCTGCCCCCGACCACGTGTGCACACACAGACTATGAACCCCGCGATCAATGACACCCAAGAGGGGGGGTGAATTGGGTGATAACAAATTTTAAGAAAACTTTAACTGATTTGAAGTTTGTATGAAGAAATAGCAAACAACAAATTAGATCTGATGCAGAGCAAAATAGATCTTATCAAAATCACCACTACAATAGCTCTTTGGTACTAGGCGGAGTTTGCGAATCCAAAGATTCTCTCACGCAAGGTGTTATCTTCCTGACAAGACTAACCTTGTCAGTCCAAACCCAGCTTTTGATATACCAGAGATCTATTGGAGAGTGATCGATTAATCTAGATCTAAATGAAGAAATCAGTTGATGCAATATGTAAACATGCTAGAACAGAATTGGAGGTAGAAGATAAGGAACAAACCACACAAGAGACAACGATTTTTAGGTGATTCGGATGCAACAACGGCAACCTACATCCACCCCTCACAGACTGTGAGGATTCACACACTATCTTGTAAAGGATTACAAGATCAAACCACACACACACACTCGTGAGGAGTTTGGAACTCCCACGAAGGTGCACAAGCACCGAATCACACAGAAATGTGAAGAAGAAGAACCACACACACACACACGCACGGATCTACGTACAAGTGTTTAGATATTACAAGGACACACACTTGAAGCTCAATTAGAAATGGAAGGAGAAACACAAAATGAGAACTTCAGATTTAGGCTCCCCCTTAGTAGATGAAGAAGATGTTGGATGAAGCTTGCTTCTAAGCTTGATCTTCACTTGAATGGCTTGCAGATAATCTTGAGAACCTTGCTCTTGGATGAAGAACTCTTAGACGCAGCACTATTCATGGAGCTACAGTAGCAGCACTTTTTCTCCCTTGGCAGCCCCCTTTGATATCTCTTTAGTGATTAGGGTTTCTTCCCCCAAGAGATGTTCTTATATAACTTGGATGGTCAAGGACAAGCCAAGACACATATCCACAATTCCAGGGATGTCTGGAGACTTTTGGGATTAAAAAACCATTGATAGATGCTTCAGCCTCATGGAGAAAAATAAGTCAACAATGGAGGCTTCGAAGCTGGCGGTCGACCGGGCAGGAGGGGGCGGTCGGTCAAAATTTTACAGTCATTGAACCTTTCAACGCTGGGAAAACCGGTCGACCGGGCCATGTCCGACGGTCGACCGCGCCTGGAAAAACCTGCAGAAATGAATTGTTAGCCCAGTGAAAGATATCCATGAGGCAATAACGTTAGAGTCCACATTTTGTACCAACCAAATTGAGGTTGTTTGAGTTATTCTGGGGATATTTGAAACATGATCAATTTGTGCTTTAGCTTGAGTTGGAAATGACTTACACATGCACTTGCAATTATGAAGGTACTGAACCATTGCCCACGAGGTTTGATATACTCACAGAATTTACCAAATGTTTGCTTCAATTACAGTCATGAGTTCCAACAACTTAACCATTTATTTTGGAATTCAATTAACTCAGTTTATGCATTTGGGAGGCTTTTAACAGATGAGCATTGTCATTATGCACAATTGCCTTAATCACATACAATGCTAGCTTTAGAGTGCTTAGGCAAGGCACGAGGCAGAAACCAAGTTCGGGGTTTTGTTATCATCAAAATCACTTGGAGAGACACAACAATCTCTCCCTTTTTGATGATGACAAAACATTGGATTATAAGAGTAATGGCATGCTTTGATAACCACATTGCGTATGGGTAGTGCATCAAACCAAGGATTCTTCATTGTACAAGGCAACACAAACCATACAATATACGCAAGCCATTCAACATTTTATTTGCCAAGATAGATGGGAAATGAGAAATAAGAGCCAACCACTTTATATCAAAAACCAAGTGCATTCATTTCATCATTTCATTACAATGTACATTGATGCTTGTGAGAATGAATGCAAGACTCTAGACACATGCGACAAAACAAATGCAGAACTGATGACACAAGGACCCCTCACAAATGATCATGCATACAAACATACAAACATGCATACATAGAATATATAAGACCTGCACTAACTACTTCTCCCCCTTTGACATCATCAAAAGAGGGGATAGGATAATCGAACAGGAGACCCAAAAGACAAAAGACCCAAGGACATAGACTGGAGGTAGGAAACCAAAGAACAGCCTCATTGGCCATTTGCAGGTGGCTGGGCGTCTGGTGGAGGAAGAGGCACATGGCCAAGGCGCTGTCGAATATCTGCAAGTAGGTGGTCTTGATGCTGAAGGCGGTGCTGGATATGGGCAAGGGTTTGATCCCTATCATAGTCACGGTGCTGCATGTTCAGGAGAACGCGGTTCATAGCATGAAAAGCCTCACGTGAATCTTCATGGCTTTGGGTGAGGGTGGTCATGTTGGTGGAGAGAGTGTGCATCTGAGTCGATAAGGAGTCCAAAGCTGTGGAGAAAGAATCTGGCTGATGTGGCAAAGATTCCAGCATGGTGCCCATGGTTGCTATATTATCCCCAAAGGTAGAAAGTTGTTCCCCAAAGGCATCCATCCGAGTTTCTAATCCAGTAAAACACCTATCAAAAGTCTCATAGTCTACCCAAGAGTGCTGTCCGGCCCCCTGAGTAGAAGACTCTCCATGATAGTACTGTGGTGGAGGAGGCATCTCCGGATCCATGTGATGAGGTGAAGGTGGAGGAGGCTGGTCCTCAGCCTGAACTGGAGGGGGTAGTTCCCCTGGATCCTCCTGCTGCTCCTGTTCTTGTTCTCCTTCATTGACTGCATCTTCCCCATAAACGGGCACATCACGACAGAGCTCACCATCCGGACCCCAATAGTATCCCATATCTGTGAAAATCTTATGCTCATTATATATATCATCTTGTCGATCATAAATGAACTGTTCATCTGCCAAATTGATCCCAACATAGATGAATATGCCGGTCAACTGTGAAGCATAGGGCAAGGATCTTCGCAAATTTGTTCGGCAGGTTCCAATCAGAGTCGTCATAAGGCAACCCATGTTGACTTGAATCCCATTCATAACATTGTAAAACAGAAACCTGTGAACTTCTGTTACTTCATTTCTACTCCCACTCTTTGGATAAATGAGGGAGGTAAACATATGGTGCAATATACGCAGCAATGGTGGAAAATGATTTACATTCAATAGGATTAAGTCGCTGACACCATGCACGTAATCACAACTGGTCATAGCAAGAAAAGTATCCTCAACAGCACCATGACCAAAAACCATGTCGGCTCCTCTAGCCGAAACTCCTAAGGCATGCTCAAACAAATCCAGAGTAATATGAAACTCAACACCTTGAACAACTGTATATAATTCCTCATTTCTTTCGATCAAATTTCCATAGAACTGCTGCACTAGTTTGGGGTAATATCGGGTATATCTAGTGACAAAATCAATCCAACCTGGTTGAATCTTAAAGACAGCACATAAATCGGGCAAAATCTCGTTCACCTCATTGAAGTCGACCAGTTGAGGGTCGATAATATAACGGGGAGGCAACCAAGGTGCACGACGAGGTGCAGGTGCTCGCTGTGGTGGAGGAGCTGGGGCCTCTCGTCTCTGACCACTAGCTTCTCCTTGGGCAGAACGCCGAGAGCTCTATCTATGCGGCATCCCGAACTAGAAAACCCGATGGAAACCCTTGAAAAAATGACTCTCGCCTTGGGGGAAGAAGTTGAACCAAATGACACTCCAAGGGCTTGCAATAGCCTTCTCCACAACTTGGAACCCTGGGAAGAGCTTCACACTCGCACGAACGGCCGTAGAGATTTCATCCCGGAATGGTGACGAACCGACCAGATCTTGTGCGGGTTGAAGGGGGATGAGGTTTTTGGGCTTGAAATGTGGAGTTGGGGTGTTCTAGGGTTAGGGAAATATGTTGGAGAGAGAGTGGGGATGTTAGAATGAGATAATGGGGTTTTAGAACCCCTTAAAAGATGGTCCGGTTGAGGGTTCGGTCGGGCCGGTTCGCCGCTGTCGGTCGACTGGACTGGGGCTGGCGGTCGACCGAAATGGTCAACCTAGCCCAAAATTCAATTTTTTAATTTTTTTTGTTTCTTTTTCTTTTTCTTTTTGATATGAGCACCATCATCCGACCTTCTAGATTGAACCATTAACAAGGAATAATGATAGGGATGACTTGATAGGAGAAGAGATGGAAGATTGAGAACAATCTCTAGCTCCCCCTCAGAAAGTGCCTTAGTTCCAAAGCCATTAGGTCCACATTTATTTAATCAAGAAAAATTTGTCCTTAGAAAAATTTCAAGGAGGGCTGTATATATAAATACAATCAAGCATGCAGGGGTGAAAATACACTCAAGGTATTAAAAGTAAATGCATACAATATGCATGATAATCTACCCTTAATGCAAATGAGTTTCTATATGTGCAACTTTTGACCTAAGTGCAAATCTAGGTATGTATGCTCTCACCCTTGCACATGCCAAGCTCTCTTCTTATTTTGTTGAATTGTTCCTAGTT
Source organism: Amorphophallus konjac (assembly GCA_022559845.1). Lineage (NCBI taxonomy): Eukaryota > Viridiplantae > Streptophyta > Magnoliopsida > Alismatales > Araceae > Amorphophallus > Amorphophallus konjac. Next base: position 77,866,261 of record CM040123.1, on the reverse strand, counting down.
TAAGGGTTTTATGAAGATATCGGCTAGCTGATTGTGTGTGTCAATGAAATTCAATTCAAAGACCCCTTTCCTACATGATCTCTCAGAAAATGATGCTGAATATCAATATGCTTTGTCCTAGAATGTTGAACATGATTTTTTGACAAACGGATTGCACTAGTATTATCACACAAGATTGGAACACATTTCATTTCAACATCTAAATCAAGCAATTAATTTTTGATCAAAATTACTTGGGCTCCGCAACTTCCGGCGGCTACATATTCAGCCTCGGCTGTTGAGAGAGCTACTGAATGTTATTTCTTGGAGGCCCATGAAACTAGGCATCCACCAAGAAACTTACAGTACCCACTAGTACTTTTACGATCAACAATGCATCCAGCATAATCCGCATCAGTATATGCAATCAATTCAAATGAACTACCGATGGGAAACCACATGCCAAAGTCTAGTGTGCCAATTAAATGCTGAAAAATTCATTTTACAGCCAACAAATGAGACTCTTTAGGACATGACTAAAAACGAGTACATAGACATACACTAAATTGAATGTCAGGGCGGCATGCTGTGAGATACAGTAGTGATCCGATCATACCTCGAAACAGTGTAGGATCTACTATTTTACCATTTTCATCTTTGTCTAACTTCGTGGTTGTGGCCATCGGAGTTGACATGGGTTTTGCTTCAGCCATCTCAAATTTATTTAACAGCTCCACTGTGTACTTAGCTTGATTTATGAAGATGCCTCCGGGCGTTTGCTTCACATGCATTCCAAGAAAGAAGTTTAATTCACCCATTAAGCTCATCTCAAATTCTCCTTGCGTATTTTCTGCAAATTAATCACATAAGGCATTATCAGTAGCTCTAAAAATAATGTCATCCACATATACTTGAACTACTAATATGTCTTTACCTGATTTCCTCGTGAAGAGTGTTTGGTCAACCTTACCTCTTTTGAAATCATTTTCAGTTAGGAATGAAGTGAGCCATTCAAACCATGCCCTTGGAGCTTGCTTCAATCCGTACAAGACCTTTTGCAACTTGTACACATGCTTTGGATGTTTTTGTTGAGTTATGGCTTTGATGATTGTTGAGTTATGGTTTTGATTATAACTAAACTTAATGTGTGATTAAGTAATGATAACTAAACTTATGGTTGATTGCACATGTTCTTGTTGATTTAACAAGAGGCAAGAGGTTTCATAACCTCTTTAATGTGAACAAGCATGGTATCAAACCTTGTCTATCTTGATTGCAAGATCAAACATCATAACGATCGCCTGGTAAACCAAACGTGTGGATAAGCACCTTGCTATCTACAAACCAAAACATGTGGTATATGTCATGTACTATCAAGAACCATTGGTAAGGCTCTTATCCTGTTATACGCTCTTTGATACACCTGATCCATGACACTTAAGGTGCACGATGGTTGCATGGCTTGGTTTTATGTGAATGCATAGTTTCTCATTCCAATCCTTAATTGTATGAACATAGAAGCATATATCTTGTTGGGTTGAGAATGTAATTCATGAACCTTAAACATGAAATCCTTTAGCTTGAATGTGGCTTGCAATTGAAGGTTCTCAAAGTCCTTTGCATTGTTCATAAACGTATTTCATGCATAAACTTCAAGAGTGAGCATTGACTGTACTTAAGGCCATTTCATGTTATGACATATGCTCAAATGGTTTGCATCCTATAAATGCATAAACTAAGTTAAACAAAACCCAAAATGCATGGAATTGATAAGGACATGAAGCTCTTGACTTATGGAAATATTTCTTTGGGCTAACACTTCAATTTTGCAGGACTGGGTCATTCCGGTCGACCAAGACCATAGGGCCGGCCGACCAGAATTGCCAGAACCGAAAAAGATCATGACTGCAGAACTAGCGGTCGACTGCCCCAGAAGGACCGGTCGACTGGCCAGTGTCCGATCGACCGACCCCATACTGCTGGTCGACCGATTTCTCAAGAACCAAAATGTTTCATATCTGAAACTTTCGGTCGACCGACCCAAGTGTTCCGGTCGACCGGCAGCCCCGATGCAGCCATTATTGACTTCCAACTTCAAGCTCGTGGAGAGGAGTCTTCACCCATTTGTTTAATCCCAATGACACCAATCTAGGAGGGATTCGTGGATCTGGTCTAGGGGTTGTCTATGGACCATTCAAAGGTTACAAAACATCTTATTGGAGTCATAACCCTATCCAAAAAAAGAGCTTCAAAGGGACATCAAGAGGGTGCTGTCCAAGGAGGAAGAAGAAGGGTACTGTAGCCGTGAACAATACTCCGTGCAGCAAGTGTTCTTCATCCATTCTCAACCCATTGAAGGCATATCTGAAGCCAACCTCCTCCAAGGAAGAGAAAAGCCAAGCAAGCAAGCAAGGATTCCAAGAAGAGTGCCCAAGGGAGAAAGAAGAGAAGCCAAGCAAGCAAGAAAGGAGAAAAGCTAAGCAAGCACAAATTGAAGCTCCGGTCAAGTGAAGATTGAAGATACGTTCAAGATCCGCAACATGCATTCAAGAGGAACCCAAAACATGAGTTTTCTAAACTAAGCCTCATCATCTTTATGCTTTGGGTGTTGTATTTGTGTTCGTCATAAATTGAAGAACTTGTGTGTGTGTGTGGATCGTTGTTGGATCCGTGGTCGTGTGTGTGTGTGTGTCGTATTTGATTCGTGTGTGTGCGTAGATCTTCCTAGATATGCGTTTGTGTGTGTGTGGTGTTGGGATCGGTGCGATGGATTCAGTGGGGGGTGAATGAATCCCTCTTTTAAAATTTCGCCCACTTGACACTTTTAAGCAATCAGAGTTAAGCCTTTTGAAGCAGTGTTTCGAGTAACTTGACAGCTCTCCACACTAAACAGACGTTGGACAAACAAACTGAAATACACACCTCAGCAGAACAGCTAGGTGACAGAACGTGTGATCACGTAGCTCTCACGAGGCTGAGATCAAACAATCGATGTGGACAGCAACCACAAGCCAGAGATAAAGAACAAATGATCGGCCTACGCATTCATCTAACCGAGATAGATAAAAAAACATGCAAACCACAGAACACAAGAAATTTTAGGTGGTTTGGTCCTCCAGACCTACATCCACCCCACACTCAAACCTGAGTGTGGATTCCTGCTGATACACAGCTTAAACCGCTGGGCCTCACAGCTTGCCTACAACCGCTGAGCAACACAGCTGGCTGTCTGAGGTATCCACCTCGCCCGCTGAGCAACACAGCTTGCTGTCCGAGGTATCCACCTCGCCTGCTGAGCAACACAGCTTGCTGACCAGAGGAATCCTCCTCTGCAATGCTGAGCAATACAGCTTAGCTCTGCTGACTAACAGCTTGAAATAGAGTTCAAATGAAAACAAAAGATGATAAAACACAGCGACTGAAAGCTGTAAAAGATAGCAACATAAATGTGGCTCCCACAGGAGCAAGTTGGTCTGAATCTGATCCAAGAGCCAACAGATAACAGATCTTCAATGAATTCTTCTCTCTTCTTCTTCACGAACTCTCTGTCTCTCTTTTCACTCTCCTTTTTCTTCTTCTGCTACTCTCTCTCTTTTTTTCTCTCTCCTTCTCTTCTTCTCTCTTTCTCTTCTCTCTGGATCGTGCAGGCTCTTTCTGCTTCTGCTCTTTCAAGTAAGTTCCCTATTTTGATCACTCTGCTCCTCAGGAGGAAGCTTCTTATTTATAGAGCAGTGAATATATAGGACGTGTGGTCATCACGATTCCCGCCCGAATATCTAGGTCACGTGTCAGCATCATAGCGTCGTTGCATTCCACGTGTCACGATCCTGGCACTTTCTTTATTCTTGGATCACGTGCCCTTCTTAAGCTCCTCGAGCAGATATTCTGTCAGGTTAGACTAGTTACCAACTTGAATTGATCTGAAAGAGAAAAGAAAAGGATGCACTGAGTTAATTCGAAATTTGATCTAAGCCTGTACATACTTGATGCACATAATGCAGTGTGCATATAGGAAAGTATGTACAATGAGGATGAATGCACAGACATGGTATCGAGATATGTACAGACTTGATGCATATAATGCAGTATGCATATTAGAAAGTATGTACAATGAAGATGAATGCACGGACATGCCATCGAGACATGCACAGACTTGATGCATATAATGCAGTATGCATATAAGAAAGTATGCACATTGAAGAGGAATGCTCAGGCATGCCACCGAGATGTGTACAGACTTTTGTGTGCATGCGACAAGACGATGTACAAACTTGCTGTGCCTAGAGTTTGAGCATGAATGCATAATGCACAGGCCTAATGAAACTATGCACGAACTTAACTGCTCGTATCAACAAAGGTTGTACAGACTTGTATCCTTGCAGCACCAAGAGTTGCACCGACTTTGTGTATATGTGTATGCGCGAGGCAATGCGATGCACTGACTATGTGTATGCGTGAAGCACAACGATGCAAAAAGATGCACTGAGTTGGTTCGAGAATATATAGACTTGCTAAGTCATCAAGGCAACCGTGTGCAGACTTAGTATTTAAATGCACGAACTTTACGTATGTATGGAACAAAAGTTGCACAATCATGCCACCAAAGAATGTACAAACTTTGTGTGCAATGTACAAACGATGCACAGATATGCCACCGAAGAATGTACAGACTTTGAGTGCATGGTACAAAAGATGCACAGACATGCCGTCGAAGAATGTACAGACTTTGAAGTGAAGGATGCACATATGCATATAGTTAGTCGCGTGCAGCAACAAATGTTGTACAGACTTGAGTTGATGCTGCAATAGGAGTTGCACGGACTTGGTGATTAAGTATGCACTAAGAAGACATGCAGTCTAGGCAAAACTCTGTACAGACTTAACCTGTGCATGGGCATTTAATCAGAACAAAGCACTCAAAACATCATTTCATCATCAATGCACAAGGGGCTGGACCTAACACACTCCCCATAACACTCCCCATAACAGTTAGCATAGATCATCATCATTCTTATGTGGTGACTCATTGAGTTGTTATCATCAAAACAACAACACCCTATCATCAAAGCACAAGGGGCACAACAATCTCCCCCTTTTTGATGATGTCAACACAATGAGTCACACAGACTCAGCAAACAATTCTCCCCCTTTGACATAATCAAAAAGGAAATGGTTTGCGAGTGGAATGAAAGACATGTATGAAATCTGATACCATAGAAACATGCAAAATGAGCACTGAAGAATAAAATATAAGAACTCCCCCTATCAACATGAATGTTTGACTACTCTCCCCTTAAATGCAGACGACCCAGAACTCCCCCTAAAGTGCAGGAATGAACTCTGGTTAACCAATGAAGCAATCTGAAATCTGCCATCACAAGGAATCCAAAACAATAATGGTTGTGGCACCTCACATATGCATGGACAGAATAAAGCAGGTGGAAAGTCCACAGAACCAGAACTGGTTACAGAAACAAGATGGAAGATTCCAACAGTGTGGACAAGAGTAGGGGTGAGAAACAGTCAAAGCACAATACATCTCAAGGAACAATCAATCAACCGATAAGAGAAAATTGTCAACAAAGTTCCTGTTGATCAAGTTGTCAGGGGTGAATCAGATCATGAGGGATTGTAAGGCATGTACCACTACAATAAGTCTTAACATGAATAGACTCTCCTATCATAGAGGGTTATGAATTGGCAACTTTACCAACCTGATTTAATTATGATGTATACCAAATTTATCAATTAAATTCAATACTTATATCTGAATTCAAGTTTTAATAAAGGTGAACCAAATAATCAGATAACACTCAGGACCAATCATCTTTATCTTACACGCATGATCTCAATGACTCCTTTGAGAGTTACACAGATTAGTATTGAGATTAAACACTTTTACAAGAGCATGAGTTGACAGAGTTTGCAAGATATTTTCATTTGAAGCACATTATACTTTTCCTGAGCATTTTAAGTTGATCAACACCTTTTTACATGAGGCACAACACGTCTCAGGTGAAGTGACCCAGTTACTCAGTGTGATAACTGTCATTGCCTCTCAACATTGAGACCAGAGTTAGCAATAGAAATGTCTTTTTACGTGAGGAGACACCTTGATTAGAGGCCAGACTCCCCAGTTACTCAACACAAACATGCCATTGCTCTGTCAGGTTCTCAATGATTTTTACTTTAAGTGACTATGACATTTCATGACTTGGGTTTACTCCATTACTTTAATAGAGGACCCAGTTTCTCAGTGAATAAAGTCATTACATTGCTAACCGATTTTCCTTTTAGTCAGACTCTTCAAAGTTAATGCTTAAGAACAATACTTACTCTATGTATCTCAACCAAAGTAGCCTTGATTTCAAATTTTCAGATTTCAGATGAGTGAGTCTAAGGTTTTCATGACACATGTGGTTAAAATTTATTAAAGCATATCATTCAGATATTTTCAAGTCATTTAAATGCAAATCTGAGAATACATAAACCTTATATCAGTCTGATTTAGTGGTCATTCTTAAACCTATATGATAGGAATTTCTACATGATTCTTAGACTGAATTGCATGGCCTGCAGCTTGTGTTCCTCAGATCAGATCAAAAATATAGCTGACCAACTAATCAACAATAGAAACAAATCAGTCACACCAGCTAAGAAGTATGTGAAGGATGAGTGTAAGCTAGTGGAAGAAACAATAACAGAAAAGAAGATCATCAGAAGAGAGTATATCAATAAGCAGTAGCTGAGTCTAGAATATAGACACATTAGCTATTTCAGTGAAGGCAACAGAGAATTCAATTGAAACAAATTAAGAGCATTAGAAGATCCAATAAACTAGACATGAGGATTTCAGGTGAAAGTGAATAAGATGATCAAAAAGCTCCATCTGTCTAGATTCATCATGTAAATAGCAAGGCATGAGCAGCAATATGGTTAATCAAGACTAGTTGAACTCCCCCTGACTAAGTGCATGAAATGTAATGAAAGCACAACACATGATTTCAAATTCTTCATTCATATATGATTCATGCAATTCAGACAGAAGGGAACTACCATAAGCATGATTGCGTAATTCATATTTAAAGAAAATTTCAATTTAGCACCAACAGAGCAGCATGATATATAGTCATTTCAAATTAACAATTTCAGATGATAGAATTTAAGATGAGTGCTCAGAACAGACCTGAAGAGCAAGATCCTGGGGTCTTTCTTTTGAGTGCCTTGGTTTATTTACCCCTCTTTTTTTTCGTTCCAAGGCACACCTGCAACAACTGGGTTATTTTGATCCAACAGGAACTCAATTCGCCTTGGGTCCTGAAGTAAAAGTGACACCTCTGAATGGTGCTTTCCACGTTTTCTGAGACTTCAGATCATCACTCATCATCAAGGAGCAATTATCCATACAATGACCTATCTGACCATAGTAATGGCATGATGCAGCAGATTTTAAATTCTTTTTATGCAAATTACTATTGTCATTAATTCTATGTATCTTTGCATGAAAAATTCTGTTAACAGAATTAAGATTCTGTTGACCGAAGCCAGCCTGTTTATTATAACCTGCCAGCCGACAGGTTGCAGCCCTGTGGCCTAGCTTTCCACATTCAAAATATGAAGAGTTTTTCTTTTTATCAATTAAGTTATTTCTAGCAGAATCATAGAAAGGAGGGAATTTTACAGATTTAGAATTCAATCTATTTCCCTGAGCATGCCAGCAGTTCTTGGCTGTATGGCCATGCTTTCCACATTCAAAGCACCGAATGTGCTTTCTCTTAGAACCAAAATTATTTCTTTCAAAAATATTTTTGTTATCATGAAAATTAACAAATTCAGAATGAAATTTCTTCCTCTGAATGTGCCAACATTGAGCAGCAATGTGGCCCAGTTTGCCGCAATGAAAACATTGAATGTTCTTCTTATGATTTGCATTATTTTTAGCATGAACATTCCTATCATGCAATTTTATAGCAGTGAGATCATCTTGTTTCTTTAGTCTACAATTATGCATAAGATGACCAATTCTGTGACAGTAAAAACACTGAATCCTTTTATTCTGAGCTAAAGAAGATTTCTTAACCTGAGAATTCCTAGCATGAATTCTGTTAAGTTTCAGATCATCATTCTTCATCACAAAACAATCAGCCATCTCATGACCAAATTTCCCACAGTAGAAGCAATTAACATACTTATCATGAGATTTATTGTTAACCTGAACTTTCTCAGTATGTTGATTGTTCTTTTTATTTTTCAGTGGTTTTTGATTCTCAGTCGCAGTAGATTGTTTTGGAGATTGTCTTGAAGTTCCTTTTACTTCAGAGCTTCGAATAAAAGTGGTATACAGCTGGTTTCTTTTGGCTTGTTTAATTTCAGAAATGTTGCCTGTCCCTTTTCTTTGACCACTTACATTATCTTTCAGAGGCATTTTCATTTTACCTTTATCCTTCACAGATTCAGACATGGAATTTTTTAGTTCATGGATTTCAGACTTTAGAGAAATAATGTCAACCTCATAACAAGCAATGTCAGATTCACAGCTAATAACCTGTTGATGTAAGACATCATTCAGACTTTTGAGTGTATTAATTTCCTGTTTCAATCTTTGTTTAGAGTCATTCTCAACACACTTTCCCTTTTCAATAGTTAACCATTTTTCTCCCATAACAATATTTAAGACCATGAGATTTTTGTTTTGATCCTTCAAAATTTTCATTTCTTCCATCATTCTTTCATTTTCTTTTATTAGTTCTTCATTCTGAACTCGCTCATTTAGTAAGATTTGATCACCATTAATTAAGCTCAGTTTTTCTTCCAGTTCAGAGATCTTATCTGTGAGTTTCTGATTTTTATTTCCAAATCAAAGAAATTTGTTCCTTACTCATATTAACATCAGCTAAGCATATATCATGAGATTTTCTCAGTTTTTGACAGTTTTCACAAGGAGCATTCGAATTAATCTAATCACATTTCTTTTTCAACTTTTTATTTTCAGATTTTAATTTCCTACATCTATAAGTAAGTTCTTCATTTATATTCCATAAATCATCAAACGAAATCTCTTCGGATCCAGAGCTTACCTTGGATGAAGTTTCCTCCTGTTGATCAGAGTTGTGATCACCCCGGTTGGCCATCAAGTATTGATCCTCTTGCTCCCCATTTGTAGCAGTTATTCTATCCAATATTTCCTTTCCAGAAGCGCACTTTGATGAAGAGTCATCAGACTGATCACTACTTTGATCCTTTGTCATAAGGCACTTATGGTTCTCTTCACCATATCTGAGGATCAGCTCATCCATCAACTCCTTTGCATTCCTGCACTTAGTCACACATGAAAGTACATTAGCCCTTATAGCCCCTTTCAACATTTTCAGGGCTTTTCTATTTTCAGTATTCATCAACTCGTGACCAATATTCCAATCTGACTTATTCCCTGGTATATCATAAGGTCCAAGTTCAATCAAAATCAGCAGATTTGAATATATGAAATTCATGTAATCCCTAAACTCTCTATGCCAGTCAGAGAAACACAATCCATCGAACATTGGAACTTCAAGCACAGAATCCATGACAATTAAACGAGATGCTAGACAATCTACACAATCAATAAAGGCATCGGAAATAGCAGGATCCACTGCAGATCGTTGGATCTAATGAATCAGTGACCCGCTCTGATACCAATTGTTGGGACCGGTGCGATGGATTCAGAGGGGGGTGAATGAATCCCTCTTTTAAAATTTCGCTCACTTGACACTTTTAAGCAATCAGAGCTAAGCCTTTTGAAGCAGTGTTTCGAGTAACTTGGCAGCTCTCCACACTAAACAGACGTTGGATAAACAAACTGAAATACACACCTCAGCAGAACAGTTAGGTGACAGAACGTGTGATCATGTAACTCTCACGAGGCTGAGATCAAATAATCGATGTGCACAGCAACCACAAGCCAGAGATAAAGAACAAATGATTAGCCTACGCATTCATCTAACCGAGATAGATAAAAAAACATGCAAACCACAGAACACAAGAAATTTTAGGTGGTTCTGTCCTCCAGACCTACATCCACCCCACACTCAAACCTGAGTGTGGATTCCTGCTGATACATAGCTTAAACCGTTGGGCCTCATAGCTTGCCTACAACCGCTGAGCAACACAGCTTGCTGTCCGAGGTATCCACCTCGCCCATTGAGCAACACAGCTTGCTGTCCGAGGTATCCACCTCGCCCGCTGAGCAACACAGCTTGCTGACCAGAGGAATCCTCCTTTGCAACACTGAGCAATACAGCTTAGCTCTGCTGACTAACAGCTTGAAATAGAGTTCAAATGAAAACAAAAGATGATAAAACACAGCGACTGAAAGCTGTAAAAGATAGCAACATAAATGTGGCTCCCACAGGAGCAAGTTGGTCTGGATCTAATCCAAGAGCCAACAGATAACAGATCTTCAATGAAGTCTTCTCTCTTCTTATTCACGAACTCTCTGTCTCTCTTTTCACTCTCCTTTTTCTTCTTCTGCTACTCTCTCTCTTTTTTTTCTCTCTCCTTCTCTTCTTTTCTCTTTCTCTTCTCTCTGGATCGTGCAGGCTCTTTCTGCTTCTGCTCTTTCAAGTAAGTTCCCTATTTCGATCACTCTGCTCCTCAGGAGGAAGCTTCTTATTTATAGAGCAGTGAACAGATAGGACGTGTGGTTATCACGATTCCTGCCTGAATATCTAGGTCACGTGTCAGCATCATAGCGTCGTTGCATTCCACGTGTCACGATCCTGGCACTTTCTTTATTCTTGGATCACGTGCCCTTCTTAAGTTCCTCGAGCAGATATTCTGTCAGGTCAGACTAGTTACCAACTTGAATGGATCTGAAAGAGAAGAGAAAAGGATGCACTGAGTTAGTTCAAAATTTGATCTAAGCCTGTACAAACTTGATGCACATAATGCAGTGTGCATATAGGAAAGTATGTACAATGAAGATGAATGCACGGACATGACATCGAGACATGTACAGACTTGATGCATATAATGCAGTATGCATATAAGAAAGTATGTACAATGAAGATGAATGCACGGACATGCCATCGAGACATGTACAGACTTGATGCATATAATGTAGTATGCATATAAGAAAGTATGCACATTGAAGAGGAATGCTCAGGCATGCCACCGATATGTGTACAGACTTTTGTGTGCATGCGACAAGACGATGTACAGACTTGCTGTGCCTAGAGTTTGAGCATGAATGCATAATGCACATGCCTAATGAAACTATGCACGAACTTAACTGCTCGTATCAACAAAGGTTGTACAGACTTGTGTCCTTGCAGCACCAAGAGTTACACCGACTTTGTGTATATGTGTATGCGCAAGGCAATGCGATGCACTGACTATGTGTCTGCGTGAAGCACAACGATGCAAAAAGATGCACTGAGTTGGTTCGAGAATGTATAGACTTGCTAAGTCATCAAGGCAACCGTGTGCAGACTTAGTATTTAAATGCACGAACTTTACGTATGTATGGAACAAAAGTTGCACAGTCATGCCACCAAAGAATGTACAGACTTTGAGTGCATGGTACAAAAGATGCACAGACATGCCGTTGAAGAATGTACAGACTTTGAAGTGAAAGATGCACATATGCATATAGTTAGTCGCGTGCAGCAACAAATGTTGTACAGACTTGAGTTGATGCTGCAACATGAGTTGCACGGACTTGGTGACTAAGTATGCACTAAGAAGACATGCAGTCTAGGTAAAACTCTGTATAGACTTAGCCTGTGCATGGGCATTTAATTAGAACAAAGCACTCAAAATATCATTTCATCATCAATGCACAAGGGGCTGGACCTAACACACTCCCCATAACACTCCCCATAGCAGTTATCATAGATCATCATCATTCTTATGTGGTGACTCATTGAGTTGCTATCATCAAAACAACAACACCCTATCATCAAAGCACAAGGGGCACAACATGTGGGTCTATTTAGATCCGTTCTGTCTCGTGTGTGTGGTTTGTTGCACTTGTGGCAGCGGGTGTTTGTGTTGGTGATCCGATTGTCAGATCGTGTTGAAGACTTCATCTCCGTGTGTGTGTGTGTGTGTATTAGGGCGCGTCCCCGTGTGTGTGTGTAGGCATCGTCCTGCGTGTGTGGTTGGAGCGTCATCTCCGTTTGGGGATTTATCCCCGAGTGAAGCCTCACCGGGTTTGGTGAGGGGTGGACGTAGGATTGCCGTCGTTGCATCCGAACCACCTTAAAAAATGCTGTGCATCATGTTTTCAATTATGGTTTGGTCCTTTTCTCCTATCCCCATTCTACGCGAGTGTGAGTGTATATCATTGTTCAATTTTCATCCACATCCATATTGAATAATCTATCTAATCACCAAATAGATTTCGACAAACTCACTTTGTGATTGAATAGATTTGAATCTCTTTATTAGCATCTTATCACATATTTTACAAAAGGCTAAAACTTTCATTAAAATTTGTAAACACCCAATTCACCCCCCTCTTGGGTGTCATTGATCGCGGGACTTCAATTGGTATCAGAGCTAAGGCTCGATTCTTTATAGATCTAACGATCTAGAGAGATCCAGATCAATGACTACCAATATGTACACCTTGAATTCTCCACCGGTGTTTGATGGTTGCAATTTTGATTTGTGGTTAGGAAGAATGTGCAGTTTTGTCAACTCATATGACCCTGAGCTATGGAAGCTTGTTTCATATGGCCCTTATGAGTTGCCTAAGGACAAAAATGTCTGGACTGCAAATCAAAAGCTTAAACATAATCAAAATTGTTTAGTTTTAAAGTTAGTTGCTGCTGTAGTCAGTTCTAATCAATTTCCCTTTGTCTCCCATTGCAGATCCGTGAAGGAAATATTGAATGGATTAGTAGACTTCAAGGAAGAGCATGAAGACGAATGTCTTGTGGCAGGCACGAGTGATCAACAAATTGAATCAAGCTCAAAGGTAAATTCTGATTCTGATAATGAAGATGAATTTAGCTATGAAGATTTGTTGATTGCATATGATGATCTTGCTGATTAATATAAGAAGATAAAATCTAAAAACAAAAAATTGAAAAAGGATGTCGAACAAAATAAGTGTAATTCCTCTTGTAAAAAATACTTGCATTTAGAGGAAATGATTGAGGCTCATGTGTTTGACATTGAATTTCACAAAGATCAAATATGTTCCTTAAGAAATGAAAATAAGGAGATGACTGTAAAACTAAATTCAATGGCCGATGATCAAACCTTGATAAATGAACTGATTCATGATGAAAAGCTTGTTAAAGAAAATGAAAAACTGAAGGAATTGAACAAGGCCATTTCTGAAAGATTGTTACTTTTTGAAAAAGGAAAATCTGTGGTTGTAAGAGAATGTGAAAATGTGGATGAACTTAAGCAAGAAGTCAAATGTCTTAGGAAAACTAGTGCCATGTTAAATGTCAGTCTTGCCTCCTGCGAAGAAGAACTCACCAACACCCAATTGCACATCACATCTCTAGAAACTGAAATCCAGGACTTGCATAATTCATTATCTAGATTTGTGGATGGTCAAAACAACCTAGACAAACTGTTGGGCATGAAAGTGAATTTTCAAAGGGAAGGGTTGGGATTCAATCCCATGAACAAAAAGAAATTTGAAAGCAAGCTACACACTTCTTTTGTTCACACCACATGTACACCCAACACCTCTAAATGTGACTCCCAGCAACCCATAGTAACAAGAACCCAATCAAATCTGAAAAACAGTATGAATGTCCAAAAGATTCAAAAAGAAAACAAAAATCAGAAAATCAATTTGCATGCTAAAAATATTCATGTGAAACCCCATGCATCCAAGAAAAGAAATGTTTTTTGTATCTATTGTGGAAAACTTGGACACATGATGCATGATTGTTTCATTATGAAAAATGATGATTTTAGAGCATGTAGAAACCAAGATGTTTTGAATAATGCAAAGTAATCATTTACTACAAAACCTTCCATGCACTGTAATCACTGTGGTAAAAGGGGTCATACAACTTCACATTGCTGGTTATTGTTGAAGGAAAAGAACTCTCATTCAACACATCATGCTTACACACATAAATTGACAGACCCAATGAGAATAAAGAATATGATACCACGTGCCTTCAACCATCACTTTGGCAAATCTAGAAATGTTAAGCATGATTATTTTCTAAAGAAAAGTGATGATTTGAATATTGTCAAACATTGGAAATTACATGCTTATGTTGCTGCTAACCCACAAGGACCCAAAAAGATTTGAGTACCTAAGATTGCCAAATGAGAAATCTATTTTGCAGGTCTGCCATGGAGTGTAAAGTATGAAATCTATCTTCATCAAGTAGGTAAGGCACACGAGTCAAGTGACTCAAGTAGGTTAAAAGAAAAATCAAAACTGAAATCTAAAAACTCAGGTGATATCCTTCTTACTCTCTCCAGTAAATGTGCAATGTCTTGAATTGCTTTGTGCTGAACCTTGTGACAATGCATATGTCTGAACATGCATTTCATTCGTTGTCAATTATATATCCTTGTGCATGTCGAGTGTCACATGGCATACCTTCAATTAACCTTCACCACATACATTGAGTTTGCCATATGTTTTCACACCCTGGCATGCCATGCCAAGTTCGACATAGTGAACTCATGCCATAATGTAATTGCAACTCTCTCACCTTCATCACATCCATGTCTTACATTCATAACATCCATGTTTTGTCTTCATCATATCCATGACTGCACATGGCATTTGGATGTTACTAAACATCTTGCATTCATGCACACACTAAGGGGGAGCAACCACATTTATCTTTTGGGCTTAGTGTTTATGCTCATATCTGAGTCATGCATCAAGTCTGGAGCTTCTTAAAGAGGATGTTGGTTGTTAAAAGAATTTGTCATGTCATTGTTAATAAATTTGAATCGAAATTGACAAATCAAGTCTTTTTATCTTTGGATGCAAATTACACTCCCCAAATCCAAGTGATGCTAGCCATCCATAGTTAGGCTTGAATCAATTAAAGGAATACCTTGCAAGAATGAAAAATAATGAAAATCATCTCAATTGCCACCAGGAGATGGGATACCAGAACTTGAACAACCTCCAGGATCGACTCAAGCATAAGTTGGTGAAAGTCCTTGTACGTGCTAAAGCAAGTACCCAAGGCATGGTACGAAAGGCTCGCATCTTTTTGATTGAGAATGGGTTAAATAGGTAAGGTTGATCAAACACATCTCACGAGACAAATCAGGTAAAAGACATTTTAATGGTTCAAGTATGTGTGAATGATATCTTTGTTGGAACTACTAATAATGCCTTATGTGATCAATTTGTAGGGATTGTACAAGGAGATTTTGAAATAAGTGAACTGAATTCTATTCTTTTCTGGATTGCAGGTGGAAGACTTGGATGATGATGGATGCTCAAGACGCAAGTATTGAGAATTATCTTCTGAGCTATATTTGAAAAACTCACACTTATTTCAACCATGTCTCCATGAATGAAAATAATTTTTTTTTATCTTTGTCATTAGAATGCAAGTGCACTTTTCATGAACCACCAATGCATGCCTACATTTCATGAATCTGAAAATTCATCTGTTTGATTATCATTGCATGACTACATGGTATATCAAATGGTGACTTGAGGAAGGGCAAGTCATTCTTGTCTGAAGCCTATCACCATGCGTGAGAATGTGCCTCCGCCTGGTACCATGAGTCACATGTTCATTTAGGTCATAGGTTACATGACTTTTAAAAATAAAAAATGTCAATTGTGTAACTTGTGCACATAGAGAGGGGGAGCTTGTTTTTGAATGAATGATCTGGAATTGTAAGTCTAACTCATCCTTATGGACTTCAATCTCTTGCCTATTGCTAAAGCTAAATTGATCATAACTCTATGCACATGATTCTTGAAAAGATGATTATCTGAAACTCATGCAATGGCCTATAGTCACCTTGTGATGTTGTTCATATGACAGGAAGTGATTCTCAAGGCCAAGGTAAGAAAATAAATTCTGAAGTCCTAACCTTCATGAGGTTAGTGGTTGAGTGCTTGGAGGCTTCCGGCCTTGTCTCTTGAACTAAGGTAGTTCAATCTTTTTGCTATGGAAATGAAAAATTCATGCATTCTCATGTGGCACTTGGAAACAGGTATTGCTTCTAAATGGCTGAACTGATTGTTCCTCTATTCTGATGTGATGAAATCTATGTTTGAATAATTCATGCCTGAAACTGCATGCTTGATAGCACACTTGAATTTAACTGCACAGCTGGTATATCAAATGGCGTTTGTGGAAGAGTGGATTATGTCCACTTGGAAGCATTCCCTATACGTGAGCTAGGTCTTCGGACTAAAATCTCCGCCTCGTACCAGATCTTGACAATTGTGACTGGCTTGTGAATGGTTGATTTATGAATGAATCCTTGACCTGAGCTAATTATATTAAAAATATGTTTTTGATCAAATGATCTAAACATTCGGCTAGTGGATGATTTCTCACTTCACACTTGTGAAATGTTCTTGAAAATCTATTTTTGAATAAATCCTTGGAAACAATTGGGTTGCATTGTTTGTTCTTGATCATATTTGCACCCTTGTTCATGAAGGCCATGTCATGGAAAATGCTTGATTGTTAACATTTGAATACGAATGCCCTCATGTGAAAACTGTCCAGAAACTCTAAAAAAATAAGCTCTTGCATCTTGCCGTTGCATATTGCAGTGCATTCTTATATGCTCATAGGTTGCATTGCATTAGAATTCATGCATTAGCTGCATCTAGTTCATTCAATTAGTATCCATTCAATTGGTATCAGTAATTTTGCATCACATTACCTATTTGCATTGCATGTTGCATACATTCCCTCTGTGTGCTTGCTTGATACTATATGTTATTCACCCCCATCCTTGAAATTTCTATGAACATATGTCTTCTTGATAAATAATGCTGCATTTGAGTCATTATTAGACTGTTTCATGTCGTACACTCTGGGGGAGTTCATATTTCATAAGTGCATCTATTTAGGGGGAGTTGCACTATTATGTGTTCATGATATTTTTGGTATACATGCTAAATCAAATTCGCACACTTTATGCACAAAATATGAAAATGCGTGTTAAAGATAAGGATATATGAATTTCTTTTCAACACTCTCGAGATGTTAAACTTGCTGCATGTATGTTGAAGAGACAGTTGAGGAAAAAGTTGCCTACCTATCCTTTTTGAAAAATCTCAAATGAA
The DNA here is from genome assembly GCA_022559845.1 of Amorphophallus konjac. Classification (NCBI taxonomy): domain Eukaryota; kingdom Viridiplantae; phylum Streptophyta; class Magnoliopsida; order Alismatales; family Araceae; genus Amorphophallus; species Amorphophallus konjac. The sequence goes on along the minus strand of CM040123.1, from coordinate 77,849,031 downwards.
AATGAATGGTAGCGCAATACTCAGTCTCACTGAGTAAATTGGGCATATGTCACCTGAGACGTGATGTGGTTCATTTATGAAAAGTATTGACTAAAGTACCTCTGTTCAAGATGAGGTGAAATGGTGCAGTATTCGGAGTAACCGAAGATTCTGACATGATCTCCATGCGTCTACTCGCGTAAAAAAGAATTATTTGAACCTGATCACTCTTGAAAAATTCTGACTATCATGTGATAATGATTGAGTTAAAAAATGATGATGAAAACTCATTGTGGTAGAGCGAAGCCTCCAATACGCTGTTCTCAAAATTGAAGTGCAGTCTTTAAAATGTTTCCGTGTGTTGATCTGAAAATATGAATATCCATATTGTAACTATCATTTTTCATGTTACTCACTTACACATATGAAAATTTGATTTATTATGTATTCAGAAAATTGATTGACTGCATTAGCAATTACATGAATCTCCTATATGATTGCATAATCTTCCATGTGCTACACATGTGCATTCCAATTGTCATGACCCTCATGCACCCTTCCTATACCTATCCTCTCTTAAATAAGTATGGGGGAGCTGTCTTGCATGTATATATACATATTTGTTTGATTGCGCATCTCATATGTCATCACTTGCATGTGTTGCATTTCAAACCAAAATTTAAAAATCTGGAAAATGATGAAAATTCAAAAATTGAATGGACTTCAAATGCATTACACTTGATCAATAAGTTTAAGGTGTTGAATGGACAATGGGGAGAAAGTTAGAAATCATATTGATTTGTTGGTCTCAGGTCTACTCATCTTTCCATGTGAGAATAATCACCAATTGGCATCATCTGATTGGAATCATATTGATTTGTTCGTCCATGATTTGCTGTTGCTTCATCTAATTTCTGGGCTATTGCTGTTTCAACGAGGGAGAATGATTTGCTCTTGCTTCATTGGCTTCTTCCAGCTTGTTTGATAATGTTGTTGTGGGAGACAAATTTGCATTATCCCGCTTTTTGATTATGTCAAAGGGGGAGGAAAATTGATAATTGTGTGTGACAGGGGGAGAAGCATATATGTGCCATTATGTTGTATCATCCTTAAGTTTGTCATCATCACTAAGTTTCTCATCATCAAAAAGGGGGAGATTGTTGAGTTATGGCTTTGATGATTGTTGAGTAATGGTTTTGATGATAACTAAACTTAATGTGTGATTAAGTGATGATAACTAAACTTATGGTTGATTGCACATGTTCTTGTTGATTTAACAAGAGGCAAGAGGTTTCATAACCTCTTTAATGTGAACAATCATGGTATTAAACCTTGTCTATCTTGATTGCAAGATCAAACATCATAACGATCGCCTGGTAAACCAAACGTGTGGATAAGCACCTTGCTATCTATAATCCAAAACATGTGGTATATGTCATGTACTATCAAGAACCATTGGTAAGGCTCTTATCCTGTTATACGCTCCTTGATACACCTGATCCATGACACTGAAGGTGCACGATGGTTGCATGGCTTGGTTTTATGTGAATGCATAGTTTCTCATTCCAATCCTTAATTATATGAACATAGAAGCATATATCTTGTTGGGTTGAGAATGTAATTCATGAACCTTAAACATGAAATCCTTTAGCTTGAATGTGGCTTGCAATTGAAGGTTCTCAAAGTCCTTTGCATTGTTCATAAACGTATTTCATGCATAAACTTCAAGAGTGAGCATTGACCGTACTTAAGGCCATTTCATGTTATGACATATGCTCAAATGGTTTGCATCCTATAAATGCATAAACTAAGTTAAACCAAACCCAAAATGCATGGAATTGATAAGGACATGAAGCTCTTGACTTATGGATATGTTTCTTTGGACTAACACTTCAATTTTGCAGGACTGGATCATTCCGGTCGACCAAGATCATAGGGCCGGTCGACCAGAATTGCCAGAACCGAAAAGGATCATGACTGCAAAACTAGCGGTCGACCGCCCCAGAAGGACCGGTCGACCGACCCCATACTATTAGTCGACCGGTTTCTCCAGAACCGAAATGTTTCGTATCTGAAACTTTCCGGTCAACCGACCCAAGTGTTCCGGTCGACCGGCAGCCCCGATGCAGCCATTTTTGACTTCCGACTTCAAGCTCGTGGAGAGGAATCTTCACCCATTTGTTTAATCCCAATGACCGGATTTGTGGATCTGGTCTGGGGGTTGTCTATGGACCATTCAAAGGTTATAAAACATCTTATTGGAGTCATAACCCTATCCAAAAAAAGAGCTTCAAAGGGAGATCAAGATGGTGCTGTCCAAGGAGGAAGAAGAAGGGTACTATAGCCGTGAACAGTACTCCATGCAGCAAGTGTTCTTCATCCATTCTCAACCCATTGAAGGCATATCTGAAGCCAACCTCCTCCAAGGAAGAGAAGAGCCAAGCAAGCAAGCAAGGATTCCAAGAAGAGTGCCTATGGGAGAAAGAAGAAAAGCCAAGCAAGCAAGAAAGAAGAAAAGCTAAACAAGCACGGATTGAAGCTCCGGTCAAGTGAAGATTGAAGATACATTCAAGATCTGCAACATGCATTCAAGGGGAACCCAAAACAGGAGTTTTCTAAACTAAGCCGCATCGTCTTTATGCTTTGGGTGTTGTATTTGTGTTCGTCATAAATTGAAGAACTTGTATGTGTGTGGATCGTTGTCGGATCCGTGGTCGTGTGTGTGTGTGTGTCGTATTTGATTCGTGTGTGTGCGTGGATCTTCCTAGATCTGCGTTTGTGTGTGTGTGGGTCTATTTAGATCCTTTCTGTCTCGTGTGTGTGGTTTGCTGCACTTGTGGCAGCGAGTGTTTATGTTGGTGATCCGGTTGTCGGATCGTGTTGAAGACTTCGTCTCCGTGTGTGTGTGTGTGTATTGGGGCGCATCCCCGTGTGTGTGTGCAGGCGTCATCCTGCGTGTGTGGTTAGGGCGTCATCTCCGTTTGGGGATTTATCCCCGAGCGAAGCCTCATCGGGTTTGGTGAGGGGTGGACGTAGGATTGCCGTCATTGCATCCGAACCACCTTAAAAATCGCTGTGCATCGTGTTTTCAATTGTGGTTTGGTCCTTTTCTATTATCCCCATTCTACGCGAGTGTGAGTGTATATCATTGTTCATTTTTCATGCACGTCCATATTGAATAATCTATCTAATCACCAAATAGATTTCGACAAACTCACTTTGTGATTGAATAGATTTGAATCTCTTTATTAGCATCTTATCACATATTTTACAAAAGGCTAAAACTTTCATTAAAATTTGTAAACACCCAATTCACCCCCCTCTTGGGTGTCAATGATCGCGGGACTTCAATTAGTATCAGAGCTAAGGCTCGATTCTTTCTAGATCTAACAATCTAGAGAGATCCAGATCAATGACTACCAATATGTACACCTTGAATTCTCCACCGGTGTTTGATGGTTGCAATTTCGATTTATGGTTAGGATGAATGTGCAGTCTTGTCAACTCATATGACCCTGAGCTATGGAAGCTTGTTTCATATGGCCCTTATGGTTGCCTAAGGACAAAAATGTCTGGACTGCAAATCAAAAGCTTAAACATGATCAAAATTATTTAGTTTTAAAGTTATTTACTGCTGCAGTCAATTCTAATCAATTTCCCTTTGTCTCCCATTGCAGATCCGCGAAGGAAATATTGGATGGATTAGTAGACTTCAAAGAAGAGCATGAAGACCAATGTCTTGTGGCAGGCACGAGTGATCAAGGGAGTGATCAACAAATTAAATCAAGCTCAAAGGTAAATTCTGATTCTGATAATGAAGATGAATTTAGCTATGAAGATTTGTTGATTGCATATGATGATCTTGCTGATAAATATAAGAAGATAAAATCGAAAAATAAAAAATTGAAAAAGGATGCCAAACAAAATAAGTGTAATTCCTCTTGTAAAAAATGCTTGTATTTAGAGGAAATGATCGAGGCTCATGTGTTTGGCATTGAATTTCACAAAGATCAAATATATTCCTTAAGAAATGAAAACAAGGAGATGACTGCAAAACTAAATTCAATGGCCGATGATCAAACCTTGATAAATGAACTGATTCATGATGAAAAGCTTGTTAAAGAAAATGAGAAACTGAAGGAATTGAACAAGGCCATTTCTGAAAGATTATTGCTTCTTGAAAAAGGAAAATCTGCTATTGTAAGAGAATGTGAAACTGTGGATGAACTTATGGAAGAAGTCGAATGTCTTAGGAAAACTAATGCCATGTTAAATGTCAGTCTTGCCTCCTGCGAAGAAGAACTCACCAACACCCAATTGCACATCACATCTCTAGAAACTGAAATCCAGGACTTGCATAATTCATTATCTAGATTTGTGGATGGTCAAAACAACCTAGACAAATTGTTGGGCATGAAAGTGAATTTCAAAGGGAAGGGTTGGGGTTCAATCCTATGAACAAAAAGAAATTTGAAAGCAAGCTACACACTTCTTTTGTTCACACCACATGTACACCCAGCACCTCTAAATGTGACTCCCAGCAACCCATAGTAACAAGAACCCAATCAAATCTGAAAAATAGTATGAATGTCCAAAAGATTCAAAAAGAAAACAAAAATCAGAAAATCAATTTGCATGCTAAAAACATTCATGTGAAACCCCGTGCATCTAAGAAAAGAAATGTTTTTTGTATCTATTGTGGAAAACTTGGACATATGATGCTTGATTGTTTCATTATGAAAAATGATAATTTGAGAGCATGTAGAAACCAAGCTATTTTGAATAATACAAAGTAATTATTTACCACAAAACCTTCCATGCACTGTAATCACTGTGGTAAAAGGGGTCATACAACTTCACATTGCTGGTTATTGTTGAAGGAAAAGAACTCCCATTCAACACATCATGCTCACACACATAAATTGACAGACCCAATGAGAAGAAAGAATATGATACCACGTGCCTTCAATCATCACTTTGGCAAATCTGGGAATGTTAAGCATGATTATTTTCTAAAGAAAAGTGATGATTTGAATATTATCAAAATTTAAAAATTACATGCTTATGTTGCTGCTAACCCACAAGGACCCAAAAGGATTTGGGTACCTAAGATTACCAAATGAGAAATCTATTTTACAGGTATGCCATGGAGTGTAAAGTATGAAATCTATCTTCATCAAGTAGGTAAGGCACACAAGTCAAGTGACTCAAGCAGGTTAAAAGAAAAATCAAAAATGAAATCTGAAAACTCAGGTGATATCCCTCTTACTCTCTCCAGTAAATGTGCAATGTCTTGAATTGCTTTGTGCTGAATCTTCTGACAATGCATATGTCTGAACATATATTTCATTCGTTTTCAATTACATATCCTTGTGCATGTCGAGTGTCACATGGCATACCTTCAATTAACCTTCACCACATACATTGAGTTTGCCATATGTTTTCACATCCTGGCATGCCATGCAAAGTTCGACATAGTGAACTCATGCCATAATGTAATTGCAACTCTCTCGCCTTCATCACATCCATGTCTTGCATTCATAACATCCATGTTTTGTCTTCATCATATCCATGACTGCACATCCTGGCATGCCATGCAAAGTTCGACACAGTGAACTCATGCCATAATGTAATTACAACTCTCTCGCCTTCATCACATCAATGTCTTGCATTCATAACATCCATGTTTTATCTTCATCATATCCATGACTGAACATGGCATTTGGATGTTACTAAATATCTTGCATTCATGCACACACTAAGGGAGAGCAACCACATTCATCTTTTGGGCTTAGTGTTTAGGCTCATATCTGAGTCATGCATCAAGTCTGGAGCTTCTTAAAGAGGATGTTGGTTGTTAAAGGAATTTATCATGTCATTGTTAATAAATTTGAATCGAAATTGACAAATCAAGTCTTTTTATCTTTGGATGCAGATTACACTGCCTAAATCCAAGTGATGCTAGCCATCCATAGTCAGGCTTGAATCAATTAAAGGAATACCTTACAAGGATGAAAAATAATGAAAACCATCTCAATTGCCACCAGGAGATGGGATACCAGAACTTGAACAACCTCCAGGATCGACTCAAACATAAGTTGGTGAAAGTCCTTGTACGTGCTAAAGCAAGTACCCAAGGCATGGTACGAAAGGCTCGCATCTTTTTGATTGAGAATGGGTTAAATAGGTAAGGTTGATCAAACACCTCTCACGAGACAAATCAGGTAAAAGACATTTTAGTGGTTCAAGTATGTGTGAATGATATCTTTGTTGGAACTACTAATAATGCCTTATGTGATCAATTTGTAGGGATTGTACAAGGGGATTTTGAAATAAGTGAACTGAATTCTATTCTTTTCTGGATTGCAGGTGGAAGACTTGGAAGATGATAGATGCTCAAGACACAAGTATTGAGAATTATCTTCTAAGCTATATTTCAAAAACTCACACTTATTTCAACCATGTCTCCATGAATGAAAATAATTTTTTTTTTATCTTTGTCATTAGAATGCAAGTGCACTTTTCATGAACCACCAATGCATGCCTACATTTCATGAATCTGAAAATTCATCTGTTTGATTATCATTGCATGACTACATGGTATATCAAATGGTGACTTGAGGAAGGGCAAGTCATTCTTATTTGAAGCTTATCACCATGCGTGAGAATGTGCCTCCACTTGGTACGATGAGTCACATGTTCATTTAGGTCATAGGTTGCATGATTTTTAAAAATAAATAGTGTCAATTGTGTAACTTGTGCACATAGAGAGGGGGAGCTTGTTTTTGAATGAAAGATATGGAATTGTAAGTCTAACTCATCCTTATGGACTTCAATCTCTTGCCTATTGTTAAAGCTAAATTGATCATAACTCTATGCACATGATTCTTGAAAAGATGAATATCTGAAACTCATGCAATGGCCTATAGTCACCTTGTGATGTTGTTCATATGATAGGAAGTGATTCTCAAGGCCAAGGTAAGAAAATAAATTCTGAAGTCCTAACCTTCATGAGGTTAGTGGTTGAGTGCTTGGAGGCTTCCGGCCTTGTCTCTTGAACTAAGGTACTTCAATCTTTATGCTATGGAAATGAAAAATTCATGCATTCTTATGTGGCACTTGGAAACATGTATTGCTTCTAAATGGCTGAACTGATTGTTCCTCTATTCTGATGTGATGAAATCTATGTTTGAATAATTCATGCCTGAAACTGCATGCTTGATAGCACACTTGAATTTAACTGCACAGCTGGTATATCAAATGGCGTTTGTGGAAGAGTGGATTATGTCCACTTGGAAGCATTCCCTATGCGTGAGCTGGGTCTTCGGACTAAAATCTCCGCCTCGTACCAGATCTTGACAATTGTGACTGACTTGTGAATGGTTGATTTATGAATGAATCCTTGACCTGAGCTAATTATATTGAAAATATATTTTTGATCAAATGATCTAAACATTCGGCTAGTGGATGATTTCTCACTTCAAACTTGTAAAATGATCTTGAAAATCTATTTTTGAATAAATCCTTGGAAACAATTGGGTTGCATTGTTTGTTCTTGATCATATTTGCACCCTTGTTCATGAAGGCCATGTCATGGAAAATGCTTGATTGTTAACATTTGAATACGAATGCCCTCATGTGAAAACTGTCCAGAAACTCTAAAAAAATAAGTTCTTGCATCTTGCCGTTGCATATTGCATTGCATTCTTATATGCTCATAGGTTGCATTGCATTAGAACTCATACATTAGCTGCATCTAGTTCATTCAATTGGTATCCATTCAATTGGTATCAGTAATTTTACATCACATTACATATTTACATTGCATGTTGCATACATTCCCTCTGTGTGCTTGCTTGATACTATATGTTATTCTCCCCCATCCTTGAAATTTCTATGACCATATGTCTTCTTGATAAATAATGCTACATTTGAGTCATTATTAGACTGTTTCATGTCATACACTCTGGGGGAGTTCATATTTCATAAGTGCATCTATTTAGGGAGAGTTGCACTGTTATGTGTTCATGATATTTTCGGTATACATGCTGAATTAAATTCGCATACTTCATGCACAAAATATGAAAATGAGTGTTAAAGATAAGGATATATGAATTTCTTTTCAACACTCTCGAGATGTTAAACTTGCTGCATGTATGTTGAAGAGACAGTTGAGGAAAAAGCTGCCTACCTATCCTTTTTGAAAAATCTCGAATGAAAATGAATGGTAGAGCAATGCTTAGTCTCACTGAGTAAATTGGGCACATGTCACCTGAGACGTGATGTGGTTCATTTATGAAAAGTGTTGACTAAAGTACCTCTGTTCAAGATGAGGTGAAATGGTTCAGTATTCTAAGTAACCGGGGATTTTGGAGTGAGCTCCATGCGTCCACTCGCGTAAAAAGGAATTATTTGAACCTGATCACTCTTGAAAAATTCTGACTATCATGTGATAATGATTGAGTTAAAAAATGATGGTGAAAACTCATTGTGGTAGAGCGAAGCCTCCAATACGTTGTTCTCAAAATTGAAGTGCAGTCTGTAAAATGTTTTCTTGTGTTGATCTGAAAATCTGAATATCCATATTGCAACTACCATTTTTCATGTTACTCACTTACACATATGAAAATTTGATTTATTATGTATTCAGAATATTGATTGACTGCATTAGGAATTGCATGAATCTCCTATATGATTGCATAATCTTCCGTGTGCTACACATGTGCATTCCAATTGTCATGACCCTCATGCACCCTTCTTATACCTATCCTCTCTTAAATAAGTAAGGGAGAGCAGTCTTGCATGTATATATACATATTTGTTTGATTGTGCATCTCATATGTCATCACTTGCATGTGTTACATTTTATGCATTTCAAACCAAAATTTGAAAATCTGGAAAATGTTGAAAATTCAAAAATTGAATGGACTTCAAATGCTTTACACTTGCTCAATAAGTTTAAGGTGTTGAATGAACAATGGGGAGAAAGTTAGAAATCATATTTATTTGTTGGTCTCAGGTCTACTCATCTTTCCATGTGAGAATAATCACCAATTGGCATCATCTGATTGGAATCATATTGATTTGTTCGTCCATGATTTACTGTTGCTTCATCTAATTTCTGGGCTATTACTGTTTCAACGAGGGAGAATGATTTGCTCTTGCTTCATTGGCTTCTTCCAGCTTGTTTGATAATGTTGTTGTGGGAGACAGATTTGCATTATCCCACTTTTTGATTATGTCAAAGGGGGAGAAAAATTGATAATTGTGTGTGACAAGGGGAGAAGCATATTTGTGCCATTCTGTTGTATCATGCTTAACTTTGTCATCATCACTAAGTTTGTCATCATCAAAAAGGGGGAGATTGTTGAGTTATGGCTTTGATGATTGTTGAGTAATGATTTTGATGATAACTAAACTTAATGTGTGATTAAGTGATGATAACTAAACTTATGGTTGATTGCACATGTTCTTGTTGATTTAACAAGAGGCAAGAGGTTTCATAACCTCTTTAATGTGAACAAGCATGGTATTAAACCTTGTCTATCTTGATTACATGATCAAACATCATAACGATCGCCTGATAAACCAAACGTGTGGATAAGCACCTTGCTATCTACAATTCAAAACAGGTGATATATGTCATGTACTATCAAGAACCATTTGTAAGGCTCTTATCCTGTTATACGCTCCTTGATACACCTGATCCATGACACTTAAGGTGCACGATGGTTGCATGGCTTGGTTTTATGTGAATGCATAGTTTCTTATTCCAATCCTTAATTGTATGAACATAGAAGCATATATCTTGTTGGGTTGAGAATGTAATTCATGAACCTTAAATATGAAATCCTTTAGCTTGAATGTGGCTTGCAATTGAAGGTTCTCAAAGTCCTTTGCATTGTTCATAAACGTATTTCATGCATAAACTTCAAGAGTGAGCATTGACCGTACTTAAGGCCATTTCATGTTATGACATATGCTCAAATGGTTTGCATCCTATAAATGCATAAACTAAGTTAAACCAAACCCAAAATGCATGGAATTGATAAGGACATGAAGCTCTTGACTTATGGATATGTTTCTTTGGGCTAACACTTTAATTTTACAGGACTGGGTCATTCCGGTCGACCAAGACCATAGGGCTGGTCGACCAGAATTGCCAGAACCGAAAAAGATCATGACTGCAGAACTAGCGGTCGACCGCCCCAGAAGGACCGGTCGACCGGCCAGTGTCCGGTCGACCGACCCTATACTGTTGTTGGTCGACCGATTTCTCCAGAACTGAAATGGTTAATATATGAAACTTTCCGGTCGACCGACCCAAGTGTTCCGGTCGACCAACAGCCCCGATGCAGCCATTTTTGACTTCCGACTTCAAGCTCGTGGAGAGGAATCTTCACCCATTTGTTTAATCCCAATGACCCCAATCTAGGAGGGATTTGTGGATCTGGTCTGGGGGTTGTCTATGGACCATTCAAAGGTTATAAAACATCTTATTGGAGTCATAACCCTATCCAAAAAAAGAGCTTCAAAGGGAGATCAAGAGGGTGCTGTCCAAGGAGGAAGAAGAAGGGTACTGTAGCCGTGAATAGTACTCCGTTCAGCAAGTGTTCTTCATCCATTCTCAACCCATTAAAGGCATATCTGAAGCCAACCTCCTCCACGGAAGAGAAGAGCCAAGAAAGCAAGCAAGGATTCCAAGAAGAGTGCCTAAGGGAGAAAGAAGAGAAGCCAAGCAAGCAAGAAAGGAGAAAAGCTAAGTAAGCACGGATTGAAGCTCCGGTTAAGTGAAGATTGAAGATACGTTCAAGATCCGAAACATGCATTCAAGGGGAACCCAAAACAAGAGTTTTCTAAACTAAGCCTCATCGTCTTTATGCTTTGGGTGTTGGATTTGTGTTCATCATAAATTGAAGAACTTGTGTGTGTGTGGATCGTTGTTGGATCCGTGGTCGTGTGTGTGTGTCGTATTTGATTCGTATGTGTGCGTGGATCTTCCTAGATCTGCGTTTGTGTGTGTGTGGCTCTATTTAGATCTGTTCTGTCTCGTGTGTGTGGTTTGCTGCACTTGTGGCAGCGGGTGTTTGTGTTGCTGATCTAGTTGTCGAATCTTGTTGAAGACTTCGTCTCCGTGTGTGTGTGTGTGTATTGGGGCGCGTCTCCGTGTGTGTGTGCAGGCGTCGTCGAGTGTCGTCTCCGTTTGGAGATTTATCCTCGAGTGAAACCTCACCGGGTTTGGTGAGGGGTGGACGTAGGATTACCGTCGTTGCATCCGAACCACCTTAAAAACCGCTGTGCATCGTGTTTTCAATTGTGGTTTGATCCTTTTCTCCTATCCCCATTCTACGCGAGTGTGAGTGTATATCATTGTTCATTTTTCATCCACGTCCATATTGAATAATCCATCTAATCACCAAATAGATTTCGACAAACTCACTTTGTGATTGAATAGATTTGAATCTCTTTATTAGCATCTTATCACATATTTTACAAAAGGCCAAAACTTTCATTAAAATTTGTAAACACCCAATTCGCGGGACTTCATTTTTGAGTCTTCAAAACCTGGAGGTTGCTCTACAAAAACATCCTCCTTGATGTAACCGTTAAGAAATGAAAATTTAACATCCATTTGAAATAGTTTGAAGTTCAATGAGCAAGCATAGGACAGTAAAATTCGGACTACTTCTAGTCTAGCAACCGGTGCAAAAGACTCATTAAAATCAATACCCATCTCATGGCTATACCCTTTGGCTACAAGCCGGACCTTGTTTCTAACAACCAATCCCGTATCATTTAACTTATTTCTGAAAACCCAACGGGTTCCAATTGTGGGATGATTCTTAGGACGTGGCACGAGAGTCCACACTTTGTTCCTTTCGAACTTGTGTAGCTCTTCATGCATAGCCTGAATCCAAGATTCATTTTGAAGAGATTCATGAATATCCTTAGGCTCTTCTTGTGAGATTAAGGCCATCAAATCCTCTTCTTCTACTTGCCTTAATAAAGACATAATTCTTACCCTATCTCCAGGATTACCTATGATATTTTCAGCGGGGTGATCTTTCAAGAATGTGGAGGAATTTGGCAAATCTGGGTGCTACACTCGCTGTTCTTGAAGTGTTTCAATTGGTGGATCTTCATTCTTTTCAACCTTGCTGGAGATCCCTTCTACTTTTTCATCCGTAGCCTTAGCATCATTTGGACACGCAGGAGCTTCATCTGCATTCAAGACCTAGCTCGAACCGACATAAGGGGGCCCTAGCGGTCTCCACAAGACCGCTTAGCACCCTAGCAGTCCCTGGAAGGACCGCTAGGCCGTCCCGAGCCCGAAAATGACGAAAACGGCGAGAAAGTCCATTCCACGCTCCGTTCACACCCATGTGAAGGGAAAAATAAGGAGAAACTAGTCCCCAACCTCTCTAGCACCGAGAGGACCCATTTAAACCCCAAAAACGTGATCCAAACTCTAGATCTGGCTCACACCCCAAATCATGATCTTTTCCCCAAAATGCTCAAATAAGTCCGCTTGGCTCACCACGACATACCAAAATCGCGGGAAGGGAAGTACACGAGTTGGGAATCCATCTCCCTACCTCCACCGAAGATTCCGCGCGTCGAGGACGCCGATCCATTGCGAAACGCCGCTAGAAACCCCGCCGGTGCCCCACGCTGGCGAACCGGCTCGCCACGCGCCACCGCCTCATCCCTCGTCCCGTCCCCGCCATCCCTCGCCCCGCGAACCTCGCCGCCTCACCCCTGTCTACCTCCGTTGGCCACCAGAGAAGAGAGGGAGAGCGTGAGAAGAGAGAGCGTGAGGAAAAAGGGAATGAGAGAAAGAGAGGGGTGGGGTTATTAATAGAAAAACCCCAAAATTCTAAAAATTCAAAAAAATACGAAAAAATTACCTCGCGATCCTCGGGAAGAGCACAACGCGGCGGTACTGTCCTAGAGTCAGAGAACGCAACGGTTCCTCCTGCACAGAGTTCCGAAGGCATATCAGGGAAAAACACACGTAAAGCACAAAACACACTCCGGGACCCACGAAAGCGATCCGAAACCCACGGATCCTGATCCGATAAATATCCAAAAAACCCGGGGCGTTACATCCCCTCCCCTTCTAGATCCTATCTTACATTCTAACAATTGGTATCAGAGCGGGTCTCTGATTGGCTTCAGATTTAAAAAATCTGAGAAAAGATCCGCGTGTGTCTTTCCGCTTGTTCATTATCTTTCTGAATTTTTCTTTCATGGGCTCATGAACCATCTTTGATGGTTCTCACTTTGAGAAATGGCTAGGTAATTTCTGCACCTTCATAAATGCCATAAGTCCCAAGCTTTGGCTTGTAATTTCCAATGGTCCTTAGTTACCCAAGGATTCAACGAAATGGACCACTGATCAAAAGAAAAAGACAGTTAGAATCATAGAGCTCTTAATATTTTAGGAGATGCTGTTGATCTAAACATTCTTCCACTTGTTTGTAATTGTAGATCTGCTAAGGAAATACTGGACAAACTAAAGGATGTCCATCTGAAGAATGAAGATAAATGTTTGGTGGCAAATGGAAGTGATCACAACAGTGATCAGTTTGAGGAAGCATGTGAGGTAAATCCCTTTGAGAATTTCTCTCTAGAAGACTGGGAAAATGCTTATGCTGACTTGATAGAATTGAATGAAAAATCTAGAAAACAAATTAGAACACTGAAAAAGAAGTTGAATGATGCTGCAAATTATAATTCTGAAAATGATGCCATAGTTGTTTTGAAATCTAAAAATGATGAATTGAGAAAGAAATTAAGAGATGCTCATGCTATTAATGGTGAATAAGAAACTCTAAAAACTGAGAATGCTGAATAGAGAAATAGACTCAGACAAACTGAAAATGCATGCACAAGTAACTCCTCATGTAATAAATGTTCTTTTATGATGGAGTTAAATGAGTCTCTTCATTTTGATCTGGATTGGTACAAAAATCTAACTACTTCTTTAAGAGAGGAGAACAAAGAATTGCTCAATAAAAAGATTGAACTTGAGCAGAGTGAAGAAAAGCTGAATGGTAAAAGTTCTATGGATAAAAATAAAGAACTTAAAGAACAAACCAAAAATTTGATGGTGCTCAACATAGTTTTGTTCGAAAGGTTGCTATCCTTTGAGAAAGGGAAGTGTGCTGCTAATGAGAGTCAAGCTGAAAATGAGCATAAATTGAAACAAGAAGTTGAAACTCTCAAAAATCCGAATGATGCAATGCATCGACAAATTCTCTCTTATGAGGAAGATCTAGCAAATTATGAACTTCTGATCTCTTCCCTTCAATCAGAAATAAATGATTTGAACAATTCCTTGTCAATATTTGTTACGGGGAAAGAGAATCTGGATAAACATCTTGGAAGTAAAATTAATTTCCAAAGAGAAGGATTAGGTTATAATCCTGAAAACAAGTAGAAATTCTAAGATAAAACTCACACTTCATTTGTGGGTAGCTCAGAATCTGCTAGCACCTCTAAAACTCTACCTTCTCAATTTGTGCATGTTGCTCCGAAATCATCTACACACTTTTTTTTATAAAATCGAATCATCTAATGGAGCGAAGGGAGAGTGCACCCCCATTCCAGAGGAAGGGAATGTTCCCACTCCACCAACCCTATCATTAGATGCATTATTTTATTGCTATACCAAAAGAGAGAATGTTCACAGGAGGGACAAGCCTCTGAGTTACAATGAGGAGAAAGAAAGATAGAAACTAACTATACATGCCTCCTGCGGACATTTGGAATGCCATTAGCATAAGCTATGGCATAACATTTAGCTAACATGGGTAGCTCTCTTGTTGAACTAAATTCAGAATTGCCTCCAATGAGAACATCATAATTTGCAAGAGCATCGGCCACCTGATTTGCTTCTCTGTATATGTGAACTATGAGGCAATTAAAGGTGTAGTAAATATGAAGCAAAGAATTCCACTAGGGGAGCAAAGACCATGGAGGGTCTTTTTTTTTGTTCAACAGCTCCACCAAGATCTGAGAATCAGTGAAAATAGTAGATAACCGGATGTTATGTAATTGCGCTAGTCTAAGTCCATCTAAAAGAGCTCGCCCTTCTGCCACCATATTAGAACCAATCCCATAATAGTAAGAAAATCCCAGCTTAACTTGCCCATGAGGATTTCTGAAGCAACCTCCACCCCCTGAAGGACCAGGGTTTCTTTTGCTCGCACCATCCACATTTAAGGAGAAATTTATATCTGGAGCCTTCCATCGAACAGTGAAACATGCCAGCCGATTGTAGTTGATTGTAATACCATAACTCTACAGAACTTGCAGGAAATTAGTGCTAGTACCCTGCTTAAATCTGAACTGGTTCACTATTAGATTGGCCTCTGCTATTATCATATCTGAAATTCTTGCAAAGCTTGTGCTGTGACCTTTATATCTAGCTCGGCATCTGAATTTTCAGATCTCCTAGGTGTTGACACCCGTTTTATGACCAATAAGTCGGGTCATCTCCTTGTTCATTATATATGATGCTCCGAGTTGTTCACTCTTCGTCGAGTTTCTTTGTTTAGTTGAAGATCATTTCTTGGGTCTTGACTCCTTGATTGGATGTGGCTTTTTGTGGCATTTCATTTGACTAAGGCTTAGCAAAACCTTCATTTCTTCTTTTGAACTCCGTTGATAATAACGGTCTGCTCCAGGAGCGTTGTTTCTTTATAACGGGTGGGTCCTGGGCCGTTACTCTTTGAAGAGTCCTAAGGCTTAAGGTCTCGTTTCAATCTTTATCTTTTGGCTTACATGTTGATAATAACGGTCTGTCGTGCAGCAGTTTGTTTCATTGTGACGCCCTATGCCTTGGCCGTTGCTTTCTTCACAGAGTCCTATTGTTTTGATCTTCTTCCTGTTGATCTTATCTCTTTGGGATAAGGTTGAAAGTAACGGACGATCCTTGGTGCGTTATTTCCAAGTGGCGGTCTGTCGTGCAGCCGTTACTTCCTTCAGAGAGTCCTGGCAGTTCAGGCCTTTTCTCTGCTACTCCGTGGTCGAGATAAGAACTTGGATTGGCGATATCTCTTCCAAATCTGATCCTCAGGACCTTCTGTTTGATTCTATGGACTCTTGGTGATATTATCTTCAAGGATTTGCTAAGAGTTATCCCTTTATCTTATCGGATTATCCTCTGCTCGACCTGAGAGTTTGGGGGTCTATAAATAGAACCCTTAACTTCATGGCCAAGAGGAGGAAGATCTGGAGTTTGCGTCGAAGTGCTGCCGCATTCTAGAGCCACATTTGATCAAGGAGAAGTGCTTCTCACGTTCGTTTGCTGCCTGGTGAAGGGAGTATTTGTTCCTTTTGGTTCTAAAGCTTATAATTGCATATTGAGTTTCCATTCAATCTCCCTTTCATCATAAGCATTATTTCTCTCATTTCTCCACGTTTTTCACTAGTTTTCATCATCTAAACATCCTCCTAATCTTTTAAAACGCCCAGAGGGGTTAAAAAAACAAAACTCCCCGGTATTCCCCTCTCCTTTTGATGATATTTTATTTATTGAAGAATTGATGCTATATTGTCTAAAGGGCTAATTTGGGTTGTTTTGTTCTTGTCTTCCACTTCTTTGGCAGGTTTACAGGTTCACTAGGGCGAGGCCCAAGTCTTCTAGCCGGCTGGAAGAGTTGGAGTTAAAAGGATCCACACTTTGCTATTGCAGGTATTACGACGGCCTTGTGCAGGCGCGTCAGAGTCTTCCAGCGATCTATCGAGCGACCGTCACTTTCAAGTGACGCACGGGATTCTGGCCGTTACTTCTAGCTGACCTTCCGGTTCTCTTTGATTTTCTCTCCCGTGGGCGGGTGCTTCATCCCCCTATTTCCAAGGTATTTTCAGGTCTTTGGCTTGTTTTTACTTTGGTGGCGATCACGACTTTCTTAAGTATTGAGCATTAGCTTTCTCTTTCGCATCTGACATCTTTTATTTCCTTGCTTGTTTCACCCCTCGCGGTGTGTTTCTATTTACTCTTTGCTCCACGCCCCGGCGTGTGTTTTCCTTTTCCTTAGCTTAGTCTGATTGAGATAGCATGCCCATGCTAGAGCTAGCTTTGATTGCCTAGGTTCATGATCACATGTTCATAGGTTAAGAGCAGATCTTTGATTATTTGCTTGTCATCTTGCTACATATCATAACTAAGACCCCAAGGAAAAGAAGATAGATAAGCAAAATAAAATCAACAGATAATTTTTTGGCGATCACGGTGGGACAGCTTATGCCAATCGTGCTTTTGATTCCTGTTAAACCTGCCATCATCTCTTGTGTTGTTCCCCTCCCGCTTTCCTCTTATTTCCTGTTGATCCTGGTTTTCTGAGCGCTCTGACGGCCCTGTATCCACGCGTTGGAGTCCTCTGACGCGGGGTCATTAGACCGCCACATCTGTTCTGCCGCGAGAGTTTCACAGTCTTTTCCTGTTACTTTTGGTTGATTTTGGCTCTCTGGCTCATTTGACGGTCCTAGCTCCCTGCGTTATATTATTTCTGGCGGTCTGGCATTCGACCGTTATTTTCTTCTGATGCAGGGTTCCTAGACCGTTATACTCCAGACAGGTATGCCCCCAGGTGCATTTATTTCCGCAGTTTCTACTGTGACTTTTTTTTTTTTTGCTTGGGTGATACTTGACTTCCTCCTTGCTTTGTTTCATATCTCCATATCATTGTGTGCATCATTGATTGCTAGATTTTAGGCTAGACTTTGCATGCACTTCGGTGCACATAGGACCATTCATCTTTTCATATCCTAGATTGCATTTTCCTACCTTGGTGTGCGGACCTCTCGTCTCCATATTCCTTGGGGCCGACTAGGAAATCACACCAGGGACCTCCATAAGTCCCCGCGAGCCGTGGATTCCCACATGGACGTCGGGCTGGTTGTACCTTTCCCACCCCGTGTCTAGGGTTGCATAAGTGAAGGAGTGATTACACTTAGAGTCAAACCAAGTCCCATACCCATCTCCTGTTAGGAACCCATTGTTGAGAGCACATTTCAATCAATTCACTAAAGTTCCAAAGGAGAAATCACAAGAATTGTGTTGCACCATCTTAAAACAACTTGGTTGACTTTGAGTGACTTCACCTTTTATCACTTACATCATTTTCTAAAAACATTCGAGTTTGGTTACTCATTGTGTGATTGTTTGTGTTATTTGTTTGCATTTTGACAAGGTTGTCCGTTGCATGTAGAGTTATTTTCGTCCGTCCGACTCATCTCCTCAAGTCAATTCCTTCTTCAAGTCCTATTCCAATCCTCTTTTCGAGTCCACCATGTCATCCTTTAATCCTCCCCGTTCCCAAGAGGACTCCCTTCCTCAAGGGCTTCTTGAAAACCCTCCCAGGGTTACCTCCTTTTCTTCTGGGGAGGGGACTGCCCCTCTTCTACCCTCCACTTCCATGGAAGGTGGTCAAGCCACCCCTTCTTTCTCCACTCCTTCCGCGGGCTCCCTCCTTCAGATGATGGCCCAATTGGATCCGGCCCAACTCCAAGCTCTTTATCAGGCCATGCAAGGGTCCAACGCATCTCCTTCTACCATCATCCAAAATCAATCCAATCCTTCCATTGTTGGGCTTTCCATTCAGCCCACTCCAATTGATCTCACCCCGGTCCAACCACGGACCATCACTTTCGCGGGCATGGAAACGGGCTAGTCTTCCAATTCGGCCCAACAATCCTTCGATAAGGGAAAGTCGCCCATCCCCTCTTTTGTTCAAATGGATCATCACGTATCTACTCCGGGAGCTTCGCAAGTTCTCATGGGCCCTTCCGATTTCTTGCACCCGCAGCAAGGGGTGGCTCAAGCCCATTATAATTTGGGCCAGTCTCAGGCCCAATATCCTTCTTATGGGCCCCCCATTTCCACTATTTATCCCTCCACTCCTGCTTATGGGCTTCCACCTTCTGCCGCAACCGTTCCATCTGCTCCTCAAATTCAAACAGCGTCCTTCACTACCCCTGCTCCCTCCCGAGAGCAGGACTTGCTTGACAAATGGGCCGCCATGCAGCAACAACTCGATTTCCTCCAGAAGCGGGTTGGCCCACAATCTTTGGCAGATGTTCCTGTCCCGAGCTTTCAGAACATTCGGTTCCCTCCGCAATCGGAACTCCCTAACTACCGCAAGTATGACGGGAACGGCAATCCCTTCATTCATGTGAGGGATTTTCTATACGAGTCGGCGCAGTTCCAATATGATGATCGCCTTATGGCGTACTGATTCCGCCGATCTTTGGATGGTGTTGCTCTGGAGTGGTTCTACTCTTTGCCGCTAGAAGAAGCTGAAAGTTTCAAGGTAGTAAAGGACAAATTTATCCAGCGGTTCCAAGACAGGGTCAGCCCGAAATACTCATTTACAGATCTAGTAGCCGAGAAGATGAAGCCAGATGAGGAGTTCGCCACTTATGCAGATAGGTGGAGACAGATGGCTGCTAGAGTGCCTAGCCACATTCCGGAGGAAGAGAAGGTCAAGCTGCTCATTTCAAATGCTACCCCGACCTTCAGGAACATCCTGGCAATGAATGATATAGCTAACATGCATCAACTCTACAGCCGGGCGTGCTTCATACAAACCCAGTTCAAGGACTCTCCCATACACGCCCTATTTGAAAACCAAAAGCCCAAATATCACAAGAAACCACAAGGGCCGGTTACCGAGGGGGTCCAGACAAACGAACAGGTACAAGCCGTTACCTTTCCATTCCAAGCCGCACCATTCTGCTTCCCCCAAAACCCCCGCACTCCACAAAATCCTGCTTCACAGAACTTTCAAGCCGCTCCACAAAACCCTCCGCCTGCCTTCACCGTTCCACAAAACGCCTTCATCGCTCCGCAGCAACAACCACCACCTCCGCAATTCCATAATGTCCCTCCACCCAACGGCTATAACAATAATCCGAACAACAAGGGGTCGGCTCCCAAGAGGGCACAATATCCTCCACTGCCAGAGACCCTCACGGATATCTTCTCGGCTCTTATGTCAGTGAATGCAATTCAACTTCCTCCGATACGGCCTAACTGGAACCCAGCCGTTGATCAGACGAAATATTGCATGTTTCATAGGCAGCCATGCCACACTATCGAAGGATGTTATCAGTTCCGGGATCTGGTATACGATCTCCATGAGGGACAGAGAATCGATTGGGCCGCGATGCATCGGGCCATTGTTGAAATCAAGGAGAAAAGAGGGCAGCAGCCGAGGCAGCAAGCACAGCAGCAACAAGCACCGCAGCCGCAGTAGCCACTACCACAATAGCAATTACAACAGGCTCAAGATCTGGGGATCCATCAAAATCTGATGCCAAATCATCCGCCTGCTCTACAGCAACCTCAGCCGCCTGCACCGACTCAAGTGAACGTAGTTCAACCTCCGGTCCCTAGTGCCGAGTGGTCTTTTGATGACGATGGCGCCACACCGCAAGTCATGGCCCTCCACCACAACCACCGCAATCCTCTTACCCCCTCCTTCGTCCTTCCTTCACACCTAATACCCTCTCCATTTGTCCTCCCGTTTACGCCCGCTCCAATAAATTTACTACCACCCACTGCTCCGTCATACCCCTCGCCATTTACCTCTGCCACCATCATCACGCCATCGCCTAACCTATCACCTGTCTTGACTCCTCCACCAACACTCCCTCCATCCGTACCACCCACCATCACCATCCCGCCTTCCATCAATCCTTCACTCATCATCCGCTCACCACCACCCACCACCATCGCTAACCTCACACCCCACCAAATCATCTCCCCTATACAGCCTACACCACTCATCCACCCCGCAGGGCCCATCATACTATCCACCGATGCCGCAGCCGCTACAAGTTGCGCCTTAAGAAGCGGGAAGATGTTCCATCGGAACTACCCTACTACTTCTAACCCCCAGTATTCTCAGCCAACAGCCGAGCAAGAAGAAGCCGAACCTTTGCCAGATACTCAATATGACTTGCTGCACCATCTGGATCGAGTGCTCGCTAAAATATCTGTGCTGGAGCTGATCAAAAGGTCTACCCTTCATCAGGATGTACTGAGAGATTTCTTACAGAAGGTAATGGTCAGCGAAGATATGGCAGTCGATAGCTTACCAACGGCCCTAGCAACTATTTCCAAAGGACCGGCAATCACATTTTCAGAATCCGAGCTAGCACTCCCGGAAGCTCGGCAAATGCCGCTCTGCATTACAATCACTCTGAACAAAGTCAGCATTGAAGCAGCACTGGTTGACATAGGGGATTCAATCAATGTGTGCCCACTCAGCACTCTACGAGCTTGCAACATATCCGAAGAGTTATTACGACCTACCCCGACCACTATAGCAGCATATGACAATTCAAGGCGAGCATGTCACGGGGTGGTCACTATCCAAGCAGAGCTCGGACCCCTTACAATGGCTGTAGAATTCTATGTACTAGACATCGACCCTATGTTCAAGGCTATCTTGGGTCGCCCATGGCTGGATACGCTCGGTGCCGTGCCCTCCACCGCACATCAGTGCGTCAAATTTCCTTTCCAAGGGAGGGTCGTCAAGGTCAAAAGCCTATCTACAGTGCAATCGGTTAAGGCCATTTCAGAATAGATTCTTCCTACACTTTGGCCAAGCAGCCGACCCGTCATATCAGTGCTGGATTTAAACTTCCCTTGGGCTTATACGCCTCCTAGGCCCATCACTACTCCAGTCAACATCAAGATGAAGCCCCAGATCCGGGACCCAAAAGGCTGGAACATTATACTGAAAGTGGGCTACCAACCGGGGAGAGGCCTCGGTGCACAATTACAAGGAATGACCAAGCCCATACCCAAGGGAAGGAAGATGGGCAGGAGAGGTCTTGGCTACAAAGAGACCACATTATCTGTGATGGGTGATTCTGGGCCACTCACCTGGGACTACCGCCAGCACTTTGTCCGAGGGCCTCTCCAGCCCGACACGTTAGCTCTGCAGCCAGCTCCGTTAGAGAGAAATACAGCATGTCCGATTGCCAGTCCTCCGCCGGCACAAAAAAGGCCAAAACATGATATGCTGGATTATGGTCAAACCCTTCAGGGGTTGTTTCATGAAGAAGACTGCCAAAAGAAGCAAGAGGTTCGGCTCATGCAATGGAGACCGAAGAAGCGGCCAGACGATGATCCGCGGAAGGAGAGGAGCTCGCCGATTGTCTTTTCTTGGTCTCCCTCTCGCTTTCAATCTCTCCTCCAGCAATGGGAGTTCTTACCCCGTCTTCCTCCTATCATGGTAAATCTATCCTTCGTTGATCCGCCCGAGATTCTATTTGTTCCTTGCGCTTGCGGGCACTGCCCGCCCATTGATTTATCCACTCTATTCACTCCTCCTCCTCCCAACGCCCAACTCCACGAGATGTGGTTCTCATCTTCCGATCCCTTCTTTGACTGCATCTTCCCTGAGCTATTCCCTATGCAGCTCCCGCCTCCTCCATCTTGCTGTATAGTCTCTGCTGATCTCAAAAAAAAAACATCAAATTCAAAATGGAGATTTCAGTGACCCTGTCTCCATCCTCATCCCAGGGGCACGAGTCCCCTGCTCCTTCCCTTCCACTAGGTCTCCTTTCTCCTAGGTTAGGATTAGGGTCTATCGAGTCTAGGGAAGTAGAATTAGTTAGGTCTAAAGAAGTAGGGTCTTGTTCTGGGTCATCCAACCCTTCCTCCTCTGAGCCGCGCCCGCTTGCGCGTCCTCCCAAATCTGTTCCTGATAGGTTCTTGCAAGACCTAGCTCAGCGCTGTCATGCCATTTTAAGATGTCCGGAATTTGTTGCTACGGCAATTATGATTGAGGATGAAGAAGAAATAGAAGGGGCGTGGGGCGATGACGGACTCGGCGTCTATGAAATCCTGGGTGAAAAAGATCCAGTTAATGAGGACAGCGACGTAGATGACACTGCCGATTTGTATGCACAAGGACTTAAGATATTCGACGAGCCGTCGACGGCAGTGGACGAACCTACGAAAGAAATCAACTTGGGAACTGAAGAAGACACAAGGCCCATCATTATTGCCGCTAATCTCCCTCCGCAAGTAGAAGAAGATTTAATCAAAGTTCTAAGGGAGTATAGCGATTCCTTCGCCTGGTCTTACGAGGACATGCCGGGTCTTGACCCCTCTTTAGTGGAACATCGACTCGTGCTTAAACCAGGGGCAACACCTGTAAAACAACGGTCAAGAAGATTTCACCCCCACATGGCCTTGAGGATCAAGGAAGAAGTTGACAAGTTATACAAGGCCAGATTCATCAGAGTTGTTTTATATCCTCAGTGGGTGGCAAACATAGTCCCTGTTATCAAGAAGGATGGAAAAGTGCGTATTTGCATCGATTTCAGGGATCTTAATAAAGCATGTCCTAAAGATGATTTCCCGCTGCCTCATATAGACGTCCTGGTAGACAACACTGTCGGGTATGAAGCTCTGTCATTTATGGACGGGTACTCAGGCTACAATCAAATCCGTCTCGCTCCAGAAGATCAAGAGAAAACTTCCTTCACCACGCCTTGGGGCACGTACTGTTATGTGGTTATGCCATTTGGTCTGAAGAACGCAGGTGCCACCTATCAAAGGGCAATGATGGCCATCTTCCACGACATGATGCACATCTATATGGAAGCTTACGTGGATGATATCCTGGTGAAGTCAAGAACCAAGGAAGAACACCCCTCTATCCTGGCTAAGGTGCTGCAGAGAGCCAGGGAGTACAAGCTCAAGATGAATCCGAAGAAGTGTGTATTCGGAGTCTCCTCAGGGAAGTTGCTAGGTTTCATAGTGAGCAAACGGGGGATCCAGATTGATCCTAACAAAGCACAGGCCGTCATGGATATGCCTCCGCCTAAGAACATTACGGAACTTCGAGGATTGATTGGTAGATTGCAATTCATCAGAAGATTCATATCCCAGCATTCTCAAAGGTGCCATCCGTTTTATGAATTGCTTAAGGCGGGGGTCAAGTTCGAATGGAATCAAGATTGTCAGAAGGCCTATGAGGACCTTAAGGAATATCTATCCAATCCCCCGGTTCTGCAACCTCCTGTCCCTGGGAAACCCCTAATCCTATACATCTCGGTTACTGAGGACTCCCTAGGGGCGGTCTTAGCACAAGTGGACGATGAAGGGAAAGAGCGGGCTGCATACTATCTCTCTCGGTTGTTTAACCCAGCTGAATCCAAGTACACCGCTATGGAGAAGACTTGTGCCGCCTTAGTGTGGGTAGCTCAGAAGCTGAAACACTACTTTCTTGCCCACCCAGTTAGGTTGATCTCTAGAATGGACCCGATCCGCTATCTCTTAGAAAACCATGTCCTTTCTAGTAGGTTGGCTCGCTGGCAGAGCTTCCTCTCTCAGTTTGATATCACCTTTGTTGTTCAGAAGGCAGTCAAAGGATATGCCATTGCTGAGCATCTTGCCCATCTCCCCATTCCTCACACCGATTTCATTCAGGACGATTTCCCTGATGAGCATCTTTCTGTTATCTCTCATCATCCCTTCTGGTCTCTGCAC
This sequence comes from Amorphophallus konjac, assembly GCA_022559845.1. Lineage (NCBI taxonomy): Eukaryota > Viridiplantae > Streptophyta > Magnoliopsida > Alismatales > Araceae > Amorphophallus > Amorphophallus konjac. The sequence continues at coordinate 77,824,529 of CM040123.1, read as the reverse complement.
TTCAATGGTGCACTCAACTCTCAAGGCCAAGGGATCGGTGCTATTTTGCTTACTCCAGAGGGGGTGACCATTCCCTTCGCTTATCAACTTCGGTTTCCTGCTACAAACAACATCGCTGAGTATGAGGCTCTCCTGGCCGGGTTGAAGCACGCCTACCTCCTAGGCGCGCGCTATTTAAACATTATAAGAGATTCTCAGCTCGTCCTACGGCAAGTGCTGACCACTTACCGTACTCGTGACCCTAAGCTCAAGCCTTATCAAGATCTGGTCACGTTCCTTGCCAGGCAATTCCGTAAGCTGATCTATATCCATACTCCCCGTTCTCAGAACATTCTAGCTGATGCTCTGGCATCCCTTGCTTCTTCCCTATCTTTCCCTCTCAGTCGGAGCACTGAGACTATCATCGTTCAGAGATTGGACGCACCCTCCCTTCAGGACCCTTGGTTCATCAATCTTAGGAAATATGTAGAGGCAAGAGCTGAGAAGGGAGATCTTAAGGAAGTATCTTTAACAGAGCAAGAAGAGATCCTGGATGAAGAAGAGTTGCCTTGGTATCATGAAATCGAGTTGTTTTGCAAAGAGGGATTGTTCCCAGAAGGGGCAACTGCTGAGCAACGCAAGTCAATCAGAAGAGCCGCCGCAAGGTATACTATTGTCGCAGGAGAATTGTACAGGCGCGCTACTAATGGGATGCTCATGAGATGCTTAGATGATGTTGAAGCTTGGAAGGTGGCCGAAGCAGCCCATTCTAGTGAGTGTGGGGGTCATGTCAATGGCCAGGCTCTAGCGAAGAAGATCTTGAGGCAGGGCTACTATTGGCCCACTCTAGAGGAAGATTACTCCCTCTATGTCCGGAGGTGTCTTAAGTGCCAACTCCACGCTGATAAAATTCATTCTCCAGCTTCGTCTCTCCATCCTATGACCGCTCCTTGGCCATTCTCTATGTGGGCCTTTGATGTTGTCGGCCCACTCGGTGATCCTAACTCCCAGATCAAGCAGAAATCCTTTATCCTTACCGCCACTGAGTACTTCACCAAGTGGGCTGAAACCGAGGCATACGCAAAGATCAAAGCTACAACAGTGTGCCGCTTTATTATGAAGAATATCATCTCACGGTTCGGAGTGCCAAGCAGCATCATCACCGACAACGGACCCCAGTTCGTTTCCAAAGAGCTCAAGGACCTATGTAAGAAGTTCAAAATTGCATTGCATCATTCATCTCCATATTATCCTCAAGTCAACGGTCAAGCCGAGGCCACTAATAAAACTCTTCTTAAAATCATCAAGAAAACATGTGAAGCTCATAGGTTTTCTGATTGGCCAGAAAGATTAGTGGAAGCTCTATGGGATTACCGCACCTCCGTCCGTACCCCTACGGGACAAACTCCCTATTCTCTTACCTACGGGATGGAGGCGGTGCTCCCATATGAGATCCTGATCCCTTCCCTTAGAGTGCAGCTTGATAAGGAACTTAATCTCGATGAACGTCGAGAGGCGTTGCTGGTTCAGTTGGAACTCTTAGATGAGAAGAAGATGAATGCGGCCGATCATGTATCCATTTATCAAAAAAGGGTTTTGCGTTATTTTCAAAAGAAGGTAATCAAACGTAAGTTTCAAAAAGGTGATATGGTTTTGAAACAAAAATTCATTCGGTCTGCAGGTCCTAGGTCTAAATTACAACCTAACTGGGAAGGGCCGTTTGTCGTAAAAGAAGCTTATCCAGGAAATGCTTATCGCCTAGTAAACGCGGAAGGTGAGGAGCTCTCACCCGTGGAATGGGTTGTATCTTAAGCGTTTCTTTCCTTAGAGTCTAAACCATGCGCTTCCCCGACAGCAAGATGTTCCTCCTGTCACTAAAGGAGTCCCGAGTGAGGCAATCACACACTACACGACATCCCTGGTCAGGTTTTCCACGTTGAGAAAAGACAACGTTTCTCCTTGGCCATGCTTTGGGGGAAAGTCAAGGTCCCTGTCCGTTTCTTCCTTCAGCTAAAACCAGGGGCAAGAGGTGAATAAAGAGGCGATAATCGATCCAAACACCCTCACGAGAGGAGGTCTCAAATAGGGGCAGTCCATTATGACCTGACGCCACAAAAAAGCAAAAGAGACAGCGAAGGGGCAATCTTTATGACAAAATCAAATGCCTCAAAGTCAATATAGTATGAATTATGAATTCCAAAGCTCCAGAAAGGCAATGCAAGAAAAGCTAGGCATGACAAGAGTGGCAGTACAGTTCCCCGCGGGACGTTATGAGCCCGGTCGCATGCATGCCTAGGGTGGATTAAGGTTCAATGACGGACACAAAGCCCCGGCACAACAGACCAAGTCTCTAATGGGTTGTACGGAAAGGAAATCAAGTCTTAAAAACTTCTATATCTGGCCTAAAGCTTACCCCCCGTATTTTATTTTTCTTTTAGGACCAAGATTAATACCCTGGGTATGGCCCTGGCAGAAACACCGTCATGATAATTGAGCCTTGGCCAGGGGTTGTCACCCATATTACATGCCAACCTCGGGACTCCCGATTCTGAACAAGGAAGGGTTCGCGTTGCTGGAAAGGCACTGATTTTCAAAATCCAAAAACATCAAATATTTACAAAATCCAAAAACATCAAATATTGGCAAAATCCAAAAAACATCAAATATCTGCAAAATCCAAAAACATCAAATATTTCAAAAATCCAAAAACATCAAGTATTTCCAAAATCCAAAGAAACCGAATATTTTCAAAAAATCCCACAAAAATCAGATATTTTCCAAAACTCTATCATGTGCATAGCATGCATTGCATTTTCATTATGTTTTTCCGCCTATTTAACAAGGCTCCACCCCTTGACCAAATATTGAGAAACAGTCATTATCTAACTTGCTTCAAGGCAAGGGGTTGAGTCTAAGAACAGATCTAACTTGTTTCATGTTTAAAGTGTGCGCAGAACACAGGATTAAGATAGAAGTGAGAAGCTCATAATTATGCAGATTCAAAGGCTGTAACGCGTCATCACCAGACCGCTACAGTCATCTAACAGTCATATCCCTACCGTCACTCCTCTTCTTGCATAAGCTTTCTTTCTTTCAGCAGCCATCATTCTAACGGCCAAGGTTAGGACCGTTACTTACTCTAACGGCCTGAGTCTTGACCGTTACATCCCTCAGAGAATAGGGTTCTTCGTGCTTCCACTCTGACGGCCTATTTTCAGGCCGTCGTTTCTTTGTAGCGGCCCACTGCCCATCCGTTACATCCTCTAGAGGCTCTGCCTCTTCACATCATTCTAGCCAATCAAACCACAAAACTCTTGCTCATTCAACTGAAACAATCTCATCTCATTCAAGCAAGCTTAATGAAACATGAATTCATAAAAATTCCAAACTCGGATTGTCAATTACAAACAATATCTCTCATGAACAAAAGGAAATCAAGGTACATTCAGTTTTTTATCCGCAAGAGGGCGGATTCTTCTTAGCTCTTTCACGTAATCACGGCGTGCTTCGTCGTTCTCTTCTACTTCTGCTTGCCACGGACGCACCTTGCTGATCTCCCACATGGTCAGCGCGTTCCGGATCGCCCTTTCATCCTCCTCGGTCCCCGTCTTCCTTGGTAGAAGGGGAGGGTAGTGTGATAGTGCAAGAGCTTGGGTTCTTGGAAGTCCGATCTGAAGATGGCACCGGTGCGGGTTGTAGATCGCCATGGTGGTGTTCCCCACTAGCTGGAGGTCCAGGCCTTGACGCCACGGTATTTTAAGAAGAGTGCTTCGAAGGATTCTTGGTCGCATGATGAACTTATCTATTGGCAAAGTGTTGAAGAAGAGGCGCCATTCATCCCGCGTTTTCTTATCCACCGTCTTACATTCAACCTGTGAAGAGTATCCAAATGCCCCTCCAATGAAGAAGAGAGGGTGGCTCCCAAAGATTCGGCTAGTTGAAGTTAGGCACTCCTTGTATTGGAATTTGACTCTTACTCCCATCCAGCACTCAAGGAGTATCATGGAGCCGAACAGAAGTCCTCCTAGGCAAGCCGAGCTGAGTCCTTCATAAAGGTATGAAAGGATCGCTTGAGAGATGGACATTCCCCGCCACAACCCACTAATAATGCTGAGATTTTGGGTGTCTAAAAGGTGGTCGATCGTAGTGAAAAGGAAGACTCCGCATAGGCAAACCGCCACCGCCTTGGCTATTGCTTCGTGTCTCTCCCACTTGTTTTTACAATGAGACACTATCCACTGTGCCAAGGGTATCAAATGAATGTGGTGTGGGCTGATCATGGTCCTCACGTCCTTTGGATTATGGATGAAATCACTCAAGATCAAGGACGGGTCAATAGGCTCTATTGTATAGCAAACCCGGTCTTCATCCCCGCCTTAGTCTTAGGAAAGGCTAGGTAGGTCTCTACCTCTTCTAATAGGACTGTTTCTTCGAAGGAAGGGAAGATGAAAGTATGAGTTTATGGATGCCATAGTTCTACAAGAGCTGAAATACTTGGCCAATCTAAGGATAATTTCTGGAAATTTTTGCCCAAAACCAAGAGAGGTTGAAGGTGCCAAGCTTTAAGAATGGATGTGACTTCTATAGGGAATGCTTTTACCATGGGAGCCACCCACTTCAGATTAGAGTAGCATCTTGGACCAGGAAGAGGCTTGAAGAAAGAAGGAGAAGAAGAAGTCATAAAGAGAATTAAAGTGCAGAATTTTCTGAACTTGGATGCGTTGTTGGAAACTTACCACTTTTTGAACATTGGAGCTTAAGTGCTTTGGAATTGACGTCAACCGTTGGAGCTCTCCATGTTCTTTTCTGGCAGCTTTAGGTCCGGTGTAGACCTTCTCCTCCATAGCCATCACCTCGAAGCTTCTCTTCATCTTGATTTCTGCCCTTATGGGAGGTTCTTCAGCCCTAGAGCAGAGGTTTTTAGCAAAGCTACGATTTTTGGTTGAGTTTCCAAGTTTTAAAGGCTTGATTTTGGCTTAGGAAGGATAAGACTTGAGTTGGAAGGCTTTATCTTCAATCTAGATAGGTTCTAGTGGGAGATTAAGTGGATAAATCACGAGTTTAGGCTCTCACGGCTCAATCAGTCTCGGAACACAACTCAGTCTCTAACGGTCTATCGTGGGGCCGTCATTTGTCTCTAACGCGCCATCCTTAGGCCATCGCATTTCCTGTGGGTTTGATTTGGCCCGACCCTATTCTGTGAAGCTTAACGGTCTAGTCTTTGGCCGTCGTTATCTTGTAACGCGTGGACCATGATCCGTTACGCTCTCGATCGTTTAGATGTTGGCTTTTGGGTTCAACATTTTCCCGAAGGTCTTGGATATGGCCGTTATTTCACCCCGACGCGTCTCCCGTGGGCCGTCACATTTCCTGCTAGTTGCCCTGACAACCCATTGTTCTGCCATGATCAACGGTCTAGCATTGGCCGTTATTTCCCTCTGACGCACCAGAGGTGGGCCATCGCTTTTCCTGCAGCACAGATTACAAATTTTGGCCTCTGTTGTGTATAATGCCCTTCAGCCAGTGCGTTATTTGATTATGACGGTCTGACCTTGGACCATTACTTTCTCTACTGCTGAATTCATGCAATTTCTTCCTGCCCTTGTGTTAGACCTGGCGGTCTTTCACACATTCTACAACTCATTCATCATCCACGCATTCTCATACATACTCCTTTTTTTTCACATACATGCATTCGTACATTCACACACATCTCTCGCACTCAAATCATCTGAATCGATCATTCATTTCTGCATTCACATTCAAACCTGCCAAACCATTCATTCACTCATTCATTCCTGCATATTTATTTATTCACACTCATGAAACAAAACAAAAATGCCAAAAAAGAATTTCATTTTTCTATAGATATAGTCATGTACAAAAATAAAAAAAGAAATGCATCATTCGGCCGACTCGTTCGCCGGGCCGCCCTCCTCATCTCCACCCTCCGGCTTCCTTGCTGGCGGTGCTATGGAGGCACTCTCCTCCTGCTGTCCTCTCTCCACCCTCTCATTCCTCCGCTGGCCATAGGAACTCACAAGGAAATCAGCCACCGTTCCGCTCCGAACGACGCTCCTCTATGCTCCGCTCTGCGAAACACTCCGCTCAGGTCCTCGACCTATCATCCAGATAGTCCTCTCGAGGGTCCGCAGCTCGATCTTCATATCGTAAGCCTGGCGCTGAGCCTCACGTGCCTCGGTCCGGTAGCGGTCTAAATCTACCGTCCCAACTTGGAGTCGCTCGATCTCGGCCTGTGACCGAGTCAGCTCCTCCCGGAGTCGCTGTGTCTCGGTCGTTGCTGCGGCTAGTTCTCTCGCCTGTAGGTTGCATTTCACATAGATAATCATAAAGCATTTAATTGGCATAATCATAAAGCATAAGCTTTTTTTTAGCATCTTACCCGCTCCACAAGGGTGGCCTCCGCCTCCTCGGCCCGGGCAACCGCTCGAGCAAACTCGGCCTCCTGCTCAGCCCTGCCTCCCGCAGGCTGCTAGGAAGACGATGGGGCATCCGGTCCTGCTCGTTGGGCTCCCTCGGCCCGCTGCATTTAGAAATCACGGTTAGGTGTCGTGGTTAGTCAGCATTAGCATCATTTTGCATTGCATAATCATAATCATTTAAGTCTAAGTTTTAGAATCTTACCAGAAGCTCCAGGGTGGTCCGGTACTCGTCCCGCTGCTGGATGGTGGAGTGGAGTAGTCCCTCCAGCTCGACTATCCGTCCCTCAGGGTCTAGCTGCATTTAGAAAGCATGTAAGTCAGTACATCTAGCTCGTTGCATTTTGCATATAGAAATAGTTTTTGAGTTTAGAATTTGCGTACCCGTCGTCGGGTACCTCGGTACACCCGGTCGCCGTAGAGTCGAGCGAAGGCCTTCAGATATGCCTCGTCGCTCTCGTCTCGCTCCTTCACCGCTCTGCCCCGCCTGTTCCAGTCATGGACGTACTTCGCCTTCCGAGCGCACCAATCCACGTTGCCGCTGATGCCTCGTGCTGACTTGCCTGGGTGGTCGTCACTGTGGCGTGGAAAGGTCACCTCGGGCTGGTGTAGTCCCCGAGTCCGCAGGATCAGCCTGTAGTGCAGAGGCTCGATGATGTGGATGCAGTGCAGCTGGATATCTCATCCCCAATATGATAAGGCCGCCTCCACCCACGGCTGTCCCGTGTAACCCTCGCCGCGGTACGGAGTCCATCTCACCTGAAGGCATTCAGTCCATTCATCAGATCCAAGAGCATTTAAAAGCATTCAGAAGCATTTAGAAGCATTCAAGAGCATTTAAAAGCATTCAGTCCATTCATCAGATCCAAAAGCATTCAGAAGCATTTAGAAGCATTCAAGAGCATTTAAAAGCATTCAGAAGCATTTAGAAGCATTCAAGAGCATTTAAAAGCATTCAGAAGCATTTAGAAGCATTCGAAAGCATTTAGAAGCATTCAAGAGCATTTAAAAGCATTCAGAAGCATTTAGAAGCATTCAAGAGCATTTAAAAGCATTCAGAAGCATTTAGAAGCATTCAAGAGTATTTAGAAGCATTTAGAAGCATTTAGAAGCATGCAGAAACCTGGACTTACCGACGTGTGTGGGTAGGAGTCCAGGTCGTCCTGGATCGTCCGGGTCAATTTGATGATCTACCCTGTGTCCCTCGCTACCGTCCACCGTCTCGCAATCGGGATGTGGCCGGGGTGGAGTAGTGTGCCTCTCCCGATGCCCGGGAGATACATGTAGCTCCAGATCTGCATTTTAGAAATCAAGTCAGTCAAATTGCATAATCATTTGCATAGCATTCTTTTGCATAATATAGAAAGCATTTAAATTGCATTTACCTGTAGAAAAGGTGAGAAGCCGCCCAGCATCGTCTGCCAGTCCGTCGTGCTGAGGGACTCGAACAGGAACGCTAGCACCGCCGCTCCCCAGGCGTATCTCCCAACTCTGTGCAAATTTTCTATCATCGGAAGCAGTCTACAACTGATGACGTCTGCTCGAGTCGCGAAGAGGAGCTTCCCGAATGGCAGCATCAGGAAGCGTCTGAGCACTCTGTCTCCCTCTGGTCCCGCCTCCACCACCACGCGAGGGCGCACCTGGTCTATCACTCTGCCCAAATGCTCCTCGGGTAGCTCTCCCACGGTGATCGCCGCTCCTCTCAGCCCCAAGCTCTCCTGCAGTACTGATCTCGAGAGCTGAGATGAGGACTGTCCCGGCCTGATCAAATCCAACCCGAGCAGCTGCTGTGCCATCTCCCGGTAGTCGCCGTACGTCCATCATGTCACTGCGGCTTCGTGGACTATCAACCCGGTAATCCTCGCTATATCTTCTAGTGTGGGGATCATATGGCCCCACGGGAAGATGAACGCTCTGCTAATCGGGTCCCACCTCTCGTGCAGTGCGTACATCAACGGTGTGTCCATCCGGATCACCTCGATGCTGAGCACCTCGGCGAATCCCATACTGGCTAGTCTTTCTCTCTGGAAGTCTGGCAATGCCTGGTACACTGCCCGGATCTGCAGCCAGGAGATCCTTGATCTTCACTTTCCCTGCATGTCATTTAGATCATAAGTTAGTTGATTGCATCATAAAAACATTGCATAAGCATTTTAAAATGAAAATCAAACAAAAATCTGAAATTAGAAAACCCTAAAAATAGTTTAGATCTCTGGTAGATGTAACGGCCCTGGGGTAGGGCGTTGCTTGGCTCTGACGCACTCGGGGTGGCGCGTCAGGCGTATGACGGTCGCTGGCAGGACCGTCACATTGTCTACTGTAGATTCTAAGAAATCCACTTAGAAAGCTTAAAAGGGAAAAAGAAAAAATGAATAGAAGAAGAATGGGAAAAGAGGGAGAAAAGGGGAGCATGCGAGGATGCTAAGGGGAATGTGATCGCCAGAGACGCGAGGGCCTCAAAGGATATAACAAATAATCAATGGAGGGATCGCGATATAAATACCTTAAATGTGGGGGAGATTGTGAGTGCACCTTCTCTTTCTATCGGCCGGCCGATGAAGAGAGTTTTTCTTGATTGATTACCCTTGCAAAATTAACAAACACCAATAAACAAACATGGATTAGAAACCAAGATGTGTAGCATCAAATCCAAATGTAAATATGGACATAGAAAGCATGGATATGAACACACCTTATTGGTGTTTGGCCTTTAAACCCCTATGCAAAAGGGTATGGGAGATATGATGAATGATATGCAAATAGGGAGGTGTGCAAGTGTTGCACTAAGGAGATCTCAACATGGAGATAAAAAGAAATAAAAGGAAGAGATGGAATAATGATGCATGCAATTAACTAAAGAAAAATAAGAGATAGGAGGGGGAAAGCTTAGTGGTTTCTCCAATTGGCTTCAAGATCTTCAATAGAGGAAGAAGAGGATGTAGAATTCCATGGATGTAGAGGCTCCAAATCTTCAATAGAGGAAGAAGAACTCTGTGGATGTAGAGGTTTCAAATCTTCAATAGAGGAAGAAGAACTCCGTGGATGAAGCTTTTAGGTGCATGGGAGTCTTCCTCCTTGAGCCTTTGGTCCGGCAGCACCTCCCCTTGAATTGATCTTGATCCCTTAACACAAGGGAGAGAGGAGTCCTATTTATAGGGTTGAAATTTGAAATTAATTCCAAGGGAAATTAGAAAAATATGTTTTAGTGGGATTTGGAATGAGATAAACATTAGGCAAGTGTCCCTTCAACCTTGGAAAGTCATAGGAACCCTTTCCTAAGTGGAAAAAGAGATTAAATGAGGAAAGGAAGTGAAATTCGGAATTAAATCAAGAGAAAATAAGAAAATATGTTTTAGTTGGAATTTGGAAGAGATAAACATTAGGCAAGTGTCCCTTCAACCTTGGAAAGTCATAGGAACCCTTTCCCAAGTGGAAAAAGAGATTAAATGAGGAAAGGAAGTGAAATTCGGAATTAAATCCAAGAGAAAATAAGAAAACATGTTTTAGTTAGATTTGGAAGAGATAAACCTTAGGCAAGTGTCCCTTCAACCTTGGAAAGTCATAGGAACCCTTTCCCAAGTGGAAAAAGAGATTAAATGAGGAAAGGAAGTGAAATTCGGAATTAAATCAAGAGAAAATAAGAAAACATGTTTTAGTTGGAATTTGGAAGAGATAAGCATTAGGCAAGTGTCCCTTCAACCTTGGAAAGTCATAGGAACCCTTTCCCAAGTGGAAAAGGAGGTTAAATGAGGAAAGAAGGGAAATTCGGAATTAAATCAAGAGAAAATAAGAAAACATATTTTAGTTGGAATTTGGAAGAGATAAGCATTAGGCAAGTGTCCCTTCAACCTTGGAAAGTCATAGGAACCCTTTCCCAAGTGGAAAAGGAGGTTAAATGAGGAAAGAAGGGAAATTCGGAATTAATTTCATAAAAAATTAGAAAACTTAGTTTTGGTAGGATGGAAAGGGGGATCCTTCCTCCAAGTGTCCTTTCAATATTAGGAAGCCATAGGAACTCTTTCCCAAGTGAAAAAGGAGTGTAAGTGAGGAAAGGAAGGGGTGCTTCTGGAGTTCGGAATTGAACAAGAATTGACGACCGAACAGACGGTCGCTAATTAAAGAAATGACGCCCCCTGACGGGGCGTTACTTAAATGACGCCCGGGTCCCTTCCCCCATTTGATTTAAGGCCCGAAAAAATGGAGAAATGGCTCAGAAAAATCTGGAGAAAAATGGAAAAACATGTGAAAAGCTTGGGGAAGTTGGATATTCAATAAAAAGGAGGAAAACCACTCAAATAAGTCGATTTGAGGGTCAAATGGGGCATCACAGTGTGATAGGAGATATGCTCAAAATGATGTCAATTTTAGTGTGTCTACAACTGCCCCGCCTTGACATCTGCTTTGCAAGGGAGTGACACGGAATGAAATAGAATAGAATGAAGTGAAACAACATGGAATGGAATGGAATGGAATGGAATGAAGTGAGAGCGAACTGAAAAGTAGATGCCAAGGTGTGATGAGACACGCAATCAACATCACTTGATGAGAATGAAATCAAAAGCTCGAGATGAAGTAAATCTCGGGAAATCCAACGAAATCAACAATATTTGGATAAAAGGGGAGATGTGCACGCGGTGCACGAAAGAGATAAAATAAAATGATCAACTTCCAGCGCGGTGGAAGTACCCCAGGTCACAAACCTGTAGATTTCACCATTGGGGAGCGGTTACCAGCCAATGTGGACGTGCTGCAGCCAAGGTGGATCAAGGGGAATGATTGAAAAAAATAAGATGATAAAAATCCAAACAATGAGTTCTCGAGAAAAGACCCAAAACAGCGATAAAACGAACTGAGGATCCAATTCGACAATGAAAATCTCATATCGAGAAAGATTAAGATCAATTCAACTCTCAATATCAGCTTATCAGAATGATTTTCCAACGTTAATTCAAAGTCCTACATGAATGCATGCTGGGCTAAAGGGAAAATAACAAATGAAAATATAATATAATCAAGGATAATATTGTTAAACTGCCCAGACTGGGTCAAGAAACCAATTCTGCGAGTTGATACTAAGCCGAAGCCTGTTTATCCACGCACCAACTCGTAAAAAGGGAACCATCGTCCCCAATCTTGGACGGCTCAACGGCCTATCCGTGTGACTAAGACTTCTCTGGAATCATCATTGTTTTTAATGAAGGGGAACTCAAATCCCAGATTTACCAAAGCCACAAGGTCCTTGATATAATCTAGTAACATATGTAACATATAGTAGAATGCATACAGGGAGATGGTGATATCAATAAGCATGAGAACTGAGAAATGAGCTGCAAGCACCGTGGGACTTTGATGATGATGCCCAGTCGGCGGGACCAAGAGCTTCTTATCCTACGCTCAAAAATTCATGAGCCAAGATATAAAAGATAACAAACAATGAAGAAGGCATTTAAGCATAGCAATCATCAAAGCATCAATTATAGCATGTATATGGCATGAATAGCATAAGTCAAATCATAGCATTGTTTGTTGTTTTATCATGAGGAGATAATCTGGCTAATCAAGATTTGGAGATGAATGATCAAGATCTGATATAATGCCCATCGGCGGAGTGATCAGATGAAATTAGCAGGAGTTGATTAAAAAAGATTTGGAGATGAATAATCATGAGATATGATAATCAGAATGATATAGGGAGATGATAATCAAAAAAAAATGCCCCTGGTGGCATGTCATGAAAATATCGAGAAAGAATCAATAGATTGATAGCAATAAGTAGAGAGAGGACCCATCCCGTGTTTTTGGTCTCTGCAAAGCTGTTCCTGCAAAACACCATCAGAAAATACAATGCAAATTTTTGGATTTTGGAAATATGCAAATTTTTATGAGTTTTGAAAAATATATGAATTTTTATGTGGATTTTAAAAATATTTTGATTTTTTATGAATTTTTGAAAATATTCAATTTTTGTTGGATTTTGATCAGGAAATATTCAATTTTTGTTTGATTTTGACTTAGACAATGTTAATGCAGCATCAAAAGGTGTTTTGAACCACTGGCTAGGGGTCCTTGTTCCTTCCCTTTTCGCTAAAAACTGCCCAAAGCTGGACGTGCATTGAAAGTGACATCCTATAACCGACCGTCTTTGATCAACGGTGCCCCTACCAAGGCCATACCCGAGAAACATTCGGTCTTGGAGGGAGAAGAGAAGAATAATTGAGGATAAACTTTGTGCAGGATGGGAGATATTGGGACTTGAATTCCTTCCAAGGTGTTCCCTTCAAAGAGGTAGTCTGTTGTGCCGGGACTTTGTGCCTTTAATTTTTAGACCCTTGACATGCATACGACCAGGGTTTTTCCTGCGGGGACTTTGCCACTCTTGACATGCCATAATTCATACTTTTGCTTTTATCGAAATTTTGACTTGATTTTCATAATAGCCCTTTTGGCGAAATGTATATCATGAAAACTCATATTGATTTTGGGTCAAGACTGCCCCTATTTGAGACTCCTCTCGTATTGGGGATTACCTAGGTTGGTCATCTCATCCGTCAACCTCTTGCCCCTGCATGCGGCCGAGTAAAGAAGAGAAAAGACTTTCAGGAATACTCATGGCATGGTCAAAGTAGCAACGATGTCTAACCAAAGAGCCGGCTAAGGACGCCGTGAAGTGTGTGCGGTGCCCAGCTAAGGGTTGCTCTTAACAAGCGGGGAGAGAATATTGAATTTCCAGCACGGGTTTTTGTTAACCAGAGGTGCTACAAAAAAACAAACCTAAAGGACTCTTTTGAGAATGATTTCAATTAAACAAAAGCTTAAGATAAAGGTTTAAAACACCACTCTTAATCTCGTTAAGAAGCACTTGATTTTGAAAATCATGCGTGAAGTAATGAGAAAATGATATCATTAAAATGCATACTTACGCCAATATGTTACCTTGCAACCTTTGTAGAAGCAGCTGTCAGAGGCGAGGTTGATCATCGTGGGATTTGTCCTCTTTGGCAGTCAAAAGAATTGGAAGCAAAGGATTTTGGGAGTGGCTTAACAAGAATGAGTGGTGCTCAAACCAGACTCAGACGAATAAGGAGAAAAGGAAAAGAGGCGAGGGCTAGAACTCCCTCACTAAGGCGCGGAGATCCTGATCACATGGCACAGTCTACAGAAGAAGCGGAAAATCAAGAAGAGGGGTGAGGACTAAAGCCTCGGAAGCAATGGGAGAAAGGGCAGATGCCCAAGGCAGTGGATGTGGAAGAAGTTGGGTCAGACCCAGAATTAGGAGGAATCAGAAGAAGAAATTGGTAGATGGAAAGAGGTGGATCCGGAGGGTCCGGAGGCAGAGGAGGAGAATCATGATAGGAGGAATCCGGAGGCTCCGGAGGAATATTGAAAGAAGGGATGCGATGCCCTGGGGAGAAATAGGGAAAAAGATGATGGAAAAGGAAGAAGAAAATGAAGGATGTGATGTCCCGGAGGAGTAGAAAGATGAATCGGAAGAAAGATGGAGGGTCCGGAGGTTCCGGGGGAATGAAATCAGGAGGGTCATGATGCCCTGGAAGATGATAGAGAGAATAAGACGGAGAATTCGGAGGTTCCGGAGGAAGCAAATGGAAAGGGGCATGATGCCCGGGGAAAAGATGGAGACAATCAGGTGGAGGATCCGGAGGTTCTGGAGGAAGAATATAGAAAGGGGCGCGATACCCAAGAGAGAGGAATGAGGGAGGATCAGGAGGAAAATCTGGAGGTTCCGAAGGTAGCAAATGAGATGGGGCGCGATGCCCAAGGGGAAAATCTGGAGGTTCCGGAGGAGGAAGGTGGAAAGGGGCGCGATGCCCGAGAGAAAGGTCCGGAGGTTCCGGAGGAGGAGAATGGAAAGGGGCGCGATGCCCGAGGGGAAAGGTCCGGAGGTTCCGGAGGAGGAGAATGGAAAGGGGCGCGATGCCCGAGGGGAAAGTCCGGAGGTTCCGGAGGAAGAAGATGAAAAGGGGCGCGATGCCCAAAGAGGAGGGATAAAATTCCTGGAGGTTCCAAGGAGATAGCAGGAAAAGGGACGCGATGCCCCAGGGATAGTGGATAAAAAGATGAAGATGAATAAGATGGGAAGTGCGGAATATCCGGAGGTGCCGGAAGGCGGGGAAAATACAGGTTTGGAAACCCGGGAAGCAGGAGGTGCAAATGCATGCAATGGGATGGATGCGATGAATGCAATGAATGCGCGAATGAAATGAGATGCAAAGAATATGGAGAATATGAAGGGCGAGAGGACGAGATCCTCCTCCTAACCCTGGGAATGGCCCATGGAAAAGATGTGATAGACAAGAAGGTGGATGAAATAGCGGAAGGCCTTTCGGCACCAAGATAACTGCCCCTCCACGGCAGTGAAAGAATACAGCCAAATGGCCTAATGGATGAAATACAAGTCCATGACGAAGCTTCAATAGTAAACGACAACTCCCTTGGAGGGTGAAAAGTAATGGTGTGAGGGAGTTGGAAAGTAGGGCTCATAAGCATCATGTTACCCAGGGGTTCAAGATTTGGAAGTTGGAACAGAGGGTGCCCTGCCCGGCCCTTACACAGCATCAATGCTTGGCATGGCGGCGACTTGGCCTTTTCAATCATGCCTGGCACAATAACCCGGATTGGCATCCGGCAAATGAACTCTTGCATTTTGAATAGCGCGGCCATGGCCAAATTCTTCTTTCGCAGCTCTTGATCATCCTCGGCACAAGTGTTTGTAGAAGCACTCCCCTTTCGAGTAGTAGAGGGAGGTGAAGCGGAGGCGGAAGGCTCCATGAATGGTGGGGGCGTAATGAAAGGCGTTGGAGAAAGGATAAGTGGAGGCGGAGGTATAAACACGTCGAGTTTCTCCCTTTGCTCGGAAGCAGTTGGGATTGGCTCGAGTGCAAAAAAGGGTGAATCCTGCTCAGGATTAGCCACGGGTAAAGGTGAAGGGTTATGTGGTGGAATAGGTGTTATAGGCATAGTGGAGGGTTTTGAGGTTAAAGGGGTAATGGAGGGTTGAAGTGGTGGGATATTAATTGGGGAAGGTTTAATGGTGGGTTCAATGGAGGCCGATGGTGTGAAGGTTAATAGTTTAATGGGTGGAGGTGTCATTGGTGGAGGTTTGATGGAAGGTTCAGGGGAGGGTGATGATATGAAGGTTGATGTAACTGGGGGAGGTATAACTGGTGGATGTTTGGTGCGGGGAAAACTCCGGACGGGGCGAGCGGTGTTTGGAGTGGGAGGAGACTCAAGATGCGCCGGTGTGGGTGATTGGAGTATCGAACCATCATCGTAACACCAAGAGGTCTCGGAAACGGGGGTTGGATCAGGGATGGTAGCTTCGTCCTGAGCAGGGGGTTCATCAAATGATAGTGGAGGAAGCGGGAAGTTAAGGAAACTCGGAAGGGGCGCCTGCGGAGCTTCACCATCATATATTGCCTCAGATTCTTCAATCACTGGCTCTTGATCGCTTGAAATGCCGATGCCATAATCATCCATCCTGTCTTTCCATTCACTCTCCATCTTGGTAATGTCATCCAGGAAAGCGTGAAGAGAATTAACTGGAGTAGGAGGAGCAGGCCGCGGGCTCGTAACCCTCTTTAATTGTTCCTCCATAAGAGTGATTTTGTCAAGGAGAGTTTGCTGGAGGGGTGTGACCTGTGCAACCGAAGGTTGATAGGGCCTTGAAGGAGGAGGGGCCGTATAAAAAGGCCGTGGAGAAGAATTAACGGGCCGACCCATGGAAGAACCCGGATGGGCCGGATTGCAAGGAATAAATGGGCCTTGGGGCCGTGATGGAGGAGGAATAGAAGGAGGCGGGTGATGGGCCACCCGAGTAGAATGAATAGGAGGAGATGGGTGATGGGCCACCCGTGTAGGAATAAAAGAGGGAGGTGGGTGATGGGCCACCCTTGTAGGATTAGAAGGAGGAGGAGAGGAATGAGATGCGCCCTCAATGGCGGCCTTAAGGGCTTGGATCTGTTGAGGGGTGAGATGATCTAATGCATGAATGATTTGGGAAACCTTCTCATCATTGGGAGGAGACGGTCCCGAGGGAATAGTGGCTCGCAATTGGATTAAAAGACCATTGGATTGGACATTGCCCATGGGTCGGGCAACACCATAAGAGTGAGGACGTGGTCCTTTGAAAGAATTATGGTGAGAATTATGTTGAACATGTTGGAATTGAGGGGAATAAGATGTGCTAGGTTGATCACCCTCATGAACATTAATTGAATTGAACATGTTGTTTTGTCTATCAAAGTAAGCCATTATGTAAGCAATTTAATGTGCAAACAATTTGCAAAGAAGCACACAAGTTGGAATGGTTACCTTGATTTTTTTTATGTTTGAACCTTGGTGAATTAATGATTTTTTACAAAGATTTGGAATGATTCACACGAGGGAGGAACCTAGTTTCAATATGATTACTTCAATGCCAACTAGGAACACTCTCTCACCACGTATAGGCCAACTAAACTCGGGAACTTCAAGGGTACAACCTGCCCGGCGTCCGTGAGGGAATCCACGGGTGCGGGGACTTATGGAGGCTTGGTTTAGGAATTTCCAATCCAAAGAGACGGAATGCTCAATGGAGGGTCCTTCCTTCACCAAGGGGGTGTGTGAAATCCTAATATAGAGAGAGGAGGTCTCCCAAGCCAAATGCCCTAAATGCAAGTCCTAATGTAAAAGATAAAGAAAAGAAAGTATGAACCATGATATGAGCCAAACCAAAGAAAGATAAGGTAAAACACTCACATGGCCATACAAATCATAGCAATCAAACATAATATGAAGCATGGCATCCAAATTTTTTTTTTAAAAAAGATGGAGAGATAAGAAAGTGGAATTTTTCAAAAACCAACAAGTTAGCAATCACATAAGGGGAGGGGGATGTGCACGCGATGCACAAGTGATAAAACAAAAAGGAAAGTGCTATGTGGAGCACAAAGGGAGTTGCACCGAGGGTGCAAAGGGGGAAGGGTAATCAAAGAAAAACAATGGTGGTCCCACCGTGATCGCCAATTTGTAGATTCTAAGAAATCCACTTAGAAAGCTTAAAAGGGAAAAAGAAAAAATGAATAGAAGAAGAATGGGAAAAGAGGGAGAAAAGGGGAGCATGCGAGGATGCTAAGGGGAATGTGATCGCCAGAGACGCGAGGGCCTCAAAGGATATAACAAATAATCAATGGAGGGATCGCGATATAAATACCTTAAATGTGGGGGAGATTGTGAGTGCACCTTCTCTTTCTATCGGCCGGCCGATGAAGAGAGTTTTTCTTGATTGATTACCCTTGCAAAATTAACAAACACCAATAAACAAACATGGATTAGAAACCAAGATGTGTAGCATCAAATCCAAATGTAAATATGGACATAGAAAGCATGGATATGAACACACCTTATTGGTGTTTGGCCTTTAAACCCCTATGCAAAAGGGTATGGGAGATATGATGAATGATATGCAAATAGGGAGGTGTGCAAGTGTTGCACTAAGGAGATCTCAACATGGAGATAAAAAGAAATAAAAGGAAGAGATGGAATAATGATGCATGCAATTAACTAAAGAAAAATAAGAGATAGGAGGGGGAAAGCTTAGTGGTTTCTCCAATTGGCTTCAAGATCTTCAATAGAGGAAGAAGAGGATGTAGAATTCCATGGATGTAGAGGCTCCAAATCTTCAATAGAGGAAGAAGAACTCTGTGGATGTAGAGGTTTCAAATCTTCAATAAAGGAAGAAGAACTCCGTGGATGAAGCTTTTAGGTGCATGGGAGTCTTCCTCCTTGAGCCTTTGGTCCGGCAGCACCTCCCCTTGAATTGATCTTGATCCCTTAACACAAGGGAGAGAGGAGTCCTATTTATAGGGTTGAAATTTGAAATTAATTCCAAGGGAAATTAGGAAAACATGTTTTAGTGGGATTTGGAATGAGATAAACATTAGGCAAGTGTCCCTTCAACCTTGGAAAGTCATAGGAACCCTTTCCTAAGTGGAAAAAGAGATTAAATGAGGAAAGGAAGTGAAATTCGGAATTAAATCAAGAGAAAATAAGAAAATATGTTTTAGTTGGAATTTGGAAGAGATAAACATTAGGCAAGTGTCCCTTCAACCTTGGAAAGTCATAGGAACCCTTTCCCAAGTGGAAAAAGAGATTAAATGAGGAAAGGAAGTGAAATTCGGAATTAAATCCAAGAGAAAATAAGAAAACATGTTTTAGTTAGATTTGGAAGAGATAAACCTTAGGCAAGTGTCCCTTCAACCTTGGAAAGTCATAGGAACCCTTTCCCAAGTGGAAAAAGAGATTAAATGAGGAAAGGAAGTGAAATTCGGAATTAAATCAAGAGAAAATTAGAAAACATGTTTTAGTTGGAATTTGGAAGAGATAAGCATTAGGCAAGTGTCCCTTCAACCTTGGAAAGTCATAGGAACCCTTTCCCAAGTGGAAAAGGAGGTTAAATGAGGAAAGAAGGGAAATTCGGAATTAAATCAAGAGAAAATAAGAAAACATATTTTAGTTGGAATTTGGAAGAGATAAGCATTAGGCAAGTGTCCCTTCAACCTTGGAAAGTCATAGGAACCCTTTCCCAAGTGGAAAAGGAGGTTAAATGAGGAAAGAAGGGAAATTCGGAATTAATTTCATAAAAAATTAGAAAACTTAGTTTTGGTAGGATGGAAAGGGGGATCCTTCCTCCAAGTGTCCTTTCAATATTAGGAAGCCATAGGAACTCTTTCCCAAGTGAAAAAGGAGTGTAAGTGAGGAAAGGAAGGGGTGCTTCTGGAGTTCGGAATTGAACAAGAATTGACGACCGAACATACGGTCGCTAATTAAAGAAATGACGCCCCCTGACGGGGCGTTACTTAAATGACGCCCGGGTCCCTTCCCCCATTTGATTTAAGGCCCGAAAAAATGGAGAAATGGCTCAGAAAAATCTGGAGAAAAATGGAAAAACATGTGAAAAGCTTGGGGAAGTTGGATATTCAATAAAAAGGAGGAAAACCACTCAAATAAGTCGATTTGAGGGTCAAATGGGGCATCACAGTGCGATAGGAGATATGCTCAAAATGATGTCAATTTTAGTGTGTCTACATCTACGTTTTGGCGTTTTTTCTTTGCATTCCTGTGGTCTCCCACTTTGGCCAAATGGCCTACAATCATTCCTAATGGGTTCGTGAACCCATTTCTACCCTTCAACCCCGCATGCATATATAATAAAAATTCAAAAAAAATCAAAAATTGAAGTTAGAGCGAGGGGGCCTACCTCACGGTCCATGCCCCTTCTCCTCTTTATTGTTGGCTCCTTGGGTTCCTCTTCACCCAAGGGGGCTTCTTCTTGGTCCTCTGCAGCCGTGGGAGCTTCATCTTCCTCCCTTGGATCTCTTCTTGCCGTTTGTTCTTCTTCCACCGGCGGGATTGCTTCCCGTTCGAGCCGATGGTGGAACCGCCGTATTGCCTTCCTCTTTCCTCTCTCCCTCTTCTGTGGAGGCGGCTGGGATGGCTCGTCGCCGGCCATGGTGGTGGTGGGGGTTGGAATCGCCGGAGTTTTTTTGGGGGCGTTTGATTGCTTGGTGATTGAATGAAGGCCGTGACCGTTCGGTTTTATTTTTTTGAACGCTCAGGAAATGTGGCGGTCTATCGACCGACCGTTACATCCTTCTGACGCGTCTGGATTTGACCGTTACATGTGTTGGCCCTGTTTTATTGAAGAATGTGAACCGCCTGGTTTATGACGGACTAGGGATGGTCCGTTACTTGATGTGACGCACGTACATGAGACCGTTACAAACTTGCAAGTTTCTTGATGAATTAAATGGCCTAATTGATGTCAAAATGGTTCCATTTTCTTCCATGTTGTTCATTGATGATGTCTCTCGCACGTACAAATGGTTATGCCTTGATTCATGATCATATTTATTTTTGGCTAACCTATCTTTCATGAAGGAATTTATGAACGAAGTCACACTTTGCTGTTCGTCAAGCAAGTAAGTCAGGTATTGTATTTCGTTTCCTTATCCTTTAATGCATTACTATATGTTATCTATGACATATTATCTCGAGAACCGGCTGGTCATTCATGTGTTCTGGGATCTGATGTTCCCCTTAAACAAAAATGATGATGATCTGAGTTCACATGTTTAATCGTTGGATAAGCCGTTAGGTTGGAAAAGTTTGGGGACGATGGTTCTATCTTGCACGCCGTGGTTGCAGATGGTGTCCTGACCCTAATTTCTCCAGTCTAGCAATATTATTCTCGAGTATCTTACTATTTCATCTTTCTTTGCATTTGTTTTAAAAGATTTCTTTTTTTCTTTAGCCCAGCATACATCATGCACATCTTTTGAGCATTCACGTGCTTCATCTGTTCAAGGTAGATCGATGATGGTGAATAGCTGTGTTCTTGATCTCGAATGAGGAGAATTATTCCATTCTGAATTAGAAGGTTTTCTTTGATCTCGTCGCTCGATTTGGTTGGCTGAAGATTCCTATCTGGAGTTTAGTCACTTCTCTTTCCTTTCTGTTGCCTCCAACGGCTAGCCGTGTTTCCTTTCCTTAGTTGTTAGTTCCTCCAGACATGCGTCCTTTGGTTGGCTATTTCCTTGTGATCAGTTCGAAGTTTTCCAGAAAATTCCTATCGCTTGTTGGTAAAGAACGAGTGTCGTTTACCTTAAACGCCCTCTTTTTGATCCACTCCACTTCACTTCCACTTCATCTCCATGTTCCATTTCGCTTTCGCTTCACCTCCGCTCGCTCCCCTGCAAAGAGGACGTTAAGGAGGGGCATCTGTTGACACCCGTTTTATGACCAATAAGTCGGGTCATCTCCTTGTTCATTATATATGATGCTCCGAGTTGTTCACTCTTCATCGAGTCTCTTTGTTTAGTTGAAGATCATTTCTTGGGTCTTGACTCCTTGATTGGATGTGGCTTTTTGTGGCATTTCATTTGACTAAGGCTTAGCAAAACCTTCATTTCTTCTTTTGAACTCCATTGATAATAACGGTCTGCTCTAGGAGCGTTGTTTCTTTATAACGGGTGGGTCCTGGGCCGTTACTCTTTGAAGAGTCCTAAGGCTTAAGGTCTCATTTCAATCTTTATCTTTTGGCTTACACGTTGATAATAACGGTCTGTCGTGCAGCCGTTGTTTCATTGTGACGCCCTATGCCTTGGCCGTTGCTTTCTTCACAGAGTCCTATTGTTTTGATCTTCTTCCTGTTGATCTTATCTCTTTGGGATAAGGTTGAAAGTAACGGACGATCCTTGGTGCGTTATTTCCAAGTGGCGGTCTGTCGTGCAGCCGTTACTTCCTTCAGAGAGTCCTGGCAGTTCAGGCCTTTTCTCTGCTACTCCGTGGTCGAGATAAGAACTTGGATTGGCGATATCTCTTCCAAATCTGATCCTCAGGACCTTCTGTTTGATTCTATGGACTCTTGGTGATATTATCTTCAAGGATTTGCTAAGAGTTATTCCTTTATCTTGTCGGATTATCCTCTGCTCGACCTGAGAGTTTGGGGGTCTATAAATAGAACCCTTAACTTCATGGCCAAGAGGAGGAAGATCTGGAGTTTGCGTCGAAGTGCTGCCACATTCTAGAGCCACGTTTGATCAAGGAGAAGTGCTTCTCACGTTCGTTTGCTGCCTAGTGAAGAGAGTATTTGTTCCTTTTGGTTCTAAAGCTTATAATTGCATATTGAGTTTCCATTCAATCTCCCTTTCATCATAAGCATTATTTCTCTCCTTTCTCCACGTTTTTCACTGGTTTTCATCATCTAAACATCCTCCTAATCTTTTAAAACGCCTAGAGGGGTTAAAAAAACAAAACTCCCCGGTATTCCCCTCTCCTTTTGATGATATTTTATTTATTGAAGAATTGATGCTATATTGTCGAAAGGGCTAATTTGGGTTGTTTTGTTCTTGTCTTCCACTTCTTTGGCAGGTTTACAGGTTCACTAGGGCGAGGCCCAAGTCTTCTAGCCGGCTGGAAGAGTTGGAGTTAAAAGGATCCACACTTTACTACTGCAGGTATTACGACGGCCTTGTGCAGGCGCGTCAGAGTCTTCCAGCGGTCTATTGAGCGACCGTCACTTTCAAGTGACGCACGGGGTTCTGGCCGTTACTTTTAGCTGACCTGCAGGTTCTCTTTGGTTTTCTCTCCCGTGGGCGGGTGCTTCATCCCCCTATTTCCAAGGTATTTTTAGGTCTTTGGCTTGTTTTTACTTTGGTGGCGATCACGACTTTCTTAAGTATTGGGCATTAGCTTTCTCTTTCGCATCTCACATCTTTTATTTCCTTGCTTGTTTCACCCCTCGCGGTGTGTTTCTATTTACTCTTTGCTCCACGCCCCGGCGTGTGTTTTCCTTTTCCTTAGCTTTGTCTGATTGAGATAGCATGCCCATGCTAGAGCTAGCTTTGATTGCCTAGGTTCATGATCACATGTTCATAGATTAAGATCAGATATTTGATTATTTGCTTGTCATCTTGCTACATATCATCACTAAGACCCCAAGGAAAAGAAGATAGATAAGCAAAATAAAATCAACACCAGGTAATGATTATCGACATCAGCACAGAAATGAAGCCTTTAGGTTTGTTAATGGCTGCCCCATTAATGATTGAACTCAGCCTACTTCTAATATTGTTATCTTCCATTCCATTATTAATCAACAAGGCAAATTTACTCCATAGAAACTTTGCCAATTCACTTTTAACAAATAGATGGTCTGCATCCTCAGAATCATGAGAGGATGCGCAGCAGACACAACAGGAAGCCAGGTAAATACCTCTAGTTTGGATTTGACTATCAACTGGGACTGCTTGTTTCAGAATTTTCCAATAGAAAAGAGATGCCCGAGGAGAGAATCTTTGATTCCATATTTTACTGAACACTGAATCAAAGTTGGCCGCTTGTCTCTTAATGTAATTGTAGGTAGATTTAATAGTGAATTTACTTGAATTGGTGAAGGACCAAATTGGAATGTCATTTCCATTTTGGATAACAAACCCTTGAATGTCTTCCCGAGCTGTTGATCTACCAATTTTTGCCAGACTGGGTGTTGAGGATTTGTAATAGCAGCTTGAACAGAGCAATCTTCATTTGAAGAGTTGTTTTGAATGGAGAGGGTGTCAACCAGAGCCTTTCCCTTATACCAATTGTCTTTAAGAAAGCTAGTAGTTACTCCATCTTGGACAATTCTCCGATAGCCTGCCATAAGAAAGGACCGGGCTTTTTCAAAATCATTCATCTTTATGCCAATTGGAAATGGATTTTTACAGTCTGAAATATGCAATCCATGAAGGTACTTGCTTCTAACAAAGTTTGCCCAAAGCGAGTTACTGTGTAATGAAAGCCATATCTATTTAACATAAAAACACATCTGTAAATCAAGTAAGCTGCGGATTCCAAGACCACCTTCAGATGTTGGGCATCACATTTTTTCCCAAGAAACCCAGTGTTTTTTGTGGGCAGTTTCAAAACCCTGCCAGAAGAAGTTTGAACAGATTTTCCCAATTTGACCAAGGACAGTGTAGGGGATAGTACGTAGCTGCACTCGCAGTATACAATGGAATGGAAGCCAACACTGAACGGATGAGAACCAGCCTGCCAGCCTGAGATAATAGTTTGCTTTGCCAGCCTGCAAGCTTGGCACTGACTTTGTCCAAGAGATATTTAAAGTTAGGGCATTTAGTTCTTCCTTTGAAAAGAGGAACTCCCAGGTATTTGATGCTGCCAGATTTATATTGATAACCAGATAATTGTCTTATACGATCAATGGAGCTGTGAGGCATCAGTTTAGCCACCATGAAGCAACTTTTTTGGGCATTAATCCGCTGGCCAGATGACAGTTCATATATTCCCAAAAACAAAAGCAATTGTTTGATGGATTTTACTCCACCATTCATGAAAATAATAGAGTCATCCGCATAAAGGATATGTGAAACAGGTTGGACACCATGAGAAATATGAAAATGTTTGCACTGACCTATTGCAAATAGATGACTTATGCCCCTGCTTAAGACTTCCTCCGCAATAATAAACAAGACAGGAGCTAATGTATCACCCTGCCGGACTCCTCATGAAGATTTGAAGAAGCCATATTGCTGCCCATTAAAAGATATGGTAAACCAACAGTTGACTAGCATTTGAGCTATAAGGGACACAAACCTGTTAGAAAATCCGAACCCTTTCAATACCATAAAAATGAAGTCCCATTCAATTCGGTCATAAGCTTTGGCAATGTCTAGTTTTAGGAGCATGTTATGTCCTCTTACAGGTCTGTCTAATTGCATAAACATTCCTTTGCCAGCAAAAAATTTTCCGTGATTTGTCTACCACAAATGAAGCCACTCTGTTCACTGGAAATGATGAGGGGCAGTATAGGACGCAGTCTCTCACTAATGACCTTAGAAACTATCTTGTATGTGAAATTGCAAAGACTGATAGGTCTAAAGTCTGCATAAGAGGTAGGGTTCTTAACATTCGGAATGAGGCATAAAATAGTAGAGGTAACTCCGTTAGGTAAGCCCCAACCTTGAAAGAAACTCTGCACAGCCTTAACAACATCATCTTTAATAATTTCCCAACAATGAGGGAAGAAACCACCTGTGAATCCATCTGGCCCAGGGGAGCTATTGCCAGCTAATGAGAAAACTGAAGTATTAACTTCATCAACCGTGGGGATAGATCATAAAGCTCTATTTTGGGCTTCATTGATCAGTCGAGGTATGACTGATAACAAATTTTCATCTATGATGTGTGCTTCTAAAGTTAGCAGATGTTTAAAGAAATTGACAACACCTTCTGCTAACATTTTCTGATCTTCCACCCAGTGATCATCTATTTTTAGTTTATGAACATAATTCCTTTGCCTTTTAACCTTGGTGTACTGGTGGAAAAATTGAGTGTTCCTGTCACCACACGAAATCCATTGGACCCTGGCTTTCTGGTACCAGAAGATCTCTTCCCGATAAAGAGTAAGACACATATCTGCATTGGCTTTTTGAATTTCATACGGTTATCCACTGTAGGGCTGGCATCAAAAGACATTTGAGCCTACTCAAGCTTACCTTCGGCATCAGATTTCGCCTGATTTATATCTCCAAATATTTCTTTGTTCCAAACTTTTAAAGCTGCCTTCAGCTATTTTAGCTTCACCTGAAGGGCATGAAAAGGATGGCTCTCCCTCTGATTTTTATTCCTCCACTGTAATTTAACAAAATCCAGGAAGCCTTCATGAGTGTGCCACATATGTTGATATTGGAATCTCCCTGGGATAGACTGTGCTGGCTTCATTTGTAGCAATAAAGGGGCATGGTCGGATGGACCTCTAATTAAATGATTGACAGACATATTAAATTGGATTGTAACCATTTTGAATTGTATAAAATTCTGTCCAATCTGGCTCTGATGTGTGAGGGCCCAGCTTGATTATTTGTCCAAGTGAAGGCAGAACCAACAAAGCCCGCATCAACAAGGCCAGTAGCAGATATGAAACCCTGGAAATCAGTCATGGCAGCCGTTGAAGAAAAAGATCCTCCAATCTTTTCTTCAGGAGAAACTATGCAATTAAAATCTCCTCCAATAATCCAAGGAATAGACACACCTTGGCTAAATTCCATAAGAGAATCAAACAATTCCCTTCGATAACTCACAGAACAAGAAGCATATATAGCAGTGAGATACATAGTCACAGAGTTGTTATCCTTGAAAGCGACTGTCAAGTATTGTGGGTGCAGCTCTATAATGTCCAAACAAATATTGGACTTATGAAATAACCAAATTTTGGAAGAATCTCCATTATTGCCTATGACTGAATGAAGATTAATACGCCGAGCCACATTCTGAACACGGTTAAATCCTATACGTGGTTCAGTTATTGCAGCTATACAAATATCTTGAACTTTAATCTGCTGAGCAAGAGTTCTAACTGTGGCTTTATTACCTATTCCTCTTACATTCCAAAACAAAACTGAATTAAACATGATCAAATGAAGAATGTGAGTGAGCTGCCAATACCTTGGCTTTGGCCCTAGTCAAACGAGCATCGCTAAAAAGAACTCCAGGTAAAATTGAGACTTTAGTTGAAGTTTGATCATGAGAGTGATTTTTACTGTCATTCGCTTGACATAGCATCCTGGAGTTTTCCAATGCTGATAGTTTGGAAACAGCTTCCGAGCCCATGTTTTTAATGATATTCAGGTCTGAGCATTAAGGAGCTGTGAACTGAACAAAGTTCTTGTCCGGAATAGCATCATTGTTAATATGGATTGAAGGAAGCTCAGCTGTTTCTGCTTTGTCCTCTGACCGAGACAGATCAGTTGTGATAATCTTTTTTGCGGCATTCTTGCAAGCAGGTAATGAGGGCCCAGAAAATCCTTTTAACTCCGAAGGTCCTGCTATAGGAAAAGAGCTCTGAGGGCATCTTGACTCTTATATGAAATTATTATCCTTATCAATGAGTTTATCTTGAACAATATCTTCTACATGTTCTGAGTCATCAGAAATCTGAAGGAGAGCTGAGAATATGTTAGTATCCTTTTCTATTACCTTTGAACCAGAGGTTGGCATCGTTAGCATCCAAGGCCTATATTCCTGGCGAGTAACTTTCTGCACTATAGTAGAGGTGTCATTGAATAAAGGGTGATTTCGCACTAAACTCTTGCTCTATTTCTTCTTACATTCCTCCTTCTTGTGCCCGATCTTGTGACAAAAGGAACACAAATATGGCACTCTATGATAGCTAATTCACTGCCAAAAACCTCTGCCATCCATGCCAATCCATATCCGGTCCTTTCTCTGGATAGAAAGGTCAAGCTCTATGCAAATCAGTGCCTC
Organism: Amorphophallus konjac; assembly: GCA_022559845.1. NCBI lineage: Eukaryota > Viridiplantae > Streptophyta > Magnoliopsida > Alismatales > Araceae > Amorphophallus > Amorphophallus konjac. The sequence continues at coordinate 77,797,287 of CM040123.1, read as the reverse complement.
CGAGGTATCAGTCATGGCTATAGTTGTATCATGAATCCGCATTACTAGGCCGACATTTCTTGCAATGGATCGGAGCATATCCTCCTGATAAAAGTTGATAGGTAACGCTGGGAATCCAATCCAGACAAGGATGACCGAAGGATCATAGTCGAAATTGAAGTCATGAGACCATTTGAAAAATCTGAACAGAAACCCCTTAATATATAAATGCTTTTGGAGGAGAACCTTAAGGAAATCAGCTTTGCAGCCCATCCGAAATAGCACATGTCTAGCATTCATCCGACTTATAATCAGATCGAATTTGAGCTGTAGTCGCTGCAGCAAACAAGCTTTAATCTCCGGAATCGAAGGGCGACCATAGGAACACTTTGCTATAATCACATGTTGAAGGGGGAAACAGGATGCCTGGATCTCTTCCTGGGAGAAAAAAACCACAGGTTCACCTTTATCAGTATACGCTGGAGGCTTCAACTGAACTGGAATACGCAGTTGTATCTGTGATTCCAGAAGTGTTTGGGCATATGTTTTCCGATGAGCCGCCGCTGCAGCATCTGGATTGTCCGCCTCATTGCTCTTCGGAGATGACGGGACCTCCCCCGCCATGCCAGCCATGGCCGGCAGGGAGGGAGATTCGCCGGAGAAGGAGAGAAAAAATGATGGCGGGAAAGAGAAACACCAGAGCTTCGCACACTAAAAATTCTAGAGAGAGAACAAGGATTCATGTCACTACTGTGGTAGAGCAGGTCATTTAATGCATGATTGTCATGTCATGAGGCAAGATGATTTAAACGCTTGTGGCAGTAGAGTTGTTTTTAGAAGAAAGAAAAGTGTGTCATGTCTGAACTGTGGTATACATGGACATGTAGCTGCTCAATGCTGGCATTCTAAAGAACAAAGGAAATCTCACTTTCACCACAATCATGTCAATTCATTCATGAGTCAGCATGTTTTTAATAAAAACATACTTGCTTCAAAAGATAGGAACCTGCATGCTATACTTGTGGAAAGACAGACCACAGAGCAAGTGAGTGTTGGTTGGCTACCAAGAGAGGGAATACCTCTTATTGTCATCATTGCAGGAAGTCTGGCCATACAGTCAAGGACTGTTGGTAGTTGATAAGAAAACAAAAATTTCATGCTCATGCTCATGTGCATAATAAAAACATAAAGCATCTTAGTTCATGTCATTATTGTGGCCAGGTTGGGCATTCCATGAGTAATTGCTATGTGATGCACATTGATGATCAAAATACCTTGAAGTCATGGAGAGCACCTATCAAAGGTGCTGCTAACCTTTTAGGACCCAAGAGACATTGGGTACCTCTAAGTAGAAAATGAGAATTTCTGTCTTGCAGGTATGCCTTGAAGCAAAGAAATAAAAAGGGGGTTGAAAAATAAACAAGGCAACCTGGTTTGGCAAACCCCACTCCTCATTTAATTTCTTGAAGTTGAATTCATGCTATTTACTTCTAGTGCTGTGATTGTTCTGATTGTTGATTCTGAACATATTGTGAATTGCCAACTGCATGCTCTTGCTGAATTCTGGAAATCTACTGCATATATTTTTTATTGCTATGCATATCAAGCTGAATTTCATGTGATTGCTGCATAATCATGCATGACCCTATGGTATATAAAATGGTACGCTGGGAGAAGGGCAGATCACTTCTGTCTGGAAACCCACCTCATGCGTCGAGGTGGTCTTAGGACCCATGTTCTCTGCCTAGTACCATGGGTCAAATTGCATTTAGAACAAATTAGACTTTCATGAGCACACATTTGTTGATCCATGCACCTTATTTTCGTCAATGCGGGTATCCAAGTAAATTGAGTAAGGGGGAGTTCAATTTATTGCATGGTCTGCTGGAATAGTCAGTTCATTGAGTAAGGGAGAGCTTGATACTGGTCTATTGATGAGAAGCAAACAAGCTATGGTTCAGGGGAAGTCTAGAACATCCATTCAAGAGACCAAGTATAGTGTTCAAGGAAATGTCAGAAGTCTATTGCTGATAACTGGTTTGTGTTTCTAATTGTTGCATTATTGTATCATTAGCTATGCCTATGGTTGACTCATAGAATGTGCTGTAAAGATATAGTCTTGATAGGTCGATGCATCTGTTCAATGCCTCGACGCAGCTGGTAATGGTTGTTCAGTTGATCTTGATAGGTTGATGCATCAGTCCGATGCCTCGACGCATCTGGCAAGGATTGCTTATATCCTCTTGATTGATTGAGCTTGAAAGGTTGAAGCATCAAACGTTGGAAGTCTGAGCAGTGCATATGAAGCTGTCTATTTGTTTGGTTGCTACCCTTGTGCCTCGATGTAGTCATCCCTTGCCTCGAGTCAGTGTCCCATTTCACACTTCTCTCCACGATATTGAATCTGTCGTTCTCTTCCTAAACTATTCCTCCATTCTCACTTTTGTGATCAATTTAGAGATGCTCTCAACTCCTTGAATCTGTTGTATTCACTACATGTAGGGAAATCACTGAATCATCCACTCTTTAAGAGGACTTTTGGTCAGAACTGTCCAACCTCTTACACTATGATAGTTTATCGCTCATACACATTAAATCCAAGCTCACTCATTCTGAACTGATCTCTAATGCTTTTTTAATTGGTTAAAATATTTTAAAGAAGAATCTGCCTTAACTATCTCTGGATTTTGAAAATGATGAGTAAAGTAAACTTCCTTGGAAAAAGAATTCTGTGCATATATTGTCTATAAACCTTCTTAGGAGATTTCAGTAAAATCAGAGAATATGCCATAAAATGGCAGAACAATGACAAGATCTTCTGAGAAACCAGATCTCTACATCAATGAAATGCAAAAGAGCTGGTCATGATGAAGACAGTTATCTCTGTTCAAAGGCATGAAAGCTAGTTACACTAAGTAACTAGGGATTCTGATGTCTAAACAACGTGATTCCTTGAGTCAAAAGGTGTTGACTACACCAAATTGCTCAAAATTGTAATAAAAAAATGGTTGACTCTAGAACCTTGTTGAACTCTTAACATGATTATATTCAATATATACCAGATTATTTTCTCCTTGTGTTGCAAGCTATAAAATCATGAATTCAATTGAGAGATTTAGGCTGGGCATGATTCTTGGAATAAATGTTTTCATCCATTGCATGTACATTAAGGGTTAAGTCCAGGGTGGCTATTTTGATTTAACCATATGAACCGTAGACCATAATATGCTGTAAGAGCTTTTAACATTATTTCTTAAAGAAAGGGCACTTTGGTAATTTCCATCTACCCTATGGTAAATAAGGCAGATTCACTACGTTGAGTTTACATCTCACGCTTCACTCCATCTCCGTAATTTTTTTCTGTCTCCGCATCCCACCTATTGTGTTGAGTCGGAGCATTTCCCTATCCCCGGACGAACCATTGGTTCTTCCTTCTTTCTACTTGAAGCAATCTCGTCTACAACACACCACTTCCACTTCCTCTAGTGAACTCTGTCTCCACGCCCTTCCTTCTTCCGTCTCTTCCGAAACAATGTCTCCACCTGCTACGAGGAGAAAGGGAAAGCATCCCGCTACAGAGGAACAACCATACGCTGCTGGACCTTCTCGCTGAAGTCCCGCGATCAATGACACCCAAGAGGGGGGGGGGGTGAATTGGAAGATGGCAAATTTTAGTTTATATTTGAATGATTTAAAATTAGTTTAATGAGAAAACACTTAATGATGTAAATCTATGCGATGAAATAAGTAGATATGAAATGCTAACATACAAACGCAGAATAGAGGAAGGAAATAAGGAGCAATCACACAAGGGATAGTGATTTTTAGGTGGTTCGGATGCAACGACGGCAACCTACATCCACCCCTCATCGACGGTGAGGATTCACACACTATCATATAAGGTGTTACAAGATGAGACACACACACAGATACGTTGGGAAAAGAGAGCTCCCACGAAGGTGTAAGAACACCTTAACGCACACACAAATCCATAACGGATTAAACACACACACACACACACACACACACACACACACACACACACACACACACACACACACACACACACACACACACACACACACACACACACACACACACATGGATCTAGGAAGATCCACACACACGGAAGTGTTTGAAGATTACAAGAACCACAAATGAAGCTCAAGAAAAATATGAAAGTAGAACACAAGAGAAGAATCTTGATTTGCTCCCCCTTAGTGGATGACGAATGCTTTGGATGCAGCTTGATCCCTCGGCTTGATCTTCACTTGAATGGGTTGCAGATTTGCTTGAGAGCCTGAATCTTGGATGAAAAATCCTTTGGACGGAGCACTGTTCATGCAGCTACAGTAGCCTTCTCACCCCTTCAATAGCCTTCTTGATCTCCACAAGTGATTAAGGTTTTTGATCCCTCAATGAGATGTTTTATAGACCCAGGGTGGTCAAGAGGCAAGCCCTGGACCAGATCTACAATCTCTGCATTGATTGGGGGCAGTGGGCTTAAACAAATGCCCCAAGAGAATCTCCCCACGAGCTAAAATAAAAAGTCAACAATGAAGGCTATCGGGACTGGTCGATCGGTGGAGGCTGGCGGTCGACCGTTCTGAGAATTCCTGTAGATGTTGGGCTGTTGGAAAATACGGTCGACCACTATGGGTCTGGCGATCGATCACTATTTTTACAGGTGGGCTTCGTTCAGTTCTGTTATTTCAGGTCGACCGCCAATGGTGTAGAGGTCGACCGAAAATCCCCAGTCTTGCAAAATCCAAGTGTTAGCCCAGTGAAATCTGTCCATAAGTTCGATGCTTGAATTGAGCTTGTGTTATGGTTGATTACAAGTCCACTTAGGCTCTTTTTAACACAATGGGAGGATTATGAACACTTTAAATGAAATGAGATGGAATTGGACCTTTATAACATAAAAATCTTCGTTCTAATACATGGCACGTGGGAGATAAATGTCACGGGTTTTGTTATCATCAAAATCACTCGGATATACTCAACAATCTCCCCCTTTTTAATGATGACAAAACTCTAGGCGTTTATATCCATCGTGTTCAAACCATTGTCCCTTTAAGCAAGTTTTCAAATTGAGGTCAATCACATTTTGAAATTCAGTTGAGAGCCATTAATTTTGAAACGTTGAACTCAATGTTTGAGATGCATTCAACACGTCAATTTCAGCACAAACACATCACTTCCAACACAAACCATTCAACACATCAATTCCAGCCATTCAACACTTGTTTGCTAAATTGAAAAGAAGTGAGAGAGGAGAGAGCCAATCTTGTAAATTCAACACAGAGTGCATTCTTTCATTCATTCTCATTAGTTCAATACAGGGTACACTGAATGTAGGACATCTACTCTGTGACCAAGACTCAACACACAAAGGAATGCAAACACTAATGCAATGCTAACATGCTCAAACTACAATGCAGAACAGACACACATGCAGTCATGCAACACACACATAGTATAGATATATAAGCCTAATAGCCTACTTCTCCCCCTTTGACATCAGCAAAAAGGAGAGGGGAGGGATACAAAATAGTGGACAAAAGTGACACGGGTGACCCAAGAGCAGCTACACAGCAGGGTGATCTGCAGCCTCCTTACCATCATCACCATCCGAGGCATCATCATCATGGGCGGAGCCAGCAGGAGTAGGAGCAGGAGCGGGAGCTGGAGGAGGAGGGAGACGATCCTCAATTCTATGCAGAATTTCATCATGATGAAGAAGCATTCGACGGAGGCTAAGAAGGGCACGATTGTTGAGCCGGAAGGCTTCACGGGTATCTTCGTGGCTGGCATAGAGAGTGGCCATATGGGTAGAAAGGTCATCTAGAGCGTGGGAGAAGGAGTCCATTCGTCCAGTCATGGTATCCATAAAAGTGTCCCACCACCCAAGGGTGGAGTCGATCCGGGTTTCCATGCCTAAGATACGCCTATCTAGAGTCTCATAGTCCCCCCAAGTAGGATGCCCAGCACCCTGAGTGGAAGACTCCCCATGAAAGTACTGCGGTGGTGGAGGAAGATCCGCTGGTGGAGGCACATCTGCGGGCTGTACTGGTGCAGGTGCATCTTGGTGATCTTACTGTGGATCCTGTTCTTGCTCTTCTTCACTGTCATCCTCCTCCCCATAAACTGGGATAGCACGACGAAGCTCACCATTTGCAGCACAATAATATCCCATATCGGAGAAAATCTTGTGCTCATTGTAAATGTCATCATGTCGGACAAGAATAAACTACTCACCCTCCAATGGGACCCTAACATAGGTGAAGACTCCAGTGAGTTGAGAAGCATAGGGCAGGGACCTCCGTAAATGTGTACGTCATCGTCCTATCAGTTGAGTCATAAGCCATTCCATATTAACTAAGTTTCCATTCATAACATGATAGAACATTAATCGGTGCACCTCAGTCACTTCATCTCGGCTGCCACTTTTTGGATAAAGGAGTGTAGTAAACATGTGATGGAGGACCCGTTGCAGTGGGGGAAAGTTGTTGGCATTGAGCTCAATTAGGTCACTCACACCACGCACATACTCACAGCTCGTCATGGCAATGAAATTGGCCTCAACCTCGCCATGCCCAAAACTCATATCTGCACCATGGGTAGAAACACCTAGGGCACGGTTAAACAATTCTGGAGTAATACAGATCTCAATGCCCTGAACCATGGTGTACAACCTCCCATTTCTGTCAACCAAATTACCATAGAACTGTTGCACTAGATATGGATAGTAACGGTTGTATCTAGTGACAAAGTCAATCCATCCTGGTTGCATTGAGAATACTGTATAAATGTCGAGCAGGATTTCATTCAGCTCATCAAAATCGACAAGACGAGGGTCGATGATAGTTCTTGGAGGTAACCTGGGTGCCGGAGCCTGCGATGGTGGAGCGGCCGGAGCTTCACGTCTCCGAGTACTAGGTTCCCCTTGGACAAGACGCCGAGAGCTCCTTCTAGGTGGCATTTTAGACTAGGAAACCCGGAGATGATCCCCTTGAAAGGGAAAGCCTCTACCTTGGGATGGAGAGAGACACTTGAAGGACTGCAAGCACCGTCTCCACGCTCTGGAGCTCAGAGAAAGGTGACACGAGCGCACGAACGCCGGCGAGGTGTCGTTCCGAAACTGAGAACAATCGGCCGGATCATGTGCGGAGGGAGGAGATGTGGGGTTTTGAGGGCTTAGGAGATGAGGGTGAGGTGTGCTAGGGTTAGGAGGGAGGAAGGGAGAGAGAGTAGATGCAAAGAAATGAGGGGGAGAGGGTGAAAACCCCCTTAAGTTGGGGTTCGGACGCGGTTGAACCGGCCCGATTCGCCACGGTCGGTCGACCGGCACGAAGCTAGCGGTCGACCGCTATGGGGCAAGACCCCCTTTTTGACCCGGAAGACGAGTGTGACTCTCCAACGACCTCCAGTGATAAAAGTGAGCTCCATGGCCTTGTGGAATCCCCCATTTGTTCATAACCACATTTTCTTCCTCTTTTATATATATCTCTTTTTTTTGTTGAACCAAGGATAATATCTAGCATGAGTCGACTACGGAATCCCCCTTTCGTGACTGTTTAGAACTCCTAGATCACTAGTCCACATTTATTTATCAAGGAATGTTCAGCCTTAGGAATATGTCAAGGAAGAAGTGTGTCTATATATATATAAGTGCAAGCACGCATGCTAGGTATTGTCATACACAAGAGAAAGAAGATACACACAATGCATGCATCTCACACAGTCTACCCAAAAAAATGCTCATCCTAGTGCAGACCTAAGCACGTATGCCCTCACTCTTGCACATGCCAAGTTCTCTCCTGATTTTATTGAATTGATTCTGATTTAGGGGTTTTGTGAAGATGTCAGCCAGTTGGTTGTGTGTATCAATAAATTTGAACTCAAAGTCCCCTTTACCTACATGATCTCTCAGAAAATGATGCCGAATGTCAATGTGTTTGGTTCTGGAGTATTGAACAAGATTTTTTGATAGATTAATTGCACTTGTATTGTCACACAAAATAGGCACACATTTCACTTCAACATTTAAATCAAGCAATTGATTTTTGACCCAAAGTACTTGGGCTCCACAACTTTCGGCGGCTACATATTCAGCCTCGGCCGTTGAGAGAGCTACTGAATGTTGTTTCTTGGAGGCCCATGAGACTAGGCACCCACCGAGAAACTGACAATACCCACTTATACTTTTACGATCTACAATACAATCGGCATAATCTGCATCGGTGTAAGCAATTAAGTCAAAGGAGCTGCCGATGGGAAACCACAAGCCAAAATCAATTGTCCCAATTAAATATCTAAAAATACGTTTAACAGCCATTAGATGGGATTCTTTTGGACATGATTGAAAGCGAGCACATAAACATACACTAAACTGGATATCAGGGCGACATGCTGTTAAGTATAGTAGTGATCCGATCATACCTCGAAATAGTCTAGGATCTACTGTTTTACCATTTTCATCTTTATCCAGCTTTGTGGTGGTGGCCATGGGAGTTGATATGGGTTTTGCTTCCGCAATCCCATATTTCTTCAGCAGTTCCATAGTGTATTTGGCTTGATTGATGAAGATTCCTTCTGAAGTTTGTTTGACCTACAATCTAAGGAAGAAAGTCAGCTCCCCCATTAAGCTCATCTCAAACTCTCCTTACATTATTTCTACAAATTCATCACACAAGGTATTGTTAGTAGCTCCAAAGATTATGTCATCAACATATACTTGAACTACCAAAATATCTTTACCTGATTTCCTCGTGAACAGTGTTTGATCAACTTTACCTCTTTTGAAGCCATTCTCAATCAGGAAGGATGTGAGCCTTTCATACCATGCACTTGGTGCTTGCTTTAGTCCGTACAACGCATTCTGCAGCTTGTACACATGCCGTGGATGTTTGGGATCTTCAAAACCTGGAGGTTGTTCTACAAAGACATCCTCTTTGATATACCCATTCAGAAATGCAGATTTAACATCCATTTGAAATAATTTGAAATTAGAAGAGCAAGCATATGACAATAAAATCTAGACTGCTTCTAGCCTAGTAACCGGTGCAAAGGACTCATCAAAATCAATACCCATCTCTTGGCTGTACCCTTTGGCTACAAGCTAGGCCTTGTTCCTAACAACCAAACCTGTATCATTCAGCTTGTTTCTAAAAACCCATCGGGTTCCTATTACGGGTTGATTTCTAGGACGTGGCACAAGAGTCCACACTTCGTTTCTTTCAAACTGGTGCAACTCTTCATGCATAGCCTAGATCCATGATTCATTTTGCAAGGCATCATGAATGTCCTTAGGCTCCTCTTGTGAAATTAAAGCAATCAAATCCTCCTCTTCTACCTGCCTTAGAGAGGATCTACTTCTTACCCCATCTTCAGAATTACCAATGATGTTTTCAGCGGGGTGATCTTTCAGAAGAGTGGATGATCTTGGCAAATCCGGGTGTTGCATTTGCTATTCTTGAAGTGTTTCAATTGAGGGATCCTCATCTTCTTCAATTTTGCTAGCTCCATCTTCAGTTGGCTCATTCTTGGCCTTGACATCATTCAGACTTTTGGAATCCTCATCTGCATCCATAATTTGAATAGATTAGTTTTACCATTGTTCAGAATGAAACATGAGCATCCAAAGGGTTTAAGGTGAGAAATGTTTGGTTTCTTACCCTTGTACATCTCATAAGGAATTTTCTTTAAGATGGGCCTTACCATTGCCCTGTTGATGGTGTAGCATGCTGTACTTACCACCTCAGCACAAAAGTATTTTGGTGGGGAGTTCCCACTTAACATGGTCCGCGCCATGTCTATCAGTGTTCTATTTTTCCTCTCCACCACTCCATTTTGTTGAGGCGTCATTGGTGATGAAAAATTGTGCGTGTATCCTTGCTCTTCACAGAACTTGCTGAAATCATGATTCTCAAATTCTCCACCGTGATCACTTTGAATGGTAGTGATGAGATAACCTCTATCATTCTGAAATTTCCTGCAAAAGACTTGAAATTCTATCACGGCATCATTTTTATTGGCTAAAAAGAGCACCCAAGTAAATCTGGAATAGTCATCAACAATCACAAAATCATAAGATTTTTCTCCTAGGCTGGAAGTCCTAGTTCGACCAAAGAGATCAAGGTGCAACAATTCCAAAGGCCTAGCAGTAGAAACAATGTTTTTATTTTTGAAAGAAATTCGTGTTTGCTTGCCTTTTGTGCAAGCTTCACAGATTTTATCACTTTCAAAATTTAATTTTGGCAATCCATTCACCAAATCATGTCTAGACAACTTGGAGATTACTCCAAAACTAGCATGACCTAATCTTCGGTGCCATAACCATGCATTTTCATGATTGTTTGCTACCAAGTAAAAATCATCACAAGAAACATTATCAATATCAACAGTATAGACATTGTTATTCCTTTTTCCAATAAATTTAACCTCATTTGTATTCTTGTTCAAGACAATGCAATGGGTTTCATCAAAAATAATTTTAAAACCCTTATCGCACAATTGACTTATACTCAACAGATTGTAATTTAGACCTTTCACCAAAAGCACATCTTCAATAAGAATTTCAGAATTCTTACCTATGTTGCCAATTCTAATGATTTTACCTTTGTCTTGGCCTCCAAAGATAACTGAACCTCCATCCTTGTCTTGCAGTGTAGAGAACACCTTCTTGTCCCCTGTCATATGTCTTGAACAGCCGCTGTCCATGTCACGCCCCAAACCGATAGCAGCGGAACGTATCGTTTGCTCGGAACGTGGCAGTTAAACAGTCATGTTAATCAGAGCGTAGTCATTTCCACAAAATACAATTTGGACAAATAACAAATTTCATTTCAAATATAAGTTCTTTACATATTCGGGCCCATAATAAATGAAAAGACTCAATGAAGAAAAACTACATAAGATGCAAGATAACCAGATTAGACGGTTCATCTAGATGTCAGAGTTCTCTTCACTCTTGCCCTTGCCCATCATGTTTGGTCTCGTCGTCACTAAGGTCATTACCTGAAAAACATTGGAAAACGCAGGGTGAGCGAACGCTCAGTAAGACTTAATATCTCATGCTTCCAAGCTAGCTTTAAGTCAATTATAGTTTAACATGCTCATGCAGGTCATGCAAGATATAGAAATCGAGAACTATAATGACATGAAATAAATTCAAGAACTATAAGAAACAAACGAGTAAGCAAGACGCTAGATACACTCATGAAGAGTAAGGACAATGATAATCAAGAGAGTATAGCAAGATCTTAACAAGTACTTTCTCAAGCTAGGTCAAGAGCATTCATGAGGAAATATAACATTCATCTCTCTATGACGAACAATATCACGAGAGCTTCAATGTATCCATTATTATGAAGGATCTTTGTGACAAGATAACGAGTACCATTAATGAGACAATTAAAGAACATTTATGATGATCGATATAGAAGTAGAACAATTACTTCTACAAGCACTATATAGCATTTGCCAAGACACTAAGGGAATATCACGACGATATGATAACCCCTCCAATAAGGCAAATCAAGATCTTTTCATGATGAACAATAAGTTGTAGAAAGGTGTACTATGATGGCAATTACTCCCGATCATCACTATCACGAGAGCGTTTGCACATCTAGCACTATATAGGATTGGCCAATGCACTAAGGGGAAAATCACGACGATATGATCGCCCCTCATGGAAATAGCACTAGGTAGTATTTGGTCGCACACTTAGGAGTTCTCACGACTATATGATTGCCCCTAAATGCCAATAACCGAGTTGGTGAATGCTAGCACCCGATCATCGTATACCGGTAACGTTTGGACTTTGCCTCGCCCAATAGGGTCAGATCAGGACCCGTAGCATTTAAAATGTCATTTTAGTGGGACCCATAGCCCCTGACATTTAGTCTAGACTAATTCTATATTAATGGCCAAGAATTTCAAGGATCAAACATGTAGGAACATTAAGATAGATTTCATGGAACATAGAGTTCAAGGACAGAACTTGTAATAAAGATGATATATCAATAAACCAGATGAAAACCATGACATTTTGGAAATCTGGGTGATTAGGTACAACCAGCTCAGTCGGCCTTGAGGGAATCCAAGGCTACGAGGAGACTTACGGAGGTCCCAATGACTAACTTGCCAGTCCGAAGGAACGGAATGTCCAACGGAGGGCTCGTATGTCACCGAGAGTTGAGGTGTATAACGTGAACCAATCATGAAACGGGGACTCCATCTACGGACGTGAGATGAGAGTGCCAAAAGATCCGAGGTATAGGTCAAAACTGGAAGAAACAGTGAGAACATGATTACGTTAATTATAGAATTCTTGTCCATTCAATTCTACAATTAACTATAATTAAATAAACTTATATTATTTGACGCCCGTGGGTGACGTCATTTATTAATTAGCGTCCTCTTGGAGGGACGTTAATTTTATGATTTTTAACTTAATTTATTTAACAAGAATTCACGTCAATATCTATTTAATTGAATAATTTCAAAAATATACATTCAAAGAGACATTTATTTATATAAAATAATTTAGAAAAATAGAATATATGATAATTAGGAGAAAATTTCAAGGATTCCAAAAATATATATTTTTATATTTTTCTGTTACATATTTTAATAAATATGAATTTTCAAAGATATACATACATGATATATATATATATATATATTAGTTAAACTGACGCCATAGTACAGTGGCGTCAAATACAAATTTGACGACCTTTGTTTGGTCGTTATTTCAAAAAAATCTATTTTTCAACCCTCTCGTTTCTCGACGTAACTATGTTAGAATCGAGCTTATAATATACCGAAATGACGGGCTCGAAAAACTCTACCTAACCAGACGTTCAAAATAATTTTTTGTTGAGAGACGAGGGATCTTGAGATAGGGGGCACGAAAAATGATGCAACCACTTTCACTACCTCGGTCTCCACCCCAATAGTATGCCCATAAATTTTCATGGCTAAAGGATACTCCGACGGCCACGAACAAATCGTTAAAGTAAAATCCCATAACTAACATGTCACAGTAAAGTTCCTGATTCGCCGAGTAACTCTATAAATTCATATATTAGTTAATCAATTTGTTAACTAGTTAATATTATCTTACGAAGTCATGTAAAATTAAAGAAAAATATGAAGATTCTAATCACATATACTTCATGATTTTTAGATACGCGATTATATGCATAAAAATTCTTTAATCATACATTAACTTTGTTAACTTTACGTGAAACTACAGCCGTAACAGGAACATGCATGCGGTGATTTTGGGCAAAACCTACAAAAAATGATTAGAAAACACACTTCATGCACAGATTATATTACTAACATTTTTGCTTGGAGAGAGATCACCTACATGTTCTATACATCTAGCATGCTAGTTATTTTATAATTATGCTTGGGAGATTGCCTACCTTTTATGATGAAAACATTCTGGACGATGAACAGGAGTGGACAGGAATCCTTCTTTACATTCAAGATAGCAAGAAGAAAAAGGGAAACGCGGGATGAAGATGACACCGTGGTGGCCGGTCACGTTTGAGAAGAGGAAGAAGACCTTGGTCTTCTATGCAGCAGGATGAAGGGGAAGAAGCCCTCACGCCTTCTTCTCGGTTGCAGACGCCTTCAACAGCAGGATGAAGAAGAAGAGGAAGAAGACTTGGCGTCCAGCAGCAACAAAGTGGTTTTTGTTGCGATGGCAAGGTTATAAATAGAAGAGGGATCCTGAACGACGGTGGAAAAATTAACGAAGGTAAGGTTTTAAAACCTTCCCGAGCATCATACCTTCCCTGCCAATTAACTAGCCACATGTCGTATTTTGCATGGGAAAACCCTACAGCTAGCATGGTGCTCGTCTGCACAAGCACATGGGGTGGCCTTCGTGAGAGACTCACGTGAGGGGGGTTTTGCCGTGGGTTTTGGGTTTAGATAGAAACATGTGGGTTTGGGCTCCTCAGTCACGTAGGTTGGATTTTGATATATATGTGTGTGTGTTTTCGGTTGAGATTAAAGTGAGGGTGGCATATGGGTACATATATATATGGGTTAAGGAGATGTGGCTTGAGAAGTCTCACGTGGGTTTGGGTTTGACCATGTGCACATGGCATTTGGGTATATATATTAATATATTTATATATATTTAAGCACATTAACTTAGGATAAATTGGGTTGGGTGGTTAAGTTTAGTTGGACCCACTAATTATATTTAGTAGACTTATAAATAGTTTTATCTAATTTAATTAGTAGAACTTTATATATATACCTTATTTCCTTTAACTTTATTCGTTTATAGATCTCATTAATTTTGCATTGTTGTCTCGGGTGTCAGAGTCGGATTCGATCCTATGAGAGTTTTTATATAAGTATGTAAATATATTTTTGGCACGAGGTTCCTTCTAAATACTAGAGTCATATTTTCCTTAATTTAAACCATAAATAGATAAAATGATATATTAAATTCCTATTTCTTGATCATTTATTTATACCTTTATTTATGCCTATTTATTACCATTTAGGCTAAATAACTAGCTTCACTTTTCCTTTATCAAAATTTTTTAATTCTCATAATTTTCTATGACTAATAATTATAATTATTTTTATTTATTCTCTATTTAAATTTCTGGGGTGCTACAGTCCAAGTACCATTTGCTCCCCCTGGCTTCAAGACATATCTGCAAGAAAGAAAGTTCACATGCAATTATTTTTGGTACCCAAGCTAGTTTGGGTCCGTAGGAGTTAGTCCAATTCTGTGCATGTCTATTCTTGGTCCAAAATGCATGATTTCTTGCATTGTTTTGTTTGAACCAGCAGTTGGCAATCATGTGTCCGAATCTACCACAATGAAAACAATTTACATGTGCAAACTTCCTTTGGAGTTGGCGTGGTTTAGGTTGGATGTGTTTTGATTTAAGGTTAGAACATGAGGCACACTTATTTTCTTTTTCATGAACATAGGATGTGGTGATCTTACGCTCAAAAGATTTTTTATTTTGTGGGCTGTACCCTAATCCTTCATTTTGGAAATTAGCCTTAACCCCCAGCAAGTTGTCTAGGTTTTGTTTCCCTTTAACAAACCTAGATAGGGTAGATTGTAGCTCATCCACCTCTTCACCCAAACTCACGTTTCTCTTTTCAAGTTCTAAAATTGTGGATTTCAGAGCTTCCTCATCATTTTTCAATCTTTCACACACACTTTCCATTTCAGACATTTTACAGGACATTTCTTCTTTAGTTTTCTCAATGTCTGAAATGGTTTGCAGCAAGGTTTCTTTTTCTTCAATTGATTCGAACCAATCTTGTTCCAGTTTATCAAATTTAACAAAGATATCTTCATGTGTTAACTCATCAATCTTTTTCTCAAGGTCTTTATTTTCAGACCTGATTTTCTTGTACTTCACATACAGTTTTTCATATTCAGACTCCCATTGTTCATTCGAAATAAAATCAGGATCAGAAGTTACCTTAAGAGATTCATCTTCATGTGCCATGAGGCACAAGCTTTCCACGAGCTCTTGGATCTCTTCATCAGATGGTTCATCTTCTTCGTCGCTCCATGTGGCGACCATGGCTTTGGGTTTCTTGAAATTATCCTTCTTGAATTTCTTCTTCAGATCTGGGCACTCTCCTCTCATGTGCCCAGGCTTCTTGCATTCGTAGCATATGATGCTACTTGGCTTGCTCGATTCACCTTTGGTTTGAGTGGACTTTCTTTGCCCATTTCTGAAGTTTCCCTGAAAATTTCTCTTCTTTCTCAAAAATCTCTTCACTTGGCGAGTTATCATCGCCAATTCTTCCTCTTCATTGCTTCCATCACTAGATTTATCTTCTTGAGAGTCGTCATCGGAGTGATGAGCTCTCAATCCAATCACCTTCTTCTTCTTGATGTCTTCATCTGTTGTCCTCTTCATATTTATCTCATAGGTCATGAGTGACCCTATGAGTTCGTCCAGGGTGAGAGTGGACAGATCTTTTGAATCTTCAATTACCGTGGCCTTTGTGTGCCATGCCGACGGTAGTGACCTAAAAACTTTTCTAACAAGGTCAGAATTTGAGTATTCCTTCCCGAGACTTTTGAGACTATTTGTGATCTCTGTTAGCGTTGCAAACATCTCAGAAATAGTTTCTTCAGGCTTCATCTTGAACAGCTCGTAGTCTCTGACTAGGAGATTTGCCTTGGTCTCCTTGACCTCTGAAGTTCCCTCGTATATGAGTCGCAACTTGCCCCACATTTCTTTGGCTGAGCTGCACATAGAAACACGAGAGAACTCATTAGGGTGAATGGCACATTACATAATATTCAAGGCATTGAAATTTATAGTGCATTTCTTGATTTCCTCGGGTGTCCATTTCTCTTCATCATCCCTGAGTTTGTATGGACCCTTGTGTAGATTCCTAAGAAGAAAATCCACTCAAGGAATAAATATAACTAAAAGAAAAGAAAGCATATTAAGCATAAAATGTGTGTGGAGCATGGATGAAGCACGAGGTGCTAAGAGGATTTGTGATCGCCAGAGACGCGAGGGCCTCAAAAGGATATAAACAATGATAATAAAGGGAGGGATCGCGAAAATACCTTGGAAGCGCGGTGGATTTGTGAGTGCTCCTTTCTCTTCCGATCGGCCGGCCGATGAAGAGAGTTCTTCTTGATGATTACCCTTGCAAAATTAACAAACACCTATAAAAAAAGATTGAATTAGAAACAAGGTGAGTGTAGCATCAAATTCATGATAAAAATAGACATGAAAGCATGTGTAAGAACACACCTTATTGGGTGTTGGCCCTTAAACCCCTATGCAAAAGGGTAGGATGATATGATGAATGCAAAATAGATAAGTGTGAAACAAGAAGAGTGCAAGTGTTGCACTAGAGGGAAATTCTCAACGTGATTGAGAAAACAGAATTAATAGCAGAGAGATGCACGATGCATGTATGCGTATGGATTATGCAATGAAATAAAACAAGAAAAGAATGAAAGGTGGATAAAGAAATCTGCTCCTTTGCTTTGATGCTCGATGGGGAGGAAGACTTTGTCGGATGAACGATGATGTGCAGGAGCTTCCTCCTTCAGCCAATCAGCAGCAGCAGCACCCTGCGTAAAATCGAGAAGAAGAATCCCCCCCAAACAGAGCCGCAGGGCTCTATTTATAGGGCAAACAAACAGATCTTAATCGGATCAGAACAAGCAATAATCAGCTTAGGCAAGGACTCTAGTTCCCTAATGGAGCAAAGTGATCAAACACGGCAGGGAACTGTTCAGGAAAGCTGCGATCGAGCAGGACACGAAAGGTGGAAGACGACCTCGGTAAGGGCGTCAATTCACAAATTGACGACCTGCCATAGGGCGTGAATTGAAAACACGTCTGGGAACAAGGCATCATTTCCTGAATCAATTTTTAGAAATAAAACCTCCCTGTATTTGAAAATTGTGAAAGACACCTGAACTAAAGGCGTTGATTAAAAACGCGCCCTACCAAGGGACGTTAATCAATATGATAAACAACCAAAAGAGAAAGGACGACTGTCGATTCGGGCGTCAATTTAATTGACGTCCGAATCAAGGTCGTTAATTCAAAATATTCAAAACAGGGTCATTTTTCATTTCTCAATATTATTTTCCCATTTTTTAGGTGGAGGTGCATCCAACTGTGCTGATTCCAATGACTATTTTTGCGTATTTTTCTGACACCCGGAAGGCCACCAAATCACCTTTGGAAGAGGGTTTAAAAATAATATTAAAATAATCAAATTGAAAGTGACGCCCTTTGCATGTGTCGTGAATTCCATTTTTTTCAATTTTTATTTTATTAAAAATTAAAATAATGTCCCACTGCTAAGTCATTAATTTCAAAAAAATCCGAAAAATCTTCAGAAAAATCCAGAAAAATGGGAAAAGAAAGGAATTGACGCCTGATGGAAGTGGCGTCAATTTTCTTTTTATTTTATTTTAATTTTCTTAAAATGAAATGACGCCCCTCTTCATGTCGTTAATTCTGGAAAATTCATAAAAATAGAGAAAAATGCCCAGAAAATCCAGAAAAATAGGAAAAAATAAGAAAAGGGAGGAAAAATAGAGAAATCCAAGGAAAGTGGGAAAAACACTCAAACAAAGTTAATTTGAGGGTCAAATTGGGGTATTACAAGGTAATATGAGATGTACTCACAGTAACATCAATTTTGGCGTGTCTACAGCTGCCCCGCCTTGGCGTCTGCTTTGTAAGGGAGCAGAGCAGACTGAAAAGTAGATGCCAAGGTGTGATGAGACACGCAATCAACATCACTTGATGAGAATTGAAATCAAAAGCTCGAGATGAAGCAATCCCGGGAAATTCAATGAAATCAACGATGTTTGGATAAGAGGAGGAGTGTGCACGCGGGCACGAAGGAGAATGATCAACTTCCAGCGCGGTGGAAGTACCCCAGGTCACAAACCTGTAGGTTTCACCATTGGGGAGCGGTTACCAGCCAATGTGGACGTGCTGCAACCAAGGAGGATCAAAGTAAAAGGATTGAGATAAGATGATAGAAATCCAAACAAGGAGCTTTCGAGAAAATGACCCAAAACAGCGACAAAACGAACTGAGGATTCCATTCAGCAATGAATATCTCATATCTGGAAAGATTAAGATCAATTTGACTCTCCAAACCAGCTTATCAGAATGATTTTTCAAAAATTGTTTCAAACTCCTATATGAATGCATGCTGGGTTTAAAAGAAAAAATTAAAACAAATGAAAATATAAGATAATCAAGGATAATATTGTTAAACTGCCAAGACTGGGTCAAGAAACCCATTCTACGAGTCGATACTAAACCGAAGCTCGTTTATCCACGCATCAACTCGCAAAAGGGAACCATCGTCCCTAGTCTTGGACGGCTCAACGGCCTATCCGTGTGACTAAGACTCCTCTGGAATCATCATTATTTTTGATGAAGGGGGACTCAAATCCCAGATTTACCAAAGTCACAAGGTCCTTAATATAATCTAGTAGCGTATGTAACATATAGTAAAATGCATACATGGGGAAGATGGTGGAGCAATAAGCATGGGGGAACTGAGAAATGAGGTGCAAGCACCGTGGGGCTTGGATGATGATGCCCAGTCGGTGGGACTAAGAGCTTCTTCCTATGCTCAAAGATTCATCAGCCAAGATATAAAAGATAACAAGCAATGAATAAGGCATTTAAACATAGCAAGCATAGCATGAATCAAAGTATCAATAGCATGTATGTATCATATCATGAATATCATTCAAGTATGCACAGTGTGAAAGGCATGAATAACATAGATAGCATCATTAAAGCATAGATAGCATAGCATCATGAGGATGACAACTTGGCTAATCAAGATTTGGAGTTGAATGATCAAGATTTGATAATGCCCATCGGCGGAGTGATCAACAAGATTTGATAAAAAAAAAATAGAGATGAATAATCGGAGTAATGCGCCACAAATCAATTGTGAACATGAGAAGAATCAAAAGGTAGATAGCAATGAATGGAGAGGACTCATCCCGTGCTCTTGGTCCTTGCAAAGTTGTTGTTCCTGCAAAAGCACCATCAGAAAAATACAATGCATTTTTTTTTGGATTTTGAAATATGCAAATTTTTTATGAGTTTTGAAAATATTTCAATTTTTATGGATTTGAAAAATATTTGAATTTTTTTATGGGTTTTTGAAAATATTCAATTTTTGTTTGGATTTTGGTCAGGAAATATTCAACTTTTTTAGATTTTGACTTAGGAAATATTCAATTTTTTGGGATTTTGACTTAGGAAATATTCAAGTTTTTTTTATTTTGGTTTAGACATTGTTAATGTAGCATCAAAGGGTGTTTTTGAACCACTGACTAGGGGTCCTCGTTCCTTCCCCTTTCGCTAAAATTACCCAAAGCCGAGCGTACATTGAAGGGTGGCGTCCTATAGCCGACTGCCCTTGATTAACGGTGCCCCTACCAAGGCCATACCCGAGAAACATTCGGTCTTGGAGGGAGAAGAGAAGAATAATTGAGGATAAGCTTTATGCAGGATGGGAGATGTCGGGACTTGAATTCCTTTCAAGGTATTTCCCCTCAAAGAGTAGTCTGTTGCGCCGGGACTTTGTGCCTTTGATTTTTAGACCCATGACATGCATACGACCAAGGTTTTCCCTGCGGGGACTTTGCCACTCTTGTCATGCCATAATTCATACTTTTACTTTTATCAAAATTTTGACTTGATTTTCATAATAGCCCCTTTTGGCGAGATGTATATCATGAAAACTCATATGAAAACTCATATTGATTTTGGGTCAAGACTGCCCCTATTTGAGACTCCTCTCGTATTGGGGATTACCCTGGGTGGGTCATCTCATCCGTCAGCCTCTTGCCCCTGCACTCGGCCGAGTAAAGAAGAGAAAAGACTTTCAGGAATTCTCATGGCATGGCCAAAGTAGCAACGGTGTTTAACCAAAGGAGCCGGCTAAGGACGCCGTGAAGTGTGTGCGATGCCCAGCTAAGGGTTGCTCTTAACAAGCAGGGAGAGAATGTTGAATTCCCAGCGTGGGGTTTTTATTAACCAATGGTGCTGCAGAAGCAAGCCTAAAGACTCTTTTGAGAATGATTTAATTAAACAAAAGCCTAAGATAAAGGTCTAAAACATAACTTTTAATCTTGTTAAGAAGCACTTCATTTTAAAAATCATGCGTGAAGCAATGAGATAATGATATCCTAAAAATGCATACTTACGCCAATATGTTACCTTGTAACCTTTGTAGAAGCAGCTGTCAGAGGCGAGGTTGATCATCGTGGGATAATCCTCTTTGGCAGTCAAAAGGATTAGAAGCAAATGATTTGAAAGTGGCTAAATAAGAAGGAGTGGTGCCAAGACCAGACTCAGACGAATAAGGAAAAAGGAAGAGAGACAAGGGCTAGAACTCCCTTGCTAAGGTGCGGAGACCCTGATTACATGGAACAATCTACAGAAGAAGCGGGCAATTAGCAGGAGGAGTGAGGACTAAAGCCTCGAAAGCAATGGGAGAAAGGGCGGATGCCCAAGGCAGTGGGTGTGGAAGAAGTTGGGTCGGACCCAGGATTAGGGGGAATCAGAAGAAGAAATTGATAGATGGAAAGAGGCAGATCCGGAGGGTCCGGAGGTTGTGGAGGAGAATCCTGATAGGAGGAATCTGGGGGCTCCTGAGGGATAAAATATCGAGGGACGCGGTGCCCTGGGAAGAAATAGGGAAAAAGATGATGGAAAAGGAAGAAGAAAATGAAGGATGTGATGTCTGGAAGAGTAGAAAGATGAATCAGAAGAAAGATGGATGGTCCGGAGGTTCTGGGGGAATGAGATGCCGAGGGACGCGGTACCCAGGGAAGAGTGGATGAAAAGGATCAGGAGGGTCCGGAGGTTCCGGAGGAATGAGATGCCGAGGGACGCGGTGCCCGGGGAAGAGTGGATGAAAAAGATCAGGAGGGTCCGGAGGTTCCGGAAGGATGAAATATCGAGGGACGCGATGCCCAAGGAGGACGGGTGAGAAATCCGGGGAGTGCGGATGCAATAGTTGGAAAGGGACGCGATGCCCTGAGGGATGATTGGAGGGGACACAATGCCCGGTGAGTGTAAGAGGACCTGGAGATCCCGAAGATAGGGGCGGAAGATATGGGAAACGTGGGGGATCCGGAGATTCCGGAAGGCGGGGAAGATACGGGTTTTGAAACTCGGGAAAGAAGAAGTGTAAATGCATGCGGATGCAATAGATGGGATGCGATGAATGCATGGATGCAACAGAATGCATGAGATGAAAAGAATATGACGAACATGAAGGGCGAGAGGATGAGGTCCTCCTCTTTACCCTTGGAGTGGCCCATGAAGAAAATGTGACAGACAAGAATGTGGATGGAGTTGAATAGAAGGTGGATAAAATAGTGGAAGGCCCTTTAGCACCAAGATAACTGCCCCTCCATGGCAGTGAAAGTGTATAACCAATTGGCCCAATGGATGAAGCTTCAATGATAAGTGACAACTCCCTTGAAGAGTGAAAAGTAATAGTGTGAGAGAGTTGAATAGTTGGGATAGGAAGCATTATGTTGCCCAGGGGTTGTGGCGTATATGGAGTGTTGAATAGAATAGGCATTCGCCCCTTGTATGGAAGAAAAGGTTCAAGATTTGAAAGTTGGAACAAGGGGTGCCCTTCCCGGCCTTTGGACACAAGCCTACATGGCATCAAAGCTTGACATTCTCTCTTAGTGAGCAGTGGCGGCGACTTGGCCTCTTCGACCATGCTTGGCACAACAACCCGGATTGGCATCCGGCAAATAAACTCTTGCATCTTGAATAGCTCGGCCGTAGCCAAATCCTTCTTGCCCAGCTCTTGATCATCTTCGGTACAAGTACTTGCAGAAGCACTCCCATTCCGAGTAGTAAAGGGGGGTGAAGCGGAGGCGAAAGGCTCCATAGTTGGTGATGGTGTAATGGAAAGTGTTGGAGAAAGGATGAGTGGAAGTGGAGATTCAAACACGTCGAGCTTCCCCCTTTGCTCGGAGACAGTTGGGGTTGGCTCAAGTGCAAAAAGAGACAGATTCTGCTCAGGATTAACCATGGGTAAAGGTGAAAGGTTAAGTGGTGGAATAGGAGTGGCTAGGTTTGGGGTTAAAGGTGTAATGGAGGGCCAAGGTGGCGAACAAAGAGAAGGGGTTATGGAAGGCTCGGGAGAGGCTGGCGTAGTGGAAGGTGATGGAGGCTCGGCGGAGGCCGGTGGAGTTGAAGCTATTGGTGTGGTTACGGGAGGGGTGAACGGAGAAGGTTTAGTGTGTTGAAAATGCCGGATGGGGCGAGAGGTGTTAGGGATAGGAGACATGTCTTGGTGCACCGACATGGGTGATTGGAGTATTGACCCATCGTCGTAACACCAATTAGTCTCATAAATGGGGAATGTATTGGGGACAGTGGCTTCGTCCTGAGCAGGGGGTTCATCAAGCGGTAGTGGAGGGAGAGGGAAGCAAAGGAAACTCGGAAGGGGTGCCTGCATAGCTTCATCATTGTGCGCCTTAAATTCTTCAATTGCCGGTCCTTCATCAGCCGGTTCAAGTGGACACCGTAGTGGAGGCGTATATGTGGGTGGAGGAGTGTAATGGTATTGTGAATGTGGAGATGGAGGGCCATCTGAATGAATGGGGTGAATGGGTGGAGGGCGGACAGTGTCCACTTGAATGTTGAAATCTGTCGGCTCTTGCTTGCTTGAAATGCCGATGTCGTAATCGTCTCTCCTGTCCTTCTAATCTTTCTCCATCTTTGTAATGTCGTTCAGAGCGGCGTGGAGGGGATTGACTGGAGTAGGAGGAGCGGGCCGTGGGCTCGTAACCCTCTTTAATTGTTCCTCCAATGAAGTGACTTTGTCGAGAAGAGTTTGTTGGGGAGGTGAGACTTGAGCAACCGAGGGTTGGCAGGGCCTTGAAGGAGGGGCCGCATAAAAAGGCCGTGGAAAGGGATTAATGGGATGACTCATAGAAGAACCCGGATGGGCCGGATTGCAAGGAATAAATGGGCCTTGGGGCCGTGGTGGAGGAGGAATAGAAGGAGGCGGGTATTGGATCACCCGAGGAGAAGGAGATGGGTGATGGGCTGCCCGAGTAGGAATGTGAATAGAAGAGGGAAGTGGGTGATGGGCCACCCGAGTAGGATTGGAAGGAGGATGAGATGAATGAGATGCACCCTCAACAGCGGCCTTAAGGGCTTGAATTTGTTGAGGGGTGAGATGATCTAATGCATGCAAGATTTGGGAGACCTTCTCATCGTTAGGAGGAGACGGTCCCGTGGGAGTAGTGGCTCACGATTGAAGCGAGGGACCATGAGATCGGACCTTGCCCATGGATCGGGCAACACCATAAGAATGAGGATGTGGTCCCTTTAAAGAATTGTGGTGAGAATGATGTTGAACATGTTGAAATTGAGGAGTATAGGATGTGCTAGGTTGTGCATCCTCACAATTGAAATTAAACACGTTATTTTGTCTATCAAGGTAAGCCATTATACAATCAAAGTTCAAGCAAAATAGTTTGCAAAGAAGCACACAAGTTGGAATGGTTACCCTTGATTTCTTTGTTTGATCCTTGGTGAATTAGAGTGATTTTCAACAATAATTTGGAGTGATTCACACAAGGGAGGAACCTAGTTTCAATATAAGTTCACTTCGATGACAACTAGGAACACTCTCTCACCGTATATAGGCCAACTAAACCCGGGACCTCAAGGGTACAACCTGCCCGGCGTCCGTGAGGGAATCCACGGGTGCGGGGACTTACGGAGGCTTGGTTTAGGAACTTCCAATCCAAAGAGACGGAATGCTCAATGGAGGGTCCTTCCTTCACCAAGAGGGTGTGTGGAATCCTAGTGTAGAGAGAGGAGGTCTCCCAAACCAAATGCCACAAAATGCAAGATAAGATAAGCAGATCACACCAATATAGCCCAAATACTCAATGTAAGAATCAATGCAGCACAAATAAGCACAGGCAGCAGGGAAGCAAGTCACTGTGAACGCACAGGAAAAAGGCGACCTGACGCTAGTCGCTACCAATAAAAGAGACGACAGCGTGGCTGTCGTGAATCACTGTGCTCACATAATGGAAAAACGCGCCTTGGTGTGAGGCGCTACCTGTAAAAGGACGCTTAAGGGAGCGGGCGTCAAATAGCGCAATGGGCAGCGAAACACGCCTTGGAGAGAGGCGCTACTAAATAAAAGAACGCCCTGAGTGAGGGCGCGAATTCTCAGACAGCATAAGAATACCAGGAGATATGATGAAAGGCACCTTTGCAGAAGGCGTTACACAGCAAACAGACGCCCTGGGTGAAGGCGTTAAAATAAAACGCGCCTCTGTGAAAGGCGTTAATTCTTTCTGTCTCCAGAAACACTCCACGGCCAGAAGTATCAAACAGTGATAAAAAGAAGATACTCACAGTCACAACATAATCATGGCAATCAACAAATATATGAATTAAGATTTTAGCATGCTCATCATCAAAAATTTTTTTTTGGATAAGTGGAATTTCTAAAAGAAACCTATCAAACTAACATATCACATAGGAAGAGTGCTACGTGGAGCACAAAAGGAGGTGCACCGGGGTGCAAAAGGAGATGGCACACGTGGGTGCCCAAGGGAAAGGGTAATCAAAAGAAAAAAAAAAGGGGTCCCACCGTGATCGCCAATTTGTAGATTCCTAAGAAGAAAATCCACTCAAGGAATAAATATAACTAAAAGAAATTAAGCATAAAATGTGTGTGGAGCATGGATGAAGCACGAGGTGCTAAGAGGATTTGTGATCGCCAGAGACGCGAGGGCCTCAAAAGGATATAAACAATGATAATAAAGGGAGGGATCGCGAAAATACCTTGGAAGCGCGGTGGATTTGTGAGTGCTCCTTTCTCTTCTGATCGGTCGGTCGATGAAGAGAGTTCTTCTTGATGATTACCCTTGCAAAATTAACAAACACCCATAAAAAAGATTGAATTAGAAACAAGGTGAGTGTAACATCAAATTCATGATAAAAATAGACATGAAAGCATGTGTAAGAACACACTTTATTGGGTGTTGGCCCTTAAACCCCTATGCAAAAGGGTAGGATGATATGATGAATGCAAAATAGATAAGTGTGAAACAAGAAGAGTGCAAGTGTTGCACTAGAGGGAAATTCTCAACGTGATTGAGAAAACAGAATTAATAGCAGAGAGATGCATGATGCATGTATGCGTATGGATTATGCAATGAAATAAAACAAGAAAAGAACGAAAGGTGGATAAAGAAATCTGCTCCTTTGCTTTGATGCTCGATGGGGAGGAAGACTCTGTCGGATGAACGATGATGTGCAGGAGCTTCCTCCTTCAGCCAAGCAGCAGCAGCAGCACCCTGCGTAAAATCGAGAAGAAGAATCCCCCCCGAATAGAGCCGCAGGGCTCTATTTATAGGGCAAACAAACAGATCTTAATCGGATCAGAACAAGCAATAATCAGCTTAGGCAAGGACTCTAGTTCCCTAATGGAGCAAAGTGATCAAACATGGCAGGGAACTGTTCAGGAAAGCTGCGTTCGAGCAGGACACGAAAGGTGGAAGACGACCTCGGTAAGGGCGTCAATTCACAAATTGACGACCTGCCATAGGGCGTGAATTGAAAACACGTCTGGGAACAAGGCGTCATTTCCTGAATCAATTTTTAGAAATAAAACCTCCCTGTATTTGAAAATTGTGAAAGACGCCTGAACTAAAGGCGTTAATTAAAAACGCGCCCTACCAAGGGACGTTAATCAATATGATAAACAGCCAAAAGAGAAAGGACGACTGTCGATTCGGGCGTCAATTTAATTGACGTCCGAATCAAGGTCGTTAATTCAAAATATTCAAAACCGGGTCATTTTTCATTTCTCAATATTATTTTCCCATTTTTTTAGGTGGAGGTGCATCCAACTGTGCTGATTCCATTGACTATTTTTACGTATTTTTCTGACACCCGGAAGGCCACCAAATCACCTTTGGAAGAGGGTTTAAAAATAATATTAAAATAATTAAATTGAAAGTGACGCCCTTGCATGTGTCGTGAATTCCATTTTTTTAATTTTTATTTTATTAAAAATCAAAATAACGTCCCATGCTAAGTCGTTAATTCCAAAAAAATCCAAAAAATCTTCAGAAAAATCCAGAAAAATGGGAAAAGAAAGGAATTGACGCCTGATAGAAGTGGCGTCAATTTTATTTTTATTTTCTTTTATTATTTTTAAAATGAAATGACGCCCCTCTTCATGTCGTTAATTCTGAAAAATTCATAAAAATAGAGAAAAATGCCCAGAAAATCCAAAAAAATAGGAAAAAAAAATAAGAAAATAGAGGAAAAATAGAGAAATCCAAGAAAAGTGTGAAAAACACTCAAACAAAGTTAATTTGAGGGTCAAATTGGGGTATTACAAGGTAATATGAGATGTACTCACAGTAACGTCAATTTTGGCGTGTCTACACCTTGTCCACAACTCTCCAGATTTCATGCTTCTGGGCTCTTAGGAAAACATGCATCCTATTTTTCCAATAGGAATAATTCGAGCCATCGAAGTAAGGAGGACGATGAATCGAATGACCCTCAGGCATCATTCCCTTGTTTGCCATTGATCTGGATAGCACTCTAGATCGTTAGATCTCAAAAGATAGAGCCTTAGCACTGATACCAATTGAAGTCCTGCGATCAATGACACCCAAGAGGGGGGGGTGAATTGGGAGATGGCAAATTTTAGTTTATCTTTGAATGATTTAAAATTAGTTTGATGAGAAAACACTTAATGATGTAAATCTATGCGATGAAATAAGTAGATATGAAATGCTAGCATACAAACGCAGAATAGAGGAAGGAGATAAGGAGCACTCACACAAGGGACAATGATTTTTAGGTGGTTCGGATGCAACGACGGCAACCTACGTCCACCCCTCACCGACGGTGAGGATTCACACACTATCTTGTATGGTGTTACAAGATGAGACACACACACACAGATACATTGGGAAAAGAGAGCTCCCACGAAGGTGTAAGAACACCTTAACATACACACAAATCCACAACGGATTAAACACACACATACACACACACGGATCTAGGAAGATCCACACACACGGAAGTGTTTAAAGATTACAAGAACAACAAATGAAGCTCAAGAAAAATATGAAAGTAGAACACAAGAGAAGAATCTTAATTTTCTCCCACTTAGTGGATGACGAATGCTTTGGATGTAGCTTGATCCCTCGACTTGATCTTCACTTGAATGGGTTGCAGATTTGCTTGAGAGCCTGAATCTTGGATGAAAAATCCTTTGGATGGAGCACTGTTCACGCAGCTACAGTAGCCTTCTCACCCCTTCAATAGCCTTCTTGATCTCCACAAGTGATTAGGGTTTTTGATCCCTCAATGAGATGTTTTATAGACCCAGGGTGGTCAAGAGACAAGCCCTGGACTAGATCTACAATCTCTGCCTTGATTGGGGGCAGTGGACTTAAACAAATGCCCCAAGAGAATATCCCCACGAGCTAAAATAAAAAGTCAACAATGAAGGCTATCGGGACTGGTCGACCGGTGGAGGCTGGCGGTCGACCGTTCTGAGAATTCTTATAGATGTTGGGCTGCTGGAAAATCCGGTCGACCGCTATGGGTCTGGCGGTCGACCGCTATTTTTACAGGTGGGCTTCGTTCAGTTCTATTATTTCAGGTCGACCGCCAATGGTGTAGAGGTCGATCGAAAATCCCCAGTCCTGCAAAATCCAAGTGTTAGCCCAGTGAAGTTTGTCCATAAGTTCGATGCTTGAATTGAGCTTGTGTTATGGTTGATTACAAGTCCACTTAGGCTCTTTTTAACACAATGGGAGGATTATGAACACTTTAAATGAAATGAGATGGAATTGAACCTTTATAGCATAAAAATCCTCGTTCTAATACATGGCACGTGGGAGATAAATGTCCTGGGTTTTGTTATCATCAAAATCACTCGGATATACTCAACACTCGCAAGGAGCGTCGTTCCAAGTTT
Organism: Amorphophallus konjac; assembly: GCA_022559845.1. Taxonomy (NCBI): domain Eukaryota; kingdom Viridiplantae; phylum Streptophyta; class Magnoliopsida; order Alismatales; family Araceae; genus Amorphophallus; species Amorphophallus konjac. The sequence goes on along the minus strand of CM040123.1, from coordinate 77,768,754 downwards.
TTGCATGACCCAGTAGAGTCAACCACTGGTTCAAATCATTTGCAGTCCAAAGGAACCATGCGAAAAGAACGTGGCACAATATCCTTAGTTGAAAAGGGCAGAGTCTCTCAGAAAGCTAGGAAGAAGGTATCTACTAGTCAAGAGTAGGATTATGATGATGCTTTATCAGGTGATACAGTTTGTATTCTGTTCCCCAGATACATAGATTCTCATGACCACCAACTGCTTGAGAATTTCCCTGAGTTAATGGACATGCTCAAGTTTCAAGGGTGGAAGAAGTTTGTATGCAATCATAGGGTCTACTATCCTAAGTTAGTGACCCAATTTTATGAGAATCTGAAGTACGATGCTAGTCTTCCCAAACTGTGGACAACTGTTAAGGGAGTTGAAATAGATGTTAATAAGAAGTTGCTGCACAAAGATCTAAAAATCCCAATAGATGGAGTTGTGGTAAACAACTTCACTTACAGTACCTATGAGGCTTATACCATTATGACCGGTCTACCTAGAAACATTCAGGAGATTAAAAACACTTACCTGACCAGCTTTAACACAACAAAATTTACTCCCCTGCAACTGCTGCTTCACCATATCTTCACAACAATTATTACTCCACAAGGTGGTGGAAGGGGCAGGTTGACTGAATATCAGAGGTTCTTGTTCTATTGTATGTTCAAGAACATCAGAGTCTGCCTCCCAGACTTGATGATACAAATTATTGGTTTTTTTTAGAAACAAGGGGATACATCTTCCTTATGTAGCCCATCTGACAGCTGTCTTCAAGAGGATGAACATCCCATTGGAGGGTGAGAAATCCAAGGAAATACCAGTGACTAATATTTATACAATGAACTTCATAGAGAAGTTCATGAAGATCAAGAAGATTGATGGAAGACTTCAAAGGCAGCCACAACAACAGTAGCTTGAGCCACAACAGGTTGTGCAAGAATAGCCTGAGCAGCAACAACATTTTCAATAGGAACAAGCAAAACAACAATAGTCTGATCAGCAGCAGGGAGAGCAGCAAATGTTAGATGAAGAGCAAGATGTTCAAGTAAATGTTGATGACCTACTGCATGAAGAAATGAACCAACAACAAGATCAGCAAGCACAACATGTGGCACCTGACATATACTTTGGACCGATGACGTAATTCGGGATTCTTCCTCCTCAGTCTCCTCCAGAAGAACCAAGGATATTTGCTGAAGGAGATATTCCACCTAAATTTCATGCTGAACCCTCAACTTCACGAGGAATAGCCTTTGGTACCAATGAAGGGCTAATGGGTATTCACCCAACCTTCATCAGATTTTTGACAGCTCAATTTGCAAACATCAATTCTTCAATTTTACATCTGAATATGGCTGTTGAAAGAGTAGAAGTGCGACTTGCTCAGGTTGAGTAAACTGCTAACAGTCGCTGTGAGAAGTTTGTAGGGGATAAAATGAGGTCTAACACTCATTTGCATACATTTTTGAATTCCTTGATACACGTCTGTGAGAAAGCAGGAGCAGTCATGAAAAATTTGAGAGAAATTCACACTGAAACACAAGAGAAAACAACTTTGTTGGGGTCGCTGCACTCCCTCTTTGTCTTTGATATTGGTTTTGATGATAACAAAATATTGTGTGTAAGCGTTGTGAAAATGTTAAATGTCCGTTATTGCTTCATGAATATGTGCTTCTCTTGAATATATTTTCACTACTTCATCAATTTCATGTTAGTGACTCATAAAGTCTTTTCCCTGTAGGTTTTAAAATGGTTTAGTTGGATGGCCTTTCTAATTTAGACAATGTCTAAAGAACATGGATTCAGGACTTTCAGAAATCAAATGAAACTGTATCAACAAGAGGGTGTCGACACTTCTGCTGCTACAGGTTTTGAATTGATGGATTGCTTGAATCTAATTATTTTGTGAGGATTGTGAAGGTTCAGTTTGTTTTGGACCGAATAAATGTTTGGTATGATTTGATTTGCAAATGGGTCTTACATGTATGAAGTAATTTTTAGATTGTGCATTAATTGGGTTGAATGTATGTTAATCAGATTTCTGTGCCTCCAATGCAATGTAGGTTCATGCATGTTGAATTAGCTATGTCAAAGGCTGATTATGCAGGTTCAACAAGCATTTTTGTTTGGCATTGCTTTAAGATTGATTTAAGTGTTTTTGTATGGGGTTTAAGGACCCTTTACTGGTTGGCTCTGAATTGGTCTGAATTTGCATTGCATATCTCTTGATGAATATGAGTCAAGATGTTTGGTCTCATGGATGTTTTCAAGGATTGAGTATAAATTCTTCAAAGTTGAACTTTACTATCTATGAACTGTTTAACTTTCGATTGGCTTGGATTGCATTTGTGATATCTATGTGATTGGATAGAGTTCAGTTTTCATTGGACTGAACTTGGGTTCTATGCATTGAACTGTGTGAATTCTCTATACATATTGCTGAAAATTATGTCACTAATTTGCAGTTTTGAAGAGGCAGTCTTGTGTGTTTCATATGCTCAGACTTGTCTATACACATGCACAGACCTTAGCATTTATATGCATCGACCTGTGCTAGGTTGATTGATCATGTGTATCGACCTGATATAGGGTTCTTCACAATGTGCATCGACCCTTTGAAATGAGCATCGACCTGTCTTTTGAGTTTTGAAGAATGTGCATCGACTTTCCAAAATGTGCACAGACCTTGGTCTCTCATATGCTTAGACCTGTCTATACATGCACCGACCCTGCCTATACACTTGCATCGACCTATGTTGAACATGCATAGACCTTGGTCCTTCACATGCTTAGACTTGGGTTCACATGTGCATAGACCTTGGCCTTATATGCATCAACCTCAATTGGACACATGCATAGACCTTGGCCTTATATGCATTGACCCAGAGAAAGGTGCATCGACCTGTCAATAGGGTGTTTCACATGTACTTGGACTTGTGCTTCAAGTGCACCGACCTGTGTTAGCTTGCTTTGGACTAAACTGACTAAACTTGCATGCCTTGGACTGGATTTAAATTTGTTGAACTGAACTTAAATACTTGGACTATACATGCAACTCATGTATGATTTGCTTGAAATGTATTGATGTGTGAACGTATGGAAAATGTGGGTTGTTTGAGTTGTAAATAGATTTGAGGTTGATCTTCAACTGCTCAACTTGCAGCTCAAAGGAGGTTATCTTGTGAAAGAATTGCTTTGAAGTTAGTTTCCTCAAATACATTGGTTTAATATTGACATGCTTCTGAATTTTCAGAAAGTGCAGGTTCACACTGCCTTCAAATCAATGGATCCATGGTAAGATTTTATTTCTGAATTTGATTTATAGTTGCTATGAATGGGTTTGAAGTATTTTTCATGAATTGGGTTCTCAAGTGCCCTTCAAGCATGTTTTTCATGATAATCTTGTGGTAGCATCTTACTCATTTAACTTCCCATATTTCTTGTTGAATTCAAGGTTAAATGATGTTTGTAAGACCCTCTTAGCATGTCTTCTTATTTGGCTAATCTATTTTTCAAAGACCCTTTTATGGTTGTGCATGCTTTGGACTGCCATAGGCAGTTTCTGTCTTGGACAGAGCAAGTGTCGACTCACATAGTCGATACTTGTTATCCTGCTTGCTGCCTCGACGCAGCAGGCAGCAAGCTTGGTGTCCAGGGGGCTGTTGTTTGCGTTGGCAGAACACATGGCCAAAAGTGTCGACTCTAAGAGTCGACACTTTCACCTGTGTGTTGGCTTTTTGTAGCTGGCAGAACGCCTGACAAAATGTGTCAACTCTGAGAGTCGACACTTTTGTCATGGGTGATTTTTCTCCTCTGCTGGTAGTACACCTTGACAGAAGTGTCAACTCTAAGAGTCGATGCTTTCTCTGGTGCGTCCGGATCGGGTTTGCGTATTGGGTATCGAAACCCCCTTTTCTAGATCCATTTACCTTGCTCTTTTACACCCTTACCCTTAGCCTCACTTTGATATGGAGTTATGTTAAAGATGGGTTAACTTAACCCGATTAAAGTAGTCCAGAGTTAACCCATTTTTGGTTCGATAGGAGGGTAGTTAATCTAGGAATAAGGAGGTGGGATAACCTATATTTAATCCAATGTGATTTGATAAGAAGTAGGTTAACCCAGTAATGATGGCAACCAAAATATTATATTCATGTCTCTTTTTGATTTTTTAAATATATCTCTCCTCCTCTCTCCTCCTCTCTCCCTCTCTCTCACGTCACTCTCTCTCTCTCTCTCACACACACACACAAACATACATTAATTACGAGTTTAAGTATATATTTTAATTGAGAATTTTTTATTTTATTATAATTTTAATTTATTTTTAATATATACTATAAATTGAATATATCATAAAAATAAATTTATTTTGATAAGTAATATCAATAATATCAGTAATTAAAATTTAAAAGTCAAAAATAACATTAATTATAGGTTTATGTTACTGTTCATATTTAAAAAAATTATTTTATCTTTATTTTAAAATATTTTTAAAATATTATATGAAGATAATATATCAAGAAAATAAATTGTATTTGATAAATAACTTCAATAATATCACTAATTCAAATTTAAAAGTTAAAAATGACATTAATTACGACTTTTATGTTACTATTCATCCTTAAAAAAATTTATTTGATCTTAATTTTTAAATAATTTTAATATATTCTATAAATATAATATACTATGCAAATAAATTTTGTTTGATAAATAACATCAATAATCTCACTAATTTACATTTAAAAATTAAAAATGACATTAATTACGGTTTATGTTATTATTTGTCAAATAATAAATTTTATTATATATATATTTTATATTTTAAATAAATTTTATATGCTAAATATATCGTTACAATAATAAAATTTTAGATAAAAATTATCTTTAATATTATTAGCTAAAAATTTAAAGAAAAAAAAATGATAATAATTAGTTGTTAAATATATTTTAATTGAGAAATAAGAGAGAGAGAGCGTTGAGAGAGAGGGAGAGGGAGAGAGTGAGAGAGAGAGAGCATGCGGGAGAGAGTGAGAGAGAGAGAGGAGAGAGAGAGTTGCATTTAATGAGAGGAGAGAGAGAACTAAGTGCATTTAATAGTGGGAAAGGGATAAAACCCACATGTAGAGGTGGGTTTCGAAACCCATGGCTAACTATGGGTTAGCCCACATATAAATCAGATTACCCATATTCCTCTATCAAAGCATAAAAGAGCTTTATATAGGATTAACTATGGGTTAACCTATGGATAACCCAAAACCAAAGTGAGGCTCAGGGTTCCTATACATATTTAAGGGCTGTTTTGAGAGGGTTTTGCAAGGGATTTTGTGGTCTCTTGTTCATCTTTATTGCTGCTATATATATCCTTGCGATGTACACAAGGAAAGCATCCGATGGGCTAATACTTTCTAATCTTTTGCAGAGGAAGAAAGAAATAGTGCGGCCACAAGGTGGAGAGGAGAGGACTTTGAGAGATTCATCATTTTCTGGTGTTTGCAGGTGGGTTTGAAGCTTGGATCTAAAGATATTCATCTTGTACGAGCTGCTGTCGTTGCAGACAAGCCTGGATCTTCAAGAAGGAGGATCGGCCGCGTCATCCTGCTATAGATCGACCTCCCACCGTTGAGAGCGTCAAGGAAGAGACGTCTAAGGCCTTCATCCATAAGGAGATAAATAGAAATCTCTTTGATATCTCTCTTTATTGCTGCTATGTGATCAATCCTATGTCGAGCATGTATTGAACATCCTTCTATATTTCTGAACTCGGAATATTTGTGTGTGGACGGAGCCGCGTCTCCGTGTGCGGTTTTAGTGCAAGGTGAGATCCCCGAGTGTGTGAGTGTGTGCTACGGTGGTAGCATCTTGGGGCTAGGTCCTGTGTGTGTGATTTGCTGCAGAAGCAGCGTGTGTGGTGTTGGGGCTCGTCCCCGTGTTGGTACGGTTCGTAGCGTGGTAGTGAAGCCTCACCGGGTTTCGGTGAGGGGTGGACGTAGGGAGCCTGTCGTGGTCTCGGACCACCTAAAAATCTTTGTGTTCCGTGTGGCATGCCTGTGTGATTGTCTATTTCTTCTATCTCTATTCACAGGTCAACTTATAGATTTTTACTCACTGCACCTTTACACTACGTTTGCTATCTGCAATCTGTCATGGTTCATATTTAGTTAGACAAACTTTACGTGTGAGATCAGTTAGCTTGAGAGAACATTAATCTCACTTGTGTTTAGTCTAATTAACGTAGTTAATTTTAATTTCGCTATGATTAGTTTAGATTATTTTTAAAATCCGTCATCTAGACTGGGGGACAATTCAACCCCCCTTCTTGTTCGCCATCTATTCTGGGCCAACAATTGGTATCAGAGCCCAATCTCTGATTTTCATTCGCGGACCTCACGGTTTAGGAGAAAAGATCTATTCATGATGGCCAATGTGAATTCGATTCCTATCTTTGATGGTTTTGATCATATATCATGGCTTGAAAAACTCTGTATTTGGATTTCTAGTATTGATCTGAAGCTCATGAATTTAATCACTCATGGTCCTTACATTCTTCAAAAAAATGAGTCAAGCTGGACCGATGGGGATAAGAAAAAGAATTCTGATAAATTGTTTATTTTGAATGCTCTTAAGGCTGCTGTGGACACTAATCAATTTACTTTTATCTCATCTTGTAGGTCAGTCAAAGAGATCTGGGATGGGCTGAGCGAAGCCCAAGAAGAAAGCTGGAATAGTGAGTGTCTCGTGGCAAACAATGAGAGTAATCGTCAAAGCGAGGAAAACTCTAAGGTAAACTTCGATTCTGATGAAGAAGATGAGCTTAGCTATGATGAATTGGTGGATGCTTATGATGAACTATTTGAAAAATATAAAATGGTGAAATCTGAAAATAGAAAACTTAAAAGGAAACTTGATGACTCTTCTTATGTTAACTCTCCATATGCTAAGTGTTCCGAAATTGAAAATACTTGTGTTGATAATTCTTCATGTGGAAAATGCATTGAGCTTGAAAAATTAGTTGAGTCTCACGTGTTTGATGTTGAAGAACACAAAGAGATAATTGCAGATCTTAGATCTGAAAATAAATTTTTACTGGCTAAAATTTCAGAACTTCAACAAACAGATAAAGACAATGAGAATCTGAAAGAGTTGAATACTGCTATATCTGAGAAACTGCTCCTTCTTGAAAAAGGGAAAGCTACTCTGGATGTTGACAAATTTGAAAGGCTGAAGGAGCTAAGACATGAGATAGAAAGTTTTAAGAACATGAATGATAAAACTGTTGAATTTGAAGAGGAGTTGAGAAATCTGAAGAAAGATTTGTCTAAGTCTGTCGACTCCAATGAAACAATGAATGCAATGCCTGATGAAAAAGTGAGTTTTCAAAAGAACGAACTTGAACACACTTCCATGAACGGAAATTCATTTGAAAAACTCCAAAACGAAAACAGTACTTTGCTAATTCAAATTTTCTTGCTTGAAAGTAGATTGAAAAGTCTTGAAAAATCTGAAAAAGGAAAATGTGTGATTGATGATGATTGTGATAAATTGAATATTCTTGAACAAAAAATTGAAAGTCACAAAATTGTAAATTCTTTGTTGAATGAGAAAATTACATCATGTGAGGAAAAAATAATTAGTACTTAATTGCACATTTCATCTTTGGAAAATGAAATCATGAGTTTAAATGAGTCCTTACATTTGTGTGATAAAGAAAATCACAAACAGAAAAATGTCAATGATCATTCTTGTATGTATGCAAGACCCTCAATTGTTAAACATGTTCATGTATCAAGAAAAAGAATGAATGTTTCGTGCTTTTATTGTGGGAAATTTGGCCATGAAATGTATGATTACTTTTTGATGAAACTTGATGATGATGAAGCATCGAAATCAAGAGTGAATACTGTTGATGGTTCCAAAAATTGTAAGAAACCCACAAAGAAAAATCCCAACATTCATTGTTTCTATTGTGGGTTACATGGTCATGTTTTAAAAAATTATCTCACAAAGAAAAATGATGACGAATGGTCTGTCAAAAAGAAATTTTCATGTCATTACTGTGGTGAAGTAGGCCACACAATATACACATGCTCCTTGATGAAAAGTGATGATGATTGGTTTAACAAAAAAAATGTTGCTTGTCATTATTGTGGTGAAAATGGTCACCAAATGCATGATTGTTCTCATATGAGAAATGATGATCTGAATGCTATTACAATGTGAAAAAAGTCATGTGGAAGTGTTAGTAACCCCTCGGGACCCAAGATGGCTTGGGTACCCAAATCTCCAAAATGAGAATTTTCTTTTGCAGGGGCGTCTTGAGACCAAGGAAAGTCAATAAATAAAGGACTCTCAAGATGAGAAACAAAAATGGTTTGTTTTTGAAATTTATTTTTGCTTAAGTTCACTTTGAAAGATCTGTAAAGGTAAAAATTGTGTTTGGAGTTGTTTCACATTTTGTGAATAAATTTGGTTTTTTAATGCTTTACTCTGCACATAAAGTCTTTTATACTCTGACTTACTTTTTGCAAATGACAACTCAGTTTTGCATACATAGAACACACACGTAATTGCATTATACATATTGCACATATCATGCATATATTTGCATACTTGTAAATAAAGAAAGTCCTTGACTATCTGTCCACTTACATGTATATACTTGCATATACTTGACATATTTGTGTGCCTGAATGCCATGATTATCCGATATATCAAATGGCGATTGTGGAAGGTTGGATTTTATCCAACTGGAAACCTTTCCCATGCTTGATGGTGGTCTTCGGACCTACGTTCTCAGCCAAGTACCGATAATCAACTCGTGTGAATATTTGACCTTGATGGATGTATGAGTGTATATATCATATCACCCTTCTTTGAATACATCCTATGACCTTTTTCCCTTGCTAGACAAAATTGCATTGATTTGAACATGTTTTATACATGGCATATATTAAGGGGGAGGTTTTGCTCATAACTGTGCATACACTTAGGGGGAGACATAACTGTGATTAAACTAATTCATGTCTTACATTCAATACAACCACCTACACACTTTACACCTTTTTGAGATAAATGATTCAATCTAATAAGGATTATAATTATTCTACTCAACACTCCAAAGGGCTCTTGAATCTCTACATAGAAATCACATGTCTCGTGAAGAAAAAGCTGTTTGCCCCACCAAAAATCTGAATAAGTGGGTTTGGCACCAAGTAGCCGGGAAGTGCCCCTGAGATAAAGGGTACAACTCGCACCGAAAAGTGACAAAGTCTGCAGTTAAGATAAGTGACGAAACTGAGTAACCGGGAAATACCCCTCAGACAAAGGGTATAACTCGCGTCAAAAGGTTAGTCACCTTTTGTGTTTAATCAAAAATTTGGGGTTATATGTAACTACCAATATTCGAGCATTGTGTATGGAAGTGTATGGAGCAACGGCTCTTTTTAGTGTTAGTTGGAAAATCTGATGATCCATATTGCTTTGGAATTCATTGCTCAATTTTCACATATACACTTTGGGTTTGATTGTGTGAATGTACTTTATAAATCTGTCAAATTTCATAGCTTATGCAGTCCGTCTTTTTTAAAGCACGACCTTCTTAGTATTGCTCCATCATGCTCAAAATCAATAGCATTGTTCTTAACCTATCCCTAAGGGACTTGCTTGCCTTTATATCTTATTATGCGTGCCTGAGTGCTTGACTGCCTGATCTTGTTCATACATATCATACTTCATTTTACTTTGATGCATCCTTAGATTATACTTGTAAATAACATGTTACATAATCCCTTTGTCAGTCGATTTTTGTTCATGACAATAGGGGAAAATAATGTGCTCTTTAGCATAACATTTGCATATAGTTCAGTTTTACATTCTGCACTTACTTTGGTTATACATGCATTTTACATATTTTTGCCATACTTGTGAATGTCATAGTTTTCTGCATATGACATGTGTTACAAAGTCATGGCACTTAGAAAGCATACATACAAACTTTACATCTTCTAGGTCATACATACACTGGGTAGAAGTTAGGACATGCATATTTTGGCATTTTCAGGTTTAAACCTGCACATACTTGTGAATGTCATAGTTTTCTGCATAGGACATGTGTTACAAAGTCATGGCACTTAGAAAGCATACATACAAACTTTGCATCTTCTAGGTCATACATACACTGGGTAGAAGTTAGGACATGCATATTTTGGCATTTTCAGGTTTAAACCTTCACATCCTTTTGTGTTCTTGAAAATACTTGTGGCTCATCTTAAGTTTGAAGAATGATGTGGTTCTCATGGTTAAACTGTATATTGCACATACAGTTCACATTGTTGGGTTCATGCAACATTGCTCTTAAAATCTATCTCATTTCTGAGGAAGCTTCATATATGTTCCGCTCATCCCCCACTTTTTGATAATACCAAAGGGGGAGAGAGTTTTGGGGTGGCCACAATATTTTGTCATCATCAAAAAGGGGGAGATTGTTGGGTTCGCTGCGCTCCCTCTTTGTCTTTGATATGGGTTTTGATGATAACAAAATATTATATGTAAGCGTTGTGAAAATGTTAAATGTCTATTGTTGCTTCATGAATATGTGCTGCTCATGAATATATTTTCACTAGTTCATCAATTTCATGTTAGTGACTCATAATGTCTTTTTCTGTAGATTTTCAAATGGTTTAGTTGGATGGCCTTTCTAATTTAGACAATGTCTAAAGAACATGGCTTCAGGACTTTCAGAAATCAAATGAAACTGTATCAACACTAGGGTGTCGACACTTCTGCTACTACAAGTTTTGAATTGATGGATTGCTTGAATCTAATTGTTTTGTGAGGATTGTGAAGGTTTAGTTTGTTTTGGATTGAATAAAGGTTTGGTATGATTTGATTTTCAAATAGGTCTTACATGTATGAAGCAATTTTTAGATTGTGCATTAATTGGGTTGAATGAATGTGAATCAAATTTCTGTGCCTCCAATGCAATGTAGGTTCATGCATGTTGAACTAGCTATGTCGAAGGCTGATTATGCAGGTTCAACAAGCATTTTTGTTTGACATTGCTTTAAGATTGATTTGAGTGTTTTTGTATGGGGTTTAAGGACCCTTTACTGGTTGGCTCTGAATTGGTCTGAATTTACATTGCATATCTCTTGATGAATATGAGTCAAGATGTTTGGTCTCATGGATGTTTTCAAGGATTGAGTATAAATTCTTCAAAGTTGAACTTTACTGTCTATGAACTGTTTAACTTTCGATTGGCTTGGATTACATTTGTGATATCTGTGTGATTGGATAGAGTTCAGTTTTCATTGGACTGAACTTGGGTTGTATGCATTGAACTGTGTGAATTCTTTGTACATATTACTGAAAATTATGTCACTAATTTGTAGTTTTGAAGAGGCAGTCTTGTGTGTTTCATATGCTCAGACTTGTCTATACACATGCACAAACCTTAGCATTTATATGCATCGACCTGTGATAGGTTGATTGATCATGTGCATCGACCTGATATAGGGTTCTTCACAATGTGCATCGACCCTTTGAAATGAGCATCGGCATGTCTTTTGAGTTTTTAAGAATGTGCATCGACTTTCCAAAATGTGCACAGACCTTGGTCTCTCATATGCTTAGACCTGTCCATACATGCACCGACCCTGCCTATACACTTGCATCAACCTATGTTGAACATGCATAGACCTTGGTCCTTCACATGCTTAGACTTGGGTTCACATGTGCATAGACCTTGGCCTTATATGCATCAACCTCAGTTGGACACATGCATAGACCTTGGCCTTATATGCATTGACCCATAGAAAGGTGCATCGACCTGTCAATAGGGTGTTTCACATGTACTTGGACTTGTGATTCATGTGCACCGACCTGTGTTAGCTTGCTTTGGACTGAACTGACTGAACTTGAATGCCTTGGACTGGATTTAAATTTGCTGAACTGAACTTAAATACTTGGACTATACATGCAACTCATGTATGATTTGCTTGAAATGTATCGATGTGTGAACGTATGGAAAATGTGGGTTGTTTGAGTTGAAAACAGATTTGAGGTTGATCTTCAACTACTTAACTTGCAGCTCAAAGGAGGTTATCTTGGGAAAGAATTGCTTTGAAGTTAGTTTCCTCAAATACATTGGTTTAATATTGACATGCTTCTGAATTTCCAGAAAGTGCAGGTTCACACTGCCTTCAAATCAATGGATCCATGGTAAGATTTTATTTCTGAATTTGATTTATAGTTGCTATGAATGGGTTTGAAGTATTTTTCATGAATTGGGTTCTCAAGTGCCCTTCAAGCATGTTTTTCATGATAATCTTGTGGTAGCATCTTGCTCATTTAACTTTCCATATTTCTTGTTGAATTCAAGGTTAAATGATGTTTGTAAGACCCTCTTAGCATGTCTTCTTATTTGGCTAATCTATTTTTCAAAGACCCTTTTATGGTTGTGCATGCTTTGGACTGCCATAGGCAGTTTCTGTCTTGGACAGAGCAATTGTCGACTCACAGAGTCGACACTTGTTGTCATGCTTGCTCCCTCGACGCAGCAGGAAGCAAGTGTCGACTCTGTGAGTCGACACTTGGTGTCCAGGGGGCTGTTGTTTGCGTTGGTAGAACACATGGCCTTCGCCTGTGTGTTGGCTTTTTGTAGCTGGCAGAACGCCTGACAAAATGTGTCGACTCTGAGAGTCGACACTTTTGTCCTGGGTGGTTTTTCTCCTCTACTGGTAGTACACCTTGACAGAAGTGTCTACTCTAAGAGTCGACACTTTCTCTGGTGCGTCCGGATCGGGTTTGCGTATTGGGTATCAAAACCCACTTTTCTAGATCCATTTGCCTTGCTCTTTTACATCCTTACCCTTAGGGTTCCTATATATATTTAAGGGCTATTTTGAGAGGGTTTTGCAAGGGGTTTTGTGGTTTTTTGTTCATCTTTATTGTTGCTATATATATCCTTGCAATGTAGACAAGGAAAGGATCCGATGGGCTAATACTTTCTAATCTTTTGCAGAGGAAGAAAGAAGGAGTGCGGCCACAAGGTGGAGATGAGAGGACTTTGAGAGATTCATCATTTTCTGGTGTTTGCAGGTGAGTTTGAAGCTTGAATCTAAAGATATTCATCTTGTACAAGTTGCTGTCATTGCAGACAAGCCTTGATCTTCAAGAAGGAGGACCGGCCGCTTCATCCTGCTATAGATCGACCTCCCAGCGTTGAGAGCTTCAAGGAAGAGACGTCTAAGGCCTTCATCCATGAGGAGATAAACTGAAATCTCTTTGATATCCCTCTTTATTGCTGCAATGTGATCAATCCTATGTTGAGCATGTATTGAACATCCTTCTATATTTCTGAACTCGAAATATTTGTGTGTGGACGGAGCTGCGTCTCCGTGTGCGGTTTTTGTGCGGGGTGAGATCCCCGAGTGTGTGAGTGTGTGCTGCGGTGACAACGTCTTGGGGCTAGGCCCCGTGTGTGTGATTTGCTGCAAAAGCAGCGTGTGTGGTGTTGGGGCTCGTCCCCATGTTGCTACGGTTCGTCGCGTGATAATGAAGCCTCACCGGGTTTCCGTGAGGGGTCGATGTAGGGAGCCCGTCGTGTTCCCGAACCACCTAAAAATCTTCGTGTTTCGTGTGGCATGCCTGTGTGATTGTCCATTTCTTTAATCTCTGTTCACAGGTCAATTTATAGATTTTTACTCACTGCACCTTCACACATTGCTACGTTTGCTATCTGCAATCTGTCATTGTTCATATTTGGTTAGACAGACTTTACGTGTGAGATCGGTTAGCTTGAGAGAACATTAATCTCACTTGTGTTTAGGCTAATTAACATAGTTAATTTTAATTCCGCTGTGATTAGTTTAGATTATTTTTAAAATCTATCATCTCGACTGGGGGACAATTCATCCCCCCTTCTTGTCCGCCATCTATTCTGGGCCAACAAACTCAAATGCTCATACATGCCTATGACATCAGAGAAGAAGAGAACAAGTTATCTCTCAAATATGCTACCTTGATTGACACATCTGCCAGGATTGAACGGAAGCTCACTGCTGAATCTGCCAAAGTCACTGAAGCCTCCACCAGACTTGCAACTTCAGTCAATGCTGATTGTGCAAAAGTCATTGAGGCCACCGCTAGTCTTGAAGCAGCTGTTCATGCAGATTCTGCAAGGGTCATTGATGCATCTATCAGCCTTAAAGGAAAAGTTCATGTTGACTCAGTCAAGGTAATTGCTACCTCTACAAAACTTGATGAAAAAGTTAACACTGACACAGCTCAGTTGGTTAATATCTCTACCAGAGTTGAAGAAAGGATGAATGTAATTTATGACAAATTGGATATGGTTCGAGATGAGATTATTGAAATGATCCGTCTGCACAAGGCTCAGTTTCCAGCCAATGTGAAGGAGGACACTACATCTTCATTTGTCAATGTACAAGGATCTCGACAGAAGGCCCAGACAGAGCACATTTGTGAGATGTTACATCAGTGGCTAGATGACATTAATGAAAAGGTCAAGGTTCTTCATCGGTTTGTCAAACGGCGGGATAAGTAGCTAACTCAGAAAGTGGACTCACTGGCAGCCACAGTTCTTTAGTTACAACAACAACTCACTGATGCTCAGGTCCTTCAAATTCCTGGAAGCTCTAGCTCCGTGCCTCCACCATCGCATCCACCTCATTAACCCCCCCTCCTTTTTGCTGATGGCAAAGGGGGAGAAGACAAAGACCGAGAGATAGTGTAACGACCCGAGATCTGAGTACCAGAAAGGAACCGACGTGACTCAAACCTCGGCTCGCCACTCACGAGCCCGAAGACTCGGAAGGGTTAAAAGATGATGTGAGGGTACAAGAAAAGCTAAAATAACTGCAAAACTAGCATAATAATCTAATAATAATGTAGGAATTAATATAAATAATTGCTAAATAGCTACAAGGTCCAAAGTATCTCATGTCCAATATAAGTACGGTCAACAGAAAGAAAAGTACAAGTACACAGGGCATACCCCGGCTCTGGCAACTGGTGACTAACCCTGGCTACTGGAACCACGCTGAAACTCTGACGCGCCTCTCGACGACCCCGCCTCACCTAAAAATACAGGGGTGAGGCTCATTTCATTGGCTCAGTAGGGATCCCGCGGACCCCCGCCTCGCACAAGAGAAATAAGACAACAAGTACGGCAGCAGTAACAAGCAATAATAAATAAACGGAAAGGCTCTCTACAACTAACAGTACGAAACCAACCGACCTCGAACCGGCGGGAAAGCAAGTCCGTACCTGCAAGGAGATAGGAGCACCACCCACTAGAAGTAAATCCGGATGCGTCCCCTGACGTCTTACACCACACCTCAGTGTCTCCCTACAACGCCCCGGGCGGAGACTGAGACACACAACAAGTACCATGAACAAGGACTAGCTGGGGTCGCACTCGTCAGTGCGGGCCCGGTTGCCCCCAACCACGCGTGCACACACATACCATGCGCTCTAGGTTCGGCCCTCTAGCTGGTTCTTCCCCCCAGCCTAGGCGTAGGCTGCAAAGATGAGGGGCCCTACGGTAACCAGCCTAAAAAACGTCTCTCCGCGTCACACTCTCCACCACTCCTAAGTGGGTCCGCACACGCGTGCGTAGGAAAGCTACGTCTAGTGGACGGGTCACTGGAGGTGAGACTCGACTCATGGAAACCTACAATCGAAAGGAAACGGAGTGGCGGTCCACCCGGGATTGCCCTCAGCCTGGAGGTCCTCCTTGGACCGCACAACAGGCCTAGCAGTCTCCCTGAGACCGCCAGGCTCAGCCAAGCAGTCAACCCATGACCGTAAGGGGGCGAGCCACAGAGGGGCAAATGGTCTATCGCCAGGCCACTATCTGAACCAAACGGTCCTCATCGGACCGCAAGACACAAAGAAACGGTCATGCCCTGACCGCAACCCTGCACGTGACTCCCAATGGTCAAAAACACGCACCCCGAGAGTGCTCTGACCAAACGAGGCAAACGGTCTCGTGCTGGCCGCTACCCAATGGGTAGCGGTCAGTCGCGAGATCGCTTAACGGGCCTAGCGGTCCCCCGGGGGCCGCCTTGGTCCGCCACCCGTCACCGAAGGAGGAAGGGCGCCGCGAGCTTGGACGGGGAAGAACTTGCAACGGTCGGCCACTCACGGGGGAGAGAAGAGAGGAAGAAGAGAAAAGAAGAAGAAAAGAAAAAGGGAAAATAAAAGGGTTATTTAAAGAAAATCTGGAAAATTAAAAAAAATGAAAAATTAGAAAAAAATAATTTTCTCCATCCTCAGAACACGCTCAACACACTGGTACCGTCCCGGAGTAGGAGAACGCAATAGTTTACCCTCCACAAGGTTCGATCCGTCAGGGAAAAACACGCGTGAACCACAAAACGCGCTCCGGAACCCCCGAAAGTGATCCGAAACTCACGGATCTAGATCCGAAAAATGTCTGAAAAACACGGAACATTACAGATAGAGAGCTGACAAGGGGCAGAAGATAAAAATGGAAAAGATAGAGAAGATATAGATTGGAAGATAAAGATGGAAAGATACAGAGATATAGCAGTGGCAGAGACTGTTGACAGAGACAGGAGGAGCAGTCTATGAGGAGAAGCAGACTATAGCTTTCTTAAGTTTGCTTTCTTAAGTTTTTGTTGGATGTATGTTTTTGTAAATGGAAATGGGCATGTTTGGATCTAAAATTTGAAAGGTTTTTTTAAAGAATCTAAGTCTGTCATGCATGGCATATGCATTGCATTTTGAATGACTTTGCTTTGTGATCAATGAAATTCTTCTTACTTCTTGAGTGTTCACCAATGGTTGTGGCTGTCTTCAAAATCTTGATGTGTGAAAATGATCCTGTAACTAGGAACTGAACAAATAATCAATAGTTAAATGAATAGTTGCCATCATCAAAAAGGGGGAGACTGTTGGATCTCTGATTTTGATGATGACATACTATTGATCTTGATAGAGATGATGGACTAAGTATCTTGTGTGGTGAACATGTACATTGATCCTTTGGTAACAAATGGATCATAGAATTTCAAGTTGATGCACAAGTTCGATGTATCGACGCATCAGGAATGATGCATCGACGCATCAAGAGTAACCCAACACATTGCATCGACGCAGTAGAAGAAAAACTCATCACTGCATCGAGGCAGCAAGAGAAGACTCACAACTGCATCAATAAAGAAGAAAGATGCATTGACGCATTCAGTCCATGCTTGTTCTTAGACTTAGCACGTCGAAGCATCAGAGCAAAATAGAAGGTTTGCTTCAAGCATCAAGTCGTTGCATCGACGCATCAACAGTGATGCCTCGACGCATCTAGCCAGAAGCTCTCTCAAGCCTTCCACACCAAAGGTTGTGTCTTCAACTGCACCGATACATCAGCTTCATGCATCGACGCATTCAGCTCTCCACTTGGATTTGATTGGTTCCAGTATTGAAGCAGCTCAGTGATGCACCGACGCATCAACTTCATGCCTCGATGCATCCAGCTCAGAACCATTTCTCAGAATCAGTTACCTCTGTTCATCTGGAAGTTGCCTCGACCTGTTGGCTCTGCACGTGAGGACTTAATGAAGCCATGTGATCTTGACTTGAGTTACCTGGCACGTGACCTCAGGCCACGTGGCAACCCTTCAGGATGATTTCTTCTAAGGAATATTCTCATGGCCACCTGGGCCAATGGAATTCAGTTCAGAAGACATTTCTAATGGCCACCTGGACCAATGAAGAATCAGATCTGAGGATTAATCTAAAAAGAAGAAAATCCTCAAATTGTTAGGTGATATATATACGCTCATTCGCCTCTTTCGAAGAGAGGAAGAGGAATAATAGATAGAGCACGAAGAGCAGAATAGAAGAGAAGAGGAGAGAAGAAATAGTGAGTGCCATCTAAGAAATTCCAAGCAGTTCATTTCGAAGAGAGAAATTGAGAGAGTTTGAGAGAAAGAAGAAGAAGAAGGAGAAGAGCCACATCAGAGTAGATTCGAGCAGTTCTAAAGATATGTGGAAGCCTGCTCTCGTGGATCAAATCCAGAGCCAGACCGCTCAATAGGAGCTACATTATATTACATGTTTTCGATTGTCTTTTCGCACTGGTTCTTTGTTCTTTTTCATTTTCCTACTGTCTTTTTTGATCCCCTGTTCAGGGATCGGGTTCCTTCTGAGTGATCAGAAGAAGGGAGAGTGATCTCTGGGTTCCCTCTGAGGTCTCAGAGGAAGAGAGGGCGACATCTCTTTGGGTTGGTGAGCAGCAGGGTGTTGTCTCACTGGTTGCTTATGTATTTGCAGAAGAAGGGAGAGCGGATCTCTTCGGTCACTATGTTAGTAGTGGGGTGCTGATCTAGTGGGGTGCTAGATCAGTGTCTGTGGGATTTGTCTCCCTCTGTTCAAGCTGTTAGGCAGCACTTGTTTGCAGATTGAGTCTACGTTCTTGCTTGGAGCAAGGGAAGCCACACTCTGGTTTAAGTGTGGGGTGGACGTAGATCTGCTGGGCAGATCGAACCACCTAAAAATCCTTCGTGTTCATGGTTTGCTTGTGCAATTGCCTGTCTATTTTTCGTTAGCATTCACAGGTTTGCATGTTTCACAAGCTTCCTGCCGGTATATCAAAAGGTGCATTCACACACCTTGCGTGAAGAGAGCTCTTGAGCTCAGATCTCCGCCCTGTACTAGTTGGTTAAGTGTTCTAATATGAGAGCCTCCTGCTGAGTCTAACATGTTCAGTCATTACACTGCTTGTTCCTCTAAGTGGTCGATTGTATCTCAATGTGAAGCATCTATTATATAGTTCAATCGACTTGGTGCCTTGTATGTCCGCTAGCTGCTCGATGCATTGTGTGAAGTCCCTCCATGCATGGATGATTAGAATTAGGATTTATTGCACCTTGTCACTGTGCATATTCTGAGCCATAAGTCCTTGCAACTCTTTAGTTGCGGGTGTCTTGGCTTATGTAATCATTTGTCTAAGATAGCTTCAATTGCACTTCCATTCAGTGTGTTTTTGTGTTCGCACGAAAAATTTTAAAAGGATTTATTCATCCCCCCTTCTAGATCCTGTCTTACATTCTAACAAGTGAGACTTAGAACGGGATCATGTACTTACTCTCAATTATAAGAGGCTTCGGGATGAAATAATGGAATGTTAAATTTCTACTTCTTCTTGCTTTCGAACCTGCATACATCACTCAGACAAAACAAGTGAATTTTTCTGTTCTGACTTGGCCCCCTGCTTGATAAGTGAGTGGTTGTTTCAGGGCTAACCTTGATAGTGGGTTAAGGGGCCAAGCCTTTATCAGTGAAGGCAAAAGTAAAAATGACAAATGCGACATGCAAACATGCAAAATGCGAACGAGAATTAAAGAATGAAATGTGGCACACAAATGCGATCACGCGAAATGCTTTTTCTTTTTGGTGTTTTACATATAGATTTTTTCTGGTTTTGTTTCTTTCTTCTTTTTTGTTAATTTTTTTGTTTTGTTTTGTTTTGTTTTGTTTTTATTTTTTTTGACACGAAGGACACTTGTTCTTATAACAACCAGCATAGTTCTCGGATCAAGGTTGTTTTCTCACTCACAAACCATTCTTAAATAGCTTAACGCAGGGTTAACATGCTTGATTTGTTCCTCCCACTCAAGGTCTCATTCGGCGCCATCCTCCTCAGTCTGCGTCCACCATTCCTTGGGTTCGTTGTGCACCACTAAGGAAGGAAGAAAGAAAATGTTTAGAAAGTTCATGAGAGGGTTCGAGAGACCCTGGAAGATGTCCTTCCCCTGCCCTATCACCTGTTAGGGTTCGGTGCCTCGGCTAGTGGGGTTTATTTTATTCTTCTTTTCCCTCACCGCCTTCTGAGACGCTTACGACCAGGGTTTTCTCTTGTGGTGACTTTGCCCCTTCTATCACGTGTCCGGGGCATCACAAAATTTTTTTTGCCCCTTGTGCCAAGGCTTCCCTCTATTAGGGTGGTGGTTAGGTTCAGTAGTCTAGCCCAAGGTCCCTCTCCTTCGTCATGAACCGAGAAGGAGAGAATGGGCAGCACCCTGCACTCTCAGTCCAGCTTCAGCCTCCTTCAGATTTCACGCTGTTTGATTCCGAGAGTGGAGTGTGTGTGTGTGCGTGAGTTAAACCTGAGTTAGACTATAAAGACTGAAGAGTGAATTTTCAACTCCGATGGTCCTCGTACCATGCCGGTTGCTACACCTATCTAGGGGTTGTACTTCTTAAGATAAAGCCCATTCCAAGGGTGGGATAGTTCGAGCCCCTCAATGTTGACTAGCCTGTAGGCGTTGCCAAGATGTATATCCTGAATCACATACGGTCCTTCCCAATTGGGTTAGAGTTTAGAACGCGGCCCACCAGGTTTTACAAAAATTCTTTTTACTACCATCTCACCGACTTTAAATTTTCTTTCAATGACCTTCTTTTGATAAAAAATGTATGAGTCTATTTTGGTAAACACGTGCATGCTCAGCAGCGGCCATCCGCTTCTCATCTAAGAATTCCAATTGGGCAAGGAGTGAATCACAACGTTCATCGAGGGAAAGTTCCTTGTCCAGTTGTACCCAAAGAGAAGGAATCAAGATTTCGTACGGGACTATCGCCTCCATCCCATAAGTAAGAGCAAACAGAGTTTACCTAGTGAGACTACGGATTGAAGTGCGATAGGCCCATAGAGCTTCAATCAGCTTTTCAAGCCAATATGAGAACTTGTTAGACTCACATGTCTTTTTTATGATTTTGATCAATGTTTTATTAGTGGCCTCTGCCTGACCGTTACCTTGTGGGTAATAAGGTGATGAATGATGCAATGTAATTTTGTACCTTTTGCAGAGGTCCTGAAGGTCATGGGAAATGAATTGCGGTCCATTGTCAGTGATGATAGTACTTGGGATGCCGAACCTGGCGATGATGTTCTTCATGATGAATTTGAAGACTGTTGACGCCTTGATCTCCACGTAAGCTTCGACTTCGGCCCATTTGGTGAAGTACTCCGTTGCAGTAAGGCTGAAAGATTTTTACTTGGTAAGGGAGTTGGGATCACCGATAGGACCAATGATGTCGAAAGCCCACATGGAGAAAGGTCATGGGGGGGATATTGGATGAAGTGAGGAAGAGGGGGAGTGAATCTTGTCGGCGTGAAGTTGACACTTGACACACCTGTAGACATAGACAACACAATCCTCTTCCATGGTGGGCCAGTAAAAGTCTTGCCAAAGGATCTTCTTAGCAAGCATTTGGCTATTCACATGGCCACCGCACACACCAGAGTGTGCTTCCTCAACACGTTTCCAGACCTCATCATCATCAAGACATCTTAGAAGAACACCATGTAGACACGCCATTTTTGACATTGCTGTGAGTGAATCTTGTATTACGCTATGGTGCCCCGCAGCGGCTCGCACATTTGAATTATTCGAGTGGTTTCCTATTCCCTTGTTGTTCCCTGGGTTTCAATAAATTTTATTTGATCTCACAAAAAAAAAGAGAAACAAAAAAAATAAAAAAATATAGTAAAACAAAGGGGGGTTAATGGGCTTGTATATATATATCTATATGCACACACACATATATATATAAGATAACAAAAGAAAAGAAAACAAATAAAATAAAAATGAAACACAAGGGAATCAATGGGCTTATATATATATATATATATATATATATGCATATGTATAAAAAAATTAAATAAAAATCTTAACTCACTCCCTCCACTCCCTGATCTTGTCCCCTCTCCCTCTTCAATACACTCACTCCCTCTTTTTTTTATTTTTTTACACAACCCATTCCCTCCTCTGACGGCAGAGAACCCACTCTCCAACATCTTCACTTCCCTCGCCCATCTCCTGATCGCAGCCCATTTTCTCCCCTCCTCACTCTCTCTACACACCTCATCTCCACGACAGAACATCCATCTCCCCATCCCTCTTCCTCTTTTTCCCATCTCACAACCACAACCCATTCTCTGCTCTCACGGTGGCAGAACCAAATCACTCCCCGCCCTTCTCCTCTCTACACACCAACACGGCAGAGAACCCCCCGGCCCTTCTACTCTACACACACACTTCATCATCGACGGCGGCTCTCTCCCTTTCTCTCTAGGCTAACCCAGACGGCAGAACCCAACTCACCCTCCCACTCCCTCTCTCACCACCTTCCTGTCGGCAACACTCTCACCCCATTCCTCTCTCTTTCTCATCTCACAACCGCAACCCATCTCATCTCCATGTCACAGCAACCTCCCCCTTCTCACCGCTGTGACAGTCGCCGGCCACCCCTTTCACTTCTCTTCCCATCGCAGTTAACCCACCTCCTTCACACTCCCTCTCTCTAACTCCAACGTCGCCGCAACTGTCGCCAGCCACCATCCCAACCGCCGTCGGCCACGCTCCTCTCTAACTCACGACCTCGTCGGACACCACCCACACCTACGCACCCGCTAGCCTCTGGACACCGCGATCCCCTCCTCCACTCCGCCTCTCCTCACCACGCCATCCCCCTCTCTTTTCTCTCCCAGACCCTCACGTAGCGAACTCTTCTCTCCCACCACCTCTCACCCCAGCCGGCCTCTCTCACTCCTCTTCACACACAACACCCACCCCCCGCCGGTGGACCTCTCCTCTCCCCACCTCTCTTCCTCTCTTCCCACCACGGGATCTCTCCCTCTCTCTCGCACTCCCCTCTGCTCCCAGCACGCCACCGGCCGCGCTCCCCCTCTCACTTCCCTCTGCTCCCACCGCTGACAGCCGCAGCACCCCTCACCACCTCCCATCCCGCCGCAAGCTCCCTGGCCACCCCCTCTCTTCTGCATGCACACCCCAGCCACCCCCGTCGCCGGCAGCCGCAACACCCTTCACCATCTCCCTCCCCCTGCAAGTCGCTGCCCTGAGCCCGCGGCCATCTTCCCCTCACACCGCCGCCTCCGCAGCACCCTCCCACCATCTCTCCCTCTCTAACCTGCGGTGAACCCACACTGCCCACGGGTCTCTCCCTCTCAACCCCCGTCTCCGATTCTCTTTCTCCCTCTCTCTATTTCTCTCTCAAACACACCTTCTCAACCGGCCACCCTCTCGGTTTTCTCTCTCTCTCTCTCTCTCCCAGCTCTCTCCCGTGAACCCACACACGCCGACAGCCTCCCCTCTCCCTTCTCTTCACCTCCCTCACACTCCTTCACGCGGGCGGCACCCCTCTTCCCACACTTACCCACTCCACTTCACACCTCCAGCCCCTCTCACCACCGCCGCCGGCGAACCCTCCTCCACCGCACCACCACTGCATGCACGAACCCCCTTCCCACGTCCTCTCTCGCTCTCTCTCTCTTCCCCTCACGCTACTCCCTCTCACACTCAATCACCCAACGTCGCCTCCTCTCCACTACATCTCAACACTTCACCACCCCAACGTCGCCTCTCCCCTCACGCAACACACACCACCCCTCCCACTCTACCAATCTCACCTTTCTCACCACCACGCAGCCCTCTCTCTACTCTCATCTCCCTGCCTCTCACCCCACCGCACTCACTACCACCGCCGGCCGCCTGCCTCCCTCGTCGGCGTCGCCTCTCTTCCGTTCCCACGCACCCACACGCGAGACCCCCCCACCCCCCCCACCCCCCGCGACGCCACCGCCACCCTCGTCCCCCTCACCCTTCGTCGTTGAGCTACTGCCGGTGCCCCACCTCGTCGCCTCCGTCGACCGCCGTCCACCTCCATCACTATCGTCGTCGTTGCATCTCTCTCTCCCCCCTCTCTCTCGATCTCTCTCTCCCCTCTCTCTCTTTCCCTCTCATTATCTCTCTCACTGTCTCTTTCTCTTTCTCTCTCCCTCTCTTGATTTCTCTCTCTTCATCTCTCTCTCTCTCCATTACGATCTCTCTCTTCCTCTCTCCATCTTGATCTTCTTTCTATCTCTCTTAAACACACACATAAGTTTTATTTTATTCTCTTTTTCTCCTCTTCTTTTATCTTATGTAAATTAAATTCCTCTATTTCATCTATTGCTATATATATATAACTTTCTCTTTCTCTCTATTCTCTATCTCCCTCTACTCCTATTTCTATCTTTTCCATTCTCTATTTTTATTTTTTGTTATTAGGCCTTTATCCCCCTCCCTCTCTATTTTCTATCTAAAAAAACTATTTCTCTCTCTCTCTCTCTATATATATTTTCTTAGTGATCTTTAATATTCTTATTATTATTCTTTATATCTCACTCTATCTATATCTTTTTACATCTTGATTTCTCTCTTCATTTTTCTTATATCTCCTGATTGCTCCCTTTCTCCCTCTAGATATCTCTCAAAATAAAAATAAAAAATCAAAATAAAATAAAATAAAAAGGGGGACAACATCAACTAGGGTAACCGAAGGAAGCCCTCTTCGTCGGCCGGCCGAAAGAAGAGGAAGAAAGAACCCGCACTGTTTCTGCTCCTGTGGCGGACGCGATCACTTCTTTCCATTATGGAGTTCTCAGCCCCTGGCGATCACACCATCTAACTGGTTGCGGTGAGTCATTTCCAGCTACCGCTTTTTATTCCAACAATTTAATTTTTGTACATTAACTCTAACTCTAACTAGTTGCGGTGAGTCATTTTTTGCTACCGCTTTTTATTCCAGCAATTTAATTTCTGTATATTAACTTTAACTCTAACTCTAACTCTAACTAGTTGCGGTGAGTCATTTCCCACTACCGCTTTTTTATTCTAGCAATTTAATTTTTGTACACTAACTCTAACATTTAATTTCTGCACACTAACTCTAACATTTAATTTTTGTACTATAACCCTAACTCTAACCCAATAAAACCTGCGGCGAGTTACTTCCCGCAGTGGTCCTTTTATTTCGGTAATTTACTTTCAACATTTAATTTCTACACACTCCCATCCCCAATAAATCCCGCGGAGAGTGTCACCTCTCGTGGCGGTTTAATTCCTATACCCCGCGGAGAACAAGTTCTCACGGTGGTTTAATTTCTGTCATCTCCATTTCTATCAAATTGTACCCTTCCCATTCCGTGTGTTTTCCTGTCTCGTGTGTTTCCCCGTTCAAACTCGGTAGAGACAATCCTCTCCAGAAGTCTTTCTCCGCATTCTCTTTAAGCGCGCATTTTTCTTCCTCGGTTCTCAAGCCGCGTGACGTCCGTCCACATCTCTTGGCGATCACGGTGGGACCTCTTTTGCTTTCTGTTTGGTTACACGTGTGATTTGGCACCCGCGTGTGCCCCTCCATTGGCACCCATGTGCGCCCCTCCACTTGGCACCCACGTGTGCCCCTCCATTGGCGCCCGCGTGTACCCTCTACTTGGCACCCGCGTGTGCCCGTCCATTGGCACCCACGTGTGCCCCTCCCTATTGCGCCCACGTGCGCTACAATTATGCTCCTAGTAGCACCTTTTTGCAATTTTAATTTCATCTCTCGTGCACCTCGTGCACTTCACCACAGTCCCCTGTGATTTCTCGTGAGATTCACGTTGTTGCAAGAATCTTGCCCGTCCCTCTGTTGTTTCTGAAAAAGCGGGCTTCAGCCTGAGAATGTGTCTCGAGCCCCAGACGCGTGCTCAGCATCATCGCCCTTAGCAACTGTCAGTCTTTGTGTGGATGCGTCTTGACAAGTGGACGTGCTCTTTCAAAGGCATCTCCCATTGTGGACACGCTCCTTTGATTCAAAAAAAGAGAACAAAAGGAAAAAGAAAAAAAATTCAATCTTGTTCTATCCTATACAATTTCTGTTCTTTTGCATGTTGTGAAAACTGTTTAATTCTATTCTATCCTGCATAATTCCTGTTCTTCTTGTTTTGTTGGTGTTTCACTTATCTATGCTATACAGCACTGCATTGCATGCATCTTCCCCCTTTATTTTCCATTTCTAGGAATTCACCCTCTCTCGGTGAAGGAAGGACTCTCCGTTCGGGAATTCCTCTCGACGGACTAGGATCTCCTCCATCGGGACCTCCGTAAGTCCTCGACAGCGAAGGATTCCCTCTTCGTTCACTAGGCCGATTGTACCACAGAAGTTCCCCGGAGTTTAATTACCCATTCGTAGTGAGACGAGTGACCTTAGCTGGCACGGCGGTGGCCGAAATTCTAACTAGGGTCCTACAATTTGTGTGAACTTCTAGTTTGTGAAAATAAAAATAAATAAATAAATAAAGAGGATGTAAAGCATCCACTTGTGTGTTAACTTCTGTCACTATTTGTTGGTGTATGTTATTACGTACTGGAAAAGTGTTAGGGATGGCTAAATACAATTACGATGCTTTTGAGGCCGAGGCCTTCAGCTATGAGCCCCAAATGTATGACCCAGGTCATGAGTCTCATGTGATAGAATAGATGGACGCTTTAATACAAATAGATAAGACTCTATTGATGATCTAGAGGGGGGGTGAATAGATCGATCACCCAATAAAACTGACTACAGCAGGAACAGTTGCGGAATAAAATCAAGCTGCTGTAGGACGAAGAAGAACACTTAAACGCAATCAAACTATAGCGAGTCTAGACGATCAGCACAAAGACGGTCTCAAGCATTCATCTACTGGGCTATGAAACGAGATAGAGATGAGCACAAACCACATGGCAATCACACAGTAGACAATGAATTTTTAAGGTGGTTCGACCTCAAACCTGAGGTATACATCCACCCCACACTCCAACCAGAGTGTGGTTTCCCGCTGATGCATAGCTTAACCTGCTGATCCACAGTTTCGGGGTAAAAACCCTATACACCGCTGGGCCTTACAGCTTACGCCGACCAGAGGAGTCCTCCTCTGCAACCGCTGGGGAATTACAGCTTTACCCGACCAGAGGATACCACACCTCTGCATGATGAGGAATTACAGCTTCACCTCTGTTGACAAACAGCTTCAACAAGAGTTTCTCAAAATGAAAAGAAACAAACGAAGAACCAGAAAACCCACAATGGGAATGTTGCTCAACAAGGAGCGAAATCAGTTCCGGTTTTGAACCAGGAAGCTGATGATGAATCTCTCTCAAAAATTCTCGAGGAACTCTCCTCTCAAAACTTTCTCTCTTCTTCTTTCAAATCTGCTCTCTCTCTTCTTCTCTCTCTGGATTGTGCTGGCTCGAGCTCTTTCTACTTCAACTCTCAAAGTCACAATCAGTCTTCCCTTGAAGAAGACTCTCCTTATTTATAGGAAGCAGTAGAAGGTAGGGTGTGTGCTTGCCACAATTCCCGCCCAGAGCCTGATCCAGATCTGGAGTAGTCAGGCCACGTGGCATCATCTTGGCACCTCCTCCATTCTTGGATCACGTGCCTTTCTTAAACTCCTCGAGCAGATATCTTGTTAAAGTCAGGCTTAATGTCAGCTTGAAACAATATGAAAGATAGTAGAAAGATGCACATAGTTAATTAGAGCTTTGAGCTAAATGTGCACAGACTTCACAGACTTGATATAACATATGAACACATATGTACGGAGTCAAGTGTTCACACATAGGCATGTGCATAGACTTGGTGTTACTCTAATACCAGAAGTGCACTGACTTGATGTGTGCACAATGCAAACGCTGTACTGACCAGCTTGTGCCATTACCAACCTTGCACAAACATTATGCATGCAAAAGATTAGAGTTGCACAGACTTTGTCACTATGCAATGTAGGCTATGCACAGACTTTCATATGCAAGATGTAGAACGTGCACCGACTATGGATGCAATGCACTGATCCTAGATGTGCAAAAGACTAAGACATATACCTACGTTATCTTCCAAATAACGTGGTATGCACAGACCAAAGTAAAAGATGCATGGACTTTCTATATATATGAGAGACTAAAAACATGCACCGACTTTCAATGCACGTTGTCCATATGCTCGAGGCAATACTGCACTGACTTGGTTGCGTGCAGAAACAAGGCTTGCATAGACTTTGTGTATGCATGCACAGACTTAGTGTGTGTGTGACCAACCTTGCTTAGACTTGATCGCGTACAAGGAGAGGTGTTGCACCGACTTGATGCACCTGGACTAAAGCATGCACGGACTTGGTCGCGTGCAACAACAAGATTTGCACAGACTCTAGGTAGTGTGTGGCAACAAAGCTTGCATCGACTTGGTGAACGCATGCATGGACTCAATGCAGAACTAACCAAGTGTTGCACCGACTCTACTCAATGCACAGACTAAGTGTAATGATGCAAACAACATTTATATGATTATTTGACATATAAAGGTCATCAAAATACACACATCATTATGTCAATATAAAGTTAACAAAGTCAACTATACAGTCAACAAACTCAACCAATACTGTTGCCAATTATCAAAACAACTATTGTCAATCATCAAAACATTTCAGCACAAAGTAGTGCACATACTACTTATCAAAACAAAGGAGTCCCAACAATCTCCCCCTTTTTGATGATGGGAACACCAAAATTAAATGCATTAAGAATGATGTATTTTGATGAATCATTAATCACAGTCAGATGACATGCATGCAAGTGCATATACTATGCACAGACCTTCTTCTTGAATGAATCCTTTAAGATGCTCCCCCTAAATTTTCTGACTCTCTCTCTCTCTTCCCTTCTCTCAAACACCATTACAGACTCTCCCCCTAAACACATAGACAGACTCTCCTTTATACATACTCCCCCTTTGCCATCAGAATGCAATCTCTCCCCCTATGTCATAAGGAAGGATGGGAAGAAGTCAATAAACTCTCCCCCTTTGCCATCAGCAAATAAGGAGGAAGGGAGATAGTGGAAGGGTAGACGAGATAGACTAGATAAGATTCTATGCATCGGTTCAGAATATAAGCAGATCATGAACAACTTTC
Source organism: Amorphophallus konjac (assembly GCA_022559845.1). NCBI lineage: Eukaryota > Viridiplantae > Streptophyta > Magnoliopsida > Alismatales > Araceae > Amorphophallus > Amorphophallus konjac. Next base: position 77,739,926 of record CM040123.1, on the reverse strand, counting down.
ATTCATAAGAATCAATCAGTATGCATTCCTGAGTAAGTTCAGGTTTAACGGTTATAGAAGGTAGAGTTAAATCACCGAGTTTCTGAAATATAGTTATAGTGTCCGTTTATAGCAATTAACTTAGGTCACATGGAGATTCTAGACTAGGTCAAGACTATATCTTACTTATTTCAGAAATAATGAATATCAAGGAGAGTGACCTGAATTTGTATTGAGATTAACAAATTGATACTTCATAACATTTTGCATTTGAAGGGTTACAACATTTCTTTTTCACTTCTAATTCTGAACTTAGTGATCAGACAAGTGTCATTTATGCTGTTGACATTAGGTGCACACGTGGGTTAGACGTAAGTACCCCCAGTTACTAGGCATAAACTACTATATCTGCCTCTGATCAAGAACTACCAAGATGATTTACACCTTTGACATTAAGGGTACACATTTATCAGACGCCAGTACCCCCAGTTACTCAGTAAAACCAGCCCTATAGATTTGATCATGTGAACAGAGATAACATGAAACACCTCATAACATAAGGTCCTCTCCACTTCCTTGATGGAGGGTGATGCGGGACGGACCACGGACACGACAAACTCGCGATTGTCCCTTAACGAGGGAAGCGTCGGACGTGCGCGGTTGAGAAATCGGCAGTGAGCTAGGGTGGTCGGCTCTCTCTTGTGCCCGGATCGGGTCACGGGACGGTCAAGCACTCTCTCGCAGCAGCGGTAATAAACATTATATAGCGAGCTAGATATCCATACACATGCTCTCTAGCAGCGGCATAAACAAGCATATATGAATAAAGTAACTGCTGAGTCAAGGTAGCGAACACAATACCTCCACGCTCTCGGCGTGGGGAAGACGGACCCGGCCGAACTCGTACTCCCGAGACAGTTAATACATGAATATTACAGCAATAAATCACTGCCCACTCCACGCAGGGAGGTAAAGGGCTACACAAGTGGGTCCGGGAGGACCGATTTCGGGTTGATGGGCGGCTTCTCGCGTCTCTTTGGCAGCACCCGAACTCGTGACTGTGGGGCCCACGTGCTGGCCGGAGGGGCCGTGTGGGACCTGGTGGCACCACTGTGGTGGGGACGCTTGGGGAAGCGCTCCCTGGGCTGGCGGCATGCTGGAACGTCGACTGGAAGCTGGGTGGCTCCGATCGGCACCCGCCGGAATAACCGGCCACGGACCTGCCAGTTCTGTTTTCTGGCGCGCGCTCCGACGAGAACGGAGGCTGCGATCAGCTCCGATGTCGGATCGACAGAAACTGGCACCGTTGGAAAGCTGCTTCGAAGGGCTTCGACTCTATGGGATCACAGAAAAATCACCAGTTCTATATTTCTGGTGGGTGAATTTGGAAGGCTGCTGTTGTACAGTACCTGAACCCTCAGATCAACAGGGAACTTTCCTGTGGATTGTCTTTGACCGCGATGTAGACGTCCGAATCTGAAGTTGGGTTCTTCAGCAAAGTTGTAGGAAATCAAAATAGGAAACCAGGACTATTTTTAGATCTGGAACATATGGTGGCCTGAATTTTCTAGAGAGTTTACACTAGACTGTGGTCGGATCTGGACTGATGCAGATAGAACTGTAGATGAGTTGGGACATGAATTTCTAAAAATAGGAAACAAACTTTATATATTCCACGAAAATTTGGAGAGGTGGAGGAGGGTGGACATAACTCCCAGTAAAATTGGGGGCTCCAAAAAAAATCTAAAGGTGGTCAGGAAATGGAAAACTCAGGGAAACTATCACTGTAGACAGAGATCTGGCAGAACTAGAATGACAGTTTGAACGAAAATGGAAAAATACCAAATGAAGGAAATATGACTTGAAATTGTTTTTGAAGATAAGGGTTCGAGAGGTGAACCACTCCTGAAAATTTTAGCTCCAGAGGAGGAGGGAGGTGGGAGCAGAAATTCGTGGAAGTTGCCTCTATCCTGGATGGACAGATTACCGAAGATGGCTTCGCGACGGCTCGATGGCGGCGGCGGCGGCACCGATGAACTTAGAGATTGAGGGGGAGGAGATAGAGGGGATCCACTCTAGAATTGGGGGTTAGGGATGAAGAAAACCAGGGGGAGAGAGAGGGGAGGTCAAAATTCTCACAAGGGGGGGCTCTTGCACAATGCTTTTTTTCACTTTCATTAATTCTAGAATAATAGAAATACATGACTTATATAAAAAAAAAAACCATGAATACCTTTAGATCTAGGATCTGGAGGGACATTTAAGGGACTTCATATTTGATCCAAATAAAATAAAAAAAATAAAATTCCTAATTAATTCTAATGGGGGGACAAGGTAGGTGAGGTAGGTAGCCTATCTTTGAATTTTTAATCCACTTGTCTCCCATGTGGTCAATTGGCATTCCAACCTTCTAGATGGCCACCTAGGATGGTTGACCACCCCCACATGGTCTAGGTGGACTAATGGGAAAGGGGTGAGGGCCCCCTTGCTTGGGCCTACTGAAATTTTACATATAAACCCACTAAGACTTACAATTGCGTACCCATATAACACAAGGGTATACATACAAATATGAAAGGACATAAATGCAAACAAAATGCGGACGGTCTTACCTCGATGTCCCCATCAATTCTCCCCGGGTGGGAGGAACTCGACCCCGTCGAGTAGGGGTATGGATGCTCGAGTACTCCGGCGGATCCGTCACCATGCCAAGTAACGCGGGTATGCTCCACTCTAAGTGACCGTCACCTGCTCATTCCATATATACTCGATATGCACAAGATGCTGTGGGCTAGAGGTGGACACTCCAGGTGGGGCACTCTCAAAATGGAGGAGGCAGCTCGAAGACTAACTAGGAATCACCGCTGAGTCCCTGTAGGTGACTGATCTGGGTATAGATGTAGAACCGATCCCATACTCATCGAGCGAGTCCACTCGCCTCTCACTCATAAGAGACTGACATCGACGAGCTTGCACAAGACACATGCAGACAAACAAACGACACACAAACCATGCAAACAAACCACACAAAACAAACAACACAAAGAAAAGCACATTGACTCAACTATGACCCTAGACACACCTAATGTTAGTCCGACCCGTACATGGATGACGGCGGACCAGGACACCCGAACGTGTGCCATGCATGCATGTTATGTAACCGGAGATGGGTGGCATGGAGCACACCTAAATGGCCAAGTATGACCCAGTCATGCATGGACGCCCCTTTGGATTTGGGAGACTTGAGAGGGCTAGGGAAGCCGGGTGTGGAAGGGCCGGATGTGGGTGTATCGGAGATGGGTTTAGGTGGGTCGGAGAAACCAAAATCTCCGTTACCCCCAAATGATGGTTCGGACCTATGGCTATGTAGAGGTTGCTTGGCCCGAGTGGAAAAGGCATGATAGTGAACTCTGCGGAGGAAGTGAAGTGAAGATGGAGACTCGAGAGATTCACTAGTGAAGGGGTCAAAAGGGTCGAAGAAGGTATGACCCCGTGAGATGGATTCCAACATGACATGGTCCCAATTGTGAAATTCTTGAAGGTGCGGGTGGTCACCTTCCTCCGTCATGGTAGATGGGACAGTGTATAGGAAATATGACTCCTCCCTCGGAAGCAAAGTCATGAAGTCGGGCTCATCCGGTAGCGGGAGAAGAGAAGAACCTCCGTGGTGACACAACCCACGGTGCACTCGGAGGTAATGGACCCGAAGGCCGGATGGGTGAAGCTACGACTCGTGGGTTGGTCGAAGCCTCGGGCCAACATATGTGTCAACTTCCATTGCTTGTCTAGTCCCATAACAAGATCGTCCAACGTGTCAACATGGTGACTAGATCGAAATGTGGTATGGAAGGAGTTGACCGACACTAGAGGTAGGATGGGGTCCATGGATGGGAAGGGAGGTGGGACCAGGCCTTCTTTGAGCCATCTAAGAAGTGGCTCGGCTATATAAAGAGTACCCGTTAGAAATACGGGTGGCTCGGGCTTTGGTAGTTCCAAATGACATGGTTCCGAATCAAGTTCGGAAATAGAGAGTGATGACATTGGAGCTCTCATGGGTGAGGAAGGAATGTCCTTCTCGTAGTGAAGGGGCCCTTGGGGTGGCTCCGGGAACAACCAATCTACCCCGATAGTAAACTGCTAGGCTAGTACTAAACCGATCTAGGCTTGTACTAAACCTTTGCACTTGTCCCATCATGGCTTGGAACATTGCGCCCACTTCATCGGGACTATAGGCTCGGGATGCGGCCATGGTTGCAAAGATGGGGTTGGGTCCCCTAGGAATGGAGATGCAAGACCATTTTTTTTAATTTTAAAAGCAAAATGTGATGCTAACTAATGCACCTAGACATAACCAAAACTCGGTACGTGGCGGAGATAACCGATCCGAAGATCACTCGCACAAGTGTGCGGCCTTCCCGATAGGCGTAGCCTAACGTTCGGACAACACCTTTTTATATACCGATTAATGGTATGCAAATGTAACTCCTAAGACCGACTTAGACACTTAGACTTAAATGACACTTTTCTTTTGATACCCTAGACTCAAACTCGCTCTGATACCAAATTAATGCGGGACAGACCACGGACACGATAAGCTCGCGATTGTCCCTTAACGAGGGAAGCGTCGGACGTGCGCGGTTGAGAAATCGACAGTGAGCTAGGGTGGTCGGCTCTCTCTTGTGCCCGGATCGGGTCACGGGACGGTCAAGCACTCTCTCGCAGCAGCGGTAATAAACATTATATAGCGAGCTAGATATCCCTACACATGCTCTCCAGCAGCGGCATAAACAAACATATATGAATAAAGTAACTGCCGAGTCAAGGTAGCGAACACAATACCTCCACGCTCTCGGTGTGGGGAAGACGGACCCGGCCGAACTCGTACTCCCAGGACAGTTAATACATGAATATTACAGTAATAAATCACTGCCCACTCTACGCAAGGAGGCAAAGGGATACACAAGTGGGTCCGGGAGGACCGATTTCGGGTTGACGGGTGGCTTCTCGCGTCTCTTTGGCAGCACCCGAACTCGTGACTGTGGGGCCCACGTGCTGGCCGGAGGGGCCGTGTGGGACCCGATGGCACCACTGTGGTGGGGACGCTTGGGGAAGCGCTCCCTGGGCTGGCGGCATGCTGGAACGTCGACCGGAAGCCGGGCAGCTCCGATCGGCACCCGCCGGAATAACCGGCCACGGACCTGTCGGTTCTATTTTCTGGCGCGCGCTCCGGAGAGAACGGACGCTGCGATCAGCCCCGATGTCGGATCGACATGAAACTGGCGCCGTTGGAAAGCTGCTTCGAAGGGCTTTGACTCTATATGATCATAGAAAAATCACCAGTTCTGTATTTATAGTGGGCGAATTTGGAAGGCTGCTGTTGTACAGTACCTGAACCCTCAAATCAACAGGGAACTTTCCTATGGATTGCCTTTGACCGTGAGGTAGACGTCCGAATATGAAGTTGGGTTCTTCAGAAAAGTTGTAGGAAATCAAAATAGGAAACCAGGACTATTTTTAGATCTGGAACATATGGTGGCCTGGATTTTCTAGAGAGTTTACACTGGACTATGGTCGGATCTGGACTGATGCAGACAGAACTGTAGATGAGTTGGGACAGGAGTTTCTAAAAATAGGAAACGAACTTTCTAAATTCCACAAAAATTTGGAGAGGTGGAGGAGGGTGGACATAACTCCAGTAAAACTTGGGGCTCCAAGAAAAATCAAAAGGTGGTCAAGAAATGGAAAACTCAGGGAAACTATCACTGTAGACAGAGATCTGGCAGAACTAGAATGATAGTTTGAACGAAAATGGAAAAATACCAAATGAAGGAAATATGACTTGAATTATTTTTTGAAGATAAGGGTTCAAGAGGTGAACCACTCCTGAAAAGTATAGCCACAGACGAGGAGGGAGGTGGGAGCAGAAATTCGTGGAAGTTGCCTCTGTCCTGGATGGACAGATTACCGAAGATGGCTTCGCGGCGGCTCGATGGCGGCACGAACGGCGGCGGCGGCGGCACCCATGAACTCAGAGATTGAGGGGGAGGAGATAGAGGGGATCCACTCTAGAATTGGGGGTTGGGGATGAAGAAAGCCAGGGGGAGAGAGAGGGGAGGTCGAAATTCTCACAAGGGGGGGCTCTTGCACAATGCTTTTTTTCACTTTCATTAATTCTAGAATAATAGAAATACATGACTTATATAATAAATAAAAAAAGACCATGAATACCCTTAGATCTAGGATCTGGAGGGACATTTAAGGGACTTCATATTTGATCGAAATAAAATAAAAAAATGAAATTCCTAATTAATTCTAATGGGGGGGACAAGGTAGGTGAGGTAGGTAGCCTACCTTTGAATTTTTAATCCACTTGTCTCCCATGTGGTCAATTGGCATTCCAACCTTCTAGATGGCCACCTAGGATGGTTGACCAGCCCACATGGTCTAGGTGGACCAATGGGAAAGGGGTGAGGGCCCCCTTGCTTAGGCCTACTGGAATTTTACATATAAATCCACTAAGACTTACAATTGTGTACCCATATAACACAAGGGTATACATACAAATATGAAAGGACATAAATGCAAACAAAATGCGGACGGTCTTACCTCGATGTCCCCATCAGAGGGTTCAGTTTCTCAGTGCAATTGAGTCATTGCTCTGCCACTTTGTTCAATTCTTTTTCATTAAAGATTTTATTGATGCAACCCTTATAACTTTTCAGAGATACTTGTTCAGAAAAAATACATGTTCTGGTTTTCCCAGACTACACTTCACTAAGTCTGAAAAGTTCAGATACTGAAAAGACCTTTTCATTGAAATCATGAGATAAAGGTTAAGAGCTATAAATATTTTCTATCACCTTATTTTCTGGAGAGCAGTTCTTTGACTCTACAGTCTATTAAAATTAAACCATTAGTTCATTCAAGAAACACATGTGATTCTTAAAAGAATTTAAGTGCTTGATGCTCAAAGTAATGAACCAGTTACAAGATGGGTATCCAATCAGAGTGATAGAAGTAGACAATGAAGCATAGGAGCAGCTCAAAGGTTTTCAAGAATAGAGTGAATGTGAATGATGTCATGAGATAGAAATTTCTGAGAAGGAGGAGAGAATAAGAGAAGTTGAACTAAGATCAGACTCAACAGCACTCCCCCTGACATCATGATGCATTAACTTAAGATGCACCGACTATGTATGCATATGGTATTAAGATGCATCGACTCTGACATATGTAATATGTAGGATGCACCGACCTACATGCAACTTGAACATAAGGTGCACCGACCTTCATGCTGTTTAAACACAAGATGCATCGATTACATGCTGAAAACTTACACTATGCATCGACTTAAAACACGAAACAAGGCAAGTATGGGAAACAAGTGCTAGCTCAAAGCATCGACTATGTGCACAACCATGCATCGACTTCAGAGATAATCTGTGCAAGACGTGTAGCAACTTATATACTCAGTGCAAGAGAAATTATTCACACATCAAACATCTTTCATTCAAAGTTCAAAGACAGGCAGACACTATTATAACAAGCATTTCAAGAGACAATTCAAGAATGAAATTAGTCATTTTCATGCCGAAATTTACAAAGCCCCAAATTCTCTTCTTAGATATTTAAATCTTTCATTTCCAAGGGGTTTAGTAAAAATATCAGCAATTTATTTTTCAGTTTCAACAAAGACTAACTCAATTTCACTCTTGCTCACTACATCTCTAAGAATATGGTGTTTAATCTCAATATGCTTAGTCCTAGAGTGGTGAACATGATTCTTAGATAGGCAGATAGCACTAGTATTATCACATAAAATTGGAATACATCCCAAATTTATCTGATAATCTGAAAGTTGGTGCTTAATCCATAGTACCTGAGCTGTGCAATTCCCTGCAGCGACATACTCTGCCTCTTTAGCGGATAAGACAACTGTGTGTTACTTCTTTGAAGCCCAAGATACTAGGCAGCCACCTAGGAATTGGCAATAGTCACTAGTGCTTTCCTATCTATCCGACACCCAGCATAGTCTGCATCAGTGTATGCTAGAAGCTCCAGCTCACACTTAGCAGGGTACCAAAGACCAAGTTCTTGGGTGCCTGACAGATACCTAAAGATCCTTTTCACTGCACTAAAATGAGACTCCTTAGGACTAGCCTGAAATCTAGCACATAAACACACTACAAACTGTATATCAGGCCTAGATGCTGTAAGATATAAAAGGGATCCGATCATACATCGATACAGCTTTTGATCCACTATTTTACCTTTGGGGTCTTCATCAAGACTTGTTGAAGTACCCATTGGAGCTGTAATTTCCTTGAGGTTTTCAAACTTGTATTTCTTCAGATGGTCCCTTATGTATTTGGACTGGGTGATGAAAGTTCCATCTTTTGTTTGAGTCACCTGCAGTCCAAGGACCAATTTTAGCTCACCCATTGAGCTCATCTCAAATTCTTGTGTCATTAAATCAGAAAATTCCTTACACAATTTGGGGTTAGTTGACCCAAACACGATGTCATCCACATAAATCTGAACAAGGAGAATGTCTGGATGACTTACCTTGGTGAACAATGTTTGGTCAATCTCACATCTTGTGAACTTCTTCTCGGTAAGGAATTTGCTGAGCCTGTCATACCAAGCTCTAGGAGCTTGCTTCAAGCCATAAAGAGCTTTATTCAACTTATAAACATAATTAGGGAAGTCTAAGCATTCAAAGCCAGGAGGTTGTCTCACAAAGACATCCTCTTTTATTTCCCCATTGAGGAAAGCAGATTTAACATCCATCTGCTGGAGAGTTATTCCTAATGAGCATGCATAAGCCAAAAGTATTCTAATTGCCTCTATTCTGGCTACAGGGGCAAATGACTCTTCAAAGTCAATTCCGAATTCTTGATTGTACCCCTGAGCAACAAGTCTGGCTTTATTTTTAACTACATTACCTAGCTCATCAGTTTTATTCCTAAAAACTCATTTTGCCCCAATGATAGTCCCATGATCAGGAGGTGGGACCAGATGCCACACCTTGTTCCTATCAAATTGATTAAGCTCCTCGTGCATGGCATTGATCCAATGCACATCTTTGAGGGCACTATCAATGGATTTGAGTTCTACATGAGAAACCAATGCATATGCATTTAATTCATGATGTACTCTAAAGTAGCCTCTAGTCCTAGGGGGTTCATTTAAGTTACCAATGATATTATTTATTGGATGATCTCTTAAAAATCTGATATTGATAACTTGGTTACCTTGACCTTCATTTACCTCCCCCTGAACAACAGGCTCTTCTGCATTGTTTTCTTCAGGATCTTCTTCATTTTCTGATTGGTCTGTAGAGTTTCCTTCCTTCAGAATTTCTCCATCATCTTCTTTCCTACATAGACCAACATCAAACTTATTTAGGGACTCATCAAAGATAATATGTGGAGATTCCTCAACAGTTCTGAAATTAATGTTGTACACCCTATATGCTCTAGTATTTTCAGAATATCCAAGGAAAATTTCTGGATCACTTTTAGGTTCAAATTTATCGAGGTCTCTTTTATCATTAACGTGAATAAAACACTTATAGCCAAAGACCTTGAAATGAGTAATTGAAAACTTCTTACCTTTTAAAATCTCATAAGGTGTTTTCTGAGTAAACGGCCTTACCATGGCTCGGTTAATTACATGGCATGCAATGTTGACTGCCTCTGCCCAAAACATCCTTGGTAGGCCTCCTTCAACTAGGAGTGTACGGGCCATCTCCACAAGTGTCCGATTTCTCCTCTCCACCACTCCATTTTGCTCTGGTGTCCTTGGTGAGGAGAACCGATGAGTAATCCCATTGACCCTGCAAAAATCATCAAATTGTGAGTTTTCAAACTCACCTCCATGATCAGACAAAATATTTTCAATTAAATTTTTATTTTTCTATTTTATTTTCAAGTAGAACTCCTGAAATTCAGAAAATGCATCATTTTTGTGTGAGATGAATAAGACCCACGTATATCTAGAGAAGTCATCCACTAATACATACCCATATCTCCTACCTGATAAGCAGACTGATCTAGTTGGTCCAAAAAGGTCCATGTGTATCAGCTCATAAGGTTTGGAAGACATGTTTTCAGTTCTAGACTTGAATGACTTCCTAGTCTGCTTGGACTGTGTACATGCATTGCAGACTTTATTTTCCTTCTTAAATGAAATTTCAGGAAGTTCACTAACCATGCTATGTTTATTCAATTTATGCAAGATAATGTAACTAGCATGTCCTAATCTGCGATGCCACAGAAATGTTAATTCATCTTTCTTAGCAGTGAGGCATAGATTAGAGTGAGCAACATCATCTAAATCTACCATGTAGATATTATTTACTCTCTTACCAGAAAATTTAACTACATCAGAATCAAGTTCATAAAGTCTACATCATTGGGAATAAAAAACAACTCTATGCCCTTTATCACATAGCTGGCTGATACTGAGCAAGTTGTACGCAAGACCATCAACCAGCATAACCTCCCCAATGCAGCAGGTAGTGCACTTACCTACCTTACCTGACCCGATGATTTTACCCTTAGTATTTTCTCCGAAGGTGACAAGGCCTCCATTCTTCTTTGTCAGCATGCAAAATTTAGCCTTGTCTCCTGTCATATGTCTGGAGCAGCCACTATCCAGGTATCACATGTTATGCTTGGCTGCCAGGCATACCTGCAATCACAATCATGGAGAAAAGTTTGGAACCCAAAAATGTTTGGGCTCCAGAGCAGATGAAGTGCTACTTAAACAAAACAACAAATTTGTAGGAATCCACATTTGTTTAAAAGTTGTTTGTTTGGTGAATTTGCTGACATTCCTTTCGTTGTTGTTCTTGTTTCCAACATTAGCAATCTGAGCTTTTCTTTTCTTTTTGTGTGTCCTGGCATTATTGTTATTAGCAGCTTGATTTTGTTTGTCCCAGTGCCTAGGCCAATGAGCATTCAGATAATTGTGACCTGTGTTGGTCCTAGGCTGACTAAGAGGGGTTTACTTTCTAGGAGCCCATGTCCTAGCTTGCCAAACCCAGTTCCTAGCCTGAGGTCTGTAACTCTGAGTTGGATATGACTGATATCCAGACCTCCCCTACACTCTATTCCATCCAGTCCTATAGATTTGTTGTGGCTGTGTATAATGGAAAATCTGAACTTTGCGCTGGTAGATCTAGCTTGGTTGACCTCTAACTGAATTCTATCTCCCTTGCACCCTAGACCCACTTGACTTCTGCATGGGTAAGGGTTGAATCTTCTTCTAAACAGCTGGCGGAGACTTGATGACCCTAGCCTTGGGTTTAGGTGTGCGTGAAGGTTGACCCCCAATCTGAGACTTACCCTGAGGAATAGGGCAGTATGTACTATCATGGCTAGACTCACCCATCTTCTGCTTGCCCTTGTCCTGAGCACTGGGCATTTTGGAATTAACATTTTTAACAGCAGAATTTACATTGGACATTTTAATGAGAGGTCTCTTCTCCTTTTCAGCAACAAATGAAATTATTTTCAATGCTAAACTCTTTTTAGCAGTGGGGTTATAATCGATACCCTCTTTTCTGAAATTCACTTTAGACCCCAGCAGAGCATTCAAATTCTCAGTGCCTTGGGTCATATTCTCAATGATTTTCTTTTTATCCTCATTTTGATTTTCTAGGTGTTCAATTGATTTCTTCAGTTCATTATTGACACCTAGCACAACTTCATATTTCTCATTGACAATCTTCATTTCATTTTCAAATTTCTGCAATCTCAATTTTAAGTCATCAATAACATTTTTCAGAGACTCATTTTCTTTTCTAGCATCTATCAAGGCATGCTTCAATTCATCAACTTCAGCACATGAATTTTTCAACCTATCGTTCTCAGATTGCAACTGAGCAATTTTATCAGTCATTGTGGTGTCATTCATGAGAGAATTAATCTTCTTCTTTAAGTGCATGTTCTATTTTTTAATATCATCTACTTTATCGAGCAAATCACCATAAGCATCTTCCCAATCTGAGATAGTGTAATGCTCAAATGGAGATGATACCTCGTCGGAGTCTTCCTCTTCTTTTTCATCATTTTTGGGCATCAGGCAGATGGGCTTTTCTTCATCTTCACTCTCTGATGTGTAGCTTAAAGTGCCCTCGTCCTCGTCACTCCGTGTGCTCACCATCACCTTTCCTTTGGGAGCTTTCCTCTTTGACTTCTCCTTGAGCTTTTGGAGCTCCGGACAATCTGCTTTCATGTGGCCGGCCTTCCTGCAATGATAGCAAATATTAGTGTCAATTTTCTTGGCAGGGTTAGATTTATACCTTGTTTGTCTCCTGCCACCATACTGTCTCCGGCCGAAATTTCTTCCTTCTTTCCTTAAAAATCTTCTAAACTCTCTGGTCATCATTGCAAGCTGATCTCCTTCAATTTCTGACCCAGAGAGGCTCTGATCGCTCGATGATCCACTGTGGCTGGATCTGCTTGATCTACTGGAGTTGGCCTTCAGAGCAATGGGCTTTTTCTTCTTCTCCATCTCCTCGGTCTTGGGAAGATTCATCTCGTAGGTCATTAGCGAGCCAATGAACTCGTCCACCTTCATGTTCTGAAGATCCCGTGACTCCTCTATAACAGTAGCTTTTGTGTGCCAGACTGGAGTCAGGGATCGAAGAATCTTCTTCATGATTTCATAATCAGAATAGTTCTTCCCGAGACTTCTGAGACCATTTGTGATGAGGGTAAGACGCGCATACATCTCGGTGATGGTCTCGCTGGGCTTCATCCTGAAGGCTTCATACTCTAAAACCAGCAAGTCCGCCTTGGTCTCCCTCACCTGAGAGGTTCCCTCGTAGAAAACCTCCAGCTTATCCCACATCTCTTTCGTTGTGGCACACGAAGAAACTCTTAAAAATTCCGTGGGATGGAGAGCGCACTGAATGGAATTAATGGCGCTCCAGTTGAGAGTAGATTTCCTTATCTCCCCTCTCGTCCATACATCCTCATTAGGATGCAACTCAAATGGTCCTTCACGGACCACCTTCCAAATCTCAGTCTTTCACCCTCAGAAAGACTTGCATATGATTCTTCCAATATGTGTAGTTCGAACTGTCAAAGTATGGGGGCTTCGTGGTGGAATGTCCTTCAACCGTCATCCCTCTTGCATCCATGGCCGTTTCTCTTCAGGATGTTGATCCCTGCAGAAGAGTTAGGCTCTGATACCAACTGATAGAATAGATGGACGCTTTAATACTAATACATAAGACTCTATTGATGATCTAGAGGGGGGGTGAATAGATCGATCACCCAATAAAACTGACTACAGCAGGAACAGTTGCGGAATAAAATCAAGCTGTTGTAGGACGAAGAAGAACACTTAAACACAATCAAACTATAGCGAGTCTAGACGATCAGCACAAAGACGGTCTCAAGCATTCATCTACTGGGATGTGAAACGAGATAGAGATGAGCACAAACCACATGGCAATCACACAGTAGACAATGAATTTTTAAGGTGGTTCGACCTCAAACCCGAGGTCTACATCCACCCCACACTCCAACCAGAGTGTGGTTTCCCGCTGATGCATAGCTTAACCTGCTGATCCACAGCTTCGGGGTAAAAACCCTATAGACCACTGGGCCTTACAGCTTACGCCGACCAGAGGAGTCCTCCTCTGCAACTGCTAGGGAATTACAGCATTACCCGACCAGAGGATACCACACCTCTGCATGCTGAGGAATTATAGCTTCACCTCTGCTGACAAACAGCTTCAACAAGAGTTTCTCAAAACGAAAAGAAACAAACGAAGAACCAGAAAACCCACAATGGGAATGTTGCTCAACAAGGAGCGATATCAGTTCCGGTTTTGAACCAGGAAGCTGATGATGAATCTCTCTCAAAAATTCTCGAGGAACTCTCCTCTCAAAACTTTCTCTCTTCTTCTTTCAAATCTGCTCTCTCTCTGGATTGTGCTGGCTCGAGCTCTTTCTACTTCAACTCTCAAAGTCACAATCAGTCTTCTCTTGAAGAAGACTCTCCTTATTTATAGGAAGCAGTAGAAGGTAGGGTGTGTGCTTGCCACAATTCCCACCCAGAGCCTGATCCAGATCTGGAGTAGTCAGACCACGTGGCATCATCTTGGCACCTCATCCATTCTTGGATCACGTGCCTTTCTTAAACTCCTCGAGCAGATATCCTGTTAAAGTCAGGCTTAATGTTAGCTTGAAACAATATGTAAGATAGTAGAAAGATGCACAGAGTTAATTAGAGCTTTGAGCTAAATGTGCACAGACTTCACAGACTTGATATAACATATGAACACATATGTACGGAGTCAAGTGTTCACACATAGGCATGTGCATAGACTTGGTGTTACTCTAATACCAGAAGTGCACAGACTTGATGTGTGCACAATGCAGACGCTGTACTGACCAGCTTGTGCCATTACCAACCTTGCACAGACATTATGCATGCAAAAGATGAGAGTTGCACAGACTTTGTCACTATGCAATGCAGGATATGCACATACTTTCATATGCAAGATGTAGAACGTGCACCGACTATGGATGCAATGCACCGATCCTGGATGTGCAAAAGACTAAGACATATACCTACGTTATCTTCCAAATAACGTGGTATGCACAGACCAAAGTAAAAGATGCATGGACTTTCTATATATATGAGAGACTAAAAACATGCACCGACTTTCAATGCACGTTGTCCATATGCTCGAGGCAATACTGCACTGACTTGGTTGCGTGCAGAAACAAGGCTTGCATAGACTTTGTGTATGCTTGCACAGACTTAGTGTGTGTGTGACCAACCTTGCTTAGACTTGATCGCGTACAAGGAGAGGTGTTGCACCGACTTGATGCACCTGGACTAAAGCATGCACGGACTTGGTCGCGTGCCGCAACAAGATTTGCATAGACTCTAGGTAGTGTGTGGTAACAAAGCTTGCATCGACTTGGTGAACGCATGCATGGACTCAATGCAGAACTAACCAAGTGTTGCACCGACTCTACTCAATGCACAGACTAAGTGTAATGATGCAAACAACATTTATATGATTATTTGACATATAAAGGTCATCAAAATACACACATCATTATGTCAATATAAAGTTAACAAAGTCAACTATGCAGTCAACAAACTCAACCAATACTGTTGCCAATTATCAAAACAACTATTGTCAATCATCAAAACATTTCAGCACAAAGTAGTGCACATACTACTTATCAAAATAAAGGAGTCCCAACAATCTCCCCCTTTTTGATGATGACAACATCAAAATTAAATGTATTAAGAATGATGTATTTTGATGAATCATTAATCACAGTCAGATGACATGCATGCAAGTGCATATACTATGCACAGACCTTCTTCCTGAATGAATCCTTTAAGATGCTCCCCCTGAATTTTCTAACTCTCTCTCTCTTCCCTTCTCTCAAACACCATTACAGACTCTCCCCCTAAACACATAGACAGATTCTCCTTTATACATACTCCCCCTTTGCCATCAGAGTGCAATATCTCCCCCTATGTCATAAGGAAGGATGGGAAGAAGTCAATAAACTCTCCCCCTTTGCCATCAGCAAATAAGGAGGAAGGGAGATAGTGGAAGGGTAGACGAGATAGACTAGATAAGATTCTATGCATCGGTTCAGAATATAAGCAGATCATGAACAACTTTCATTCATAAGAATCAATCAGTATGCATTCCTGAGTAAGTTCAGGTTTAACGGTTATAGAAGGTAGAGTTAAATCACTGAGTTTCTGAAATATAGTTATAGTGTCTGTTTATAGCAATTAACTTAGGTCACATGAAGATACTAGACTAGGTCAAGACTATATCTTACTTATTTCAGAAACAATGAATATCAAGGAGAGTGACCTGAATTTGTATTGAGATTAACAAATTGATACTTCATAACATTTTGCATTTGAAGGGTTACAACATTTCTTTTTCACTTCTAATTCTAAACTTAGTGATCAGACAAATGTCATTTATGCTGTTGACATTAGGTGCACACGTGGGTTAGACGCAAGTACCCCCAGTTACTAGGCATAAACTACTATATCTGCTTCTGATCAAGAACTACCAAGATGATTTACACCTTTGACATTAATGGTACACGTTTATCAGATGACAGTACCCCTAGTTACTCAGTGAAATCAGCCCTATAGATTTGATCATGTGAACAGAGATAACATGAAACACCTCATGACATAAGGTCCTCTCCACTTCCTTGATGGAGGGTTCAGTTTCTTAGTGCAATTCAGTCATTGCTCTGCCACTTTGCTCAATTCTTTTTCATTAAAGATTTTATTGATGCAGCCCTTATAACTTTTCAGAGATACTTGCTCAGAAACAATACATGTTCTGGTTTTCCCAGCCTAGACTTCACTAAGTCTGAAAAGTTCAGATACTGAAAAGACCTTTTCATTGAAATCATGAGATAAAGGTTAAGAGCTATAAATGTTTTCTATCACCTTATTTTCTGGAGAGCAGTTCTTTGACTCTACTGTCTATTAAAATTAAACCTTTAGTTCATTTAAGAAACACGTGATTCTTAAAAGAATTTAAGTGCTTGATGCTGAAAGTAATGAACCAGTTACAAGACGGGTATCCAATCAGAGTGATAGAAGTAGACAATGAAGCATAGGAGCAGCTCAAAGGTTTTCAAGAATAGAGTGAATGTGAATGATGTCATGAGATAGAAATTTCTGAGAAGGAGGAGAGAATAAGAGAAGTTGAACTAAGATCAGACTCAACAGCACTCCCCCTGACATCATGATGCATTAACTTAAGATGCACCGACTATGTATGCATATGGTATTAAGATGCACCGACTCTGACATATGTAATATGCAGGATGCACCGACCTACATGCAACTTGAACATAAGGTGCACCGACCTTCATGCTATTTAAACACAAGATGCATCGATTACATGCTGAAAACTTACACTATGCATCAACTTAAAACTCGAAACAAGGCAAGTATGGGAAACAAGTGCTAGCTCAATGCATCGACTATGTGCACAACCATGCATCGACTTCAGAGATAATCTGTGCAAGACGTGCAGCAACTTATATACTCAGTGCAAGAGAAATTACTCACACATCAAACATCTTTCATTCAAAGTTCAAAGACAGGTAGACACTATTATAACAAGCATTTCAGGAGACAATTCAAGAATGAAATTAGTCATTTTCATGCTAAAATTTACAAAGCCCCAATTCTCTTCTTAGATATTTAAATCTTTCATTTCCAAGCGGTTTAGTAAAAATATCAGCAATTTATTTTTCAGTTTCAACAAAGACTAACTCAATTTTACTCTTGTTAGATATTTAAAGTTCAAAGACAGGCAGACACTATTATAACAAGCATTTCAGGAGACAATTCAAGAATGAAATTAGTCATTTTCATGCTAAAATTTACAAAGCCCCAATTCTCTTCTTAGATATTTAAATCTTTCATTTCCAAGCGGTTTAGTAAAAATATCATCAATTTATTTTTCAGTTTCAACAAAGACTAACTCAATTTTACTCTTGCTCACTACATCTCTAAGAAAATGGTGTTTAATCTCAATATGCTTAGTCCTAGAGTGGTGAACATGATTCTTAGATAGGCAGATGGCACTAGTATTATCACATAAAATTAGAATACATCCCAAATTTATCTGATAATCTGAAAGTTGGTGCTTAATCCATAGTACCTGAGCTATGCAATTCCCTGCAGCGACATACTCTGCCTCTGTAGTGGACAAGGCAACTGTATGTTGCTTCTTTGAAGCCCAAGATACTAGACAGCCACCTAGGAATTGGCAATAGTCACTAGTGCTTTTCCTATCTATCCAACACCCAGCATAGTCTGCATCAGTGTATGCTAGAAGCTCCAGCTCACACTTAGCAGGGTACCAAAGACCAAGTTCTTGGGTGCCTGACAGATACCTAAAGATCCTTTTCACTGCACTAAAATGAGACTCCTTAGGACTAGCCTGAAATCTAGCACATAAACACACTACAAACTGTATATCAGGCCTAGATGCTGTAAGATATAAAAGGGATCCGATTATACATCGATACAACTTTTGATCCACTATTTTATCTTTGGGGTCTTCATCAAGACTTGTTGAAGTACCCATTGGAGCTGCAATTTCCTTGAGGTTTTCAAACGTGTATTTCTTCAGAAGGTCCCTTATGTATTTGGACTGGGTGATGAAAGTTCCATCTTTTGTTTGAGTCACCTGCAGTCCAAGGAACAATTTTATCTCACCCATTGAGCTCATCTCAAATTCTTGTATCATTAAATCAGAAAATTCCTTACATAATTTGGGGTTAGTTGACCCAAACACGATGTCATCCACATAAATCTGAACAAGGAGAATGTCTGGATGACTTACCTTGGTGAACAATGTTGGGTCAATCTCACCTCTTGTGAACTTCTTCTCGGTAAGGAATTTGCTGAGCCTGTCATACCAAGCTCTAGGAGCTTGCTTCAAGCCATAAAGAGCTTTATTCAACTTATAAACATAATTAGGGAAGTCTAAGCATTCAAAGCCAGGAGGTTGTCTCACAAAGACATCCTCTTTTATTTCCCCATTGAGGAAAGCAGATTTAACATCAATCTGCTGGAGAGTTATTCCTAATGAGCATGCATAAGCCAAAAGTATTCTAATTGCCTCTATCCTGGCTACAGGGGCAAATGACTCTTCAAAGTCAATTCTGAATTCTTGATTGTACCCCTGAGCAACAAGTCTGGCTTTATTTTTAACTACATTACCTAGCTCATCAGTTTTATTCCTAAAAACCCATTTTGCCCCAATGATAGTCCCATGATCAGGAGGTGGGACTAGATGCCACACCTTGTTCCTGTCAAATTGATTAAGCACCTCGTGCATGGCATTGATCCAATGCACATCTTTGAGGGCACTATCAATGGATTTGGGTTCTACATGAGAAACCAATGCATATGCATTTAATTCATGCTGTACTCTAAAGTAGCCTCTAGTCCTAGGGGGTTCATTTAAGTTACCAATGATATTATTTACTGGATGATCTCTTAAAAATCTGATATTGATAACTTGGTTACCTTGACCTTCATTTACCTCCCCCTGAACAGTAGGCTCTTCTGCATTATTTTCTTTAGGATCTTCTTCATTTTCTGATTGGTCTGTAGAGTTTCCTTCCTTCAGAATTTCTCCATCATCTTCTTTCCTGCATAGACCAACATAAAACTTATTTAGGGACTCATCAAAGACAATATGTAGAGATTCCTCAACAGTTCCAGAAATAAGGTTGTACACCCTATATGCTCTAGTATTTTCAAAATATCCAAGGAAAATTCCTGGATCACTTTTAGGTTCAAATTTATCGAGGTCTCTTTTATCATTAACGTGAATAAAACACTTACAGCCAAAGACCATGAAATGAGCAATTGAAGGCTTCTTACCTTTTAAAATCTCATAAGGTGTTTTCTGAGTAAACGACCTTACCATGGCTCGATTAATTACATGGCATGCAGTGTTGACTGCCTCTGCCCAAAACTTCCTTGGTAGGCCTCCTTCAACTAGGAGTATACGGGCCATCTCCACAAGTGTCCGGTTTCTCCTCTCCACCACTCCATTTTGCTCTGGTGTCCTTGGTGAGGAGAACCGATGAGTAATCCCATTGACCCTGCAAAAATCATGAAATTGTGAGTTTTCAAACTCACCTCTATGATAAGACAAAATGTTTTCAATTGAATTTTTATTTTTCTGTTTTATTTTCAAGTAGAACTCCTAAAATTTAGAAAATGCATCTTTTTTGTGTGAGATGAATAAGACCCACGTATATCTAGAGAAGTCATCCACTAATACATATCCATATCTCCTACCTGATAAGCGGACTGATCTAGTTGGTCCAAAAAGGTCCATGTGTATTAGCTCATAAGGTTTGGAAGACATGTTTTCAGTTCTAGACTTGAATGACTTCCTAGTCTGCTTGGACTGTGTACATGCATTGCAGACTTTATTTTCCTTCTTAAATGAAATTTCAGGGAGTCCTCTAACAATGCTATGTTTATTCAATTTATGCAAGACAATGTAACTAGCATGTCCTAATCTACGATGCCACAAAAATGCTAAATCATCTTTATTAGCAGTGAGGCATAGATTAGAGTGAGCAACATCATCTAAATCTACCATGTAGATATTATTTACTCTCTTACCAGAAAATTTAACTACATCAGAATCAGGTTCATAAATTCTACAGCATTGGGAATCAAAAATAACTTTATGCCCTTTGTCACATAGCTGGTTGATACTGAGCAAGTTGTACGCAAGACCATCAACCAGCATAACCTCCTCAATGCAGCAGGTAGTGCACTTACCTACCTTACCTGACCCGATGATTTTACCCTTAGTATTTCCTTCGAAGGTGACAAGGCCTCCATTCTTCTCTGTCAGCATGCAAAATTTAGCCTTGTCTCCTATCATATGTCTGCCGCAGTCACTATTCAGGTACCACATGTTGTGCTTGGCTGCCAGGCATACCTGCAATCACAATCATGGAGAAAAGTTTGGAACCCAAAAATGTTTGGGCTCCAGAGCAGATGAAGAGCTACTTCAACAAGACAACAAATTTGTAGGAATCCACATTTGTTTAAAAGTTGTTTGTTTGGTGAATTTACTGACATTCCTTTCATTGTTGTTCTTGTTTCCAACATTAGCAATCTGAGCTTTTCTTTTCTTTTTGTGTGTCCTGGCACTATTGTTATTAGCAGCTTGAGTTTGTTTGTGCCAGTGCCTAGGCCAATGAGCATTCAGATAATTGTGACCTGTGTTGGTCCTAGGCTGACTAAGAGGGGTTTGCTTCCTAGGAGCCCATGTCCTAGCTTGCCTAACCCAGTTCGTAGCCTGAGGTCTGTAACTCTGAGTTGGATATGACTGATATCCAGACCTCCCCTACACTCTATTCCATCCAGTCCTATAGATTTGTTGTGGCTGTGTATAATGGAAAATATGTACTTTGGGCTGGTAGATCTGGCTTGGTTGACCTCTAACTGGATTCTATCTCCCTTGCACCCTAGACCCACTTGACTTCTGCATGGGTGAGGGTTGAATCTTCTTCTGAACAGCTGGCGGAGACTTGGTGACCCTAGCCTTGGGTTTAGGTGTGCGTAAAGGTTGACCCCCAACCTGAGACTTACCCTGAGGAATAGGGCAGTATATACTATCATGGCTAGACTCACCCATCTTCTGCTTGCCCTTGTCCTGAGCACTGGCCATTTTGGAATTAACATTTTTAACAGCAGAATTTACATTGGACATTTTAATGAGAGGTCTCTTCTCCTTTTCAGCAACAAATGAAATTGTTTTCAATGTTAAACTCTTTTTAGCAGTGGGGTTATAACCGAGACCCTCTTTTCTGAAATTCACTTTAGACCCCAGCAGAGCATTCAAATTCTCAGTGCCTTGGGTCATATTCTCAATGATTTTCTTTTTATCCTCATTTTGATTTTCTAGGTGTTCAATTGATTTCTTCAGTTCATTATTGACACCTAGCACAACTTCATATATCTCATTGACAATCTTCATTTCATTTTCAAATTTATGCAATCTCAATTTTTAGTCATCAATAACATTTTTCAGAGACTCATTTTCTTTTCTAGCATCTATCAAGGCATGCTTCAATTCATCAACTTTAGCACATGAATTTTTCAACCTATCGTTCTCAGATTGCAACTGAGCAATTTTATCAGTCATTGTGGTGTCATTCATGAGAGAATTAATCTTCTTCTTTAAGTGCCTATTCTCTTTTATGATATCATCTACTTTATCGAGCAAATCACCGTAAGCATCTTCCCAATCTGAGATAGTGTAATGCTCAAATGGAGATGATACCTCTTCGGAGTCTTCCTCTTCTTTTTCATCATTTCTGGCCATCAGGCAGATGGGCTTTTCTTCATCTTCACTCTCTGATGTGCAGCTTAAAGTGCCCTCGTCCTCGTCGCTCCATGTGCTCACCATCACCTTTCCTTTGTGAGCTTTCCTCTTTGACTTCTCCTTGAGCTTTTGGAGCTCCGGACAATCTGCTTTCATGTGGCCGGCCTTCCTGCAATGATAGCAAACATTAGTGTCAATTTTCTTTGGAGGGTTAGATTTATACCTCGTTTGTCTCCTGCCACCATACTGTCTCCGGCCGAAATTTCTTCCTTCTTTCCTTAAAAATCTTCTAAACTCTCTGGTCATCATTGCAAGCTGATCTCCTTCAATTTCTGACCCAGAGAGGCTCTGATCACTCAATGATCCACTGTGACTGGATCTGCTTGATCTACTGGAGTTGGCCTTCAGAGCAATGGGCTTTTTCTTCTTCTCCAGCTCCTCGGTCTTGGGAAGATTCATCTCGTAGGTCATTAGCGAGCCAATCAACTCGTCCACCTTCATGTTCTGAAGATCCCTTGACTCCTCTATAACAGTAGCTTTTGTGTGCTAGACTGGAGTCAGGGACCGAAGAATCTTCCTCACGATTTCATAATTAGAATAGTTCTTCCCCAGACTTCTGAGACCATTTGTGATGAAGGTAAGACGCGCATACATCTCGGTGATGGTCTCGCTGGGCTTCATGCTGAAGGCTTCATACTCTGAAACCAGCAAGTTCACCTTGGTCTCCCTCACCTGAGAGGTTCCCTCGTAGATAACCTCCAACTTATCCCACATCTCTTTCACTGTGGCACACGAAGAAACTCTTAAAAATTCCGTGGGATGTAGAGCGCACTGAATGACATTAATGGCACTCCAGTTGAGAGTAGATTTCCTTATCTCCTCTCTCGTCCATACATCCTCATTAGGATGCAGCTCGAATGGTCCTTTACTGACCACCTTCCAAATCTCATAGTCTTTCACCCTCAGAAAGACTTGTATACGATTCTTCCAGTATGCGTAGTTCGAACCGTCAAAGTATGGGGGCTTCGTGGTGGAATGTCCTTCAGCCGTCATCCCTCTTGCATCCATGGCCGTTTCTCTTCAGGACATTGATCCCTGCAGAAGAGTTAGGCTCTAATACCAACTGATAGAATAGATGGACGCTCTAATACCAATAGATACGACTCTATTGATGATCTAGAGGGGGGGTGAATAGATCGATCACCCAATAAAACTGACTACAGTAGGAACAATTGTGGAATAAAATCAAGCTACTGTAAGATGAAGAAGAACACTTAAACGCAATCAAACTATAGCGAGTCTAGACGATCAGCACAAAGACGGTCTCAAGCATTCATCTACTGGGCTGTAAAACAAGATAGAGATGAGCACAAACCACATGGAAATCACATAGTAGACAATGAATTTTTAAGGTGGTTCGACATTAAACCCGAGGTCTACATCCACCCCAGACTCCAACCAGAGTGTGGTTTCCCGCTGATGCACAGCTTAACCTACTGATCCACAGCTTCGGGGTAAAAACCCTACAGACCGCTGGGCCTTACAGCTTACGCCGACCACAGGAGTCCTCCTCTGCAACCACTAGGGAATTACAGCTTTACCCTACCAGAGGATACCACACCTCTGCATGCTGAGGAATTACAGCCTCACTTCTGCTGACAAACAGCTTGAACAAGAGTTTCTCAAAACGAAAAGAAACAAATGAAGAACTAGAAAACCCATAATGGGAATGTTGCTCAACAAGGAGCGAAATCAGTTCCGATTTTGAACCATGAACCTGATGATGAATCTCTCTCAAAAATTCTCGAGGAACACTCCTCTCAAAACTTTCTCTCTTCTTCTTTCAAATCTGCTCTCTCTCTTCTTCTCTCTCTGGATTGTGCTGGCTTGAGCTCTTTCTACTTCAACTCTCAAAGTCACAATCAATCTTCTCTTGAAGAAGACTCTCCTTATTTATAGGAAGCAGCAGAAGGTAGGGCGTGTGCCCGCCACAATTCTCGCCCAGAGCCTGATGTGAACGTGTCACATACACATTTTTAAAAGAGAGAGAATTGAATGATAAAAAAAATGATTAATTATTATTAGGGATAAAAAGAAACTATGCTAAAACATGTGGATATGAAAAAGAAAGGGGTTGAGCATGGAATGCTCTAAGGAGGGTGATCGCCAGAGGGGTTACCTCAAAATATCAAAGGAGTGATCGCATGTACCTTGTATTGAGCGGGTGAGATTGGGGGTTCTTCCTTCCTCCTTCTATCGGCCGGTCGATGAAGGGGGTTTATAGCTTGATTACCCTTGCATAAACACACAAAATAAAGATATGGATTAGCCAAAGATGTGTAGTATCAATGCTCTAGAAGTATAGAAATCAATCAAATTAAGCATGGACACACACCTTGTGTGTTTTGGTTTAAAACCCCTTAAGAGGAGTAGCCAGGTTAGGAATAATGGATGCAGTGATATGATTGTGCAAAGCAATTATACTAAAGAGTATCTCTAGCAAAGAACTAGAGAGAAAGGGTGCGTGTGTGATGAAATGAATATAACTAACAAACTAAAAGGCTAAAAGAAGAGACGCCCTTCTGCTGTGTGTACAGCAATAAAAGGAGGAAAACAAAAGCTTCGGTTGCGGCAGTGGATGAAGATTATGCTGGAGGAAGCTCTGTTGCCCGTGGGAGAAGAACGCCACTAGGAGGAAGAGCCTGCAAGGAAATTAAAAGAACTCTCTTCTCTCACTGTGCTCTATTCAGCGAAAAAGCTTTCTGCCTGTTAAACTCTCTTGTTGTTCTTCTTCCTTTTTTCTCTCTCTTCTCTTCTTCTGCGTTCTCTCTCGCGCGTGAGGGATTCAAGGGGGTATTTATAGGGCCAAAAATCCTTGCCTTAATGGGATTAAAACAAGGCAATGAATCCTCAATAAAGAACCCTCTTCCCAATCGAACATAAGGTGCAAAATGGGGAAAGGGTTACTACTGGAAAGAAGCAGGCGAAAGGGAGACGGAAGTGAAACTGACGACCTAGCTAGGGGCGTCAATTGAAATGACAACATTCACACAGTCATCATTTCCTGAATTTAATTATAGAAATAAAGGACTTTCCTTATTTAAAATTGTCAAATGACGCCTGTTTGAACGGGCGTTAAATAATCAACGCCCCTCAATAGGACGTCAATTACCTTGAGTTTTATTTTCGTTAGAATTTGTAAAATCCAGGAATCGACGACCGTTTGGATAGTCATTTATTTAAGATAAACGCCCCTAATTAGGTCGTCAATTAAATGACGCCCTCCCCACAGGCGTTAATTTTAATTATTAAAGCAAAAAGCCAAGAAATCATAATTAAATATGGAGAAATTAGAAAAACTTCATATTTAAGCCAATATTGAAGTCCACTTTGGGGCGTCACATGGTGACATGAGATTTACTCAACGTAGCATCGATTTTGGCGTGTCTACAGCTGCCCCGCCTTGGCGTCTGCTTTGCAAGGGAATGAAACGAAATGAAGCGAAAGTGTAACGAGCGGAATGAAGTGAGAACGAACTGATAAGTAGATGCCAAGGTGTGATGTGACACGCCTCCGACACTAAGCGTTGGAAATCTTTCCAGGATTCTAAATGAAACAACTTTGGATGATTACAAGGAAGCAATGATTAGCTGGATGAAGGGAAAAATCTTAAAGAATAAAATGTGCGTGAGGGCACGGAAGGAAAGATACCATTGGAGAGCGGTTACCAGCCAATGTGGACGTGCTACAACCAAGGTGGGTTTGCAGAAAATAAAATGAATTGAGATAAAGACCCAACAAATGAATGCTTTTCAAGGAACCAGCCTGAGCGACTTCAAGGAAAATAAAGTACTTGATTTGGAATGGAATATCTCATGTCAACTCCATTAAGAGCGGGTGGCCCTCATTATTGGCGTAATATGAGGATTTTCATCATTAGAGCTCAAAGTCCTACATGATGCATGCTGGGCTAAAAGAAAAATTAAAACAAACTAAAATAGAAGATAATCAAGGATAATATTGCTAAACCATCGAGATTCAGTCAGGAATCCAGATCTCTAAGCTGACACTAAGCCGAATCCCGTTTATCCACGCATCAACTTAGAAAGTGGAACCGTCGTCCCAAACCTTAGATGATTCAACGGTCTATCCGTGTAATCAAGACTCGCATGGAATTATCACTGTTTTTGATGGAGGGGAACTCAAATTCTAGGTTCATCAGAACCACAAGGTCCTTGATATGCTATAATAGCGTAGATATCATATAGTAACAATGCGTACATGAGAGATACAAGGATGGCATGGTGTTACCAGTGGAAGAAATCCAATCATTTCAAGACCTGCATAACCTACGCTTTTCTATGCTCAAAAATTATTAGCTCAGTAAAGAATCATCAGCTTAATAAAGATCATAAGCTCAATAAGCTCAAAGTATGATCATAAGTGCATGACATAATAAACTTCATCAAGATATAATAGCACTTAAGTTCATCAACAATCATCATGCTGTAAAGCAATTCAAAAGTGTAAGCTCAGGAAAAGACGACCCTAGAGGAGTCGCGGCTCATGAAAATGACGCCTGCCCAGAGAGCGTTATTTTTAAGGAAAACAATTTTTTTTTGCTTCTTTTGATGAGACTGGGCACAGTATAAGGGCCTTAAACCTTACACAATCACCGTCTTGAATTCATTAATCTTTCTTAAAAGATTTAACAAAGGGTCAACGTGCTTAAATACTTGTGCTTTTACTCATGTTCTCTCGCGGCCCATCCTTCTTAGTCGGTCTTCGCCATGCTCTGAGCTTGTAACCTACCATGGAGGGGGAAGGGAAGAATAAGTTAAGGAAGCTCACGGGAGATTTCCGAGAACGGGGAAACTTTCCTCCCCTGCCCTAATGCCCGCTGGGATTCGGTCTTTGGCTTAGGGAAATTTTGTTGCTCTTTTTGCCCTTATTCATACATGCTTTCGTACGACCAGGGTTTTCCCTGCGGGGACTTTGCCCTCTTGACATGCTTTTCCTTTGTTTCGACTTTCTTTTTTCTTTTCTTTCTTTTTCTTTCTTTTCTTCTTTAACAGATAGAAACCTAATTGTACTTGGGCTTTAAGCTTTTGTTCCCTTTTGGACCCTGACTTCCACCTACTAGGGCGGTGGACAAGTTTGGTTAGTATTCCCTGACTCGTACTTCCTCTCGTGAGCCGAAGAGGAGAGAATAGGTAAGGTTCGTATACTCTTAGTTTGGGTCTGACTTTCCTCGAATTCCGGGCCGCTCGAGTTTAAAAGCAAAGCGTGTAGTGTGTGTGGGAGTTGACCCCAAAGTTAAACCCTCAAGACTGAAGAATGAATTAAGGATTTTAATTTTTCGAGTTCGCGGCCTATGTACCGTGCTAGTCTACAAAATTTTTGATTTTTGTTTTGTTGTTTTGTTGTTTTTTATCTTCTCTTTTTGACTTTTTTATTTTTTTTTCTTTTTTTAGGGGTAGTATTTTTTCAAGTAAAGACCATTCCAGGGGTGAGCCAGCTCTTCACCTTCAGCATTAATTAATTTGTAAGCGTTGCCAGGATAAACATCTTTTATGACGAAGGGCCCTTCCCAGTTAGGTTGAAGCTTTGAACGAGGCCCTCCGGGTTTTACGAAGATTCTTTTAATTACCATTTCACCGATTTTGAATTTTCTCTCAATTACTTTCTTTTGGTAAAAATGTGAAAGCCTGTTTTGATAAATACGTGCATGGTCGGCGGCGGCCAGACGCTTCTCATCTAGGAGTTTCAACTGAGCAAGGAGATATTCACGACACTCATCAATGGGGAGCTCCTTGTCCAATTGTACTCTAAGGGAAGGGATAAGAATCTCGTAAGGGACTACCGTCTCCATTCCATAAGTAAGGGCAAAAGGGGTCTGCCCAGTAGGGGTACGAATAGAAGTGCGATAGGCCCAAAGTGCTTTAACTAATTTTTCTGGCCAATCCGCAAATTTATTAGCCTCACATGTTTTCTTAATAATCTTGATCAAAGTTTTGTTAGTTGCCTCTGCTTGGCCATTGCCCTGCGGATAGTAAGGAGATGAATGATGTAATGCAATGTTATACCTGTTGCAGAGGTCCTGAAGCTCCTGAGAGATGAATTGTGGCCCATTGTCGGTGACGATGGTACTTGGGATGCCGAACCTTGCGATGATGTTCTTCATTATAAATTTGCAGATAGTCGATGCTTTTATTTCCACGTAAGCTTCCGCTTCCGCCCACTTGGTGAAGTACTCCGTGGCCATGAGTATAAATGACTTTGGTTTTGTGAGGAGGTTCGGATCACCAAGGGGTCCAATGATATCGAAAGCCCACATGGAGAAAGGCCATGGTGAGGACATAGGATGGAGTGAAGAAGCAGGAGAGTGAATTTTGTCGGCGTGCAGTTGGCACTTAACACACCTTCGAACATAGATAGAACAATCCTCTTCTAGAGTGGGCCAATAGAAACCTAGCCTAAGGATCTTATTAGCAAGCATCTGGCTATTGACATGACCACCACACACTCCTAAATGCGCCTCTTCCACGACCTTCCAAGATTCATCATCATCTAGGCACCTTAATAAAACTCCGGTGAGACCTCTTCTGTAGAGTATACCTCCAATCAGGGTGTATCACTGAGCAACTCTTCGAATGGCTTTCTTTTCTTCAGCCGTGGCCTCCTCGGGATAGGATTGATCCTGGAAATACTTAGCAATCTCGTAATACCACGGCTTTTCTTCATCATCTAATTCTTCTTCTAAATCCAATAGCATGACCTCCTTATTCTCAATGATTCCACCTTGCTTAACCTTCCTAAGCACCTCCTCCTGAACACTAAGGAAAGCTGGATCCTTAATTGCTGGAGTGAGCCGCTTGTGAATAATGATAGAATGAGAATCCCTTTCGGGAAGGAAAACCAAAGAAGATGCAAGAGACGCGAGAGCATCAGCTAAAATGTTATGTTCACGAGGAATGTGAACGAAGATTAATTTGGTGAAACGCTTGGTATAAGCAGAAGTCAATTCCTGATAGGGTTTGAGTTTAGGATTGAGCGTACAGCACTTGGTGAGCACTTGGAGAAGAATAAGCTGACTATCACCTACAATCCGCAATTGGGTAACACTGAATTGATGAGCAGCCTCCAGCCCAGCCAGAAGGGCCTCATACTCAGCTATATTATTTGTAACTGGAAATGCAAGCTGAGAGGCGAGCGGAATAGTGATACCCTCCAGTGATAGAAGAACAATGCCAATCCCTTTTCCTTTTGAATTCAAAGCTCCATCAAAATGTAACGTCCACATCGAATCGGATTGATTGACGGACATTAGTTCCTCATCTGGAAACTCTGAGCGAACAGGGTCAAATCTAGGGAGAGGGTGATGAGCAAGATGTTCTGCTATGGCATAGCCTTTAATCACTTTTTGCTGAATGTAGATAATATCGAATTAAGAAAGGAAACTTTGCCATCATGCTAATCGGTCGGTGAGAACGGATTTTTCAAGAAGAAACTTGATTGGATTCATACGGGCAATGAGATGAATTTCGTGAGCTAAGAAATAATGCTTGAGTTTCTGAACTACCCAGACTAAGGCAGCACAAGTCTTTTCTATAGCTGAGTACCTCTGCTCACAGGGGTTGAGAAGCTTTGACAAGTACTAGGTTACCCTTTCTTTTCCTTCTTCGTCAACTTGGGCTACGATAGCGCCTACAGAGTCATCCATGATGGAAATGTAGAGAATAAGCGGTTTACCTGGAACTGGCGGCCTCAGGACAGGAGGATTTGAGAGATAATCCTTCAATCCGTCAAAAGTTGCCTGACATTTGTCATCCCAAATAAACTTGATTCCCGGCTTAGTAAGCTCGTAGAACGGCCTACATCTTTGTGAATGCTGGGAAACAAATCGGCGAATAAATTGCAACCTCCCGATCAATCCTCGAACTCCTTTCAAATTCCTGGGAGGAGGTATTTCCCTTATGGCCTTCGCCTTGTTGGGATCAATCTCAATACCCCTCTTACTTACGATGAACCCAAGCAACTTCCCTGATGAAACACCAAACACGCACTTCTTGGGATTCATTTTTAGCTGATACTCCCGTGCTCTTTGCAAGACTTTAGTTAGAACCCCGGGATGCCCAATCCTTGTTCTTGATTTTACTACCAGATCATCAACGTACACCTCTATATAAATGTGAATCATATCATGAAAAATTGCCATCATAGCCCTTTGATAGGTGGCTCCAGCATTCTTAAGTCCAAAGGGCACGACTACATAGCAATAAGTTCCCCATGGTGTAGTGAACGATGTTTTCTCTTGATCTTCTTTCGCCAGGCGAATCTGATTGTAACTTGAAAAGCCATCCATAAAGGAGAGAGTCTCATATCCTTCCGTATTGTCGATTAAAACATCAATATGAGGGAGGGGGAAGTCATCTTTAGGACACGTGCGGTTAAGGTCTCGAAAGTCTATACAAATCCACACCTTTCCATCTTTCTTCATGACTGGGACGATGTTAGCCACCCAATTGGGATAGAGGACAACTCTAACGAATCTAGCCTTATGAGGCTTATGGACCTCTTCTTTCATTTTTAATACCATATTAGGGTGGAAACGTCTCAACCGCTGTTTGACCAGAATGGACCCTGGCTTAAGCGTAAGTCGATGTTCGACAAGCGCAGGGTCTAGTCTCGGCATATCTTGATAACTCCATGCGAACGTGTCCTTGTATTCTTGAAGAACCAAAATAAGCGCCTCCTCTTCGGAGGGCGGCAAGTTTTTACTAATGAGGACAATCCTAGGGTCTTTCTCAGTACCCAGATTTATTTCTTTGGTAGGTTATTCTACTGAGGCTGACGGCTCATCGAATCTTCTCATGCCATTGGCAAAAGCATCGGCCTCGTCCTCATATTCTTCATAACCTTCATCCCCCTCGTCAATAGGGTCTTCATCATTCATTATCTCATAAACACCAAAACCCTCATTAAAAACACACGTATCTTCATATTCAGCTTCTGGCAGGATAATTGGATTCTCCAAAAATTCGGGAAGAGCTAAGCAGGCCCGGCACCTTCTAGCTAATTCTAACAAGAATCTACGGGGAATCTGCTTACCCTTGGATCTCTTATGTGAAGCTACCCCATGAGTCTTAAAATTAGAAGAGTAAGAGCAACTAGCCTAATCACTAGAATTCGACAAAGATGAAGGAGGTGAGGAAAAGATGGGTACAGAAGGAGATACAGATGAAGACCCCTCACCGGAGGGGTAGGGAAGGTCCCCTAATGAATCCTGTAAGAGCGGCCCCTGGGTCGGGGCACACTCATGAAGAAGATAGGAGGTCTCCTCAATGGAGATGAAAGATTGGAAAGTTTGAATTTTGGCATTTTTTTTTTCGTTTTCATTTTCAAGAAGAAGGCAATGAGAGGGAGGAATAGGGGGTGGTGTTGAGAGTGACAGATTGACGAAAGATGACCCACGCGGGGGTGTGATGGAGAGTTTAGAGAATTGCTTGAGGAGCAAGGGAGGAGTCGGAGGAGAAACTTGAATTGAATTTGGAGAAAAGGTTATCAAGACCGCGGGCGGTCTAGGGACATCTAAGCCAAACATTTGATTAAACAAACGGACAGCAATCGTTGGATGAATGGATTTAATAGAGAAGAGGCCGGCCCATAGCCTATCCACGTTGTAGCCTTCTTCGAACGGCACATCAGGCTCCCCGGTATCTGTGTAATTGCTTAGAAGCTGCCTCTTGTCCATGATCACTGCTGGCTTTTCGATTAATTCATGAATTAGTGGCGGCCATTCCAGATCAGTTGGCATAAACAATCGGCTTAGAGCAATAGTGATATCGTTCATGTCGAACCATCTATACCAGTCACATTCGGGGTCATCCATCTTTCTTCTTTGATCTGGCCGTAAAGACTCCAGAGCTTTGTATGTAACTAGTGGGGCTATGTGACAAGCAAACTGTCGTGCATGTACATCTTGACAATCCATCATGGAAGTGACTAGCGTGGTTTGCTCATCATTATGAGTGCCTCCTTTCATGAAGTGTGTTTGTAGGGTCCATGTAAGGGGCTGCCGATCTGTCTTGAGAGTGGAAGTCATAACGACCCATGGCTCATTTTTGTCTTTGCTTGGCCCTTTGTACCCTAGGCCACCTCGGGGAATCATCTTTTGATGGCTGACGGGCTTGACTCTCCCCTGAAGATTAACACCCAGGCCTTTACCAGTTCTATATCCCATTTTCATCAGAATATTCCATCCTGGCGTGTTCATCAAACCTTTTTTCTTCTTGCCTTTGGATGGCTGTGGTGGCATTTGGGTGGTAGGAGGGGTTGAGGGAGACGGCCTTACCAAGTCTTGCCGCAGATCGGCAACATCTAAAACTGAGAGCAAAGGCCTATTGGAAGGCCACATAGAAGGCACTGATGTTGCGGAATGTATATCTTTTGTAGGCAGAATGGGCATACTAGTGACTTTAATAATGCGCCCTTTGTGCGAAATTTTATGCATTGATGATTCGTGGAAGGCACAACATCAAGCTCTTGAATGTAAGGGCGACCCAAAATGCCATTGAATGTCGGGTCCATGTCCAGAATATGAAAATCCGCTGTTACCGAGACTGGACCCAAACCAACTTTTAAAGTGATCATTCCTAAAGGCGACTTCTTGGTGTTGTCATAGGCTGTGACAGTGATTGTAGATGGTCGGATATGACTCTCCGGAATGCCACACATTTTCAAGGTACTTGGTGGCAAAACATTAATGGATGCGCCAGTATCCACCAAACATTGTTTCACTACCACCTTGTTAATGTCAATAGTAATGCACAGTGCATATTTTCTGGCTGGCTGCGGAGCCAATTCATGTTCATAAAAAGTGATGGCTGGTTGATTGCTGGCTAGACTTAAGAATGTAGTGACTTGTTCAACTGGGATATCTTCCTTTACCGTTACTTTCTGCAGATATTGCTTCAAATCCTGCTGATGTGTAGTAGATCTTTTGATCAATTCCAGAATAGAAATTTGGGCCGGTGTTCTGTCCAAATGCTTTAGTAAGTCATACTCCATGCCCGGTGTAGACTCTTGTTCCTGTTCTCCTTGTTCTTGTATCGGCTCCTACTCCCGCTAGAGAAACACTCGATGGAACATCCGTACACTACGGAGCACCATTGTTTTCGGAGCCTCTGTCGGGCTTAGAGTGGATGAAGGGGTAGAGGAGGTAGATGGAATGGTGTAGGGCGTGTTGGGTGTTGGTGCAGGATTAGCTGGAGAAGGGGTTCTTATAAGAGGCCTCGCTGGCTGAGGATTATCGAAAGGTGGCGACGGGGATCGAGTGACAAGAAGGGGCCTTGGAAGCATGATGGTGGTGGACGGTATGGATTGTGGTGAAACATGAGGGGTGATGGTTGCCGGCGAGGGGTGGATAAGGGGAGGTCTATTTGGTGGAGGATTTTGGGGTGAAGGAGAATTCATGGGTTGGCGTAAAAGAAGAGGCCGTGAAGGAGTAGGGTTAGGGTTGAATGGCCCTGGAGTGCTGGAACGTATAAGGGGGCGTGGCATTTGGGAAGGGGGTACAGGCTAAAGCCTTCTTAGCAATTGTGGTGGTTGTGGTTGATTGTAGTTTTGATTAATGGCCCCGATAGAGGCGCTTTCCTTATGCCAAACCTGCCCTCTCTCCACTTCATGGATTGAGGTGACAAGGTTAACTTGTTGAGTTTGAACCGGGTGCTCCGGTAGCAGATTATTGACAATCCCCATATTTGGCTGGGGTGCAAGAGCCTGCTATTGCTGGGGAACTTGTTGTTGCTGACCTTGTTGCGAGTGCTGCTGAGCCGATGGTTGCCGAGGAGGCCTTCGAGCCTTTAGAGTAGCAATAACCCTCCTCATCTCATCCCAATCAATATCACCTTGATCATTCATATCATGTATGTAATCCTTGAAGTGAAAATAATGATCGATGTTGTGCCTCGGCTGCCGATGGAAGACGTAATACCGGGAGGTGTCTACATGTTGCGGCCATATCGTTCTTTCTTTAGGCAAGGTGAGCAGGTTGGCGGCCATGAGGGCATTGAAAATATCTAATAGGCTTTCGGGTAAGGGAGGATATTGTGCTCTTCGGGGACCCAATGGTCTTCTTGGTTGTTGCAGTTGTTGCTGTGCATAATTGGCTGGCGGGGGCATTTGGTGGTACTGTGCAGGTTGATGTTGTTGAGGAGGTGGAAGAGGCCGTAGGGTCTGAGGAAGGTTATTATTTGGCTGGTAGACTTGGTTTTGGAAGGCGGGCTGTTGTGGTGGTGGCCCTTGGTTTGGAGGGTGGCGGAAGGGTGTGGAATTACCGAACGCGCTCACCTGCTCATTAATAACAGTACCTTCAGTGGTCGCACCAGTATTGCCAACATTAACGTTCCTCTTTATTACCTTTGGTCTTGGCTCAAACATGCCCATAATAGGTGAATCTTTCATCTGTGTTTGTATGTATCTAGCTCTTTCGTAGAGCTCTTCCATAGTGCTCAACTTGTTCATGGCTAAAATATGACGGAACTGCGGAGTGGAGTTTGATATAATCATCTTCACTTGCTCCGTTTCCGATAGTGTGTCCTTTAACTTCTCGGCCATAGCTCTCCACCTATCAACAAACAAAATGAAGTCCTCCTTGGGCTTCATCTTTTCGGCAACCAGATCAGTAACAGACAAAGAGGGACCCACACGGTCCTTGTACTTCTGCAGAAACTTTCGTTGAACTACATCAAAATCATCGACATCCGTCGGCTCCAGGGAGTAAAACCATTCTAGTGCCAGGCCATCTAAAGACCGCCTAAAGAGATAAGCAAGAGAAGTCTTGTTATCTTGCCAGAATGATGCCTCATATAAGAAGTCTTTCAAGTGGATGTGCGGATTACCCGTTCCATTGTAGCGTCGGAAATTCTGCATTTCACATGGGGGTAAGTGAAAAACTGGCAGAGTGGGAAGCATAATTTCGGGAGCGACCTTGGATGCAGTGACCTTTTTGAGCTGCTCCTCCATACTAGCCATCCTTTGGAGGAGTATAGTGTGGTTATCGGACTCGGCTGGGGCCGGACGAAAAGAGTATTGGTTCGTCATAGGCCTTCTCAAAATTTGAGGAACAGGAGGTTGTTGAGGCCTAGCAATGGAGTGACTTGCTGGTTGGGCCGGTGTAGTCATAACAGGAGTTGGTGGGCGCAAGGGCACCCTAGGTGCGACCGCCTGGTCGTTGGGAGAACTAGCAGAGTGGCCACCCATGGCCTGGAGAGGGTTAGAAGATGACGGGACAAACTTTCCCTTTAAAGCGGCTTGGGCCGCCTGGCGCTGGGAATCATCCAGGTGAGCAAGAACTTTGAGAACTTCGTTGAAGTTGAAAGAAGGGGAAATTTCCCCTAAAGTATTTTGAGTGGTAGGTTGAGCTTGGGAAGAAGGCTCAACCTCCAGAGAAGTAGTGTCCACCATGTGGACTTGAGTGGGAGAAGAAATATAGTTTCCCTCGTGGTAGACAGGATCCTGAGAGGGAACCTCATAAAATGGGTCAGAGTGACCCTCCTCATAACCATCATAAGTATATCCGTAGTTGGCCATTTTGATGATTTTACCTGAACGAAAGTTTCATGCTTAAGGAAGAGGAAATAGGTTTCCAACAAGAAAGTATACCCAAGAGATATCAAAATAAACACTCAAGTTGTAATGAGCCCAAAGTTTTAAGGTTTTTTTTTAAAGATTAAGGTGAATTTTATAATAAGCTCTCTCCTTTGAATGTGGGTCCTGGTTGAAAATTTGGGTATAATCTCCGGGTATCTAGGTTCTTCCCTCTCTCCTCACCAACGTATGGGTCAACTATACTCCGGGTGCTTCAATGGTACAACCTGCCCAGCGTCCGTGAGGGAATCCACGGGTGCGGGGACTTACGGAGACTTGGTTGAGGAATTTCCGGTCCAATGAGACGGAATGCTCAAAGGAGGGTCCTTCCTTCACCAAGAGGGGGGTGTGACTCCTAAAAGTGTGGGGAGAGGAGGTCTCCCAAACCGAATGCCCTAAATGCAGCCTAATGCAGGCAATATCAAGTAGGTGATATGAGAATCAGTCAAGCGAATGAATAGTAGTAAGCAGTAAACAGGGGTACTATGGGCACAGAAAAAATGACGACCTGGATAAGGTCGCTATATCAACAAGAGACGATTGAGTGTCAGTCGCTAGTTACTGTGAACAGTGCAAACAGATTGTAATCAAAATAAAATAGCGCCTTAAAGTGAGGCACTGCCTGTGGAAATGACGCCTGTGCACAGGGGCGTCAGATAGTAGTAGTCGAACTTAAAATATGAATAAATGCAATGATAATCAAAATAACGCCTTTCAGCAAGGCGTTGTACCAGTAAAAGACGCCTCTGGGAGGGGCGTCAAGATGCAGTAATTAGAAAAATGAAGCCTTGGTGTGAGGCGTTATATTTGGAAATGACGCCTCTATGAGGGGCGTTAATTATAAAATGATGAAAATGCTCGCAATAAAAAATGGAGACATCGCCTGTTCGAACGGTCACTGTATGTGGAAATGACGGCGATATGAAGGACGTTATTCAGTTCCAGAGAACCGTTAACCCTGATGACAGACAAAAATCAATTTCTTTTCTAATAAAAATGATATGGATACTATGCAAATTGGCTAATCCAGTGGGAGGTGTGCACGTGGTGCACAAAAGGAGTGTGCTACGTGGAGCACGAAGGAGGGGCACGCGAGGGCGCCAAAGGGAGGGGCACACGGGGGCACCAAAGGAGGGGCACGCGAGGGTGCCAAAGGGAGGAGAACGCGAGGGCGCCAAAGGGAGGGGTAATCAAACTAGAACAAAAAGATTCCCACCGTGATCGCCAATTTGTGAACGTGTCACATACACATTTTTAAAAGAGAGAGAATTGAATGATAAAAAAGATGATTAATTATTATTAGGGATAAAAAGAAACTATGCTAAAACATGTGGATATGAAAAAGAAAGGGGTTGAGCATGGGATGCTCTAAGGAGGGTGATCGCCAGAGGGGTTACCTCAAAATATCAAAGGAGTGATCGGATGTACCTTGTATTGAGCGGGTGAGATTGGGGGTTCTTCCTTCCTCCTTCTATCGGCCGGCCGATGAAGGGGGTTTATAGCTTGATTACGCTTGCATAAACACACAAAATAAAGATATGGATTAGCCAAAGATGTGTAGTATCAATGCTCTAGAAGTATAGAAATCAATCAAATTAAGCATGGACACACACCTTGTGTGTTTTGGTTTAAAACCCCTTAAGAGGAGTAGCCAGGTTAGGAATAATGGATGCAGTGATATGATTGTGCAAAGCAATTATACTAAAGAGTATCTCTAGCAAAGAACTAGAGAGAAAGGGTGCGTGTGTGATGAAATGAATATAACTAACAAACTAAAAGGCTAAAAGAAGAGACGCCCTTCTGCTGTGTGTACAGCAGTAAAGGGAGGAAAACAAAAGCTTGGGCTGCGGCAGTGGATGAAGATTATGCTGGAGGAAGCTCTGTCGCCCGTGGGAGAAGAACGCCACTAGGAGGAAGAACTTGCAAGGAAATTAAAAGAACTCTCTTCTCTCACTGTGCTCTATTCAGCGAAAAAGCTTTCTGCCTGTTAAACTCTCTTGTTGTTCTTCTTCCTTTTTTCTCTCTCTTCTCTTCTTCTGCGTTCTCTCTCGCGCGTGAGGGATTCAAGGGGGTATTTATAGGGCCAAAAATCCTTGCCTTAATGGGATTAAAACAAGGCAATGAATCCTCAATAAGGAACCCTCTTCCCAATCGAACACAAGGTGCAAAATGGGGAAAGGGTTACTACTGGAAAGAAGCAGGTGAAAGAGAGACGAAAGTGAAACTGACAACCTAGTTAGGGGCATCAATTGAAATGATGACATTCACATAGTCGTCAATTCCTGAATTTAATTATAGAAATAAAGGACTTTCCTTATTTAAAATTGTCAAATGATGCCTGTTTGAACGGGCATTAAATAATCAACGCCCCTCAATAGGACGTCAATTACCTTGAGTTTTATTTTGGTTAGAATTTGTAAAATCCAAGAATCGACGGCCATTTGGACAGTCGTTTATTTAAGAAAAACACCCCTAATTAGGTCGTCAATTAAATGACGCCCTCCCCACAGGCGTTAATTTTAATTATTAAAGCAAAAGGCCAAGAAATCACAATTAAATATGGAGAAATTAGAAAAACTTCATATTTAAGCCAATATTGAAGTCCACTTTGGGGCGTCACATGGTGACATGAGATTTACTCAACGTAGCATCGATTTTGGCGTGTCTACACCTGATCCAGATCTGGAGTAGTCAGGACACGTGGCATCATCTTGGCACCTCCTCCATTCTTGGATCACGTGCCTTTCTTAAACTCCTCGAGCAAATATCCTGTTAAAGTCAGGCTTAATGTCAGCTTGAAATAATATGAAAGATAGTAGAAAGATGCACATAGTTAATTAGAGCTTTGAGCTAAATGTGCACTGACTTCACAGACTTGATATAACATATGAACACATATGTACGGAGTCAAGTGTTCACACATGGGCATGTGCACAGACTTGGTGTTACTCTAATACCAGAAGTGCACAGACTTGATGTGTGCACAATGTAGACACTGTACTGACCAGCTTGTGCCATTACCAACCTTGCACAGACATTATGCATGCAAAAGATGAGAGTTACACATACTTTGTCACTATGCAATGCAGGATATGCACAGACTTTCATATGCCAGATGTAGAACGTGCACCGACTATGGATGCAATGCACTGATCCTAGATGTGCAAAAGACTAAGACATATACCTACGTTATCTTCCAAATAACGTGGTATGCACAGACCAAAGTAAAAGATGCATGGACTTTCTATATATATGAGAGACTAAAAACATGCACCGACTTTCAATGCACGTTGTCCATATGCTCGAGGCAATACTGCACTGACTTGGTTGCGTGCAGAAACAAGGCTTGCATAGACTTTGTGTATGCATGCACAGACTTAGTGTGTGTGTGACCAACCTTGCTTAGACTTGATCGCGTACAAGGAGAGGTACGTGTTGCACCGACTTGATGCACCTGGACTAAAGCATGCACGGACTTGGTCGCGTGCAACAACAAGATTTGCACAGACTCTAGGTAGTGTGTGGCAACAAAGCTTGCATCGACTTGGTGAACGCATGCATGGACTCAATGCAGAACTAACCAAGTGTTGCACCGACTCTACTCAATGCACAGACTAAGTGTAATGATGCAAACAACATTTATATGATTATTTGACATATAAAGGTAATCAAAATACACACATCATTATGTCAATATAAAGTTAACAAAGTCAACTATGCAGTCAACGAAGTCAGCCAATATTGTTGCCAATTATCAAAATAACTATTATCAATCATCAAAACATTTCAGCACAAAGCAGTGCACATACTGCTTATCAAAACAAAGGAGTCCCAACATCATGGAGAGTATAACCCAGGCCATGGCTACTAGGGTGAGCCAGGGGTTCGTGCCATGGACGCTGGTCCGTCTTATGAGTCGTCATATGGAGTGCAAGCCACTGCCAGGGGAGCTTTCCCCTCCACTAGTGTCTGCTATGCCTTAAATGTCCTAGCTTCTTGCATCTAAGCCATCCAGGCTATCATTAAGAGGGGATCTACCGCTCCCTCTCCCCAGGGTCATCCATGCGCCATAGGTGGTCCTCATGCTGCTCCTTTTAAGGACCACGTGGGCCAACCACCTCCCTCATTTCAGCATCCCTCACGGCCCCAAAATTTGGTTGTCCCTCGTACCCCGGTTCGACTGGGTCATTCCATGGGCAAAACTCATTCCCTTTCTCCTTCACGGCCAGGTGGTCATCGCGCTGCTCCTTTTAAGGACCACATGGGCCAACCACCTCCCTCATTTCAGCATCCCTCATGGCCCCAAAATCTGGCTATCCCTCGTACCCCGGTTCGACCGGGTCATTCCATGGGCAAACCTCACTCCCTTTCTCCTTCACGGCCTCCATGTCAAGACGCCCCTCCAAGGTCTCAAGACCGACTCTATACTTCACAAGTCACACCTCTCCAACAAGCTATCATTGACAAAATTGATCAAATGGAGGAACAATTAAAGAGGATCACGAGTCCGCGACCGCCTCCTCTTCAAGTCAATCCCCTTCATGCTCTCATTGATAACATCACGAAAATGGAGAAAGTTTGGAAGGAGGTAAGAGATGGGCATGACATCGAGAATATGAGCAAGATGTTGTTACAAGCTTTAACGATCAAGTGGACGCCGTCTGCTCACCACCCATTCATCACACTCATTCACATGGCCCTCCGCTTCCACATCCACATCCATATATGCAAAATCCTCCATACCAATATACACAACCTCCACCCATCAACACGCCTCCACCAAGGCATCCATTTGAATTTGATGATTATGAAGAATTGGAAACGGCACATTATGAAGATTTTCAAGATCTCCAAGATGCTTCGCCCACTCCGAGTTTTCTTCGTTTCCCTCTTCTGTCGCTTCCACAAGACGCCCCTGCTCAGGACGAAGCCATTATCCCAACCCATGTCTATGAGACATCATGGTGTTACGATGGCGGGTCAATACTCCAGCAATCTGTGTCAACGCATCATGAATCAACCGCCATCCCTACCCCTGTCTATGAAATCACATGGTGTTACGATGATGGGTCCATAACTCCAACAACCTGCGTCAATGCACCATGAATCACCTCCTACCCTGGACGCCTCACGTACCACCAAAATCTGACGCTTCCTACGTACCAAGCCTCCTACCGTTACCCCTCCAACTACACAAATAACCCCCACACCATCAGCCTCTGTCGAGCCTCCCATTAGCCCTTGTCTCCAACCAAGTAACCCTCCATCGCCGCCACTTAAGGCCTCTACCATCCCTATAACTTCGAACCCAACCACTCCTATTCCTCCACTCGACCCCTTACCCAAACTCGTGATTAATCCTGAGCAGGGCCCATCTATTTTTGCACCCAAGCCCACCTCGTCTGCTCCCGAGCAAGGGGATAAGCTCGCCGTGTTTCAACCTCCACCTACCCTTCCTACAGCACCTTCCATTAAACATCTGCTATTTATTGAGCATGTCGCCTCCATGTCGCCTCCTTTCACCACCTCTCGGAGTGGGTGTCTTCCTACAAATACATGTGACAAAGATGATGTTCAAGAGCCGGGCAAGAAGAATTTGGTCACGACTATGCCATTCAAAATCCAAGATTTCATTTTCCGAATGTCGATTCGAGTTCTTGTGCCGGGCATCTTTGAGGAGGCCGAGTGTCCCCTAGTATTCACAAGGGAAAGAAACCAAGCATTGATGCCGTGCCGGCCTAAATCTAAGATCATCAAAGTCACATTGCTTATTGGCCAAGATACTTTCAAGGCTCTCATTACCCCTTGTTCGGTCATAGTCCAAATAGCTAATCAAAGGAAGGGGTTCTCCTCAAGCATAATGATGACACATTCCACTGCAGAGGAGATGATTAACTCTATGCTCAAGAGCGGGTCAAGGCAGTCCTTGTTGGAAGTTGTTGACATCTCGCCCACTCCCTACCAACTTCCATGTAATCGATGAATGCCCAGGCTACCAAGCATATCCACTCATAATATTCCAACGACCTTGGGCATTACACCAAATATGAAGCTCCTTATGCCGAAGGCCGAACTTCCAATGATAGATACCATCCATTTATCAAGGGGGCTATTTCCAAATGAGTCATTCCATGCTAAGATCCCTGCTTCACAACTGTAACTCTCAAATGTTTGCTATGATTATTTGCCAAGGGAGTTACCGTTTATTTGTGAATGTCCAAGGGATCTTGCTAAAAGTTCATCGACCGAGAGCCTGTGGGCGCCAACTACACCAATTGGGTTGGGCGATCAGGGAAAAATAAGGTCATCTGTTTGGGCACGTTGCTGGAGAGGGCATGCGAGGCCAAGAAGCCAAGAAGCTGTGTTGAATGTTAAGGGGTTGGACTGTGAGAGAGTATCTACCAAGAAGATGGAAAAGCATAAAGTGAAGCTTAAGGACAAGAAATCCTTTATTGAGGGGGCCCACATTAGTTCATTCACTTCCTATCCCAGTCCATCAATGCTCGTGCTGCTATTCAGCTTCTTTTTATGGGTAGTCCATTGGCTAAGGAGATGCCTTTCGTCATCTAAATCTACGCCATCAAGCTCCTCCTCTTCTCCAGGGTCCCTGGACCCTCACATTCCTCTTCGTCCGGAGCCTCCGGACCCCTCTCTATTTAGTTCCTTGTCTTCATCCATCTCTC
The DNA here is from genome assembly GCA_022559845.1 of Amorphophallus konjac. Taxonomy (NCBI): domain Eukaryota; kingdom Viridiplantae; phylum Streptophyta; class Magnoliopsida; order Alismatales; family Araceae; genus Amorphophallus; species Amorphophallus konjac. The sequence continues at coordinate 77,697,701 of CM040123.1, read as the reverse complement.
ATCATCCGCCTTGCCCTAAGCCTCCGAATTCCCATTTGTTCAATTCCTTATATTTATCCATCCCTCATCGTCATCCTTCTCCGGAACCTCCGGATCCTTCATTGACTCCATTCATTTTATCTGACCCCCATCCTCTTTGTCTGGAACCTCCGGACCCTCCGAGGTTCGAGTTTATGTTCTGTTCTTTTACATTCCCAGGGCACCGCGCCCCGTCTCATCTCCTCCCTCCGGAACCTCCGGACTCCTCGATTCGTTCTCTTATTTTCTCAGGGCACCGCGCCCCGTCTCATCTCTTCCCTCTGGAATATCCGAACTCCTCGATTCATTCTCTTATTTTTCCAGGGCACCGTGTCCCTCTTCCTTATCACCCTTCGGAACCTCCGGGTTTCTTCCCTCATTACTCCCCTCCTCCACTTTCAGACCCTCTAGATCCGCCTCTCTCTATCTATCAATTTCTTCTTCTAATTCCCACCGATCCCGGGTCCGACCCGATTCCTTCCACATCAACTGCCTTGGGCATCTACCTATTCTCACACTGCTTTCCAGGCTTTAGCCCTCACCTTTTTCTTTGATTTATTTCTCATTTTGTAAATCCTTTTAGGCATCTTCTGCCTAATTCTGGTCTTATCACCACTCCTTTGTGTTAAGCCCCTTCGAATCGCTGCTTACATTGGTTTAACACGAAGTGCTTCTTCACGTGATTGAGAGTGGTAATCTGGTAGTCAGTCCTAGGTTTTATTTAAATCAATGACAAAAATATTCAATAATAATAATAATAATAATAACAAAAAAACATAAACAAAAAAATGCTGATGCCTGGTGATCATCATGGAGTCAAGTCCCTACATTCATCCTTCATGCTAGGATAGGGCCCATTAAGGTTTGGTAGGTCTCGGGTCTTGGTCTGCCAGAACCGGGAAAATCCTTGTCTAGCCATGTCGGCTATGCCCACTAAAAGGAGGCCAACATGCACATACACACGTATTTTATCCAAAGAAATTGGTAGCATTGCCTATGGTGAGGCCTCACCACGAAGGTTTCCAGGAAAGCCGCAATCTTTATTCTCTTCCTCTTCGACCCAATGAGACAGTCGGCGCCCTTAAAACGCTGAGCATAGGGAACCGAAGTACAATCCCCTCAAGGCAAGAGTAGGATTCATTTCCTCGAGCCTGGATCAAAGCACGAGAAGAGGGCAGTGTCCCCGCAGGCATATAAGAGGGATTCCAAAACGTCAAGTGATTATCTCCCTCGAAAAAAAAATGATGAAAGAAAAATCAAAGTCAAATGAAAAGCCTAGTCGTGGCCGTGCCTGATTCCAATAAAGGAAACACATCAACAAAAATAAAAGTCAAGTCATACAAAAGGGGCAACGAAGCACAATCGCTCTAGGCTTGGTCTGAAGCTGCCCAAAAGAGGAAAGTCAAATAGACCCCTGTTGGCTTGCCGGGTTAACGATTTTGCCTGTCCTCTCAGACGGTTTGTCCCACCACATTCTTCCTTCTCCTCCCGAAGATGAAGGCTCAATGGAGGTCCCGAAGGGTGAACCCCACTAAGGCCTGCGACCTCGTTTTAACAAAAACACACATGGTTGTCCACTTTGAAAAGCAAAAGCTATTGCCACGAAGGAGTCTCAGTGTTTTGGCAGGTTAAGACCTCTACCTATCACCTTGTTGTCTTCTTATTCTAACCTCGGGCTTGGGCCAATGCAAGCGCGTCACCTATGGGTGCGACGGTGTCTGATTCCGGGTCAGCGTCGCGCGGTTGGCCGTTAGGGTTCCAGGGTGTTCCACTATATACCATCTAGAGTTGTGAGAAAATAGACCCGGGTCGGGTAAAACTTTTACCTCGAATACTTTTTGGGTGTATCCAAGTGGTCGGAAGCAACTGAGAGCCTAAGCATGGCATGACGACATTGTCATCAGAGTAAGTCTTAACCGGCGGGATTATCATTCGAGTAGTCTAGAGGCCCAAATCAACCTAGATGCGCGTTTAGGATGCCCGAGAGGTTAGTGAGAAATCCCCGTCCTCATGTGGGTTAAGTGCCATATGGGTGGTCACCAGACATCAGTAACAAAATTACACCAAGTCCCCAAAACCCCAAAGAAAAAATAAAAAAAAAAACAAAAACAATAAAGAAGAAAGAAAGAACAACAAAAAAACAAAAAATGAGAACAACAACAAAAAAAAGCATTTGTCTGCTTGCATCATGCGTATGATCACTTTTCAATTCCTGTCTGCATCTGCCTGCTTGTATGATTGCATTACCCTAAGTATATTCCTTTTACTCGCCTTAGTTGATTAAAGGCTTGGCCCCTTGACCCGTTATCAAGGCCAGTTTCAGAACAATCACCCACTTATTGAGTAAGGGGCCAAGCCAGAACGGAAAGACTAACTTGTTTCTCTGGAGCAATGTGTGTAGGAGTTAGAAGGGCAAGAAAGAAGCAGTGAACAACAAACCGAACCGTCCCTTTTATCCTGTCAAAAAATATGTACATTAAGTTCCACCCTCTCTCCCGACATCGCTTCTCTCACCACTCTCCGGGCGAGAAGCCCTGGAGGTGTCGTCAAACCATACAAGGAGGTACCTCTGCCGCCCTGCATTACCCTTTCCGTCTCTGCGCTCCTCCGCCGCTCTGCGGGGGCAGCGAAGAAACTGCTAACACGAAAGCCGCGCCCGCGTGCTCTTCAATAGCGCTCTTCACCATCTCTCAACCATTGTTCAGCAAGACTAAGGCTGGTCCGGAGTTCAAATAATTGGGCATCCAAGGCCCTCTTCTCTTCTCTCTCGGCCACTGTTTCAGCCCTCTCCCTTTCTCTGTCCCTCTCTTTCTCTGCTCGTCCCTCTCTCTATCTTCCCTTTCCAGTTGGAGGATGATCCTCAGCTCCATAGTGTCTCGAGAAAGGTGGTCACCTGAGCGACGCCGCAATTCCTCCTCTAGCTCCGCTACCCTGGCTTCCCCTTGTGCTGCACGAGAAAGCGCCTCTTGCATCTCTTCGGTCTGCCATGACCGTCATCTCAGGAATGCGGCGAGTCATGAACAAAGGGAATTCAATGGAGAAACCCTCACCTGCGTAGAAAGCATTCCCTGTGCCTCCGCGGCACGCTGTATGGCACGAGCAAGTTGCTCGTGGAGCAAATCAAGTTCCGAGGAAGGAATCCATAGACTAGAAGAGGCACCCTCTGCCCCCGCTATTGGTGGGGTTGCGTCGAGCTGAGGGCGCTATGATGGCGAGAAGTGGCAATGAGTGGCTAAACACCAGGAACCTAGGGGTATAATTAGGAACATGCATTTCCATACACACTCACCGAGGCATGCAAAGCTGTACGGGTGTCACCCAACTATTTCTCTGTGTCCGCCAAGCGAGCTTGCAAGTTTGCTATCATGGTATCACGAGCATCCGGCAGCCATGTTGTGACGCCCCGACTCGCAAACCCGGTCCAGTCGTAAAGACTCACGTCGGATCTCGGTCGAGACATCACAGTGGGAACAACCCAAGCGGTACAATTACAATTGAGATTTACACATAAACACTGAGATATCATTGCAGCGGAAATAAAAATACTCAATTCATCAGCTTACAGTCAAATGACTACATCCACACAGATAGAAATAATGATAACAATTTCACACGTCTTTTATTACATAACCAAATTTCACACACACTTTTTTTTTTACATAAGACATAACTCATAACATAACTACCTAAGATAAAGACTGGTAGTAAAATCCGAGCCGCGGTCAAACACTGCGAGATCACTCCTCGCTTCCTTCTACCGCTTCTCCTGAAATTGTTCAACGGGGTGAGTCTACGAATAGACCCAGTAAGAGACTAAGCATAGTCCCCAGTCAAAACACGTATCAACATATCCAAAGTGATTTGCGGTAATTTGTTTCATAAAGTCATTCTATTTTCATTTGACAAAGAAAGTATGTACATTAAAACTTTATTCTACCAATGACAAAGTAAATAAAAATTCATCATTTGTAAACATTAATGAATGATTCCAGTACTAGGCGGAGTAGTCTCACACATAGTGAAAGGATCCAGACAGACGTAATCTGCCCTTTTCCAAATCACCATTCGATATACTGGATATTCATTAGCAGTAAGCATTTACAGTGTGATAACAGTAAAATGTAATGACAGTTCAATATAATTTCATTGAGTAGTAACAGTAGTTCCAGTAATGAATCAATGAACAGTAATAATAGTTTCAGTATCAATTCAGTGAGCAGTAATAGTCGTATTAATAACGACTCAGTTAACAGTAATAGTAGTTCAGTGTCAATTCAGTAGGCAATAACAGTTGTTCAATTTCAGTTCAATAAATAGTAACAATGATATAAATAGCCAGACACCGTGCCCAAATCACCACTAGAAGGACAGTCAGTCGGTACTCGATCACCTAGGTAAATAGTGATGAGTCTTGGTTACTGCGTAGAACCGGGAGAAGTCCTCTCCACCTTAACCAGTGGTACTTATCCACCTCCAGGATTTCAATCCCCGTTACCCTCGGGGCCAGTACAGTGTGAACCTCCCTATAGGGGTATTTCTACAGTTTGGTTCCAGTCTCCCCCTATGGTGGCAGTGTCCATTTGGCATTACTAACGGTACGGTAAAAATATAAATATGACTTATATGAAATGGACACATGTCACTCAAAATTCATACTGTGAATATTAATATACCAATACTGAAAATCATTTTTCTTTTTCTGAAATTTTCAAGTTATTCAAATATAATGACATATCTATATATCAAAATTTACTAAATCTGTTTACATGTATCAGAATGCCTTGAAATTTCAGAGAATCAATATATTTACAGAAAGGATCAAAACAGTAAATTTTCATAATTTTGCAGATAGTAAGTATAATTTTTCTGAAATTACTTATATTCCAACATGCGTCATAAAATGACTAAATTTAGATAATAAATTTATAAAACCCTTAAACTTTTACAGAAACTTACATTTGTCTGTAAAAATGCATAGAAATTTATTTCATAATTTTGTATGTAGGAATTAAAATTTTCACAGAATTATTTAAATTATCTAATACATGGAATATTAACTAAATATATCCACAACACTCTAAAAGTCACCATAATTTGTCAAACCATCATTCATAACATAAAAATCATTCCTAAAACTTTTCATTATTTTTTACACTGCATTACTATTTTTAACACTATATTACTATTTTTCATACTAAGTAAGAAAAATATATCATGAAGAATAAATCAACTAAATATATCCAAAATGACCAGATAATTTCTAAAAATTTACATAATGTTGTTTCAGACATAGGTATCATATGTAAAAATTCTCATCATTTTTCATTCAGCATGTCTATTTTCTAAATTTTTATATCAGTTTCTAAAATGTACAAGAATTTACAATAATAACTTTTATTTAGAGAAAATTATTCAGAATACTTACAATGGCCAAACTATACTAAAAATTAATTTATAGAGATCAAAACATCAGTTCTGTGATTTTTGTTACATTTTTCACAGAATATTTGTATTTATGTAAATTTTCTAATTATTTGTTTAAACATTGATAATTATACCCGTGATGATTCTGTTATCATAATGAGATGAAAATTTCATCAATTAGTTCTAATGAGTATTTAAGCCTTCTGGTAAAGTTGTGAGATTTTTCATGAATTTTTATATTTTTCTCAAAATTTTACACTTCTATTAAAATATCAACAATTATCAAATATTACTTGAAGACATCAATAATTATTTATATTGTCAGAATACATCATACTAAAAGTCAAGATCATACTGTAAAATTCTAAGACCTTTGTGCAGATGATTTCTAATTTCCATAATTTCTATACAATTATTTATACATTTTATCATGTATGAAAATTCATTAAAAATAAATATCATGATCCATAAATTATGAAATTTTTTCTACACCTGATTCTCACAGTAAGATACCTTCCTAAAATTTATTGGGATTTTATATCATCTTTTGGTATTTTAGTATAATTTAAACACCTTTAAGATAATATTAAAATATCTTTAAACGTGAAAATAAATTACATTCGTCATAGAAATTTTACAGAAAGTTCATAACATCAGGTTTCAGGATTCTGCAAACTCTCTCAATTTATCATAGACCGTTGCTAATTTTAAGACATTAATCACTTAATTATATCATTAATCTCATGCTTTAACTTAATGATTTAATACTAATCCGACCAAGATAAGATTAAAGATTATGAAACTACGATCTATGGACTTCACTACCGATATATATGCTAATTACACAACATAAATCATTCTAGATACGCTAATACATGCTAATCTAGGGGATAAAGTGTTAATCCCTTACCTTAAAAATACTTAAACACTCCTTAATGACCTTCACACCTCCCCCTGCTGCACTCTACGAACTCAGCTTCCAAGAGGAGCAATGTGCCCTCTATACGTCTCTATTTATAGTAGTTTATAGCTTAATCAATCCTAACCATCCACTTAATCTAATGGTTGAGATTAAATCAATTATATTAATATTATTTAATTCACATTTGACATTCAAACTTCACCAACCCCTCACCTAATTTCTTTTGACTATCTTGTATTTTTTCTTTTTCTTTTTATATTTATAGCATGTGTTATTTGACTAAAGAAGAAAGATGATTAACTAACTAATAGAATTTTAACAACAAAAAAGTTTTTTTAATATAATCGGCCGCAAATGCGGCCGAAAGGGGGGGGGGGGGGCGGGGCGGCGCCCGCCCGCCAGCGGGCGAGCGCGTGCGGGCGCGCATGCGGGCGGCCGCGTGGGGCGGCACCTGCTCCATTTTTTTTATTTATTATTATTATTTTTTCGATTTTAACCTTCAAATTTTTATTTTTATGTTTATAACCCTTTTTTTTATTTTAATCCTTTTATTTTGCTATTTCAAATAACTAACCTTCAAATATTTTTGTTAAATTTTTATTTATTATATTTTTTTCTTCTTTACCTTCTTTTAACTTATAAAAATTCTCTCAATTTTTTTCATGACATAAATAAATATAATAAATCAATAACTTTCAAACCTTTAAGCGTGCAATTTTTTTTATTATATTAAATAAAATGCTATAAAATTGTAGGGCATTACACCCTCTCCCCCTTAAAGAAAACTTCATCCTCGAAGTTGGGGTTAGATCACATACCGAACAGATGAGGGTACTTCTTCTTCATTACTTCCTCTGGTTCCCACGTGGCTTCCTCATGCGAGAAGTTCCTCCATAGTACCTTCACCAGTGGAATGACTTTAGTCCTCAGCACTTGCTCTTTGCGGTCCAGAATTCGAACAGGTTGCTCCTCGTAGGATAGGTTCTGCTGGAACTGCATCTGCTCAGTACTGATCACGTGCGCCGGATCATGCACGTACCTCCTCAGCATGGACACGTGGAACACCGGATGTACTCCCTCCAGAGACGGAGGTAAAGCCAACCCATATGCCACATTTCCCAATCTCTTCAGAATCTCGAATGGTCCGACGAATCGTGGATTTAATTTTCCACGCTTGCCGAACCGAACGATTCCCTTTGACGGAGACACCTTGAGGAAGACGTGATCACCAATTTTGAATGACAGCTCCTTCCTTCGGTTATCAGCATAGCTCTTCTGTCGGTCTTGTGCTGTCATCAATCTCTGTCGGATCAGCCTGATCTTTTCGGTAGTTTCTTGAACAACTTCGGGCCCCACATACTGCCTGTCTCCTGTTTCCTCCCAGCACAACGGAGACCTACAAGGTCTACCATATAGTGCCTTGAATGGAGCCATGCCTATACTCGCGTGGAAGCTATTATTATAAGAAAATTCCACGAGAGGTAGATGTCGCTCCCAATCGCCCTTCCAATCAAGAACACAAGCCCGAAGCATGTCCTCCAGTGTCTGAATCGTCCTTTCGGACTGGCCGTCAATTTGCGGGTGAAAAGCTGAACTGAGCTTGAGCCGCGAATCAAAAGCTTCATGCAACCCTTGCCACAGTCTGGATGTGAACCAGGGATCCCTGTCGGAGATGATTGACTTTGGAATCCCGTGAAGTCTGACAATGTTATCAACATATAGTCTTGTCAAGCTTTCCACCGATTGCTTTACCTTCATAGGAAGGAAATGTGCAGACTTTGAAAATCGGTCCACGATCACCCATATAGAGTCATTACTTTTTACCAATCTGGGTAACCCGGTCACAAAGTCCATAGTGATTGCTTCCCATTTCCAATAAGGAATTTCTATTTTCTGCATTAGCCCTGATGGCCTTTAGTGCTCTGCTTTTACCTGCTGACAAACCAAGCATCTAGCCACAAAGCCAGCTACGTCCTTCTTCATTCCCTGCCACCAGAAAGACCGTTTCAAGTCTTGGTACATTTTACCACCTCCTGGATGAATAGAGAACATTGATCGGTGTGCTTCCTCCAGAATCTACCTTCTCAAATCAGCTATATCAGGTACACAGATCCAGTGCTGAAACCGAATCACTCCATCTTCATCACGAGCAAAGTCGGTCTTCCCGATTAATCCTTGCAACTGGGGATCATCTTTTTGCACATCTAATATCTCATCAAGCAATGTTGATCTAATGGTCAGTTGAGACACAAATGCTTGACACAGTTGAGGCTCGATCACAGCCATAAGCTACGCTGCATCTTCGATCATCTTCCAATCCTGCTGCATTATAACTCTCTTCCTGCTGAGAGCATCGGCTATTACATTTGCCTTTCCTGGATGGTATCGCAATTCGAAGTCACAATCTTTCAAGAATTCTACCCATCTTCTTTGTCTTAGATTCAACTCCTTTTGAGAGAATAGGTACTTCAGACTCTTGTGGTCAGTGAACACTTCGAACTTGATGCCGTAAAGATAATGACGCCAGATCTTCAATGCATGAACCACTGCAGCCAATTCCAAATCATGAGTCGGGTAATTTCACTCATGCTTCTTTAGTTGACGAGAAGCATAAGTGACCACCCTTCCATTTTGCATCAATACACTGCCTAGCCCAACCTTCGATACATCAGAATAGATAGCAAAGTCATCCTCATTGTTAGGCAAAACAAGAATTGGTGCCGATGTCAGCCTAGCCTTCAGCTCTTGGAAACTCTTCTTACAGCTCTCAGACCATATATATTTGACTCCCTTTCGGGTCAACTTGGTTAGAGGCGCTGCTAGAGATGCAAATCCCTCAATAAAGCGACGATAGTAACCAGCTAACCCTAAGAAACTTCGAATCTCTATGGGAGATTTAGGAGTCTCCCATTCCAGAACCGCATGGACCTTTGCGGGGTCAACGGCAACACCATTGCCTGAGATTACATGCCCGAGGAAATGAACCTCCGTCAGCCAAAAGTCACATTTGCTGAACTTAGCATACAGCTCATGCGCTTTTAGCATCTCGAGGACGATTCTCAAGTGTTCCCGGTGTGAAGTTTCATCAGGAGAATATATCAGCACATCATCAATAAAGACAACTACAAAGGTGTCAAGATACGGTCTAAACACCCGATTCATCAAGTCCATAAAAGTAGCAGGGGCATTTGTCAGACCAAAAGGTAGAACCAAGAATTCATAATGACCATATCTCGTTCGGAATGCTGTCTTGGATGTGTCTTCTTTCTTTATCCTCAATTGATGGTATCCCAAACGTAGATCAATCTTTGAGAACACTGTGGCTCCTTGCAACTGGTCAAACAGGTCATCAATGCGGGGTAAAGGATATTTATTTTTAATGGTCACCTCATTAAGTTTACGATAGTCAACGCATAACCTAAGAGAACCATCATTCTTCTTCACAAATAGAACTGGAGCTCCCCATGATGACACACTTGGACGGATAAACCCCTTGTCTAACAAGTCTTGAAGTTGCTTTTTCAACTCTGACAATTCTGCTGGGGCCATTCTGTAGGGTGCCTTAGAGACAGGTGCTGTGCCAGGTAACAAGTCAATGGCAAACTCTAACTCCCTTATAGGTGGTAACCTGGGCAAATCCTCTGGAAACACATCAAGGAATTCCCGAACAACCTCGATCTCTGCTATAGTCGGTGATTGATCAACATCCGACTTCGTGACTACGCTTGCCAAGAATACATCGTAGCCCTTTCTCAACATTTGCACAGTCTTCATTGCTGAAACTACTAACTTCTTCCCAGCCATATGCTTCAGTAAGGGATGAGAAAACTCTTTCTCTCTAGGGATGCGAAAAATTACTCTCTTCCTTCGGCAATCTATCAGAGCGTAATGCTCTTCTAACCAATCCAGTCCTAGGATAGCATCAAAGTCTTGCATAGGTAAACAACAAAAATAACCAGGCAGAGTTCTTCCTTCTATATTGACTGATAGTGAGGGGATGTGCCTCTTGGTAGACACTGCTCCTGCAGGTGTGTGTACCAACAGGGGCACGTCTAGTTTTACTGATTCAATTCCAACTTCTTCATGCAATTGACTAGCAAACTTCTCAGAGATGAAAGTATGTGTGGCACCGGTGTCAAACAATACTCTAGCATGAATACCATTGATAGAAATAGTACCTTCTGTGAGATCCTCCGCCTCCTCGGCATCCTCTCTCGCAAGTGCAAATACCCGAGCTGGCGCTCAAGGTCTTCCCGTGGGTCTCGCTGCTCCTGGTCTGGCTGCTACTATTGCTGGTCTGGCTGCCACTGGAGCTACTGTTGCTGCTACTGGATGAGCTGCTACATGTTGCATCATCTTCGGACAATCCCGAATCATGTGGCCCTTCTCGCCACAACGGAGACATTTGCCGGTGGTGATCCAGCATACTTCTCCGCCATGTCGCTTGCCACACTGTTTACATTCTGGTTTGTTGCTGCCCCAAAATGGTAGTGTGGTCTTCCTTGCCACGAACGGTCGTGACGGATTGCTCATCACCCGTTTGCCTTTATCATTCCGGTGAAAGGGTGCCGATGGTCTTTTTGTTGAAGTCCTATTCTCCTCCTGATATAACTCCATGTCGCTCTCTTGACGACATGCCGCACCAAGAGCCGCCTCCATAGTAGCCAGATCTAGTGCAACTAGGCGGGTCCGAAGCGACGGTCGTAGACCCGCCACAAATTTCTTCACCTTCCTCCTTTCATCTGTAGCAATATGTGGTGCATATTTTGCTAATTCCGCGAACTTTGCTTCGTACTCGAGCACGGTCTTCGACCCCTGAGTTAGGGCCAGAAAGTCCTGCTCCAGCTTGTCTTGCACATGTTCCGGTATGTACTTTGCCGTGAATAGCTCCGTGAATTCTTCCCAAGTAATTTCATGCTCCAGTCTGTCAGATTGATTCCTCAGAATGGACGCCCACCATACGTCCGCTCTCTCCTGTAGCATATACGTCGCTAGACTGGTCTTGTCCTCATCTGCACACCGGATGACCCGGAAGATCTTCTCGATCTCGCGGAGCCAATTTTCAGCCATGATTGGCTGACTCTCCCCCTTAAAAGAGGGTGGTGACATCTGCCGAAACCTCTCCATCATAGTCACCCCTCCTAAAACCTGCTCCTGAGGTGACGCTGTCTGAGTCTGGAGTTGCGCCTGAAGTGCCGCCTGCGTCTGCACCTGGGTCTGCATAGCCTGAACCAGGCCTTGCATGAACATCCCATAGTCCACCAAAGGTGGTGGGGGCGGAGCTGGGGGTCCTCTCGGCTCCTCCTGAGCATCGTCATTTTGAACCGCACGACGACCTCCTCCCGCCATGGTCTGACAATGCAGTAATACTGTTAGGTTTTCATCATAACTCCCTACTAATTTAAAATTTTTAAAATGTGGATTAAGCTGATGACCATTTGTGTAAATTCTCAATCTTGGGCTCTGATACCACTCTCTGTGACGCCCCGACTCGCAAACCCGGTCCAGTAGTAAAGACTCGCGTCGGATCTCGATCGAGACATCACAGTGGGAACAACCCAAGCGGTACAATTACAATTGAGAATTACACATAAACACTGAGATATCATTGCAGCGGAAATAAAAATATTCAATTCATCAACTTACAGTCAAATGACTACATCCACACAGATAGAAATAACGATAACAATTTCACACGTCTTTTATTACATAACCAAATTTCACACACATTTTTTTTTACATAAGACATAACTCATAACATAACTACCTAAGATAAAGACTGGTAGTAAAATCTGAGTCGCGGTCAAACACTGCGAGATCACTCCTCGCTTCCTTCTACTGTTTCTCCTGAAATTGTTCAACGGGGTGAGTCTACGAATAGACCCAATAAGAGACTAAGTATAGTCCCTAGTCAAAACACGTATCAACATATCCAAAGTGATTTGCGGTAATTTGTTTCATAAAGTCATTCTATTTTCATTTGACAAAGAAAGCATGTACATTAAAACTTTATTCTACCAATGACAAAGTAAATAAAAATTCATCATTAGAAAACATTAATGAATGATTCCAGTACTAGGCGGAGTAGTCTCACACATAGTGAAAGGATCCAGACAGACGTAATATGCCCTTTTCCAAATCACCATTCGATATACAGGAGATTCATTAGCAGTAAGCATTTACAGTGTGATAAGAGTAAAATGTAATGACAGTTCAATATAATTTCATTGAGTAGTAACAGTAGTTCTAGTAATGAATCAATGAACAGTAATAACAGTTTCAGTATCAATTCAGTGAGCAGTAATAGTCGTATTAATAACGACTCAGTGAACAGTAATAGTAGTTCAGTGTCAATTCAGTTGGAAATAACAATTGTTCAATTTCAGTTCAATAAATCGTAACAGTGATATAAATAGCCAGACACCGTGCCCAAACCACCACTAGAAGGACAGTCAGTCGGTACTCGATCACCTAGGTAAATAGTGATGAGTCTTGGTTACTGCGTAGAACCGGGAGAAGTCCTCTCCACCTTAACCAGTGGTACTTATCCACCTCCAGGATTTCAATCCCCGTTACCCTCGGGGCCAGTACATTGTGAACCTCCCTATAGGGGTATTTCTACAATTTGGTTCCAGTCTCCCCCTATGGTGGCAGTGTCCATTTGGCATTACTAACGGTACGGTAAAAATATAAATATGACTTATATGAAATGGACACATGTCACTCAAAATTCATACTGTGAATATTAATATACCAATACTGAAAATCATTTTTCTTTTTCTGAAATTTTCAAGTTATTCAAATATAATGACATATCTATATATCAAAATTTACTAAATCTGTTTACATGTATCAGAATGCCTTGAAATTTCAGAGAATCAATATATTTACAGAAAGGATCAAAACAGTAAATTTTCATAATTTTGCAGATATTAAGTATAATTTTTCTGAAATTACTTATATTCCAACATGCGTCATAAAATGACTAAATTTAGATACTAAATTTATAAAACCCTTAAACTTTTACAGAAACTTACATTTGTCTGTAAAAATGCATAGAAATTTATTTCATAATTTTGTATGTAGGAATTAAAATTTTCACAGAATTATTTAAATTATCTAATACATGGAATATTAACTAAATATATCCACAACACTCTAAAAGTCACCATAATTTGTCAAACCATCATTCATAACATAAAAATCATTCCTAAAACTTTTCATTATTTTTTACACTGCATTACTATTTTTAACACTATATTACTATTTTTCATACTAAGTAAGAAAAATATATCATGAAGAATAAATCAACTAAATATATCCAAAATGACCAGATAATTTCTAAAAATTTACAGAATGTTGTTTCAGATAGAGGTATCATATGTAAAAATTCTCATCTTTTTTCATTCAGCATGTCTATTTTCTAAATTTTTATATCAGTTTCTAAAATGTACAAGAATTTACAATAATAACTTTTAATTAGAGAAAATTATCAGAATACTTACAATGGCCAAACTATACTGATAATTAATTTACAGAGATCAAAACATTAGTTCTGTGATTTTTTTACATTTTTCACAGAATATTTGTATTTATGTAAATTTTCTAATTATTTGTTTAAACATTGATAATTATACCCGTGATGATTCTGTTATCATAATGAGATGAAATTTCATCAATTAGTTCTAACAAGTATTTAAGTCTTCTGGTAAAGTTGTGAGATTTTTCATGTATTTTTATATTTTTCTCAAAATTTTACACTTCTATTAAAATATCAACAATTATCGAATATTACTTGAAGACATCAGTAATTATTTATATTTTTCGAATACATCACACTAAAAGTCAGGATCATACTGTAAAATTTTAAGACATTTGTGCACATGATTTCTAATTTCCATAATTTCTATATAATTATTTATACATTTTATCATGTATGAAAATTCATTAAAAATAAATATCATGATCCATAAATTATAAAATGTTTTCTACACATGATTCTCACAGTAAGATACCTTCCTACAATTTATTGGGATTTTATATCATTCTTTGGTATTTTAGTATAATTTAAACACCTTTAAGATAATATTAAAATATCTTTAAACGTGAAAATAAATTAAATCAGTCATAGAAATTTTTACAGAAAGTTCATAACATCAGGTTTCAGGATTCTGGAAACTCTCTCAATTTATCATATACCGTTGCTAATTTTAAGACATTAATCACTTAATTATATCATTAATCTCATATTTTAACTTAATGATTTAATACTAATCCGACCAAGATAAGATTACAGATTATGAAACTACGATCTATGGACTTAACTACCTATATATATGCTAATTACACAATATAAATCATTCTAGATACGCTAATACATGCTAATCTAGGGGATAAAGTGTTAATCCCTTACCTTAAAAATACTTAAACACTCCTTAATGACCTTCACACCTCCCCCTGCTGCACTCCACGAACTCAGCTTCCAAGAGGAGCAATGAGCCCTCTATACCCCTCTATTTATAGTAGTTTATAGCTTAATCAATCCTAACCACCCACTTAATCTAATGGTTGAGATTAAATCAGTTATATTAATACTATTTAATTCACATTTGACATTCAAACTTCACCAACCCCTCACATAATTTCTTTTGCCTATCTTGTATTTTTTTTTATATTTATAGCATGTGTTATTTGACTAAAGAAGAAAGATGATTAACTAACTAATAGAATTTTAACAACAAATTTTTTTTTTAATATAATCGGCCGCAAATGAGGCCGAAAGGGGGGGGGGGGCGCCCGCCTGCCCGCGGGCGCACACGCGGGCAGCCGTGTGGGGCGGCGCCCGCCCCATTTTTTTTAATTATTATTATTATTTTTTGATTTTAACCTTCAAAATTTTATTTTTATGTTTATAACCCTTTTTTTTGTTTTAATCCTTTTCTTCTGCTATTTCAAATAACTAACCTTCAAATATTTTTGTTAAATTTTTATTTATTATATTTTTTTCTTCTTTACCTTCTTTTAACTTATAAAAAATCTCTCAATTTTTTTTCATGACATAAATAAATATAATAAATCAATAACTTTCAAACCTTTAAGCGTGCAATTTTTTTTTATATTAAATAAAATGCTATAAAATTATAGGGCATTACACATGTCATAAGAGTTAGCATTACCCTCACAAAAAAAGGGAGAAATGGGAGAGAATTGCATCCACCTCCACAAGCCCCCCAGGATAAAGTCGCTCCGCATACATCGCCCTATAGAGGCGTAGGTAATCTTCATTGTCCCGCGCGTGCGACTCCACGAGTGTGCCACCCCGCTGCCAATCTTCGTACTATTCGGGGAAACACAGTCGCCAATCAACGCAGGTTATCGGCCCGCGTGTCTTCCTCCCGATGCGGGGTGGCGTGGTCATATCTACCCATTCTTGGGCAAGCCTTAGAGTCCTCATGACTAATGGTAGCCAAAGTGGCTCGATTTCATTCAGGCAGTGGATCCAAAGGTCCTGACCATATCGGGCATGACCTGTGATGACCCACGGTTGGTCGACATCGACCATGCCCGAGTAAGGCCTCCAGATCACCTACATTGTCATGCTTATATCTCTTTAATCACTCAAAAAAAAGAGAGGAAAGAAAAGACCAAAAAAAGGGGAGTCCTACCATCGCTGTAGGGAACTCTTGCAGCTCGCGCCTTAATATCATCAGCTGGCAGGATAGAGAGGTTATGTTCATGATAGGTTGCCACCGCCGAGCTAGTGGCGCCACAGCCATACGCCACTGTCGAGCTCTCCCCATCGGAATGTAGTAATAACTCCATACCTGTGTCGCCGCATGTCATTGGCATTTCATGAAATAGATTAGTTGCATTAAAAAAAATCACCTAGAGAAATGGTGTGAAGCCACTCACAGTCACCTCCCGATCTGTCCCTTGGGATAGACCTGCAAACAAATGCGCCAGCATGGCGGCTCCCCAGGCATATTGCCCTACCCTCTCTACCTCTACTAAGAATTCTAGGAAGCGGCAATGGATGTCATCTCCCTTGGAACCTAGCAGCAACTTTCCCAGCAAGAAGAGGAGGAATCTCCTCAAGTCCATGTTTGACCTCTCCCAGCTGCTGGCGTCCACACAATACACAACGCGGGACCCTCTTTAAGTTCTCTCCATGAATTCCTCCAAGGACTCGTTATCACGTTGACGAGTGTCAGCAAGCCCCAATGCCTCCATGATGGATGCCTTGGCTACTGACCTATTCTTTTGGTCCTTTAGTTCCAAACCTAGAAGCTTCTAAGCCCCTTCGCGATAATCAGGGTAGGTGACCACGGTCACCGCCTCACCATCCACTCTAAGGTCAATGATTCGCGCCACATCTTCTAGGCTGGGCACCATGTGTCCCCAGGGCATCAGGAAGGCACGACTCTCTGGGTCCCATCTCTCACGCAATGCTTGGATGAGGGTGAGGTCAAGATTAATAGGTTCGATTCGGAGGAATGCCCCAAACCCCATTGCATCTAACCGAGCTTTCTGAAAGTCAGGCATACCTCGATGAATAGACACCACCAATTCCAATGAGATATGTGACCTCATCATACTCTGTGGATTACACAAGAGGTGAGAAGCGGGTGCAAAAATAAAAAAAGGGGAAAGAAAAAGAAAGAAAGGGCTCGTGAAGAATGAGAGAGAGGAAAGAAACTGGCTCGTTTATAAGCTGCGATTGGGTCCTCTCACTGAGGTGCCCTTCAACATCGGAGAGTCTCCTGGAACTACTGCTGGATCTACTCCTCTTCAAGGAGCGGGAAGACTCACCCTCCACCCTGAAACTAGACTCTCCCTCCATCTTAGAGAATGAGAAGCTCTTACTCCTTCCTATCAACTTTTCACTCTTCTAACTAGTCTCCACTACTCTGTGCTTTCGAGTGAAGCGGGCGGGGGGAGTATTTATAGGGTTGAAGGGATATGATCCAGATCTGTCATAGTTTCTCTCACAATGGCCCTTGTAACGAAGCACCCATCTTTCACTTTCATATGTTCACTCAGATTGCATGAGGTCGGTGGCATAGCTGGTTGATTTGCACCCTATGCATCTACGGTTCACTGTGTTCATCATGGTTCAAATAAATTTGAGATGAGGACATCTACATGGGGAAAGATGACTAGAGGTCGGTATCCTTGAATTTGGGGGTAGACTCATCTACATGGGAAAAGGAGAAAGGGATCAGCATCTTTGAATTTGGGAGTGGACTCATCCACAAGAGAGAGGACTAGAGGATGACGTCTTTGAATTTGGGAGTGGACTCATCTACATGAAAAAGGACAATGGGGGTCGGTATCTTTAAATCTGGGAGTGGACTCGTCTACACGGAAAAAGGACAAAAGCGGATGGCATCTTTGAATTCGGTGGCACGTCATTAAAGTTTGTGATAGATTCTCCCGAAAGAAACGCACCATAAGTCCGAGACACAATCTGTTATCTCATGGGAGTTCTGTTAAACACCTCACATGGGGATGGCATGGAAGAGAAGAGGCGTAGAAGAGAAGGAACGCATGTAAGGCAAACAAGTCACATCTATATAAACCGGCATGTCCACCATGAAAAGAGGGCGTATGTACAAGCAACTCACTAAATCTCGCCACCACCCTCCTAGTCGCCCCTCTCCTCCCTTCTAAGGCAGAAGTCCTTGGGAGGTCTCCTAGAGTTCTCCGACGCAGCAATCGCCTCGTCGCGCCATGCATTACAACCTTCTCTGGTAGCGCTCCTCGCGGTCCTCTAGCCTCTCTCGCGACCCCGACGATCGCGAAAGCTCTCGAACCTGAGGCCGCCAGGCTAAGCTACCCTCTGCTCTACCAGTAGATACTGCAGTAGCTCCAGGAGCTCCTCCACCTCGAGCTCCAACTCTCCTTCAATCTACAGTAACTCTGAGAGAGTGACATGTCCGATCGCTGTTTCTCACGGGGCTTCATCGCCTGGGCCTTCGGTGCCCTCCTCTCGTCCTGATCTCGATGCCGCTCCATCCCCGTCTCTCTCTCCACTCTCTCCCGCTTTACCTCTCTCCTCGCCACCTGAAGAGAAACCCTCAGATCCAGGACATCTCAGGGCAACTCCTCATGCTGTAGTTACTCCGATCCTCCAGCTCCTGTCCAGTGACGGTCAACTACCGCCTGGCGTCCGCCACTTCAGCCACATATATATATATATATATATAAGGAGGGGGGAGATTCAAAGAGCGTGCAATGGCATTAAGGCTTTGTGTTTATTTTGAAACGAGATACATTAAGGTTTGGGCACCACATGCCTCAATTTCCCCATCTCAATTACATAAGCTTTCCACAGCTCCCGGTCCTCGCTCACAGACACCATCGCCTTCCGTGGAATGCTTGCCTTCCACGATGCTTTGATCGCCTTCACGTTCTTTGCATCACCCTCCGTGCCCATCTCCCTTTCCTTAATCAAAGGAAGGTTGAATGGCATAGGAAAAGAATGCCGAGGAAGGCTGACTTGCAGGCAACACCAGTGCGAGTTGTAAAGAAAAAATTCGGTTGCACCGATAAGCTGGAGTTCCACGTTAGGAGATGATCTCGTGAGAAGGTCACGTGGAAGTAGACATGCTGGCGTGCAAATGAACATATTCCATTCCAAGGTGTTGAAATGAGTACGCCAGTCTCCGCGTGTCTTCAGCTGGGGCATGCGATTGACCAAGTTCCCACTAAAACCCAACACATCGGCCATGTAATGAAGGGGGCTTTGTTCGAAGATCCTCGAGGCACTCCGAGCCTCCTCTCAGTGATCAAATTTGAAATGAAGATCGATCAAGCAATTGAGGAGAAGCATGCACCCATAAGGAGGCCTGCCTATGCTCGAAGCTGTAAGACCGCTGTAGAGATATGCAAGGACGGCGGGCCCCACTCCCTTGCCCTCCCAAAATCCATAAATCGCGCCTAACTGATCTTCTTCCACAATGTTGTCAGTGTGAGGGAATAAGATAGCTCCCACCAAACAGATCATGAACCCCTTCATGAGGGTTTCCAAACGATCATCGCCTGTTGACTCTTCCAGGGCACTTATGGTCCATTCCGCAAGCTTCTGTAAATTGATGCCCCTTTGAGTTTGGACGGTCTTGATGGCCCTAGATGGCATAAAACTTCCAAGGATTTCCTTGGAGGTTATCTTCCTTGGCAAGTGCAGGATCTTCATCTTATTGTCCTTTCTAAACCTCTTCAAACCAAGTAGAAGTTCCGCCTCCTCAAGAAGGATCATCGCTTCAAAAGTGGGGAAGATAAAGGTGTGGGTTTCCGGGTGCCAAACCTCTACCAATGCGCCCATGGCCGCCCAATCCATATAAATCTTGTCATAGTGTTTGACGTGGATAACGAGACCTTGGTGGTGCCACTTTGAAATAATAGCCCGCATGCCGATGGTTATGTTGGAGGTGAGCTTCGACAGCCAGGGCAGCTTTGAGAATTTCCTCAGGCCCAGAAAGAGAGGATACGGCTGGAAGGAAAGAAAAGAAAAGAATGAAGAAGAGAGGGAGAATTCATGTAGGAAAAGTAGGTGAAGGAGTCAACTCACCACCCGTGAAGGAATCCTCTCGCTCAGATGACCTTCAATGCCGGTTAATTTCTTGAAGCCATGGCTGAACTTGCCCCTCTTGGCAGGGCGGGAAGGTTCACCTTCCATCTCCAAAGGCCAGGATCTCTCCCCTCCCATCTCAAAAGAGTTCAACTCCCCGAAACCACCTTTGATGACCTCTTGCTAGACGTAGGGGGATACTTATAGGAAGGAAGGGGTACAAAATTAAATGTGGAACATTAATGATGAGTTACCATTGTGGACTTTAACCAGAGGAATCTTGTTTGGTTTGTACTGTATTTTCTCTGACTTCTGTGAATCACCTTGGTGTGAGGATCTCCCTATACAGTCGAATGTCATTTTGCTTCTTATGAAATAATTCTGTTTTACTGTGCTAACTGTTGAGTGCAGGTATTAAAAAAGAAAAAAACACACACACACAAAAATGGGATATCACTGTCCCACCTCCGGTCACCTCGGTGACTGACCCCACTGTGTCATGCATCCTACTATATGATATCTACATTATTAGAGTATACCAAGGACCTTATGCCTTGGATGAATATGGAGTTTGAGTTTCTCTCTAACAAAAATAGTGATAACTCCATAGGAGTTCGGGGCGTACGGATATGCCGTAAAGTTGTGATAGCCTAGGGACGATGGTTCCGTTCGGTAGGTTGATGCGTGGATAAACAGGTCCTGTCTCAGTATCGACTCACAGATTGGTATCCTGACCCATCCTTAGCAACTTAATAATATTATCCTTGGTTATCTTCTATTTTTAATTTATTTTAATTTTTTTTAAACCCAGCATACATTCATGTAGGACTTTGATTTCACTGTGGAAAATCACTCACTTAATTCAATTGTGAGAGCCGCTATACTTAAATTCTTGACTAATATGAGATATTCCATTCTAAGTTGAGTACTCAGTTTCCTTGAGACTACCCTAGGATGTCTTTTTGGAAGAGACCCTTGTTTGGATTTATCATCAATTGTTCCTTTTCCTTTTGTTCCATTGGACCCACCTTGACCGCAACACTTCCACATTGACTGGTAATCGCTCCCCAATGGTGAAACCTGTAGGTCTACGACCTAGGTACTTCCATGCAGAGAGGTTGGTCCCTTTTTCTGTTCGTGCCCGAGTGCACATTATCTCCTTCTTTATTTCCATCCAAATAATTGTTGATTTCGGAGAACCTTCTTCAAGATTGTTTCATTGAAACTCTGGAAAGATTCCAATCGTGTAATGTTGAAAGCGTGTCTCATCACATGTTGACATCAACTTCTCAGTCCATATCACTGCGTCTCAATGCACTCCGTTCCATTACACTCAGTGTCATTCCCCTGTGAAGCAGACGCCAAGGCGGGACAGTTGTAGACACGCCATTTTTGACATTGCCGTGAGTGAATCTCGTATTACGCTATGGTGCCCCGCAGCGGCTCGCACATTTGAATTATTCGAGTGGTTTCCTATTCCCATGTTGTTGCCTGGGTTTCAATAAATTTAATCTGATCATGTAATTTTATTTGATCTCACAAAAAAAGAGAAACAAAAAAATAAACAAAAAAAATAAAAAAATATAATAAAACAAAGGGGGGTTAATGGGCTTGTATATCTATATCTATATGCACACACACACACACACACACACACACACACACACACACACACACACACATATATATATATATATATATATAACAAAAGAAAAGAAACAAAAAAAATAAAAATGGAACACAAGGGAGTTAAGGGGCTTATATATATGTGTGTATATATATATCTATATGCATAAATAAACATCTTAACTCACTCCCTCCACTCCCGGATCTTGTCCCCTCTCCCTCTTCAATACACCCACTCCCTCTTTTTTTTTATTTTTTTACACAACCCATTCCCTCCTCTGACGGCAGAGAACCCACTCTCCAACATCTTCACTTCCCTCGCCCATCTCCTGATCACAGCCCATTTTCTCCCCTCCTCAGTGTCTCTACACACCTCATCTCCACGGCAGAACATCCATCTCCCCATCCCTCTTCCTCTTTTTCCCATCTCACAACCACAACCCATTCTCTCCTCTCACGGTGGCAGAACCAACTCACTCCCCGCCCTTCTCCTCTCTACACACCAACACGGTAGAGAACTCCCTGGCCCTTCTACTCTACACACACAGTTCATCATCATCGACGGCGGCTCTCTCCCTTTCTCTCCAGGCTAACCCAGACGGCATAACCCAACTCACCCTCCCACTCCCTCTCTCACCACCTTCCTGTCGGCAACACTCTCATCCCATTCCTCTCTCTTTCTCATCTCACAACCGCAACCCATCTCATCTCCACGTCGCAGCAACCTCCCCCTTCTCACCGCCGCGACCGCTACCGGCCACCCCTTTCACTTCTCTTCCCATCGCAGCTAACCCACCTTCTTCACACTCCCTCTCTCTAACTCCGACATCGCCGCAACTGCCGCCAGCCACCATCCCAACTGTCGTCGGCCACCCTCCTCTCTAACTCACGACCTCGTCGGACACCACCCACACCTACGCACCCGCTAGCCTCTGGCCACCACGAGCCCCTCCCCCACTCCGCCTCTCCTCACCATGCCATCCCCCTCTCCTTTCTCTCCCAGACCCTCACGTAGCGGACTCCTCTCTCCCACCACCTCTCACCCCAGCCGGCCTCTCTCACTCCTCTTCACACACAACACCCACCCCCCGCCAGTGGACCTCTCCTCTCCCCACCTGATGGGAATCAACACCGGGCACTAACATTTTTATTTTGCATTTATGTCATTTTGTTTATATTTATACCCTTGGCTAATTGGGTTTGCAATTGTAAGGTATTATAAGCCAAAGGGTTAGTCTTTAAAGTCTTTGGGTTTATTTGTAAAAGTCCAGTAGGTCCAGTAGGGGGCCCCACCCTCTTTCCCATTGGTCCACCTAAGTTCTAGGGCCCATGTGGGGCCAGTTCAAAGTCCAAAGTTGGACTTGGACCAAGGGGGGACAATGGGGGGAAGAAAGTCCAAGTTGGACTCCTCTTGGTCAAGGGGGCGCCCCCCATTTATTATTGTTTATTCATGTTTGTATTTTTATTTAATGTGGCCATTTGACCACATGGGGGAAGAAAATGGTATCCCTTATTTACCCCTCCCTAACCCTAGATCTAGGGATAGTTTAGGTCATTTTTACTTTTCTGTATAATCCATGTAATTTCCATTTTGATAGAATTAATGAGAAGAAATTTCAGAAATTGGTCCAAGAGCCCTAGGGCGCCCCTCTCTCTCTCCCACCCCCTTGCAGATGGATTTCTGCGAAATTCTTGAGGTGTGAAGCCTCCTCCCCTCCCCCTCTCTGAGTGTGAAGCTCAACACCGCCGCCGCTGCCGCCATCGAGCCGTCGCGTCGGAGTTCTGTCCACATCAGGACAGAAGGTTGAAGCCCGAATTTTATCTCCAAATCAGGAGTTCTGATTGAGCTGTAATTTTGAGTGTTTGTTCCTCTTATTATCCCCTATCTTTGCAATTGTAAGGCATTATAAGCCAAAGGGTTAGTCTTTAAAGTCTTTGGGTTTATTTGTAAAAGTCGAGTAGGTCCAGCAGGGGCCCCCACCCTCTTTCCCATTGGTCTACCTAAGTTATAGGGCCTATGTGGGGCTAGTTCAAAGTCCAAAGTTGGACTTGGACCAAGGGGGGACAAGGGGGGAAGAAAGTCCAAGTTGGACTCCTCTTGGTCAAGGGGCGCCCCCCATTTATTATTATTTATTCATGTTTGTATTTTTATAAATGTGGCCATTTGACCACATGAGGAAAGAAAATGGTATCCCTTATTTACCCCTCCCTAACCCTAGATCTAGGGATAGTTTAGATCATTTTTACTTTTCTATATATCCCCATGCCGGCCGAGCCAAACTTCATTCCCTTTACCTCGAGGGAGGAACCATACCTTCTATATGAGATCATCGTCCCCTATACCCTAGTGCATGAAGGTGACCACCTACACCTTCAAGAATTCCAAACTTGGGATTGTGACCTATGGGAGCCCAGTTCGAGGGGTCATACTTTCTTTGATCCCTTCGACCCATTCCCTAGTGAACCCCTTGACCCACCACATTTACTCCACTTTTTCGACAGAGTCCACTACCGCACCCCTTCCCCACGGGCCAGTCCACCTACACTCAGCCAGGGGACCGTTCCACGGTCATCATATTGGGGTGACGAAGAAGGAGCATTCGGCTCTCCTACCCCTCCCAAGTCTCCCAAATCCAACAGGCAGCCGCATGCTAGGGATAGATTAGGATGTCTAGGAGTCCTCCATTCCGTCAACCATCGATTGCATCTAGTGTATGCATGGCACACATTCGGATGTCTTGGTCCACCATTGCATATGAATGGGTCGGACTAATAGTAGGTTTGTTTAGGGTCATGTGTGAGTCAGTGTTCTTCTTTATATATCCAGTTTGTTAAGATTGTCGAGTGCATAGTGAGTCCGCATGTGTCGAGCATATTAGGAGTTGCATAGTCGGTCTCATGTCCGCTAGCGTTGTCAGTCCCTTTCGAGTGTGAGGCAAGTCGGGCCTAATGCATATGTTGTAGACTTGTCAGAATTTGGGATCGGCTCTACCTCAACATATCGGATCTAGTCACATAAAGGGACCCAGCGGTGATTCCTAGTGAGTCTTCGAGCTGGCTCCTCCCCTTCGAGAGTGACCCCACCCCGGAGTGTCCACCATTATCCTCATTCCCACAGCAGCATGCGCATATCGAAGATATACGGGATGAGCAGGTGACGGATACTTGGAGTGGAGCGTACTCCGTGCTTCCAGGTTCAGTGATGGATCCGCTGGAGACACGAGCAGCTGCACCCCTTACTCGACGTGGTCGAGTTCTTCCCACCCAGGGAGAATTGATGGGAATCAACACCGGGCACTGATATTTTTATTTTACATTTATGTCCTTTTGTTTGTATTTATACCCTTGGCTAATTGGGTTTACAATTGTAAGGTATTATAAGCCAAAGGGATAGTCTTTAAAGTCTTTGGGTTTATTTGTAAACGTCTAGTAGGGGCCCCCACCCTCTTTCCCATTGGTCCACCTAAGTTCTAGGGCCCATGTGGGGCTAGTTCAAAGTCCAAAGTTGGACTTGGACCAAGGGGGGACAAGGGGGGAAGAAAGTCAAAGTTGGACTCCTCTTGGTCAAGGGGCGCCCCCCATTTATTATTGTTTAATCATGTTTGTATTTTTATTTAAAGTGGCCATTTGACCACATGGGGGAAGAAAATGGTATCCCTTATTTACCCCTCCCTAACCCTAGATCTAGGGATAGTTTAAGTCATTTTTACTTTTCAATATAATCCATGTAATTTTCATTTTGATAGAATTAATGAGAATAAATTTCAGAAATTGGTCAAAGAGCCCTAGGGCGCCCCTCTCTCTCTCTCCCACCCCCTT
This sequence comes from Amorphophallus konjac, assembly GCA_022559845.1. Lineage (NCBI taxonomy): Eukaryota > Viridiplantae > Streptophyta > Magnoliopsida > Alismatales > Araceae > Amorphophallus > Amorphophallus konjac. The sequence goes on along the minus strand of CM040123.1, from coordinate 77,672,322 downwards.
ACAGATGGATTTCTGTGACATTCTTTACGTGTGAAGCCTCCTCCTCTCCCCCTCTCTGAGTGTGAAGCTCAGCACCGCCGCCGCCGCCGCCATCGAGCCGCCGTCGCATCGCTACCGCCATCGCGTCGGAGTTCTGTCCACATCAAGATAGAAGGTTGAAGCCCAAATTTTATCTCCAAATCAGGAGATCTGATCGAGTTGCAGTTTTGAGTCTTTGTTTCTCTTGTTATCCCCTATCTCCATCTTAAATTTCGTGTCAATCCGAGGTCATTTGGTATTTTTCCCGTAATTTTAATTCCACCCCTGACAATTTGCCAATCAACAGATCTGCAGGATTGGAGTCTGTTCTTCTATTTTTCCCGCCCCCTTATACATCTCCAAAAATCCCCAAAAAAATCATACATGTTCCTCACTTATCCCCCTTGCACCCATAATTTTTCTGGAGTCTAGATCTATTGTTTTCATGTCGGTCAAAATTCAATTTCAGACAGATCTTGTTCTATCCTGTGTGTCTGTAATTCTGAGTCAGAAGCAACAGCAAACCATAGAGGTTTTCATTTCTAATCCGTCTACTGGATGGATCTGAAATAATTATATGTTGTAGCCCTTTGAGTCCTCTATCCATCGGTACCAAGTTTGCGTCGATCCGACATCGGATCTGGCCTCAAGAAATCTTTTTGTGAAGGCGCGCAGAGCAGGTCCGAGCCCAGCCAGCATAGTCAGTCCGGGAATTAATTCCTCAGAAAATACGCCGGTGCACACTCGGTCACCGACGCTCCCGAGGATCAATCAGCAACCTTCTAGCAGCACCCTAGCAAGCCGCAGCAGCAAGGAGGCGCCCGGGCACCACTGTCCCAATAGCCGGACCCACCAGCTATCCCGCGGGCCCCGCAGAACCGTGCAGACCAGTAGCCCGTCTCCGGCCCAAATTACTGCCCGTCAACCCGAGTTCGCTACTCCCGGGCCCCACATTGTAGCCCTTTACCTCCCTGCGTGGAGTGGGCTATAAATTCATTTATGTAATTATTGTTAATATTTGTACACCGGAAGTACGAGCTTCGGCCGGGGTCGTCTTCCCTACGCCCGGAGCGTGGAGGTAAACTCGCCTCCCTCTTTATCGCATTTGCTCAATTCGTATATTTTTTGAATGCCGCTGTTAGAGTGATAGGAACATAGCTCGTTATATTTTTTTATCACCGCTGCGAGAGTGAGTGAGTGAATCCGTCCCGTGACTCGATCCGAGCGTGGAAAAGCCGATACCCTCGACTCATTGCCGATTTCTCAACTGCGCAGATCCGCACGTTTCCCTCACTTAGGGACGTCCGCTAGCTAGAGTCCCAGGTTCGTTGTTCATCCCGCATCACCACCTCTCTTCCTCTCTTCCCACCACAGGATCTCTCCCTCTCTCTCTCACTCCCCTCTGCTCCCAGCACGCCACCGGCCGCGCTCCCCCTCTCACTCCCCTCTGCTCCCACCGTCGGCAGCCACAGCACCCCTCACCACCTCCCATCCCACCGCAAGCTCCCTGGCCACCCCCCTCTCTTCTGCATGCACAAGCCAGCCACCCCCGTCGCCGGCAGTCGCAGCACCCCTCGCCATCTCCCTCTCCTTGCCAGCCGCTCCCCTGAGCCCGCGGCCATCTTCCCCTCACACCACCGCCTCCGCAGCACCCTCCCACCATCTCTCCCTCTCTAACCCGTGGCGAACCCACACTGCCCACGGGTCTCTCCCTCTCAACCCCTTCTCCGATTCTCTTTCTCCCTCTCTCTGTTTCTCTCTCAAACACACCTTCTCAACCGTCCACCCTCTCGGTCTTCTCTCTCTCTCTCCCCGCTCTCTCCCGCGAACCCACACACGCCGGCAGCCTCCCCTCTCCCTTCTCTTCACCTCCCTCACACTCCTTCACGCGGGCGGCACCCCTCTCCCCACACTCACCCACTCGACTTCACACCTCCAGCCCCTCTCACCACCGCCGCCGGCGAACCCTCCTCCACCGCACCACCACTGCTTGCACGACCCCCCTTCCCACGTCCTCTCTCGCTCTCTCTCTCTTCCCCTCACGCTACTCCCTCTCACACTCAATCACCCAACGTCGCCTCCTCTCCACTACATCTCAACACTTCACCGCCCCAACATCGCCTCTCCCCTCACGCAACACACACCACCCCTCCCACTCTACCCATCTCACCTTTCTCTTCCCTACGCAGACCTCTCTCCACTCTTATCTCCCTGCCTCTCACCCCACCGCACCCACGACCACCGCCGGCCGCCTGCTTCCCTCGCCGTCGTCTCCTCTCTTCCGTTCCCACGCACCCACACGCGAGACCCCCCCCCCCCCCCCCGCGACGCCACCGCCACCCTCGTCCCCCTCACCATTCGCCGTTGAGCCGCTGCCGGTGCCCCACCTCGTCGCCGCCGTCGACCGCCATCCACCTCCATCACTGTTGTCGTCGTTGCATCTCTCTCTCTCGATCTCTCTCTCCCCCCTCTCTCTCGATCTCTCTCTCCCCCCTCTCTCTCTTTCCCTCTCGATCTCTCTCTCGCTATCTCTTTCTCTCTCCCTCTCTTGATTTCTCTCTCTTCATCTCGATCTCTCTCTCTCCATTACGATCTCTCTCTTCCTCTCTCCTTCTCTCTCTCCATCTCGATCTTCTCTCTATCTCTCTTAAACACACACATAAGTTTTATTTTATTCTATTTTTCTCCTCTTCTTTTATCTTATGTAAATTAAACCCCTCTATTTCATCTATTGCTATATATATATATATATATATATAACTTTCTCTCTCTCTATTCTCTATCTCCCTCTACTCCTATTTCTATCTTTTCCATTCTCTATTTTTATTATTTGTTATTAGGATTTTATCCCCCTCCCTCTCTATTTTCTATCTAAAAAAATCTTTCTATCTCTCTCTCTCTCTATATTTTCTTAGTGATCTTTAATATTCTTATTATTATTCTTTATATCTCACTCTCTCTACATATCTTTTTACATCTTGATTTCTCTCTTCATTTTTCTTATTCTCCTAATTGCTCCCTTTCTCCCTCTAGATCTCTCTCAAAATAAAAATAAAAAAATTGAAATAAAATAAAATAAAAAAGGGGGACAACATCAACAAGGGTAACCGAAGGAAGCCCTCTTCGTCGGCCGGCCGAAAGAAGAGGAAGAAAGCACCCGCACTATTTCCGCTCCTGTGGCGGATGCGATCACTTCTTTCCATTGTGGGGTTCTCAGCTCCTGGCGATCACACCATCTAACTGGTTGCGGTGAGTCATTTCCTGCTACAGCTTTTTATTCCAGCAATTTAATTTCTGTACATTAACTCTAACTGGTTGCGGTGAGTCATTTCCCGCTACCACTTTTTACTCCAGCAATTTAATTTCTGTACATTAACTTTAACTCTAACTGGTTGAAGTGAGTCATTTCCCGCTACCGCTTTTTTATTCTAGCAATTTAATTTCTGTACACTAACTCTAACATTTAATTTCTGCACACTAACTCTCACATTTAATTTCTGTACTCTAACCCTAACTCTAACCCAATAAAACTCGCGGCGAGTTACTTCCCGCAATGGTCCTTTTATTTCGGCAATTTACTTTCAGCATTTAATTTCTGCACACTCCCATCCCTAATAAATCCCATGGAGAGTGTCACCTCTCGCGGCAGTTTAATTCCTATACCCTACGGAGAACAGGTTCTCGCAGTGGTTTAATTTCTGTCATCTCCATTTCTATCAAATTGTACCCTTCCCATTCTGTGTGTTTTCCTATCTCGTGTGTTTCCTCGTTCGAACTCGGTAGAGACAATCCTCTCCGGGAGTCTTACTCCGCATTCTCTTTAAGCGCGTGTTTCTCTTCCCCGGTTCTCACGCCGCGTGACGTCCGTCCACACACCAGTGAGGCTTCTCTTGTATAACACTCCTCCAACCAGCGTGTATTTCTGGGCCACTCTCCTTATGGCTTTCTTATCATCTAACGTGGCCTCTTCGGGGTATGACTGATCTTTACATTATTTGGTAATTTCATAAAACCATGGTTTCTCCTCGTCGGCCAATTCTTCTTCCAATTCTGCCAACATGATTTCCCTCTTCTCAATGATTTCTCCCTCTTGGACCTTTCTTGACAATTTTTCTTTAATCCTCAGGAAGGAAGCGTCTTGGATAGCAGGGATGAGACGCTTGTAGATGGTAATAAACTCAAACCATTATTTGTGTATGTCAGGGATCGGTGACCGAGATGAGGGAAGGAATAAAGCAGGAATGAAAAAATATGGGAGTTTGATATATCTCGGGTATCCTCCTTCATAGCTGTATGCATCTCACGACGGTACCGGGCACTCGCCTTTTACGGAAGGTCGAGAGGGGGTCGAATGGCATGAGAAGTTTCTAGGGTTAAGGTAACTAGACTGGGGTGCGGGCGTGCCAGTTGATTTATCGACAATCACCTGTGGAACTGAAGGTTTACTGGGGTGTTGGGTTCGGTGCGTTGGATTCAGAGGGGGGTGAATGAATCCCTCCCAAGCGTCGCCAGGACGCGGCACGTGGGCTCGGGAAGCCGGGTGACACGTGGAGAGAGAAGGTTCCATAGGTGCGAGTGCACAAGCGATTGTGGAGAATCGTGTACTAGACGTCTTTCCCCATCGATCGCAAGTAGTCGGTGTTTATGTACATCGGATTGAATCCGAACACCTTTGTTCCGTGCTGAAGAGAAGTTTGTATATGTCTGAAGCCATGGATAGAAAGGTCGGTGGCATCCAGTAGCTATAAGGGCGCATTTGACTGGGAAGTTTGGTTCACTAGGGTGAGAGACGCTGGACACACACTGGGTAGTGCGGGGAGGAGCTGAGACCCAGGTACAGGTGCATGTATTCAACTGGTTTCATGCCGTATGATAGCCACATGGGCTTTACAGATGGGCCGAGGAGGCCAAAGTACAACTGGTGCAAACCGCGGGATAATTCTGACACGTGGGTCGGCCCCCGGGTCAATGCATAATAAGGCGGGCATCCACGTGTTTTGACAGAGACTCTCTACAAGGCTAGGGACGTGCCCGATTCGTTAAGGGAGGGCTAGACTGGATGGCGGGGAGAGATACTGGTCGTCGCTTGGAGGAGGGTCGGATGCGGCTCGGGATGAGCAGTCAGGTACGGGTCCTGAGAGGCGAGTATCTTCATGCTAGGGAGTCTAGACCAGTCTCGGGAATGTTACTTCCTGGCCGGAGTCTGGCTAACTCGAGTCATCGGTCAGAGCAGTCGGCGGTCAGCTTGGGGCGAGCGATAGGCACGTGGTTCCGTGACGGAAGTAGGTGCAACATCATGGCGTATGCATAGCCACCGTGGGTTATCATACGCGGGCAGACCTAGAATGCGGGTGTGTTTGCCGTTGTCATAACGGCTTACGTGCGACGAAGATAGGCTTGTGTGCGATGGCTAAATGCCGTATGAGGGAAGTGTGAGCGACATACCCTCGGCGTGTGTGAGCCGATCAACATGCCAACCATGCGCGCACACTTAGCTCCTTGCGTCCTCGATCCTTGATGGGTGCTTGCGGAAGTCCGAGGGTGCAGCAGTTAGATCGTGTGTTGTTGCATACATGCATCTATCATGCCCCTTGAGCTTCTAAGGGGGCTTTTATAGAGGAAGACGAAAGGTCTGGGGGGTTTAGGTGGACCAAGTTGAGGGTAGAACTTGGTCTGAGTAAACCCTTGAAAATATATATATATATATTTTCAGAGTGGGGGAGGGGGGGTTTAGGCGGACCAACCTGGGGGCATGGTTTGGTCCGCCTAAACCCCTCCTCCAGGGGGTTTAGGCGGAGTAAAAGCTCGGGGTTTTTTTGTTTTTAAAAAACATTTTTTTTGTTCTGGCTGGGGTTTAGGCGGACCAGACCTGGGCGCAGGTCTAGTCCGTCTAAACCCCTAAGGGTTAAGGCGGACCGGCTCTAGGGGGCTGGGTATTTTTGATAAAAAAACTTTTTTTTGTTATAGGAGGGGTTTAGGCGGACCAACCTAGGGGTAGGGTTTGGTCCGCCTAAACCCCCTCCCCTAGGGGTTTAGGCGGACCAGATTGGGGGCCTAGCTTGGTCCGCCTAAACCCCCCATGGGGGGGTTTACGCGGAGTAAACCAAGGGTTTTCCCCCCCAAACCACTATAACAACCCATTTTTGTCTATGTTGGGCCCACTTTGACTCTGGGTGACCGCAAGAAGACAAAAGGATATGGGTGTTGGACTGGTTGGCTGGCCGCGTGCGCCCTTGGAACAAGGAGGTTGACTTTGCAACCCCGGGACTTCATCTTCATGAACACCTTGAAGCTGGTACGCCGATGGACCTTACGCAGGACTGGGACGATTTTCTGACTGGGGCTGAGCGGGTTGGGTGGAGGGGCCGCCCCTCCGGGGGAGTTCGCCCCCACCCGGGCCCGGTCGCGATTGGGCCGAACTCCCCCCCCCCCCCCCCCCGGGCAGGCTGTGGCCACAGGGGGTGGTCCCAGGGGTTCTCTCTTGTAGTCTGGGGTTGTCCTTTGAAGGACGGGGTGCTCCGGGATGCTGAGATTGGCCCGTGGGGCTTGTCTTCGTCGTGTTGTCGCCATCGCTCGCAAGATGTTCACGGGAATTCCCGACACACCTTGGGTTGTCGATCGACTTGAGTAGGTGATCGACGGGCCTTAGATTTAGCCCTCGGGATGAGGGCAAGGGCTCGCAGGATCCGAGAGAGGGCCTTCAAGGCGTGTGGGCCCGGCCTTCATGGTGTATGCTGTGACGACCCAGGGTCCGGATACCGAGTAAACCTGATACCACTTGGATCCTGCGAGACCTCCCAAGAGCGGTAAAGCTCTGAAGGGATTAAAGGTGTGTGTGGAGTACATTGAAGTTCCAGATAAAGCAGTAAGCAATTAACATTTCAATGATCAGGGTTGATAAAGTAGCAGAAATAAAATTACATTTTTAATTAACAATTTCAATTACAGAGTCTAGTCCAAAGAAAGACAAGTACAGTCTAGAAGAAAAGAGAATATACTCTCAAGTAGGAGGAAGCCCGACACTTGCAACGCTGGTAACTACGAACATACGCACCACGCCACGAACCACGAGGAAGAAGAACGACCACACCTGAAAAGCAGGGGTGAGCCTCGTGTCACTGGCTCAGTGGGGTCCCGTAGATCCCCACTGGAAACAACGCAGTAACATGCAAGACAACATCGCTAAATAGTAAAGCAGGAGCAGAAGTAACATCAGTACTAAACTACAACAGTAAAGCTGTAAAGGAAGGAGTAAGAACAGCTAAAAGAAAGAGTAAAGTCGTAAGGGACAGAAACACGGCAGCCGATCGAACCACGGCTCTTTAAGCTACTCCAAACAGCAACAGAAAGGCAAACCCCAATCTCGCAGAGTTGGGCGTTACCGATTCGTCGAAAAAACACTAGCTCCTTAGTGAAGGCCTACCAAAATAGGCAAAAGCCCTACAAAAGACCTACACAGTCAAGAAACACTAACGCATACACAACTAGATCGTCGTGCACGCTACACTACACTGACCCCGGGTGAAGCCAAGAACAGACTACCCGGAAAACGTCACGAAAACATAATGAGTCAGGTGTCGGGTGACAGAAGTACCTCCTCACTAGAAGAACGGCCAGATGCATCCACTGACGTCTTACACTGCGCCATGAGTATCTCCCACACGCCTGGAACGATGGTAACTAAGACACTCATAGAACCAAGTAACTACAGTAATGAGTGACTACCCAGGGTCACGTCCGTCGACGCTCGTCCAAACCCCCCGAACCATGTGTGCACACACAAGCTCAATGCCTTGAGCTAGGCCTCTAGTTAGTTTTTCCCCCAATAGGACGCTACCGCAAAGCAAGGGGACCCACGGAAATGAGCCTAAAAACCGTCTGTCAGGAACTCACCTCGCCACCACTCCCGGGTGGGCCGACACATAGGAAAGTGTCATCAGGCTACGACTAGTGGAGGCTCACAAACACAAGGACTCCAAAACATCAGTGCTGAAGTACAGACAGGCTAAACACGCACAATCACACGTACTACTAAGCACAAGCACAAGGCAGCACACAAGACTGCCGCCAGACTCAGAACAGACAATTAGACCTGCTGACAATGATCCTTGAGTCACAAGACTCGGGTCAAGATCGTCGCACATATCACAGCAACACGCTATTAATCAGCCTAGTCCCTAAGCCAAAAACCACAGGAACATATCAATAATGAGTCCTCGGCCTTTGAGCCGCACAACGGACTCACAATTCCGTATGACATGAAACACAGAACATGAGGGATTACCAAAGCCCTAAAAGTATATGGCACAAAAACTGAGGTAAGATGACACCTCTAAGCACCCAAAACTATGTCTCGATCCTCCCAGGATAGACAAGACACTCACGAGGTCACGTGTCAACCACTGGGTCGCAACCGGGTTGACCAGAAACCAAACCGACGATGAAACAGTACTCTGGAAAGGTGGCGGTCTAATCCTAACCGTCAGGCAGGAAAAACAGTCAGACGAAGGGCTGCTACCCTCACAACAAAGCATAGGCAAAGGTGGTCACACCAAGGCCGCACCATGCCAAAGACGCTCTACATAGAACCGTCCTACTGAGTGTGGCAGTCAAGGACATGGCCATTGCACTCAGAAGACTCCACGGGAAACTTAAAGGGATTACGGTCACCATGAGGTCGTTTCTAACATAAGGCAGTCTCCTCAGGGCCGCAGGAACGAGCTTGGCGGTCATAGCCTGGCCGCTACACTCAGCCCACCCCAAAATAGTTAAACCGACTCAACCAGTCAAACCAACAAAAACGGTCCACCAAGAACCGTTCCCCAGAGCCTAGCGGTCGTCCTAAGGCCGCCAAGGACACCCAGGCGGTCGAAGCTAGACCGCTAGCCCAAACCGACATAAAATCATGAGTGGCGGTCTCACATGGGCCGCCCAACTTCATAAAACGGTCAGTCGTTGGGCCGTTACCCAACGAACCGACTTAGCCAATAGTGGTCACCAAAGAGCTGCTCATCAAGAAGCAGCGGTCCTACCTGGGCCGCTTCACGGAGCTTAGTGGTCCTCCTCAGGCCGCTATGCAAAGCTTAGCGATCCGCCCTGGGCCGCTAGCACAGGCTTTGCGATCAATTGCGTGACCGTTTAGCCAAACCGACTTACCTACTATTTATGGAGCCAGAAAATGCTCCTCAATGGGCCGCTTCCCAACCTAGGCGGTCTCTGATTTGACCGCCAAGCGTCTACGACGAGCAAACCGTAGGGATGGCTCAAAACTACTGCTTCCACGCCCCATTCACCCTAAAATGAAGGGGAAACAACCCTAATGGCAATATAAACCTTCCACAGTCCGGAAGGGATCCAAACCACGTCAAAATGATAAGAAACGGGCGATTCTAACGGATCGACCCAAAATGAGTCACGTGAGTTCCCAGGCTCATACCGGCCCCAAATGACAACCGATTCCAACGAAACTAGCGGGAACGAAATGCTAACATGCCAGGGGTTCGAATGGAACTAACTAGGCAAGAAACCGTCGTCGGAAAAGGTGAACTCTTCTCACACCCCCCGAAACATGATTTCACCATAAAGTTGGGAAACTCGCTCGTTCTCGCACGGATCAGCTCGTAATCACGAGGAAACGCAAAACATGAGTAGGGTATCCATCACCCTACCTCCACCGAAGTTCTCGCGTGCCTAAGCGACTAAACCAAGCCAAAAATGATCGGCCGAACCACCCACGTCGGCTTTGAATCCACGAATAGGATCGCGCCCACCGTGCCTCGATTCTTGCGTCATCACGTGTCACAGCAGCTCCACGGCATCCTCGCCTCACCTGCCTCCACCTCCGTCGCGCGCCCGGGGGAGGGGAAGAGAAAGGAGAGAGAACGAGAGGGAGAGAGTGAACGTGAGAATGAGAGAGAGGAGAGACGGTGAAGAAAGAAATAGGAAAAGGAAATTAGGAATTTCGTAATTTTCGTGAAATCTGATTTTTGCCCAAAAATTCACTAATTCAGAAAAATACAAAAAATAGTCTACGCGATCCTCGGAAGGAGCACAACGCAACTGTAGCGTCCTCGAGTCGATGAACTCAATAGTAAACTCACCACAGAGTTTCGTAACTTGTACTAGAGAAAAACCCGCGTGAATCGTAAAACACAACTTAGGACCTACAAAAGCGATCCGAAAGCTCTCCGATCCAGATCCGAAAGACCCAGGGCATTACAGCCTCCCCTCCTTAGGAAATTTCATCCTTGAAATTAAAGGAGCTAACAAGTGAACAAGGGAAGAACAAACCCAAACACTGGCTACGCTCTCCAAGCACCAGCCAAACCTCGAACATAAAGCACGATAACATAATTCTCAAAAAACATAATTCAGAGGGACACTGTCAGACCACAATCATAGGCACACGCTCCGGATCTCAAGGCACATCGATCCCCAGAATGAGCATGGCACACAAGTGAATACAAGTCCGACACCTCCGAAACAGGGCAACGTCGCTTACGTCTCACAGGGAAAGGAGACACGACCCACGCCGCGAAAATAGCTATCGATAAAACACTCGGCATACACAACAAGCATCAGCTTAAATATGGAAACACAGTCCTCTCAGTTGACAGCTCCAAATCATCGGCTTCCATGCCAAGAACAACCACGAAACTAACACGCGGAATGCCAACGACAGCACTAGACCACGAGTACAATCAAGTCTATCCTCAATCAGACATTACATCTAATTCGAGTCTCATGCCAACTCTACCATGGTAGAAGAGTACAATAAAACCAACCGACAAGACCTTGGTCCATACAATGCCAAATCAGACTCATAGGGAACTCCTCCCAAGCTGAACACAACGACCAACAACAACAACAACAACAACAACAACACCTGTAGAATCCCGACTCCGTTCTCAACACACAACCACAGGACACGTCTGCAAGCTGGGTCATATCAAGGCACAATTACAGCTGAACACACGACTAACATATACTAGCCACGCACGCAGCTTACCAATAAGGACCCACAACAACCTCTCAGAAAATGCATCTCTAGGACCACGATCACGTCCCGAGAGCACAACATCCAAGAAATTCAAAGAAAAAAGGGTACTCGACCAGCATAATCGCCACAACATTCCCCAATTCTCATAAATGCCAGTGCCAACAACCAGAATGCCTCAAGCAATGGCACGCCAATCAACAACATCAAGGCACACATAGCCAAGATGATGTCATATCGAGGAAACAATCCTCTCGGACGACTAGAATCTTCCAACCAAACGATCCTCAACCTATGGGTTATAAACCCACACGCTTCCGCTGCAAACTCATACACCGCACACAGGCATCACAGACAACTCGGCATCCGCATCTCAGCACACACTCGGCGCCATCGCAATTCACGAAACTGCAATATACCACGCCTCGAGTACCGATCCTGCTAACAGCCGATCACAAGTCACCAAAGTGCAAACCAGGAAGAGTACCAGCTTCAGCACAAAGCACAAAGAACACCTGTCTCAGCTTATCCTTACGTCCTGAAATAATTACTAAACCTTCACAGCACAACAGTCGCCAGACACGGCACGTCGGACACGGCGCATAATGGCCCCCAAACACAAACTGGGTCCAAAGCCAAGCAACTGTCGAATAAGAGCAAATCAGGTTCAGAACTAACACAGTCCACACTTAAGCAGACACGGGACAAAGGCTTCACCAAGATAGCACTTCCAAAGCTTACCTCGAAAAGACGCCACCAGACAGGATGAGAAGAATCAATCTCGACTAACAGTAGCTCACCAGGAAGGAAAATCCTAGGTTCGCCCGAGCATTCTCTCAATCAAGGCATCCAATCGACCACCTCAACACAAGCTTAACACCTTAGGGGCTGAACAAACCTCAAGCTGGGACGACCAACACAACAGGAAAATGTGCACGGCCATCACACCAACAATGAAGTCACCAGCCACCAGAACAACACCACAGAAAAATCTTGAACACCTCACCATAGATTCATGCCTGTCAACGAACTCTGCCAAGTATAAGAAAACCGAGACAAACACCATGACAAAAGAAGAACACCTCGTCACATCCTAACGAGAGTAAAACCATCTCGCACAATGCCAACACAGCACGCACAAGACCACACGAGAAAGAAAAGTAATAAACAATCGCAAAACCAATGCCAGCTGTCGACTATACTGGACCTTAAGGACTCTGAATACTGCAATATCTCAAATTCCCATGTACTTTCACACAACTAGCTCTGATACCAACTGTGACGACCTAGGATCCGAATACCGAGTAAACCCGATACCACTTGGATCTTGCAAGGCCTCCCAAAAGCGGTAAAGCTCCGAAGGGATAAAAGGTGTGTGTGGAGTACATTGAAGTTCCAGATAAAGTAGTAAGCAATTAACATTTCAATGATCAGGATTGCTAAAGTAGCAGAAATAAAATTACATTTTCAATTAACAATTTTAATTACAGAGTCCAGTATAAAGAAAGACAAGTACAATCCAGTAGAAAAGAGAACATACTCTCAAGTCGGAGGAAGCCCGACACTGGCAACTACGAACTGACGCACCGCACCACGAATCATGAGGAAGAAGAACGACCACACCTGAAAAGTAGGGGTGAGCCTCGTGTCATTGGCTCAGTAGGGGTCCCACAGATCCCCACTGGAAACAACGCAGTAACACGAAAGACAACAGCGCTAAACAGTAAAGCAGGAGCAGAAGTAACAACACTACTAAAATACAATAGTAAAGCTGTAAAGGCAGGAGTAAGAATAGCTAAAAGAAAGAGTAAAGCCATAAGGGACAGAAACACGACAGCTGATCGAACCACGGCTCTCTAAGCTACTCCAAACAGCAACAGAAAGTTGAACCCCGATCTCGCAGAGTCGGGCGTTACCGATCCGTCGACAAAGCACTAGCTCCTTAGCGAAGGCCTACCAAAATAGGGAAATGCCCTACAAAAGACCTACACAGTCAAGAAACACTAACGCATACACAACTAGATCGTCATGCACGCTACACTACACTGACCTCGGGTGAAGCCAAGAGCAGACTACTCGAAAAAGGTCACAGAAACACAATGAGTCAGGTGTCAGGTGACAGAAGTACCTCCTCACTAGAAGAACATCTAGATGCATCCACTGACGTCTTACACTGCGCCACGAGTATCTCCTACACGCCTGGAACGGCGGTAACTGAGACACTCATAGAACCAAGTAACTACAGTAACGAGTGACTAGTCAGGGTCACGCCCGTCGACGCTCGTCCAAACGCCCCTAACAACGTGTGCACACACAAGCTCAATGCCATGAGCCAGGCCTCTAGCTAGTTTTCCCCCCAGTAGGACGCTACTGCAAAGCAAGGGGGCCTACAGAAATTAGCCTAAAAACCGTCTGTCGGGAACTCACCTCGCCACCACTCCCAGGTGGGCCGACACACAGGAAAGTGTCGTCAGGCTACGACTAGTGGAGGCTCGCTAAACACAAGGACTCCAACACATCAGTGCTGAAGTACGGACATGCTAAACATGCACTGTCACACGTACTACGAAGCATAAGCACAAGGCAGCACATAAGACTACCGCTAGACTCAGGACAAACAATTAGACCTGCTGACAACGATCCTTGAGTCACAAGACTCGGGTCAAGATCATCGCATATATCACAGTAGCACGCTGTTAATCAGCCTAGTCCCTTAGCCAAAAACCACGAGAAACACATCAACAATGAGTCCTCGGCCTTTGAGCCACACAACGGACTCACAATTCCGTATAACATGAAACACGGAACATGAGGGATTACCAAAGCCCTCAAAGCATATGGCACATAAATCGAGGCAAGATGACACCTCTTAGCGCCCAAAACCATGTCTAGATCCTCCCAGGATAGACGAGACACTTATGAGGTCACGTGTCAACCACTGGGTCACAACCGGGTTGACTAGAAATCAAACCGACTATGAAACAATACTCTGGAAAGGTGGCGGTCTAATCCTGACTACCAGGCAGGAAAAACGGTCAGACGAAGGGCCGCTACCCTCACAATAGAGCACAGGCAAAGGCGGTCACACCAAGGCCGTACCATGCCAAAGACGGTCTACATAGAACCATCCTACTGAGTGTGGTGGTCAAGGACATGGCCGCTGCACTCAAAAGACTCCACGGAAAACTTAAAGGGATTACGGTCATCATGAGGCCGTTTCTAACATAAGGCGGTCTCCTCAGGGCCGTAGGAACGAGCTTGGTGGTCATAGCCTGGCCGCTAAACTCAGTCCACCCCAAAACAGTTAAACCGACTCAACCGGTCAAACCAACAAAAACGGTCCACCAAGAACCGTTCCCCAGAGCCTAGCGGTCGTCCTAAGGCCGCCAAGGACACCCAGGCGGTCAGAGCTAGACCGCTTGTAACGACCCGGGATCCGAGTACCGGAAAAGAACCGGCGCGTCTCGAATCTCGGCCCGCCACCCACGAGCCCGAAGACTCGGAAGGGTTAAAAGGATGGTGTGGGAATACAAGAGAAGCTGAAATAACTGCAGAGATAGCATAATTAATCTAAAATAAAATGCACAGAATAAAATAAATAAATAAACTGCTACAAGGTCCGGTGTATCTCATGTCCAAATTAAGTACAGTCAACAGAAAGAAAATTACAAGTACACGGGGCATACCCCGGCTCTGGCAGACTGGCGACTAATCCTGGCTACTAGAACCACGGTGAAACTCCACCGCGCCTCTCGATGACCCCGCCTCACCTCAAAAGTAGGGGTGAGCCTCATTTCATTGGCCCAGTAGGGATCCCTCGGACCCCCATCGCACAACGAGGAAAACGACAACAAGGCGCGAACAACAGCGAAAGGTAACACTACCTAGAAGAAGTACGGTAGAAGCAGCAAGCAGTAATAAATAAACGGAAAAGCCCTCCACAACCAACCTCACCTAACAAACTGACCTTGAACCGGAGGAAAAGCAAGTCCGTACCTGCCCGGAGATAGGAGCACGACCCACTAGAAGAACAGCTGGATGCGTCCCCTGACGTCTTACACCGCGTCTCAAGTGTCTCCCTACAACGCCCCAGGTGGAGACTGAGACACACAACAGTAACCAAGAACTCAGAACAAGGACTAGCTGGGGTCGCGCTCGTCAGCACGGGTCCTCTGCCCCTAACTACGCGTGCACACGAAGACCAACTGCTCTAGGTCGGGTCCTGTGGACGCGGGATTTTTCTCATCTTTTTCAATTTTGTTTTTATTTATTTATTAATTTGGTTTATTAGGCGTGCCAGTCACATGTGTGACGATTTCATTGTGCGCTCGACTTGACTTGATCAGTCGATTGTGAAGTCCGAGTCGGGACCAAAAGTCCGCCATACCATAAAGGCTATGACGTTAATTACGCCCTTCCTAAGAAGGACAACCCTTGATTAAACGCCAAAATAGGAGGCCTCAGAAGGCAGTCAAAATATTAATGTGCGAAATAAAGGCTTCATGCTTATGGAAGAGGACGAATGGAGGGCGGATTTATTTAGTTCAACAGACTAAATCGGGCGGCACAACCTTTAACTTTGAGCCATACCGGGTAAGGATAGAAGACCATCCACGCAGTGGCGGGACGGAATTCGGCTAATCATTAGGGTATTCCCTTTTGACACTTCCACTCGACCGGATGCTCCAAATAGGTTCGTTTCCCCCGAAGATGGAGCCGGATGGGAAGTGTATCGGAGACACCCCCTTGACTCATCGGGGTTGATGACATTGGACTAGATTTCGGCAGCACCTCCCCTCAACTTGGAACATGCCCAAGGGGAAATAGGTGATCATCCACGGAGTGCCGGGATGAAAACCGAAAGAGAAAGGCACTGGGCCCTGGCACGATGTGATGTTGGGGATGGTTCCCCGTTTATTTATTCCATGTGGTGTACCCTGTGACCTGTAGATATCCCTCGAATTAGTGTGGCAGGGTGCTCAAGGATTGGGCAGAGGAGGAGAGGCTCTCGGCATGGCTGTAACGAGCATAAGCAGGCTTCCCGGCGCGGGGGAATGGGTTCTCGGCATGAGGTTCCCAGCATGGTTTTAAAGAAGGAGGAGGGCGCTCTCGGCGTGAGGTTCCCGGCGCGGGGGAATGGGTTCTCGGCATGAGGCTCTCGGCATTGTTTTAAAGAAGGAGGAGGGCGCTCTCGGCGTGAGGTTCCCGGCGCGGGCCGCGCCGGGAGCTATTCATAGCGCCGGAAAGTTTTGTGGAGGTTTGTGGGGTTCTACGGTGCTCTGTTTTGGGGATTTTTCCTGGGATTCAGGTAACGGCTAGGGGGTTTTAGGATGCAAACGTGGAGGGGGCCGAGGGCTCCACCAAGTCACCAGATTGACATCAAGGAGTCACATGGATAGAAGGGATTCGAGGGATTGAAGTCACCAGGCGTTCGAACCCTCTGGAACAGGCTTTATGCCATTCATATCGCCGACCATCCAGGAGATCAAGAGATGAATGTCTCTGATCCCTGTAATGGCCCCAACGGCTTAGGAAACTCGAGAGGACTATGGACTTCGCAACGTTTAAACCATCGATGTTGTCGAGGGAGAGAGAGGGACAAAGCCCAGAGATCCACGGTAAGGATCGGGGCTCTGTTACCTCCTTTCCATCTGAAACAATCGTGCATATAGGCACAAGAAATCACTGAAATTCTAAACATCCGAGCAATTAATGCATGCGGGGGATAACATACATTCCGAGAGAGAGAGCACAGGGAGAAGAGGGCCAACCAAAACCATTTCATCGGAACAACCATGGAGTTACATTTCACTGTTTCATCGTTTACATCATTCATAGAACAAAGGGGACAGAGGGAAGAAAAATAGACTAATACTCTATCTCCTCGACAACAGGGGGATCCCTTCACTTCGAAAGTGGAAAACGGAATCGAAACTTATACATCAAAAGAAAGGGAAGCAGGAAGGGACGACGGCAATAAAGGGAAGGGGAGGGCGGAGCATTGACTCCTCTCCCTCCCCTAGCACCCCACCTTCTCCTTCCTTCCGACCTCGCAGCAGCTTTTCTTCTCTTCTCTCTTTTTATCTGGCTATCTGGAGACGCCTCTCTTCGCTCTTTTTTTTTCTCCCTTGCTTTCTTTTCTTCTTGCCCTCTCTGTCTCTGTATGTCCTCCACTCTCCTTTTTTTTTTTCGAGATGAACACATGGGGGGGGATTTTATAGGCACAACAGCTCCCCTCCCGGCACGACCCTTCCCGGCGCGCCCTTGTCAACCGGGGAGGCTTCCCGGCGCCCCTATGGGCTTTGGACCTTGTGAGGATTTCCCGGTTCCACCTTAGTGAGCCCATTTGGGCTTCAATATCTTGAACTCCCTCGTTATCAAGTATGGACTATCAAAGACATATAACCTGCCTTTTCATTTGTAAGTCCTTCGAGCCTGTCAGAACAGGTGAAGGTTGATTAGTGAGTTGACATAGTCTTATCAAAATATTTCTGGATATTTTCATCAGTCAGTAGACCGCAGTTCTTCATCAGTACTGTTATCTGAGCGACGATAATACCGGACATCAGCTTGACCGGGAAGGGCTTCAGCCGGGTGGCAACTTTAGTGACGACTATTCTGTAATTCTGGCTTTGCAGGAATCTCTGAGAGCTGCATGTATGGTTCAATCTTCTCTTTGGTCTCATCTTTATTCTCAGTTATATTTCAGGTGTCAACAAATGCCCCCCACTTGCAGGTGGCGGGAGTGTAGGATAAGTGACACGGTGCCTGCAGGTGTGTATATTATTCAGCATCTAAACCCATTTATCAGCTTGGCATTGCTAGTCATCTTTCATTTTGCAGCTTGGAAGCATCGTTACTTTGGCATTTCTTTTGATTTCTCTCAATTTCTTTGCCTTGAACGCCCTTGGCGCGAGCTTCTCGACGCACGGCCTTTAGGCATAGCCTTCTCGGCGCGTTGGCTCTCGGCGCATTGGTTCTCGGCAGGGCTTCTCGGCGCGCCCGATCACAGGGGTTCTCGGCGCGCCTTTTGGCATATGGGGGGCTCTCGGCCTACCCCTTTTTTTGGCGGGCTTTTTGAATTGGGGGGGGGGGGGTTCTCGGCGCGCTAAAGGCCGCGCCGAGAACCGCTCTTCTGCTTCCACTATTTGAGGCGCCGGGAGGTTTTTTCTTCTCATTTTCATCCGAGCTTCCTCTCTCTTCATCTTCTTCTCTTCGGCGCGAGCTTCTCCCCCTCTCGGCCGTCCCATTTTCCTTCCCGGCGTATACTTCGCTCGGTAGGGCACTGTTTTGGGATTAAATCCCTTTTGTTCCCGGGATCACTCCCTCTTGGTGGGTGACTCCCTATCTTCTTTGGGCAAACCCTGAATAAGGGGAGATGCTGCCGAAATTTTCACATGGCTTCACACTATAATCTTTATAAGACTGTTTCTTATTTTAGGACTTTCATTCACATCTTTTCTCTGACTGCAGACATTGCAATGGCTTCCAGCTCTGCTGCTACATCTTCTGGAGCTGTTGGGGCAAGCTCGTCAGCACAGCCAGATATATCACGGGCTGTAGTAAATTGGCTGAACGTGCATAGCCTGGACTTCGGGTATGATACAGTTGCTATCATTGACGAATCGTCTGATTCTGAGACGGATACAGTATCAACATCGAGGGTATATTCCACTGCGATGGAGACATGCTTCAGACGGGGCAACGACTATCGACCGGATCTTCCGAAGGACCGCCACTTAATGCCGTTCATCCGAACTTTCACAGTGGGTGGCATGCGAGACTATCGGATAGCCCGTGCTGTCGAAGCTGCCATCCTTGCCGAGCGAGATAGCCTGAAGGAGTCGGTGTACCGCCACAAGGCCATCTATCTTCCCGGGGAGAAGCGTGACTGGGACGCAGTCCTCGGTATATCAGAGCTGGAGCCGGAGAAGAAAATGCTGACCCGGGCCCCGAAATTTACACCTGCCTGGTGGGATAATGCTAGTGGCCGAGTTCATAGGGAGAAGCCTGGCTATGGTCTGTTCCTGGCACCGATAAAATGGGGGTACTGTGAAGAGCCCTTTGTGTTGAATTGTTCAGCCGTCCAATTCAAGTATCATCTGGCTGCTGGTTGGTTTGGAGATACCAAGATCACTGACGCCCACCTGTTCCGGGTGGGAGCGGTGGAGTTCACCGAATTTGTTTTAAAGGAATACGCCCCTCTGCTGATCAGAGCCGGGGTATATCACAGTGTCTTTGCTTCTAGATTCCGCTATCCCATATCTCGAGGGTTATGCTGTGGAATGTTTGAAGTATTCTGCCCTTTGTTCAACATATTTTATACAGCAGAGGGCGAAACATCTCTCAACCTCTGGAGTTTGTCACAACTTTCTGGTCTGCCTATTGACGGCGAGCCGTATGAAGAGGTCTGCTTGGCGGATTCCGAGAAGGATAGCTCAGATGGCGAAGGCAAGTATTCACTTGGCTATTCCTACCGGTATTTAATGAAGGCCTATCGCTCCATCTGTCTGGCGCATAGTAGAGGATCCTCCAAGGGTTACCATCCTCGAGAGAAAGGTAGCAAGCTGCGGGTCCGGACAAGGCAATGGATTCAGTATTTCTTTGACGGTCCCTTAAAATATGCAGACTTCCCTTCCATGGGTCTGACTGCCAGCAAGCAGATAAGGGCTCCTCGCTATAAGTCAGCGTTGCCATCTTCATTGCGCCGTGTAGGCAATGGTGGTCCAAATCCAGCAGGGGTGGACCCTATCACACATTGCGCGGCTTACTTCACATTCTGGCTGTGCACTTTCGCTCTCCCTCAAGGGGACGAGACAATCATTCGGCCCGAAGCCATATACCCGGCATGCCAGATGGCCTGGGGAATGAGGCTTTCACTTTGCCCAGTGGCCTTGTGTTTAATCTAAAAATCTTTGGGGGATTTGTACAAGCATCGGACTCCCCGTTCTTTGAGGACCGTGGGCCCTTTTCGTTTCTTCAATGCCTGGGTCTGCAGTCTATTTCCTGAATTGGCTCCTAGAACTCTGCAGGCAGATACAGTGTTACCCAGAATGATTGAATTTACCAGTGTCGAACCTGGCTCTTTCTCTGATCAGTTGTTCAAAATAAGGGGCCGACTGATAAGGGTACCAGTGGATGCCCCTGGCAGCATTCATTTCTGGAGCTTGGCAGCAGGTTCAGCTCCCTTGGTTCATTCTCAAAGAGAGTGTAAGATGGAAGAGGTAGAGACCTATGTTCACCCCGTTTCAGGGGCTAATGCTGTTAGGTCTATTCTGGAGCCGGAGCTGGTTAGATGGGCCATGGCCATTCGACCCAGTGTTTTAGTCTTCAGGAAGGGTGGTCTGCTTCTTCTGGAACCATATTATCCATTCCGCTTCGGGCGAAACTTTGGCTATGACCAGCATATCCCTACATCAGTTGCCCAGTTTCCCCTGGATAGCCGGGCCAAGCACGGATCCGCCATTGTCGGTGATGGCCGGTTGTGGTGGGATTTCTATCATCGCCATGATGGCGCCGTTTTCAGAGTTCCCACTGTTTCCAACCGTGTCCCCCACGTCACATCAGAGTATATCAAATGGTGGAACATTCGGACCAGCTTTTACAGGGATGGCAGGGGTGCATTCTGGGACGTGGCCGAGCATTCTTTCCTGAAACAACAGCCCGGGCCGGTATTTGACATCCCCGAGGCCCACCTAAAAAGGATTTATTCACAACATCCGAGGGAGGCCGAGAACTATCTGGCTCAGCGTCGGGTTCTGAAAGGAGGCTCCGAGCCGCCCGCTCCTGTCTTTGCTGCCATTAACGAAGATACTTTTATGAAGAACTTGAAACATCTGTGTCATGTAGGAGGCGCTCGTCTGGAGGCGCAACAGTACCCTTTCCCTGTTGAAGAGCCGCTCCTGACGGTCGTCCCCTGGAAGGGTCCGACAGATAGATTTCATCCCTACAGGACATTTGTGCGCAGGGAAGATAGGACTCAGACGTACTACAAGCACACGTCTTGGCTGTTTGTTCTGCTGAATGTACATGGGTTATCTGCAGAGAGTCCGATAGCCGGCATATTGAATAAGCCATTGTTTATTTCTTTTCATTATGTCGACGGCTGGGGCATGGATCACCTCGACTTATTTCGATGTCTTGGTTTTCATGGTCATAGCGATCTGGCATCTTTAGTGGAGAAGTGCCAGACATTTGGTGATGTCTGTTGGCTTGTCAAGGAGGCTACTTTCCGCTCCAAGGAGGTAACTTATCTGTACTGGCTGCTTTCTATCTTTTATGATGGCCCAGCAGGTATGGTCTTTCCTTTCTGACTGTAGTGCTTTCTGTTTGTTATTCAAACTCTGCATCTACTGGTCTCATTGCTTCTTTGACGTCTTCAACAGATAGGCCAGATATAAAGCGGCAGGGGCTTTACAGAAAAATCATTGCGCAAGCTGAGAAGCCTGCTTATTTCGAAGTCCCTGCAGCAGCACCGACGACCACTCCCCTCCCTCCGGGCAAGAAGAGAAAGATTTCTGCAGTGAAGACTGCAGTTGGGAAGGCCAGGAAGGCTAAGAAGGCCCATGCTCGGCAGTCGGCTTCAGCATTGACGGACCCTGGGACCCCTCTTCCTGATATCCCCTCCTTTGATGAGTTTGAATCTCAAAGGGAGGGCGCCCAGACGTCAGTCAAGGGTAACATCAATAGCTTGCAGTTATATCTTTCATCGTCTTTTGCTGAATTTTATAGAAATCTTCGAATCTGACTTCCCCCCTTTTTGCACAGCCCAAGAGCCAGTTGTGACACCTTCCGTGGTGGAGACCAGATTGCCTTCCCCCACGCCGGCTAGTGAGGCGGAGGGTAAGTGTACTTTTTCATCTTCTTTTGCACATTTCGATTATCTGTTTATTGTCTCTCTCACGAACCTTTCCCTGCAATGACGGCCGGTGAGGGGGCTGCAGTTACGGGAGCAGCTGGCGATATAATTCAGCCACAGGAGGGCCATAAGACCCAGACGAAATGGGGCCTTGTCCCTGTGAGGCGCATAGTTACCCGGTCTTCATCTAGGCAGCCGTTAGGGACGCAAGTCCCGCACGTGGATAGCGTAGAAATCTCTTCTAGCAGCTCTGCGACCGCTTCCAAGGCAGAGGGAGAAGGAGCAGATTTCAGCGAGAGCGAGACGGAGGGTATCTCCCAATCAGAGGCCCCACTTATATGTACTGCCATTGTCCCACTGTTCACCCCCTCCAAACTGCTGGTGCCATCTTCTGAGGAGGAACTACCGGAAGAATTTGCTGGCTTGGACACCGAGGCAGATATAACTCCTCCCTTTGCTGCTTCAGCAGCGGAGCTTTCCTCTTCCTTGCACTCCTTTGAGGATATCGACATCACATTAGAAGTGGGTCCTTTCCTTTTTCTCATTATTGTTATTATTTTTTTTATATATCTGCTGCTTGATGTTGCATTGATCTATTCACAGGAATCCCCTGTTGCTAGCCCGGTAGCGACTGCAGCCTTTGAAGCCATTCTATCCGACACCTTGGCTATTGTTCCTGCTTTGTCAGCCACTTGTGCAGGCGTTTCTGAGATAATTCGCCCCGTGCCGGTGAGGGTACAGTCTTCCACAGACTTAGCATTGCTGGACTTGAGGACCTCGGGGGAGAGTTCGGCCCTCATCCGGGTCTTGGATTTTAGAGCTGAGACGGACCCAGCTAGGGGTTCTGCCTTTATACCGGCCGCAGTGATGACCATTGCGCCAGAGTCAGCAATTCCCATAACAGTAATTAGG
The DNA here is from genome assembly GCA_022559845.1 of Amorphophallus konjac. Lineage (NCBI taxonomy): Eukaryota > Viridiplantae > Streptophyta > Magnoliopsida > Alismatales > Araceae > Amorphophallus > Amorphophallus konjac. Next base: position 77,649,538 of record CM040123.1, on the reverse strand, counting down.
AAAACTGAACTTTTGCCTCTACAGTCCGTAGCCCCTGCCGCCTTGACATTGAAGGAACTGGCCGCTGAAGCGGGGATGGAAGAAGGGGAGGTAGCTGCCACAGAGACCGGAGTATTGTCCATAACTGACCCAGAATCGATCTCCTTGCTCTCGGCATCTGAGGAGGAGGTGTTCCGAGAAGAGGATGCTGAAGATGCGGGAATCACATTGGGGACCCAGGAAGCAGCCGCTCCAGCACTTATTAAAGTTGCCCCTACGAGCATTCAAATAGCAACTCCCGAGGAGATGGAGGTGGAAGGCCTCTTGGTTTCGTCAGGGGTTGCAGAGAGAGCTCAGTTGGCACCTTCCGCAGACCTCTCGTCTTCCTCTTCCCAGCCTGATGTTACACCATGGGCGGACATAGACAGTGAGGTGACTTTCGAAGTAGCTCCAGTTCCTTCTCCTGGCTTTGCTTCATCTGAGAGTTTTGTCTGGCAAAATCTTGACATGCTGCGCCAGCTGGTGGAGTCCCAGCCTGGACTGACTTATCTGCGGCTGAAGGAGATAGCCAAGCGTTTCACCGCCGGTCTACAGGCGATGGGCTGTCCCATGGAAATATGGGCCCAGCGGGTTCTATTGTTGTTAAAGTTTGTACATCGCCGGGACTTCTTGGCACATATTATGTCTGACAGACTGGCAGCTTTGAAGTTGCAAAGAAAGGAGTGCAAATCTAAGCTGGAGAAGGTGGGCTCTGTTCTCCAGGAGCGCCAATGCCAACTGCAGTCTCTGGCGCAGCGGGAGCAGTTCGTGTGCAGCCGGATAACCATCCTGGAGGCTGAATTGTTTGACCTCCGGGCTGAACTGCCGCAGATAACAACTTCTCGACTGCAGCTTGCGGAGGAAGTAGCCCTGTTGGAGGGGCAGGTGGCGTCCTTTCAGGATGAGTCTGCTCGGCTGCAGGAGGAGGAGGCTCGACTTCATGAGCTGGCCCCGCATGTAGGGCTTCTGGCCTTCGAAGACATATTCTGGCGCCCGTGAATATCTGTTTCCCCCTTTTTGTAATACAATTCCCCCTCAGGGGCCCTTCTTGTATTCCCCCTTTTTTTTTATTCAATGAAAAGGAATCTTTACACCAGTCTCATATGTGGTTCGTCCTTTACTTATCGCACCATCAATATTTCACGGTGATTTGGCAACGGTTTCAACGGTCCCTATGCGAACAGCCCGTACCTAGCAGGAGAGCGTCCACCCTTTCAGAGAAAGGATGGGGAACTCGCTCCACCGCACGACGGTATCTGGAGGGTGCCTAAACCCAATCCTGGGGGTAGCTGAATAAAAGAGGTTTAGAACATCGTCTGGAACAAACGGATGGTTCATCTCGGACAGGTTCCAAAGCTGGTCGGGGCAATGTATCAAACGACCAGTGACGGATTTTATCATCGATATTGAGTTTATATCGACGCAAAGAAGTTTTTATAGGTTTCATCAGAATAGACATAAGGTCTAGATTGGGTAGACTTGATCACAGGTGGGATGTGAAAAGGGTATGCGGTTTTCATCAGGACAGACGTAAAATCTGAACTGGACAAGTTTTCATCATTGATCGGGCAATGTACCGATCGACCAATGGTTGGCTTCATCATCGATATGGGGTTTATATCGATGCAAAGGGATTTCATAAGTTTCATCAGGATAGACGTAAGGTCTAAACTGGGTAGGTTTTCATCATTGATCGGGCAAGGTGCCGGTCGATCACTAGCTGGTTTCATCATCGATATTGGGTTTATATCGATGCAAAGGGATTTCATAAGTTTCATCAGGATAGACGTAAGGTCTAAACTGGATAGGGTTTCATCATTGATCGGGCAAGGTGCCGGTCAATCAATAGCTGGTTTCATCATCGCTATTGGGTTTATATCGATGCAAAGGAATTTCATAAGTTTCATCAGGATAGACGTAAGGTCTAAACTGGATAGGGTTTTATCGCTGATCGGGCAAGGTGCCGGTCGACCAATAGCTGGTTTTATCATCGATATTGAGTTTATATCGATACAAAGGAATTTCATAAGTTTCATCAGGATAGACGTAAGGTCTAAACTGGATAGGGTTTCATCATTGATCGGGCAAGGTGTCGGTCGATCAATAGCTGGTTTCATCATCGATATTGGGTTTATGTCGATGCAAAGGAATCTCATAAGTTTCATCAGGATAGACGTAGGGTCTATTCTAGCAGGTTTTATTGCGGGTGGGACTTTGCCAAGAAATACGTAGGTTTCATCAGGATAGGCGTAGGGTCTATCCTGGTAGGGTTTCATCGTTGACCGGGCAAGGAGCCGATCGATCAAGGGAAGGTTCAGGAGTTCGATCAGGACAGACGTAAGGTCCGAACTGGCCAGGCTTTATCAGAATGGTGACGGGTTTTATTGTCGGTGGGACATGTGAAAGAGGGTATGTATATTTCATCAGGGTAGACGTAAGATCTATCCCGGAAGGGCTTTATCATCGGTGGGACATAGAGCCAGATGACCGACGGAAGGCTTCATCAGTGAAGGGGAGGTGAAGGCAACGTGCCGGTTGGCATGGAACTTCCGAATTACCACATTACTGACCCAAGTGCCCTTTTGGGTTTTCACCAGAGCCAGCCCCCTCTTGCTTTTGCCCACGCGTCCTTTCAGATTTTCACGTGGCGGGGTACCCAATTTTACCTGCAGTGCCCTTTCGGGTTTTCACCACAGCTGGGTTTTAGCCATTTTTGCCCTTGTCCAGAATGTCTGAACAAGTCTGGTGGGGTATCTCTATTTTTAACCCCATTTCTATATACGTACTTTTTGTCGTTTTCTTTCTCTTTTCTTTTTCATTGTCTTTTCTGGGACCAGAACTTTCATCCTGTGGACCATGGTGCCATATGTTTATTGTGGACACACGATCATTGATGTGGGTGTCAACATCAATGCAAAGGGAAGTAGGGTTTCATGATCTATCCAGACGAAAGGTCCGAATTGATTTAGAGGATATGGATAGCAGCTCGGGCACGAGGCCGTTTGCTGAAAATATGAGTTTCATCGTTAATGTGGGGTTTAACATTAACGCAAAGGAATAGAGTTTCATGATCTATCCAGACGGAGGGTCTGAATCGATTCAAAGAGCAGTGTTGTGCTGTGTCAGAGCGGACGGAAGGCCCACCCTGGATGGATTTTAGCGTCGATCAGGCAGCGTGCCAATCGATCGATAGCAGGTTTAATCATTGGTATTGGCTCATACCAATGCAAGGATTTCATAAGCTTAATCAGGATAGACGTAGGGTCTAAACTGGGTAGGGTTTTATCATTGATATTAGGCGAGGTGCCAATCGATCAATGGCGGGTTTCATCTTCGGTATTGGGCTTATACCAATGCAAGGAGTTCATGGATTTCATCAGGGTAGACGGAAGGCCTAAACTGGATAGGTTTCATCATAGATCGGGCAGTGTGCCAATCGATCAACAGCAGGTTTCATCGCGGTGAGACGTAGAATAGGTTTCATCAGGATAGACGTAAGGTCTAAACCGGACAGGTTTCATCGTGGTGGGTTTTAGACAGAAACAAGTGGAAGTGTTTTATCAGAACAGACGGAAGGTCTATCCTGAGGTGGGCTTATTATCGAGGGAAATTTTTCTTGAGCAATGCATGAAGGCTTCATCAGAATAGACGTAAGGTCCATTCCGGATGGGTTTAATCGTTGATCGGGCAAGGCGCCGGTCGATCGACGAGGAGTTTTATGGTGGGAGGTGAGGCTTTCTTTGAAATCACCACATTACCGACCCAAGCGCCCTTTCGGGTTTTCGCAGGAGCCAGCCCCCTCTTGCTTTTGCCCACGCGCCCTTTCGGGTTTTCACGTGGCGGGGTACCCGATTTTGCCTGCAGTGCCCTTTCGGGTTTTCACCACAGCTGGGTTTTGGGCCATTTTTGCACTTGTCCCTTAATATAGGAGCAAGTCTGGCGGGGTATCTCTATTTTTAACCCCATTTTTTTTTACTTTCTTTTTGTTCTTTCTTCTTCCTTCCACTTTTTTTTTTTTAGAGGGTGACAGGTCGGAATGCCACCAGCTCAAGATAAGGGTAGCTTGGTTAGGGCGGAGTGCCACTAGACCAAGAAAGGGTGTAGCTTGGCTAGGGCGGAGTGCCGCTAGACCGAGAAAGGGTGTAGCTTGGCTAGGGCGGAGTACCACTAGACCAAGGAAAGGGCAGCTCGGTTAGGGCGGAGTGCCACTAGACCGAGGAAAGGGTAGCTTGGCTAGGGCGGAGTGCCGCTAGACCAAGAAAGGGTAGCTTGGCTAGGGCGGAGTGCCGCTAGACCAAGAAAAGGGTAGCTCGGTTAGGGCGGAGTGCCGCTAGACCAAGGAAGGGTGTAGCTTGGCTAGGGCGGAGTACCACTAGACCAAGGAAAGGGTAGCTCGGTTAGGGCGGAGTGTCACTAGACCAAGGAAAGGGTAGCTTGGCTAGGGCGGAGTGCCGCTAGACCAAGAAAGGGTGTAGCTTGGCTAGGGCGGAGTGCCGCTAGACCAAGAAATGGGTGTAGCTTGGCTAGGGCGGAGTACCGCTAGACCAAGGAAGGGTGTAGCTTGGCTAGGGCGGAGTGCCGCTAGACCAAGAAAGGGTGTAGCTTGGCTAGGGCGGAGTGCCGCTAGACCAAGAAAAGGGTAGCTCGGTTAGGGCGGAGTGCCACTGGACCAAGGAAGGGTGTAGCTTGGCTAGGGCGGAGTGCCGCTAGACCAAGGAATGGGTGTAGCTTGGCTAGGGCGGAGTGCCGCTAGACCAAGAAAGGGTGTAGCTTGGCTAGGGCGGAGTGCCGCTAGACCAAGAAAAGGGTAGCTCGGTTATGGCGGAGTGCCACTAGACCAAGGAAGGGTGTAGCTTGGCTAGGGCGGAGTGCCGCTAGACCAAGGAATGGGTGTAGCTTGGCTAGGGCGGAGTGCCGCTAGACCAAGGAAAGGGGTAGCTCGGCTAGGGCGGAGTGCCCCTAGACCAAGAAATGGGTGTAGCTTTTGTCTGATTACTCGGGGAATGTTGGTTGTGCTATGTGATACAGTCTCAGATGTCTTCCGTTGAGTGGCGAGAATTGGATTTCCCCTCGATGGTTAACAACCACGTAGGCCCCTCCTTCGTAGACCCTCTGTATCACATAAGGACCTTCCCAATTAGCATTCAACTTCCCTTTTGGGTTGGACGCCATGACTTCTTTTTTCTTGACCATGACGAGGTCGCCTTTCTTGAATTCTCGTCCTTTTACGAGTTTGTTGAATGCAGTGGCCATGCGGGCCTGATACATTTGGATATTCTTCTGAGCTCGGAGGCGCTTCCCTTCCAATTCGGCCAGTTCTTCTAGTCTTCTTTTTACATTGGTCTGTTCACCACGGGCCAGGCCATATTGGACTGCCACTCTGAGTAACGGGACTTCCAGCTCTAGCGGAACCACTGCCTCTGAGCCGTATACCAGCGAGTATGGTGAGCACCCTGTAGGTGTCTTGAAGACAGTGCGGTAGGCCCACAGAGCTTCATACATTTTCTCTTCCCAGTCCTTCTTATTAGAACTGACGACCTTGGCCAGCAAGGTGCAGAGAGTCTTGTTAAAAGCTTCTGCCAATCCGTTTGCCTGCGGATTGTAAGGAGTGGAGGTCCTCCATTCGATCTTATATTTCTCAGCAAGCCGATAGACCTTCTGATTTCTGAAATGACTTCCATTGTCGGATATTATTCGGCTGGGGATCCCGAACCGGAAGATAATGTTCTGTTTGATGAATCTGGCGACCAATTCACCAGTCACTTCTCTTAATGCTATAGCCTTCGCCCATCGGGAGAAGTAATCTGTTATGGCCAGTATGTACTTATGTCCGACCGAAGAAGTCGATAGTGGCCCGACTACATCAGTTCTCCATTGTGCAAATGGCCAGCTGGGAACTGTAGGGTGCAGAGTTGTAGGAGGCCTTCTAGGCACAGTAGCATGCTCCTGGCATTTCTGGCATGATTTTGCAAATTTACAGCAGTCTTCAAACATGGTGGGCCAATATTAGCCCAGCTTCTTGATTTCTATCTTCATCTTGGGACCAGCCTGGTGGGCACCTGCTGTCCCAGCATGTGTTTCTTTCATCGCTTGCCAGGCCTCCTCAGTGGACAGACAGCGGAGTAGAATTTTCTTGCGTGCATCTGCCATTATTCGGAACAAAATTCCATTCCTGAGTTCATAAGAATCTTTGATTCTTAGGAGTTTCATCTTTTCTTCTCTTTTCTACGGCAGTTGTTGGTGTAGAAACCACTGCAGCAAGTGTTGTCTCCAATCAGACGCTTGTTCTGTGCTGATGGTGGCAACCTCGTCTTCTTCGGGGCACTCTTCTAGCATACTGGGGACTTGCCGCCGGTTCATAACGATAATGTTCAGTGTCTTATTTGGTGGGACTGCTAGTAAGCTGGCTAGCTTCGCCAATGCATCAGCCTGGGCATTGTGTCCACGGCCCACATGCTTGAGCTCAACATGGTAGAATTTCGCCATGAGGCGCATAGCTTTTTGGTGGTATGGACTCAGTTCTGGCTTCCGCACTTCGAACTCCCCTTGGATCTGTTTTATTATCAACATTGAATCCCCGAATACTTGAAGCATTTGGATACCCATGTTGAGGCTGATATATAGCCCGATCATCAGAGCTTCATACTCGGCCTCATTATTGGTGCAGGGCTTGTTTATAGAACAGGAAGTATGCACGACCTCCCCCTCTGGTGATTTCAGCACAATACCGGCTCCAGCCCGTATTCTGGTCCTTCCATCGGAGTCTATCTCTATTCTGGATGCTCCATCAAAGAATAGTTACCACATAACTGACTGGGTCTGGCAGGCCTCGAGTGTCTCATCATCGGGTAACTCAGTCCCTAGCGTATCATTTTCCGGCACAGGATGCTCTGCGAAGAAATCAGCCACGGCCTGTCCTTTTATCGCCCTCTGGGGTGTATAGGTAATATCGAATTCCATCAGGATCACTGCCCATTTGCCCAACCGGCCCTTCAGTACTGGCTGAGTCAATATGTATTTGAGCGGATCTACTGCAGATATCAATCTGACTTCATGTGACAACATATAGTGTCGGAGCTTCTTGACAGCAAAGACCAGTGCCAAGCAGGTCTTTTCTATGTAGCTGTAGCTTTCTTCAGTTCTAATCAGCCTTCTACTCAGATAGTATAAGGCTTGTTCTTTGCCTTCTTCATTTATCTGTGCCAGCATTGCCCCCAGGGAACAGTATGTGGCTGCGATATACAGTATCATGGGACTGCCCTTAATTGGTGCCCCCAGCACTGGAGGGGTCTTGAGATATTCTTTCAGCTTATCAAAGGCTTCCTGACATCCATTGTCCCAGAGGAACGGTACATCCTTCATCATGAGCTTGTGAAAGGGGTGGCATCTTCCCGACAGATTTGATATAAATCGTCGGATATAGGCCAGCCGCCCTTGCAGAGATCTCAGCTCGGGCAGATTCCTTGGTGGAGGGAGCTCCTGGATAGCCCTAATCTTGGATGGGTCGATTTCAATGCCCCTATGCCGGACAATAAACCCGAGGAATTTTCCACTGGACACGCCGAAGGCGCATTTCATGGGATTCATCTTGAGTTCATATTTGCGCAGCCTCTGGAATACTACCCTCAGGTCTTGCAAATGGTCTTCTCTTCTTTTAGTTTTTACTACCAAATCATCAATGTAGCACTCTACTTTCTTGAAGAGCAAATCATCAAAGATCTTGGTCATAGCTCTTTGGTAGGTAGCGCCGGCATTCTTGAGGCCAAACGGCATCCTTTTGTAGTGGAATATCCCCTTCGGGGTACGGAATGCAGTGTGCACTCTGTCTTCCTCAGCAATCCAGATTTGGTTGTATCCGGATGACCCATCCATAAATGATAGAGCCTCATGACCCGTAGTCGCATCGATCATCACTTCAGTGATTGGCACAGGAAAGTCATCTTTCGGGCAAGCCTTATTAAGGTCCCGGAAATCAACACATATTCTAATCTACCCATTCTTCTTCTTTACGGGCACTATGTTGGCTAACCATGTAGTATACTGATTTTCTTCAACAAAGCCTACATCAATCAGCTTGTCAACCTCTTTGTTAATCTGATTTATTAATTCAGGGCGCATTCTCCTGGAAGGCTGCTTTACAGGGCTAGCCTCTGGGTTTATTGCCAATCGGTGCTGCGCCACATCAGAACTCAGTCCCGGCATTTCATCATATGTCCATGCAAAGCAGTCTCAGAATTCTTTCAAGAACTGTACATACTGTTCCCTGGTAGCTAGCTCCAGCAGTGCACTGAGGAATGTCGGCCTTGGCTCACTTGCGGTCCCCAGGTTTATTTCCACAAGCTCATCGACGGTGGCCTGACCTCCATCTTCGACCTCAGGCGGGGCTTCTTGCAAGCCAACGAAGCCTCCCGGGATATAATCTTCTTCAGTTTCATGACCCTCTGTTTCATCATACTGGTCATCAGCGGGTGCTGGCTCATCATATACGGCCAATATTGTTGGATTCTGTTCAGTCTGCCCCGAGGACGTGACTGGCTCAGCAGGAAACTCAAAAACGGAGTCTTCCGCCCTTAGAAGCTCTTCTGATGCAGACGCCCTTGAGAGATCATCATTTTGTAGAGCCCGGACTTCTTCCAGGATGCGCTCAAACTCCAGGCACTCCCTCAGTTCTTTGGCTATTTGGTCTTCATCCGGGGTTCCCGTATCAAACTTTGCTTCAGCATGGAATAGATTCTCTTTGCAAGGTAGGTCTTCCCAGTACCAATCTTTCTTTGCTTCATCAGACGTCCCCGTCCCCGGCTGACCGTCTGGGGCTTCATTGTTCATTATGGATTGATAAATGATTTCTTCATCTTCTGAGGGGTACTTGTCATATCCCACCTCGGAAGGGTCTTCATGCTGGTAGGAGACAGAGATGACGTCCACTTCAGCTTCATAGTATTCTTGAAGGGTATAACCCAATCCCGGGTGCTGAGTGATCTTCCTCAGTTCTTTATTATCCCGGGGCGGATCCCATAGCTCCTGGAACGCCTTCTTTTGGGCAACAGGTTGTAGTGATGGCATCTGCATTTTAGAGAACATCTGCGAAACCCGCTGGGTAGTATAGTCCAAGCCCGTGATCGGCACCATCCGGTTTGCAGATTCTTCAGGGACCATGCAGTCTTGATCATCGTCTTTGACTGGCTCCCCGGTGTAGAATATGGTAGGAGGCACGCAGAAGCGAGGGATTTTCATAGTCTTCAGTGGTAGCACCGTTTGGTATTCTAGGCTGGCAATGGGCTTGACTAAACCCTGTGGAACCTCTACCTGTGTGTACTTTTCTTTCATCTCTTCATCGATATCATCCGGGCGAATGCTAGGAGGGGTGATCCGAGCAAAGTCACCATAAGAGATGTGAGATACCTCATGCTTTTTAATATAGCCCTTTGGTGGCGGGGGAGACCAGTTTCTTGCCTTCGTCGCCGGCTTTTTCTGACCGACCCCAGCCTCTTTCTCTTCACCCTTTTGCGACACCTCCGTGTAGTAGGATGCATCGAGCATATGGCACTCGAATACTTCGAAGGGATGTAGATCCGCAAACACCCTTTCTTCTTTTCCTTCATGGCAGTATTTAATGCACAGATGCAGCGTGGACGGCACTATCTGATATTCATGCAGCCACGGTCTCCCCAGCAGGGCCTTATATGTGGTGTTGGAGTCGATTACATAGAATCGTACCACGGTAGTGAGGTCTCCCAATGTGAGGTTAAAATCAGCCACCCCAAGGGGCGTCTCACATTTCTGGTTGAATCCCGCAATTTTCATGTCTCTGACCTTGGTAAGCTGAAGATCAAAGTAATATTTTTGGTAGATGCGGTATGGGAAAATGTTCACGGTAGCCCCGGGATCTATCAGTATCCTGCTCAGTGGCTGACAATTCAGGAAGCCCCTCATATACAGCGGTCTGTTATGGCAGGAATTCGGAATCAGCATGTCATCCTCTGTGAATGTAACTGACGGCCCAGAATTCACTTCTGTCAAGAGTGCTTCATATTGTGCCGGCGACTGCAAGGCATCAACAATTGCTTGGCGAGCCTCCTCACTCAGAGAGAGAATCTCCCAGATGGAGAATCTGGTAGGGAGCTTCTTTAGCATTTTCATGATCCGGCTGCCCACCCTGACATTAGACAGTCTCATTTCTTCCGCCCATCGGGGTTTTGGAGGTTCATGTGGTGCCCGTGGCCTCTGCTGCCCAGTGCTGGCTTCAATCTCTGGACTGATTTCTTGGGGGGCTTCTTCTATAGCAACGGCCCCTGGTGCCGTCGGAGGGTTATCCTCCTCTTTCTCATTCTGCTTGTAGGCCACAGATGCCGACTGCTGAGGCCTCTTGCCTTTATCTGGCCCAGCCTGTATCGACTGCCCATTTTCCAGACTGGATAGAAATTCCAGAAATGTTGGAATTTGACCTCCCTTCTTCTCTTCCTGGTATAAGCTGGCAGGGGGAGGAATCTGGACACCCCGCACCTCTGGTTCAGGAATCTGGTAGGGTTGTTCCCCTCTGAACATAATGTTATGATTAGCTGGCGGTGGGCGCCCCCACCTTCTTCCGGAGCGTGTTGCATGTGCTGAGGTTGAGGCCTCGGCATGGTTAGCCTCTAGCGGGGCATTTGATGTTTCATCCTCGTCATTCTCCCCGAGCGAGGTAAAGAGTGCCGACAGGGTGTTACATTGTACTGTCACGACCCTCTTTCCCTTCTTGGACTTGGGCCGTCTCTTCTTTTTATGGGCATTTGGCTTTATCGGCCCCTGCCCCCAGAAGGGTTCAGTCTCAGCCTTTTCTTGTTCTGCCTCTGACTGCTCTTTAATTTTCAATTCTTCGAGCTGTTCCCAGAGTATACAGTCTTTCACCAGCAGGTGCCCGGGCTTCTTCTGTTCATATTCATCGAGCCCATTAATATACTGCTGTAAACGCCTGGCTACAGGACTTACTTCCTTATGTGCAGGTAGGGGGACTTGTCTTCTCCGGTTATGAGTGGGGATTCGGATGACTGGCCCTGTCTCAGCTGTGCGCCATACTGGCTTTACTGGAGGTGGTTCGGGCCTTGGTGTGACACCGCAGATAACTGCTCCATTGGTATTAGCTGCGGGAGTCTTCTTTCTGTTCTTTATGGGTTTCATCTGCCATCCTTCCTGATCCTTCAGTGGGGTGAGGAAGCAAGCTTCATAAGTATGCCTAGTACATTCTTCAACGGCCTCCTTAGGCAGCTGCTGGTAGATTGAAATCATATTGGTGGCCATCTTTAATGCCGGAGGCTCATGTGGACGAGGTGACTCTACCTGGTAATCTCCCAACTGTAGCTCACCTCTTTTGACCATGCCTTCCATAATATCTTTGAAGACGTAGCAATCTTCAATTGCGTGCCCCAGCGCACGGTGATATGGACAGAACAGTGGATCACATTTCTTTGCCGCGTCCTCAGGTCTCTTTGGCTCAGGCAATGTTACCTTGTTGAACTTGTATGCCCAGTTGAATAGTACGGCTGTCTTATCTTTCGGGAAAGAGTACGGCTTTCTCATTTTATTTCTCAGAGATACTTTATCTTTTCTTTCTGCTGTGTCTGCTGGTGGGGGAGCTTCATCTGCCCCCTTCTTCCCTTTCTGTTGCTCGAAGGTTCTGAAATCGACGGTGTTGGCCTCAGAGTGCGATGGTCGTTGATCATTAGATTTCCCTTTCGGCACAGTTGGAGCATTGGCCGTCGGACGCTTAGACAGGAACGTCTCGACCTCCGCCACTATATTGTTCAGCCGGTCAAATGTTCTGACATCTGCACCAATCATCTTTTCTAGTACCTCTCTCCTGAGGCTCTGCTTACATATTTGCACTGCATCTTCTTGATGAGGAGGTCTTCTGCATCTCATAGCTAAGTTCCTCCACCTTTTGATGTAGTCCAGTGCTGTTTCATCTTGCTTTTGCCTGGTTGCATATAGTTCTGCTATTGTAATTTCTCTTTCCGTGACGTGAAATCTGTCGCGGAACTTTCTTTGCATATCAGGCCAATCGGTCACTGACCCAGCCGGCAGGCTTGAATACCATTCAAAGGCTATCCCGGTGAGGGATGACCCGAAGAACTTAAGCAGATAAGCTTCATCAGCTGCCAAGTCACCCATAATTGTGGTATAGTAAGCTATGTGCTCCCTAGGAGAGCCCTGGCCATTAAATTTCTCAAACTTCGGCGGCTTACTGACGCCTGGCGGTAGTCTCTTAGCAGCATACTGGGGAGGATATGGTACCTTGTACACATCGTAGGTACTAGCATCATCACCAGTCTTTTCAGACAGCTTCATCTCCACAATCTTTTCAATCATCAGCTTCTGGGCTATGGCTGGATCTATGTTTTTCGGGAAGAAGTGAGCTTGTTGCTGACTGTAAGGAGTTGTCATCATAGTTGCGCGCAAGGTAGGCGCGGCAGGCTGCGTCTGAGATACAGAGGGCTGAGCTACCGTCTGCTGCAGAACGGGTTGGCTCGGCGCTTTGCCCTTATCAGCCGGGAGAGGATTAGATGGAATAGCCATTTCTGTTGAGCTGGCAGTCTGCCCCACAGGCTCGGCTTGCTTGGAGACCGGTGTAACTTTATGCCTCTCATTTAGCTATCTTCTGAGAGCATTGATCTCTTGTTGATATCTTCTAAATATCATCTGGATCATGGGATCCAAGGTTGACGGGATTTGTAGATCTTCTGAAGTCCCTTCGGCATCATCAACGAAGGGATTGTCTTCCTCTTCCGTTGTCACCACATTAACTGTCATAGTGGTGATCTTGCAGGCTCCATCATTAGTCTTCATCTTATCTTTGGCCGCCTGACTTCTCCTTGTGACGGGACCTGGTCTGGTTGCCCGTCTGAGCAGTTCATCTGGCTGTGTCGGTAACATATCTTGCCCTTTGACAAGCCCGGCCATATTACAGGCAAAGATATGCATCCTTTCCCTCTGCCTGTGGATTTTCCTTCTCACCTGATCGGGGTATTTGAGCCGGTCAAAGACTGATATTCTTTCTCTAGCTTCTTCCCTATGCAGGTCTTCTTTCCCATACCCGGCTCTGTGGCCTTCTTCATAATCATTGGAATCGGAGGAGGAGACTCCGAGCATCACTTCTTGAAGGGTTTCTTCTTCTTCTTCATCCATGGTGCCCAAGGCACGGGATAATCTTTGCCGCCCGAGGGCGGAGTTCCCCAGGTAGTGAAAGTAGTCTTGAGCCACTTGTTTCATCTCCTCTTGATCGTGCCTTCATGGCTCTGGTTGGAGCATCAATCTTTCCCGGCTCTTCTGCTAATAAGCCAGTCTCTCCACCTGAGCAGTCAAGTGCTCGGCTCTGTAGTATTTGAATATATCGGCCTATCTGGCACAGGCTCTTGGTCTTCTTAGAGTGGCAGCAGCGACTGGTTCGCTTATTCTCATTTCCTCTTCCTCCCTGAACCTTCTACTCCCATCCTGGCAGCGGTTGGTAGCATAATTCTTTCTTTCCCATCTTTTGCCCCCAGCCATGGGGTGGGTGACCGTGAGGTCTTCCTTCTGCTGATATCTTCTGCCCCTCATCCTGGGGCGAATAGTAGTCAGATTTCTTCCTTCGTTCTCTTCCTCATCTCTCCTACCCCGAGCCCTGGGGTGAACAGCAACATCATTTCTTATGTCTTTTCCTTCTTCTCTTCTGCTTCCTGCCCTGAAGCGGGCAACAGTGGTATCAACAATGTTTTCTTCCTCTCGAGCTGGGACCCAGCTCTGGATTTTCTTCGGCCGCCAGATCTGCCTGAACTTGGGCGGCTTCGGTGCCAGTGGCTTTCTATCCTCCTCTTTCATGTCGACCCTCCTGGCAGCTAGTACCCGGAACATGTTGGTAGTAGGCACCATCGGGACGATCGTGTCTGGCTTGACCGCCCTTGGGCGACCACTGAGGTTTACTCGGACATCTCCAATCAGCATTGTCTTTCCTGAGTTGGATATCCGACGACCCGCAGCAGTGGGTCGGGCTCTCCTGTCGGATCTTCTCCCTCTTCTAGCAGCAGAGGATGTGCCCCCTTTCACTTCGTGATGGACGAAGCAGGCCACGACCTCAGGAGTATCCTGCATCACCTGGCTCATTTTGGGGCTGGTAGCTTGCGTCAATGTCTCGACAACAGTCTTTTGCTCCTGGTTGTCAATCTTGAGCAAGTCAGTGAAGATGAGGCCCAGGCAGTTGGGCATCCCGACAGCAGGCGGCATCGATCCGAACGAAAGAGGTACCGCCAGGTAGCCTTCTCGAACATGCACATCGACCACTTGTTGATCAAAGCATACAGACATGATTCCAGCCGTCATCGTAGCTTCCTGAAAATAGAGAAAGCACGGAATCAGAAATTTGAGGGGGGCCCACTTGGCCTCCTATTTTGGCGTAGAGATGAAGGGAGACTAGGTCCCACCGGGCGTGCCAGACTTGTGGACGCGGGATTTTTCTCCTCTTTTTCAATTTTGTTTTTATTTATTTATTAATTTGGTTTATTAGGCGTGCCAGTCACATGTGTGACGATTTCATTGTGCACTCGACTTGACTTGATCAGTCGATTGTGAAGTCCGAGTCGGGACCAAAAGTCCGCCATACCATAAAGGCTATGACGTTAATTACGCCATTCCTAAGAAGGACAACCCTTGATTAAACGCCAAAATAGGAGGCCTCAGAAGGTAGTCAAAATATTAATGTGCGAAATAAAGGCTTCATGCTTATGGAAGAGGACGAATGGAGGGCGGATTTATTTAGTTCAACGGACTAAATCGGGCGGCACAACCTTTAACTTTGAGCCATACCGGGTAAGGATAGAAGACCATCCACGCAGTGGCGGGACGGAATTCGGCTAATCATTAGGGTATTCCCTTTTGACACTTCCACTCGACCGGATGCTCCAAATAGGTTCGTTTCCCCCGAAGATGGAGCCGGATGGGAAGTGTATCGGAGACACCCCCTTGACTCATCGGGGTTGATGACATTGGACTAGATTTCGATAGCACCTCCCCTCAACTTGGAAAATGCCCAAGGGGAAATAGGTGATCATCCACGGAGTGCCGGGATGAAAATCGAAAGAGAAAGGCACTGGGCCCTGGCACGATGTGATGTTGGGGATGGTTCCCCGTTTATTTATTCCATGTGGTGTACCCTGTGACCTGCAGATATCCCTCGAATTAGTGTGGCAGGGTGCTCAAGGATTGGGCAGAGGAGGAGAGGCTCTCGGCATGGCTGTAACGAGCATAAGCAGGCTTCCCGGCGTGGGGGAATGGGTTCTCGGCATGAGGTTCCCGGCATGGTTTTAAAGAAGGAGGAGGGCGCTCTCGGCATGAGGTTCCCGGCGCGGGGGAATGGGTTCTCGGCATGAGGCTCTCGGCATGGTTTTAAAGAAGGAGGAGGGCGCTCTCGGCGTGAGGTTCCCGGCGCGGGCCGCGCCGGGAGCTATTCATAGCGCCGGAAAGTTTTGTGGAGGTTTGTGGGGTTCTACGGTGCTCTGTTTTGGGGATTTTTCCTGGGATTCAGGTAACGGCTAGGGGGTTTTAGGATGCAAACGAGGAGGGGGCCGAGGGCTCCACCAAGTCACCAGATTGACATCGAGGAGTCACATGGATAGAAGGGATTCGAGGGATTGAAGTCACCAGGCGTTCGAACCCTCTGGAATAGGCTTTATGCCATTCATATCGCCGACCATCCAGGAGATCAAGAGATGACTGTCTCTGATCCCTGTAATGGCCCCAACGGCTTAGGAAACTCGAGAGGACTATGGACTTTGCAACGTTTAAACCATCGATGTCGTCGAGGGAGAGAGAGGGACAAAGCCCAGAGATCCACGGTAAGGATCGGGGCTCTGTTAAACAATCGTGCATATAGGCACAAGAAATCACTGAAATTCTAAACATCCGAGCAATTAATGCATGCGGGGGATAACATACATTCCGAGAGAGAGAGCACAGGGAGAAGAGGGCCAACCAAAACCATTTCATCGGAACAACCGTGGAGTTGCATTTCACTGTTTCATCGTTTACATCATTCATAGAACAAAGGAGACGGAGGGAAGAAAAATAGACTAATACTCTATCTCCTCGACAACAGGGGGATCCCTTCACTTCGAAAGCGGAAAACGGAATCGAAGCTTATACGTCAAAAGAAAGGGAAGCAGGAAGGGACGACGGCAATAAAGGGAAGTGGAGGGCGGAGCATTGACTCCTCTCCCTCCCCTAGCACCCCACCTTCTCCTTCCTTCCGACCTCGCAGCAGCTTTTCTTCTCTTCTCTCTTTTTATCTGGCTATCTGGAGACGCCTCTCTTCGCTCTTTTTTTCTTCTCCCTTGCTTTCTTTTCTTCTTGCCCTCTCTGTCTCTGTATGTCCTCCTCTCTCCTTTTTTTTTTTCGAGATGAACACAGGGGGGGGATTTTATAGGCACAGCAGCCCCCCTCTCGGCACGACCCTTCCCGGCGCGCCGAGGATGACTTCCCGGCGCGCCCTTGTCAACCGGGGAGGCTTCTCGGCGCCCCTATGGGCTTTGGACCTTGTGAGGATTTCCCGGTTCCACCTTAGTGAGCCCATTTGGGCTTCAATATCATGAACTCCCTCGTTATCAAGTATGGACTATCAAAGACATATAACCTGCCTTTTCATTGGTAAGTCCTTCGAGCCTGTCAGAATAGGTGAAGGTTGATTAGTGAGTTGACATAGTCTATCAGAATATTTCGGGATATTTTCATCAGTCAGTAGACCGCAGTTCTTCATCAGTACTGTTATCTGAGCGACGACAATACCGGACATCAGCTTGACCGGGAAGGGCTTCAGCCGGGTGGCAACTTTAGTGACGACTATTCTGTAATTCTGGCTTTGCAGGAATCTCTGAGAGCTGCATGTATGGTTCAATCTTCTCTTTGGTCTCATCTTTATTCTCAGTTACATTTCAGGTGTCAACAAGTCCTCTAGCCGGTTTTTCCCCCAACCGGACTCGGGCTGCTAAGGCAAGGGTGATGGGGACATCGAGGCAAGACCGTCCGCATTTTGTTTGCATTTATATCCTTTCATATTTGTATGTATACCCTTGTGTTATATGGGTACGCAATTGTAAGTCTTAATGGGTTTATATGTAAAATTCCCATGGGCCCAAGTAAGGGGACCCCCAGCCCTTTCCCATTGGTCCACCTAGACCATGTGGGGCTGGTCAACCATCCTAGGTGGCCTTCTAGAAGAGTTGAAGGTCAATTGCCACATGGGTAGACAAATGGGTAAGAAATTCCATGGTAGGCTACCTACCATTTCAAACTTGCCCCCTTGTCTCCCCTTGGTCAATAGGCCGCCCCCCCTTGTATTTTTTATTTAATTTTTGTGTGTGTTGGTCACACTTGATCCCAACCATCCAATCCCCTCCCCTAGATCTAATGGTGTAGATTAGGTTTGATGTAAGGCATATAAAATGTTGTATTTTCCATTTGTTAGCATTAATGAAAGGAAATTGTTGGAAAATCAAGAGTGATTCTTGTGCCCCACCCCTCTCCCCTGGTGTTCATCTCCTCCAACCATAAATTCTAGAGTGGTTCTATCTTCAATCCCCTCCCCTCTATCTCCGGTGATCATCTGTGCCGCCGCCGCCGCCGTTCGTGCCGCCTGCGAGCCACCGCAGAGACATCTTCAAGGTTCTATCCTGTTGGACAGAGGTGACTTCCACGAAATTCTGCAGTCAGCCACGACGTCCTCTTGATCTCAAATTTTCAGAGGTTGTTCCTATCTCGTATACACATCTCCAAAAAACAATTCACATCCAAAATCCTTCATTTGGTAATTTCCCATTTTCGTTCTTCTTTCACTCCCAGATCTGTCTTGTCTCTATCTACAGTGACAGCAGCTCTGAGTTTTCCATCTTCGACCACTTTTGTGATTTTTGTTAGGTCTCCCAATTTTATCGGGAGTTCTGTCCATCAACTCCTCCATCCCCAAATTTTCTTGATTTTTTATCAGCCCTCTATCCATTTTTCAAAAATTGTGTTCTACCTCATCTACAATGCTGTCATCCAGATTCCAGATCCGACCACATCCCAGTGAAAAAATCATATCAATTCGTATCCACCTCCCATCAGTCCAAAAAAAATATTTCCATATTCCTTGTTTAAAATTCTATAACTATTGTGAAGAGCTCAGGAGCTGAATCGGACATCTACCTTGCGGTCAACGGCAGTTCTCAGACAAGTTCCCTGCAGATTAGAGAGTTCGGCTACTGTACACCAGGAACTCAAAAATTCAATAAAGACTAGATCCGTGAAGATCCAGGTTTGATCTCTAGGCCTAGGCTAAATGACTTCAAGTTAGATTTCCAACGGCGCCAGTTTCGTATCGATCCGACATCGGGGCTGATCGCAGCGTCCGTTCTCGCCGGAGCGCGCGCCGGAAAACAGAACCGGCAGATCCGTGGCCGGTTATTCCGACCGGTGCCGAACGGAGCCACCCGGCCTCCGGTCGACGTTCCAGCGTGCCGCCAATCCAGGGAACGGTTCCCCAAGTGTCCCCACCATAGTGGTGCCACCGGGCCCCACACGGCCCCTCCGGACAGCACGTGGGCCCCACAGTCACAAGTTCGGGTGCTGTTGAAGAGACGTGAGAAGCCGCCCGTCAACCCGAATTCGGTCCTCCCGGACCCCATTGTGTCGCCCTTTACCTCCCTGCGTGGAGTGGGCAGTGCTTCATTGCTGTAACAAGTGTGTAATATTATTCCGGGAGTACGAGTTTCGGCCGGGTCCGTCGTCCCCACGCCAAGCGCGTGGAGGTATCGTTTTCGCTCCCTTCTCGGCATTTTGCTTACTTCATATATATTTCTTTATGCCGCTGCTAGAGAGCATGTTTTAGGACCTAGCTTGCTATATATTTTCATATCACCGCTGCTGCGAGAGAGAGCGAAACCGTCCCGTGACCCGATCCGGGCACAAAAGAGAATTGACCACCCTAGCTCTTGCCGGTTTCTCAACCGTGCACGTCCGACGCTTCCCTCGTTAAGGGACAATCACGAGCTCACCTAGAGTCCGAGGACTGCATTCCTCATTCGAGTCGTGTCCGTGATCTCGTCCCGCATCAATTTGCTATCAGAGCGAGTTTGAGTTTAGGGTGTCAAAAAAAAGTGTGTCATTTACGTCTAGTCTTTAATCATTGTCTAAGTCGTGTTTAGGGTCATCATTGTTTAAAAATTAAAAAAAGTGTCTTTTGGGTCGCATTTGCATACCATTAGTCGGTATATAAAAAGGTGTTGTCCGAACGTTAGGCTACGCCTATCGGGAAGGTCGCACACTTGCGCGAGCGATCTTCGGATCGATTAGCTCCGCCACGTACCGAGTCTTGGTCGTCGTGTCTAGGTTGTAGTCGAGTCACATTCCAACTTGCATCGCATTTTAAGTCGTGTCTAGGTGCTTGCATTAGTTTGCATAAAATTTGCCTATAAGACAAAAAAAATGCCCTTGCACATCCATTCCTAGGGATCCATTCCCACATTTTTGGCGACTATGGCCAACCCATGTCGACTCGTCCAAGGCGATAGGTCCGTGTCCGAGTACATTCGGGACTATCATAAGTATTGGTTGGAATATGGCTTGGGAGAAGAGAGCACCACGACTGCTTTTGAGTTTCGGAGAGGTTTGCGGCTTTACTTTTGAATCCAATGTCTTACCGCGACGCATTCTCTCTGGCGCAGTCCTATAAGGTCGCTCTGGAGGTCGAGCCATTTGAGTCTCGATTTAATGACGACCTACAGCGAGCCGATGCTGCCCTGGCTGCCTTTCGGCAAAAATCTATCTCCCAACCAAGTCCCGAGCCGATTGGACTACCTACCCCATTGCCTTTACCACCCGTGAGTGCTCCATCACCACCCTCTATGTCCGAACGTGATTTGGAACCATCTCATTTGGAGCCACCAAGGCCCGAGCCACCCGTATTTCTAACGGATACGCTATACATCGCCGAGCCGCTTCTTAGTTGGCTCACGGATGGCTTGGTCCCACGTCCCTTCCCATCTATGGACCCCACACTACCTCTAGTGTCAAGCAACTCATTTCACACCACCTTCCTGTCTCGTCACTATGTGGACACATTGGACGACCTTCTTAAAGGGTTAGACCGGCAGTTGACCTTTACGCATTTATTGGCCCGAGGCTTCGACCAATCCACTAGTCGTAGCTTCACCCATCCGGCCTTAGGATCCATTACCTCCGTGTGCACCGTGGGGTGTGTCACCACGGAGATTCTTCTACTCCTCCCGATGCCGGCCGAGTCCGACTTCATTCCCTTTTGCCCAAGGGAGGAATCTTATTTTCTATACATGTCCGTCGTCCCACCGCTCACAATGTATGACGGTGATTAGGAATTCTTAAATTGGGACCGAGTCATGGGAGAACCCACTTCATGGGGTCATACCTTCTTCGACCCTTTTGACCCCTTCACTAGTGAACCTCCCGAGCTTTCATACTCACTCCACTTCTTCCGCGGAGTTCACTATCCCACCTTTTTTCACTCGGGCCAAGCAAGCTCCACATAGCCATAGGTCCGAACCTTCATTTGGGGGTAATGAAAACTTTGGTTTCCCCGATCCATCTAGTCCACCCGCACCTCCCGGACTTCCCGCATCCAAGCCCAATGTCCATGATTGGTGCATCGTAGTATGCCTAGGAGTTCCCCGTGACGTCAACCTCCGGTTACGTCAAATGCATGCATGGCACACATTCGGGTGTCCTGGTCCGCCGTCACCCATGTACGGGTCGGACTAACATTAGGTATGTCTAGGGTCATATATGAGTCGGTGTGTTTTCCTTGCATTGTTTGTGTGTAGTTTGAGAGTCTGCATGTGTCTTGTGCAAGCTCGGTGTCGTTCTCTTATGAGTAAGAGGCGATTGGACTCACTCGATGAGTATGGGATTGGTTCTACCACTATACCCAGATCAGTCACCTACAGGGACTCAGTGGTGATTCCTAGTGAGTCTTCGAGCTGCTCCCTTCCCTTTTGAGAGTGCCCCACCCGGAGTGTCCACCTTTAGCCCATAGCAGTTTGCGCATATCGAGTATTTATGAAATGAGCAGGTGACGGTCCCTTGGAGTGGAGCATACCCGCGTTACTTGGCACGGTGACGGATCCGCCGGAGTACTCGAGCATCCATACCCCTACTCGACGGGGTCGAGTTCCTCCCACCCGGGAAGAAGTGATGTGGACATCGAGGCAAGACCGTTCGCATTTTGTTTGCATTTATGTCCTTTCATATTTGTATGTATACCCTTGTGTTATATGGGTACGCAATTGTAAGTCTTAGTGGGTTTATATGTAAAATTCCCATGGGCCCAAGCAAGGGGACCCCCAGCCCTTTCCCATTGGTCCACCTAGACCATGTGGGGCTGATCAACCATCCTAGGTGGCCTTCTAGAAGAGTTGAATGTCAATTGCCACATGGGTAGACAAATGGGTAAGAAATTCCATGGTAGGCTACCTACCATTTCAAACTTGCCCCCTTGTCTCCCCTTGGTCAATAGGCCCCCCCCCCTTGTATTTTTTATTTAATTTTTGTGTGTGTTGGTCACACTTGATCCCAACCATCCAATCCCCTCCCCTAGATCTAATGGTGTAGATTAGGTTTGATGTAAGGCATATAAAAGGTTGTATTTTCCATTTGTTAGCATTAATGAAAGGAAATTGTTGGAAAATCAAGAGTGATTCTAGTGCCCCTCCCCTCTCCCCTGGTGTTCATCTCCTCCAACCCCAAATTCTAGAGTGGTTCTATCTTCAATCCCCTCCCCTCTATCTCCGGTGATCATCTGTGCCGCCGCCGCCGCCGTTCGTGCCGCCTACGAGCCGCCGCGGAGACATCTTCAAGGTTCTGTCCTGCTGGACAGAGGTGACTTCCACGAAATTCTGCAGTCAGCCACGGCGTCCTCTTAATCTGAAATTTTCAGAGGTTGTTCCTATCTCGTATCCACATCTCCACAAAACAATTCACGTCCAAAATCCTTCATTTGGTAATTTCCCATTTTCGTTCTTCTTTCACTCCCAGTTCTGTCTTGTCTTTATCTACAGTGACAGCAGCTCTGAGTTTTCCATCTTCGACCACTTTTGTGATTTTTGTTAGGGCTCCTGATTTTATCGGGAGTTCTATCCATCAACCCCTCCATCCCCCAATTTTCTTGATTTTTGATCAGCCCTCTATCCATTTTTTCAAAAATCGTGTTCTACCTCATCTACAGTGCTGTCAGCCAGATTCCAGATCCGACCACATCCCAGTGCAAAAATCATATAGCCAAAAATATTTCCATATTCCTTGTTTAAAATCCTATAACTTTTGTGAAGAGCTCAGGAGCTGAATCGGACATTTACCTTGCGGTCAACGGCAGTTCTCAGACAAGTTCCCTGCAGATTAGAGAGTTCAGCTACTGTACACCAGGAACTCAAAAATTCAATAAAGCCTAGATCCGTGCAGATCCAGGTCTGTTCTTCAGGCCTAGGTTGAAGGACTTCAAGTTATCTTTCCAACGGCACCAGTTTCGTGTCGATCCAACATCAGGGCTGATCGCAGCGTCCGTTCTTGCCGGAGCGCGCGCCGGAAAATAGAACCGGCAGATCCGTGGCCGGTTATTCCGACCGGTGCCGAACGGAGCCGCCCGGCCTCCGGTCGACGTTCCAGTGTGCCGCCAGCCCATGGAACGCTACCCCAAGTGTCCCCACCACAGTGGTGCCACCGGGTCCCACACGGCCCCTCCGGACAGCACGTGGGCCCCACAGTCACAAGTTCGGGTGCTGCCGAAGAGACGCGAGAAGCCGCCCGTCAACCCGAATTCGGTCCTCCCGGACCCCATTGTGTCACCCTTTACCTCCCTGCGTGGAGTGGGCAGTGCTTCATTGCTGTAACAAGTGTGTAATTTTATTCCGGGAGTATGGGTTTCGGCCGGGTCCGTCGTCCCCACGCCGAGCGCGTGGAGGTATCATTTTCGCTCCCTTCTCGACATTTTGCTTACTTCATATATATTTCTTTATGCCGCTGCTAGAGAGCATGTTTTAGGACCTAGCTTGCTATATATTTTCATATCACCGCTGCTGCGAGAGAGAGCGAAACCGTCCCGTGACCCGATCTGGGCACAAAAGAGAATTGACCACCCTAGCTCTTGCCGGTTTCTCAACCGTGCACGTCCGACGCTTCCCTCGTTAAGGGACAATCACGAGCTCACCTAGAGTCCGAGGACTGCATTCCTCATTTGAGTCGTGTCTGTGATCTCGTCCCGCATCAAAGGGGCCCTACGGAAACCAGCTTAAAAACCGTCTCTCTCGGGTAAGCCGCTCCACCACTCCCAGGTGGGTCAGCACACGCGTGCCGTAAGAAGGCTACGACTAGTGGACGTGTCACTGGAGGTAAGACTCAACTCACGGAAACCACGTATCGAAGAGAAACAGGACAGCGGCCCACTCCAGGCTGCCCCAGCCTAGCGGTCTATCGTTGGACCGCAAGGCCCAGCCTAGCGGTCTATCGCTGGATCGCAAGGCCCAACCTAGAGGTCGAACCCACAACTGCCAGGGATCGAGCCAGGGTAACGCCTAGCGGTCTATCGCTAGGCCGCTTGGCAAGCCAAACGGTCCATACCTGGACCGCAAGGCAATGGCAAACGGTCATGCCCTTGACCGCTTACCAATGCGTGACTCCCAACAGTCAGAAACACGCGCCTCGAGGGCGCAACGGTCAGAAAACGGCTAGCGGTCTATCGCATGACCGCCTCACCGGGCCTAGCGGTCCATCGCCAGACCGCAAGGCCTGCCGATAATATAGTGCCACCAAGCGGTCTCCTAGAGACCGCCAGGGGAGCCATGTAGTCCCTGGAAGGACTGCTAGGCTCTCCCGAGAGCGAAACTGCGGGAAATGCCCAAAAACCCCGATCCACGCCCCGATCATCGCCTGATGATGGGGAAACAATGGGGGAACCTCCCCCAACCCTCCTAGCATGCATCTATGGCCCCAAATCGGTCAAAAACCCTGAGAATCGACGGATCCGACGCTCAAGCCCTAAACATGGAAATTCCCCTCCCGGCATGGATTTAACCCCTCTCGACCTCTCCTCGGCCTAGAAATCAAGGGAAGGAAGGGAAGAAGGGCGGAGATCCATCCCCCTACCTCAAAGAAGCTCGAAATCCTCGGATTCAACGCCGATCCCCAAATCTCGACCGACAAGAACACCGCGCCCCACGCCGCGAAGATGGCACCGTCTTGATCACCTCGCCGCCGCCGTCGTCACCGCGCCGCCGCCTTGGTCTGCCACCCATCGTCGGAGGAGGAGGGATGCTCGCGAGCTCGAACGGGGAGAGAGGAAGCAACGGTCGGTCGCGGCTCATGAGGGAGAAGAAAGAAGAAGAAAGAAGGAGAAGAAAGAAAGAAAAAGGGTTATATATAGAAAATCTAGAAAATGCCAAAAATATAAAAAATTAGGAAAAAATCATTTCCACGATCCTCGGAACACGCTCAACGCACTGGTACCGTCCCGGAGGAGGAGAACGCAATGGTTCGCCCGCTATGGCGTTCTGCAGGTTCGTTAGGGAAAAACACGTGTAAACCACAAAACAAGCTCTGGGACCCCCCGAAAGTGATCCGAAACTCACGGATCCAGATCCGAGAAATGACCAAAAAACCCGGGATATTACACCGCTAGCCCAAACCGACATAAAATCATGAGTGGCGATCTCACATGGGCCGCCCAACTTCATAAAATGGTCAGTCGTTGGGCCGTTACCCAACGAACCGACTTAGCCAATAGCGGTCACCAAAGAGCCGCTCATCAAGAACCAACGGTCCTACCTGGGCCACTTCACGGAGCTTAGTGGTCCTCCTCATGCCGATATGCAAAGGTTAGCGGTCCGCCCTTGGCTGCTAGCACAGGCTTTGCGGTCAATCGCGTGACCCTTTAGCCAAACCGACTTACCAACTGTTTATGGAGCCAGAAAATAGTCCTCAATGGGCCGCTTCCCAACCTAGGCGGTCTTTGATTTGACCGCCAAGCTCCTACGGTGAGCAAATCGTAGGGATGGCTCAAAACCGATGTTTCCACGCCCCATTCGCCCAAAAATGAAGGGGAAACAACCCTAATGGCAATATAAACCTTCCACAGTCTGGAAGGGATCCAAACCACGTCAAAATGACAAGAAATGGGTGATTCTAACGAATCGACCCAAAATGAGTCACGTGGGTTCCCAGACTCATACCGGCCCCAAATGACAACCGATTGCAACGAAACTAGCGAGAACGAAATGCTAACATGCCAGGGGTTCGAATGGAACTAACTAGGAAAGAAACCGTTGCCGGAAAAGGCGAACTCGTCTCACACCCCCCGAAACATGATTTCACCTTAAAGCTGGAAAACTCGCTCGTTCTCGCACGGATCAGCTCGTATTCACAAGGAAACGTAGAACATGAGTAGGGTATCCATCTCCCTACCTCCACCGAAGTTCTTGCGCGCCGAAGCGACTAAACCAAGCAAAAAATGATCACACGAACCACCCACATCTGCTTTGAATCCACGAATGGGATCGCACCAACCGTGCCTCGATTCTCGCATCATCACGCGTCATAGCAGCTCCACGGCGTCCTCGGCTCGCCCGCCTCCACCTCGATCGTGCGCCCGGGGGAGAGGAAGAGAAAGGAGAGAGAACGAGAGGGAGAGAGTGAACGTGAGAATGAGAGAGAGGAGAGAGGGTGAAGAAAGAAATAGGAAAAGGAAATTAGGAATTTCCTAATTTTCCTGAAATCTGATTTTTGCCCAAAAATTCACTAATTCATAAAAATAGTGCTAGAGAGTGCCCCCTCCATATGTAATTTATTTATTTTAGATTTTTGACCACATGGGGGAAGAAAATGGCCTCTTTCCCACGAAATTCTCAGCCCCCCACCCCTTGCCATTCTCTATATAAGCCTATGTATAGTGTCATTAGAGAATTAATGAAAAAAATTTGTGAAATTGGCTTGAGCCATTGAAGGGTGTGCCCTTGTTCCTCTCTCCCTCCCCCTCTTGCAGATGGATTTCTGCTAAATCTTGGGTGTGATGCCCTTCTATCTTCTCCTTAGCCCCTCTGAATTCTATTTCTACCGCCGCCGCCGCCGCCATCGCACCGCCGTCGCGCCGCCGCCACCGTCATCGGAGTTCTGTCTCCATCAGGATAGAACCTCTCCTCCGAAATTGTATCTCTGGTTTGTGTTGTCTGATTGAGCCATAAATTTTAGGGTTTGTTCTGTCCATCTCCCCTAACCTCTAGTTAAAATTTCGTGTCATTTGGAGTCCATTTGATATTTTTCCCGTATTTTTGTTTGTCCTCTCAGTAATCTACCCTTTTACAGATCTACGAGATAGAGTCTCCTTTCTGCAATTTCCCCACCCACATAGAAAATTTTAGAAAATCCACAAAAATTCCCTAGTGTTCCCCACGTATACCCCCTTCCACCATAATTTTCATTGAGTCAAAAAAAATCATTTAGCACTCGGTCAAAGGTCTTTTTCGGGCAGGTTCATCTCTACCCTGTGTGTCTGTCAGTTCGGGTCAGAAAAAAAAGGCAATTTCAAGTCATTTTTAATTTTAATCCGTTCTATGGATGGAGCCACCAAAAATATATGTTGTAGATCTCTGAGTCCTCTATCGATCGGTATCTCTTGTGCATCAATCCGACATCGGATCTGGTCGTAGGAATTCTTTTTGTGAAGGTGTGCAGAGCAGATCCGAATTCAGCCAGCACAACTCAGTCCGGGAGAAAATTCAGAAATAAATATCAAAGTCAACTTCAGGAGTCGCCCCTTCAGGGAGTCGATCAGGGACATCCTGCCACCATCCCAGCCAAGCGGCGCCTTTAGAAGATCCCAAGAAGGCAGCGTTCCTTTGAAATCCATACCTTGCTGCCCACCGAGTCAGCAACCGAGTTGGCGCAGCACCGAGTTGCAATAGTGCCGAGTCGGACCAACATGCCGAGTTCGTGCCGTACGCGCCTCCAGATTGCTGCCCGTCAACACATGGTCGATCCTCCCGGGCCCCACTTGTAGCTCTTTACCTCCCTGCGTGGAGTGGGCAATGGAATTACTGCTGTAATTAAATTTTTTAACTGTTGTTACCGGGAGTTACCGTAACTGGCCGGGAACGTCTTCCCCACGCCCGGAGCGTGGAGGTACACTCGCTCCCCACTCTTTATCGCATTTGCTTATCTTGTATAGCTTTGAATGCCGCTGCGAGTGTAAGTTTCTAGCTTGTTAATCTATTATCGCCGCTGCGAGAGAGCGAGATTGAGTGTACCGTCCCGTGACTTGATCCGAGTTAACGCGGAAAGGCCGATACCCGAGACTCACCGCCGGTTTCTCAACCGCGCACGGTCCACGTCTTCCCTCGCATAGGGGCGATCGCGAGCTAGAGTCCCAGGTCGCGTGTCCGTCCCGCATCAATTTGGTATCAGAGCGCCAGTTGAGTCTAGGGTAGTATTTGGTCAAAAATAAAAAAAAAGTGTCATTTACGTCTAGTCATCGTCTAAGTCGGTCTAATGCTGCATCCGCATACCATTGTTCGGTATATAAAAAGGTGTCGCTCGACCGTTAGGTTACGCCTATCGAAGAGGTGATTCACTTGCGCGAGTGATCTTCAGATCGATTAACTCCGACACGTACCGAATCTTGGTCGTGTCTAGGTGTGTAGTCGAGTCTCATTTCAACTTTGCATTTGCATCGCATTCTAAGTCGTGTCTAGGTGCTTGCATTAGTTGGCATAACATTTTGCTTATAAAACAAAAAAATGGCCTTGTATATCCATTCCTAGGGGATCCAACCCCATCTTTGCAACCACGGCCGCACCCCGAGCCCTTAGTTCCGTTGAAGTGGCCACCATGTTCAAAGCCCGTATGGGACAAATGCAAGGGTTGACTACATGTATAGATGGGTTGGATACATTCTTGGATGTGTTGACCATAGTGGTAGATCGGATGGAAGGGTTGAGTCCGCGAGTGGGTGGCCTAGGCCTGCCCGAGCCTTACATCCCGGTGTCACCCCAAGGACCCCTTCTCCACGAGGAGTACAATCCTTCACCACCCGAGAGTGCTCCATTGTCACCCTCACCTTCCGGTCTTATTTCGGAGCCCTCCCATTTGGAGTCACCAAAGCTCGAGCCACCCGTGTTTCTAACGGGTACACTATACATAGCCGAGCCGCTTCTTAGTTGGCTCAAGGATGGCTTGGTCCCACGTCCTTACCCTTCTATGGACCCCACCTTACAATTAGTGCCCGTCAACTCCTTCCACACCACCTTTCGGTCTAGTCACCATGTTGATACATTGGATGACCTTATTTTGGGTTTAGGTTGGCAATGGAAATTGACGTATATATTGGCCCGAGGCTTCGACCAACCCGCTAGTCGTAGCTGCACCCATCCGGCCATAGGGTCCATTACCTCCGCGTGCACCGTGGGTTGTGTCACCACGGAGATTCTTCTATTCCTCTCGATGCCGGCCGAGTCTGACTTCGTTCCCTTTTGCCCAAGGGAGGAATCCTATTTTCTAAACATGACCATCGTCCCACCGATCACAATGTATGACGGTGATTATGAATTCTTAACTTGGGACCGAGTCATGGGGGAACCCACTTCATGGGGTCATACCTTCTTTGACCCTTTTGACCCCTTCACTAGTGAACCTCCCGAGCTATCATATTTACTCCACTTCTTGCAAGGAGTTCACTATTCCACCCCTACCCCTCAGTCTAGTTGGCAAGCCGTACCTACGTCTAGGGGTAATGACGAGGGAAGTTTTGGATCTCCTAGCCATTCCCCACCCAAATCCCATAGGTCGCCAATGCATGAGTGGTACATCTTAGGGTATCTAGGAGTCCTCCATTCCGTCAACCATCGAGTACATCTAGTGTATGCATGGCACATATTCGGGTGTCCTGGTCCGCCGTCACACACGTACGGGTCGGACTAACATTAGGTTTGTTTAGGGTCTGTGTGAGTCTTTGTTTTGTCCGGTTTATTTTTCGAAGTGCATTGTGTGTCTGTGCGTACGTTGAGTCGAGTCGGTTTTGTACGCTCACGTTGTTAGTCCCTTTCGAGTATGACACTTGTCAGACTATTAGGATCGGTTCTACTCCACATATCGGATCTAGTCACATAAGGGACAAGCGGTGATTCCTAGTGAGTCTTCGAGCCCCCTTCCCTCCTTTGAGAGTGACCCCACCCCGGAGTGTCCACCTCTAGCCTCATTTCCCAGCAGCGTGTGCATATCGAATCTATACGGGATGAGCAGGTGTCACTTACCTGGAGTGGAGCATACTCCGCGATTTCAGGTTCGGTGACGGATCCGCCGGAGCTACCCGAGCAGTCGTACCCCTTACTCGACGGGGTCGAGTTCTTCCCACCCGGGGAGAGTTGATGGGAATCGACGCCGAGCACTGACTTTTAGTTTGCATTTGAGTCATTTTATTTCCTTTTATATCCTTGGGAAAGTATATGTGCAATTGTAAGGCTTTATAAGCCAATGTGTCATTCCCTTGGATTGTTTGGGTTTTTGTGCAAAATGTCAGTAGGTTCAGTAAGGGGGCCCTCACTCCTTCCCCATTAGTCCACATAAGCCATATAGGTCCATGTGGGGCTGGTCAAAGTCCTAGGTGGCATCTAGAAGGTCAATTGGACACATAGGAGATAAGTGGTTGAAAATGTCAAAGGGAGGCCACCTACCTTACCTACCTAGTCAAAGGAGTGCCCCCTCCATATGTAATTTATTTATTTTAGGTTTTTGACCACATGGGGGAAGAAAATAGCCTCTTTCCCATGAAATTCTCAGCCCCCCACCCCTTGTCATTCTCTATATAAGCCTATGTATAGTGTCATTAGAGAATTAATGAAGAAAATTTGTGGAATTGGCTTGAGCCATTGAAGGGTGTGCCCTTGTTCCTCTCTCCCTCCCCCGCTTGCAGATGGATTTCTGCTAAATCTTGGGTGTGATGCCCTTCTATCTTCTCCTTAGCCCCTCTGAATTCTATTTCTATCGCCGCCGCCGCCGCCGCCGCCGCACCGCCGTCGCGCCATCGCCACCGTCATCGGAGTTCTGTCTCCATCAGGACAGAACCTCTCCTCCAAAATTGTATCTCTAGTTCGTGTTGTCTGATTGAGCCCTAATTTTTAGGGTTTGTTCTGTCCATCTCCCCTAACCTCCAGTTAAAATTTCGTGTCATTTGGAGTCCATTTGATATTTTCCCCGTATTTTTGTTTATCCTCTCAGTAATCTGCCCTTTTACAGATCTATGAGACAGAGTCTCCTTGTTGCAATTTCCCCACCCACATAGAAAATTTTAAAAAATCCACAAAAATTTCCTAGTGTTCCCCACGTATACCCCCTTCCACCATAATTTTCGTTGAGTCAACAAAAATCATTGAGCCCTCGGTCAAAGGTCTGTTTCAGGCAGGTTCATCTCTACCCTGTGTGTCTGTCAGTCCGGGTCAGAAAAAAAAGGTAATTTGCAGTCATTTTTAATTTTAATCCGTTCTGTGGATGGAGCCACCAAAAATATATGTTGTAGATCTCTAAGTCCTATATTGATCGGTACCTCTTGTGCATCAATCCGACATCGGATCTGGTCGTAGGAATTCTTTTCGTGAAGGTGTGCAGAGCAGATCCGAATTCAGCCAGCACAACTCTGTCCGGGAGAAAATTCAAAAATAAAATATCAAATCAACTTCAGGAGTCGCCCCTTCAGGGAGTCGATCGGGGACATCCCGCCACCGTCCCAGCCAAGCGGCGCCTTCAGAAGATCCCAGGAAGGCAGCGTTCCTTTGAAATCCATACTTTGCTGCCCACCGAGTCAGCAACCGAGTTGGCACAGCACTGAGTTGCAATAGTGCCGAGTAGGACCAGCAGGCCGAGTTCGTGCCGTACGCGCCTCCAGATTGCTGCCCGTCAACACAGGGTCGGTCCTCTCGGGCCCCACTTGTAGCCCTTTACCTCCCTGCGTGGAGTGGGCAATGGAATTACTGATGTAATTAAATTTTTTAACTGTTGTTACCGGGAGTTACCGTAACTGACCGGGAACGTCTTCCCCACGCCCGGAGCGTGGAGGTACACTCGCTCCCCACTCTTTATCGCATTTGCTTATCTTGTATAGCTTTGAATGCCGCTGTGAGTGTAGGTTTCTAGCTTGTTATTCTATTATCACCGCTGCGAGAGAGCGAGATTGAGTGTACCGTTCCGTGACTCGATCCGAGTTAACGCAGAAAGGCCGATACCCGAGACTCACCGCCGGTTTCTCAACCGTGCACGGTCCACGTCTTCCCTCGCATAGGGACGATCGCGAGCTAGAGTCCCAGGTCGCGTGTCCGTCCCGCATCAGGAAAACCACCTAGAGGAATGTCACTTGAGTGCCATAGCTAGTATTTGGGAAGGAAAAAGGATAGGTCCGGCAGTGCTGGCCAACCTCTACAATGGACTCACCTCGGCTTCCTTGGGACGGCCTCTCTACGGGTCGATGCTACTTCTCTCTTGTTGGGTGGATCTCCACCTAAAGTTTGATCCATGCCAGGAAACCCAATCGGCCTCAAAAATATTTTCTAAGAGTCCTCTCTGGTATATGACGGATTCTCTAGGCCTATGTGAGAGGGTGACAAATCGGGTGCCAAAGCTAAAGAAGAGAAGTGATTGGAGGAACTACTTCAAGACCATGCCAAAGGATGACTTTATATGCACACCGGGGTTCCTCAAGACCCAAGAGCTTCACTCAAGACTCTCCTTCGGCATCGAGCTACGACTAATCGGTGGGACCGACTTCGTCATCTACAATGCTCACCGGTGCCTCCCACAACTTGGTCTACCTCGGCACACATTTGAAGAAGTTTCTCACCTTCCACCACTGAAGAGGAGGGAACTAGGCTCAAGTGGGGATCAATAAGAAGTCAAGACAATCATGGCTCAATGGAAGGTTGGACTACTTCATAGGTCCAAAACACATGTTGAAGAGGAAGAAGACAAATGCAAGTCTTATGTAATAGCACTTAGGAAAATAAGGCCCATGATGGCTCATTGAATGTAACAATGATTTTCTTTGATGAAATAAAAGAATCTTTCCTTATTTTAGCCAAAACTACATGTTATATGATCTTGTCTTCCAATTCAATGTGATTTTGTCTAATGAAACCGGGTTTCGGGTCTCTGTTCTGAGAAGCGCCTTCTATAATGACGTCATTTCCTTAAACAGCGCCCGCCAACACGTCGTCAGTCTCTATTAATCAATTTCCCTAAAAATGAATAAAACCCACAATTGACTCCCTCGCAAACTAGCGTTAATTAATCTGTGCCCCAACTTAAGGCGTTCATTGCTTAAAATGTTAAATTCTTTTCAAAATATCCTCTTCAATTTTTACAAATAATGCCTTGACCAAAGTCGTTTCTTAACGAACTGACGCCTCCTCTAGTGACGTCAATTTCTAATCGTAATCATGACTTCCAATCACATCAATCAAATCCCTATTAATGCACCTGACGACGGTGCAAGTTCCCATGCAAAGGTAAATGACGCCCGAAACCATGTCGTCATATCCTGAAACCACGCCTTGATCCAGACCGTCAATTAATAGATTGACGACATCAATTAGGACGTCAATTCTTTTTGACCGTTAAACCCTATTTCCCTCTTCTCTGCTGCTTCCTTCGTCTACTTTCCCTCTTCTGCAACCAAACCCTAACCGAGCCCCAAATCGCCCATCTCCCATCTCTCTTCTCTGCTCTCATTTCTACCCATGGCGGGCGGCGCACACAAGCGTCAACGTGTTTCTGCCCTCGAGGTCGTGAACCTCGGTGACGACGAGCACGCCGTGGAGGAGGCTCTTCCAGCGGCGACCGAAGACGCTCCGGTGGTGGAGCACGGTGGAGGAGAAGAAGCGGCCAACGAAGAGGAAGGGGAAGATGACGACGGGAGCGATGGAGAAGATGAAGATGATGGTGAGGATGAAGAAGATGACGAGGAATACGATGACGGGGAGGAAGAAGATGAAGAAGGAGAAGAAAGAGAGGAAGGAGAAGAGACACCGACGGCGGCCCCTCGACCACGCTGACCACGGAAACCACGGCAGCCTCGACAGCCCCGTCAGCCATGGCAGCCTCTCCGTGGGGGACTGCTAACACCAGAACGGAGCAAGGTAGGTGCCCCTACCCTAGCTCTTTCATTTGATTTTCTTTTATTTTATTTATGAATTTTCCATAGCCCTCGGTGAAGGGAAGAAATGTCGAACCTGTGACACAGTCAAATGATGCCCCAGTGGGTGCCATCAATTCAAACAACGACCCCCTTCGGGTCATCAATTTAAATCATTTTTAATTTTTGAAGATGGATAATTCATGAAACCACGCCTCGCCGCGTGTCGTCATTTTAAAATATCATGTTTATTTATCATGTTGTTAATTTCCATGCCATTTCTTATTGATATATGTCTCTGTTTTGTTTATTTCAGGCACTGTTTATTTTTAAACACCCTAGAAAACAACGCCCCCCACCGGGGCGTTTATTCATTAAACAATGACCACAGGGTGGTCGTCAATTCAAAATTATCACAATCATGATTTCTTGGGACGGGAAATATCCTTCCAAATAGCGCCTCCCACAGGGGTGTCACTTAAACAAATAACGACTCAAGGTTGGTCGTCAATTCAAATTACACATAAAAATAACAAATCATATTTTGAAATAACGTCCCCCCACAGGGGCGTTAATTAAATAAGTCATGACCGAGGGTAGGTCGTCAATTCAAATAGAGGGTAAACTGAATCAGCAGATGAACACCCATGTAACTTAAAACTTATATCACAATATTCTTTTTTTGTTGGCAGGGATTGATGAGGAGTCTGATCTCCTGGGTCCAGGTTCGAGCTGCCTACTACGGACTTCTAGATTTCCAGAGGGACAGGGTAGATGCCATGGGGTTTGGATCCTTCCTTAGCATAGACCCCATGAGACCTAACCTACCCTTGATCCAGGTTCTTAGGGAGAGATGGGATAGGACAAGCCGGGCATTCTTGATGCCATGGGGTCACATGGTTCCTAGTCTAGAGGATGTTGCTAGGATCACTGGGCTGAGGGTGGATGGCGAGGCTGTGAGCGGGATCACCCTACCCGACTATAGCGAGTTGACACAGAGGCTGCTAGGGTTAGAGACGATAGCAGGGACACCTAGCGAGTGTAGGACCATCTACCGCACCGACCTTACCATTGCTATGGGGTTGGGTGATTCTAGACAGAGGTCGAGGGAGTCTTTGGAGCAGTTCTCGCAATGGCTGATTGGGGGAGCTAGGGCCGCCTACTGCCAGGACCCAACTGAGAGAGAGAGAGCAGATCGAGATTTGATGAGATTCTTTTTCATGTTGCTTGGGAAGTTATTGCTCGGGACCCTAGGTGACCCTTACTATGACCCCTACGATCCCTTCCTAAACCCACCCACCAAAAACTTTGGCCCAATCATTTTACTAGAGGAGGAGGATCCACCACCATATTGTGAGGACCATGAGGACCTAGAGTTCATCTCCCTAGGTGACCCTTACCATGACCCCTTCGATCCCTTCCTATACCCACCCACCTTACTCACCACCAACCTTTTCCTACTCCAACCAACCATGTTGGACCAAGCCCACCTCTCTCAAGACCCGGCCCACACCAAGGGTACCATGACCATGGGTGAAATACACCTAGGAAACAATGAAGTGCCCCACTCCATGACACATACCTTCTTTGACCCCTACGACCCTTTTGAGTGGAAGCTCGAAGGCCACCCCACCACCCCGCACAAGGAAGTCACCTATGGGAAAGGAATTCCTATGTCTTGGCACATCACACCACTTGGCATGAATAGAAAGTCGGGTCCATTCATACATGACACCCACATGTCAAGTCGGATGCATGACTGGTCCAAAGGTCCTCCCACATTCATCATTGGTCTTAAGCATGTTACAAACATTCACGGATGTCCGGGACCCCCGGCATTTGCTATACCCATGCGCGATAGATTCTCCTACGGATGCCCCGGCCCTCCAACCATTGTTATGAAGTCCATGCATGATAGGGCCACTTGTGGCTGCCCCGGTCAACCTAAGTTCATCAAGGTCCACATGGCATTAAAGCATGATAGGTCAATTTATGGTTGCCCCGGTCCACCTTTGCACACTACCCACTTTCACAACCACTCACCGCATCATAATGCATGGCATGAGCATACACGCAATCAAATCGCAACGAGCGGTGAGGTTCACAAAGAGAGGGAAAAGGCTCACGAGCGCCACCTGAAATTCTAAGTAGGCAACCTATCGATGGTGGCATTGGAGTGGCTCTACCCTAGAGTCACCTCCAATGTGAGGGCACGAGGACTTGGACCTTTCCATGTTCCAAGTGGCTTTGGCAACACAGCTTATGGATTGAACTTACCAATGGGTTATGGGATATACCCCACTTCTCACGTGGCAGACCCGGCACCCTATATGGGCACCGCGGTGGATCCTAGTGAGTGCTTTGAGCCTATACCTTCCTTTAAAAGGGACACCCCGGAGAGCCACCACAAAATAGCCTTGAGAGCCCGACGTGTGCACACAGGGGCAATACTAGGCAAGCAGGGTTCCATCGCCAGCAAGAGGGTGCGCTCAAGCCACCTTGAGAGGATGAAGGACCGTCCCCTGGTCATGGACACAGGGTTGAGTTTGGAGGTCAAGGTTCACCCCGAGCTGCTTTAGAGGACCATTTACTCGACGGAGTCAAGTTCTCCGCACCCCGGGGGTATGATGGGGACATCTCCAACCACTCCACATTTTTGGGGCTCCCGATGATCGTCAGCAGTGCTACATCTTGTTTGCCACTTTATTCCGAGTCATATGATGTATTTTTCATTTTCTTATTATGTAATTTTCCTTTTATTTGAGTCAAGTCCCTAGGTTAAGGAGTCATCTACCTAGGTTAATTGGCATTAGAGTGGTTAATGAGTCAGTTGGGCCTAATTAAGTGGGCTAGGCCCATGGGCGCCCCCTTCTCCCTTGGTTTATTGTCACTAGTCTAAAACTCAGGGTCTTATGTTAAATTGTGGGATTCTTATAAATAGGACCCCAATCCCCCATTTGTGAAGATGACTTATGGAATGAAAATTTGAATTAAGTGTCCACTATATCTTGTGAGCTCTTCTATCTCTCTCTCTAGCTCTCTCTCTATCTCTCTCTCTCTCTAAAGGGGGCGACCCCCTCTCTCTCTCCTCCCCTCTCTCTCCCAATTTCGCCCCCCCCCCCTCTCTCCTCCCTCCTTGCCACATCAGCCCTCCCCCATTAATCCCAACCCTTCACCTTCCCAAGACCCATAAATTCCCCTTACTCTCACCAAGTCCCAAGCAACCCTCCACCTTCCAAGGCAACCTTCCCCATTCCCAAGCCAACCCTCCATCTCCCAAGGGAGAATCCCATTCTCCCAAACATCTCTTCACCATCCCCAAGCAACCCTTCCTCTCCCCAACACACCCTTTCCCTTCCCCAAGGCAACATTAACCCCACCATTAACCACCCATTCAACCAAGGGGGAAGTCTCCCTCCCCCAAGCGACCTTGTGCCCCACCCTCTCCCCCACTCTTCGCTGGTCGCAACCCACTCCCTCCCCCACCCTATCTGCGACCCTATCATCCCCCCCACATCTCCCAACACCTCCCACAGACATTAGACCTCACTCCGTTGCACCCCTTCACCTCTTGCCACCATTAGCAATCACTCTCTCCAATCAGTCCTGCCCAGTTTGCAGGTAGTAGCAGAAGCACGAGTTGCAGGCCCTACCCTGACATCAACTCAAGGATTCAAGTGGCATATCTTATATTGGTGGAAATCTCTCCCATCCAGCGTCGCAGGCGAGGTGGTCTCGCATCCGTCTGAGCTCCGAGCTGTCCGGGAGGGCCATTCTCCCATGACTACGCAAATCTGCTCCGCCTGGGAACCAGAGGTCACGAAAAGGAGCAACCACGGCCGCTCCAGGAAGAATTTGGAGTGATTCTTTCGCAGGAGTCTTCTCCTACAAGCCTCCTAACATCACCAAGAAACGGAGCACCGTTTGAAGCCCGAAGCATAAAGTTACGAATTTTCCACCATTGGTGCGCAGGTCAGGTTAGTCAGGATCCGACCAGACCCCCTCCCACTCTTCTGGCCGTTTCTCTTGACACCAACCTCCT
The DNA here is from genome assembly GCA_022559845.1 of Amorphophallus konjac. Lineage (NCBI taxonomy): Eukaryota > Viridiplantae > Streptophyta > Magnoliopsida > Alismatales > Araceae > Amorphophallus > Amorphophallus konjac. Next base: position 77,612,312 of record CM040123.1, on the reverse strand, counting down.
CTGGCGCCATTCTTCCTTGCTGGGAGAAGAAGACTCGACCACGCTCGCGACTGTCCTAGTCCCGCCTCGATCGGATCACGGGAGCGATCGTGGTGACGTCGCCAACCTGCTGCTACAATCTGGACTCAGCCCGAACCAGAACCGAGCAGCACCGGTCCAGCCTCCACCTCAGCCGACTGCAACACCCCGACGTCCCGAGAAAATTCAGGAGTCATCCCCGAACAGTCGGTGACGTTTTGGACCTAGTCTCGTCAGATTCTGAGTTCGGGAGCGTCCGTGGCAGAGCCGTCATCGGCCCCCTATCAGGCTGTCCCAGAAGCGGACAGAACCAACAATGATCACCGATCTTGCTTTCCCACCCCCGCCTGGCCGGCTTACAGCCCCTCCCTGTGCGGAGGTAGTATTTTTATGTATCCTACAGTCCCCCTGTCCTATGCCAACTCCTCTGTGAGGGCATAGTGATTGTATTAGCAGGTCGTCACCGGAAGCCTCATCGGCGTAGCGTGCGGGTAGCCCACGCTTCCCCGCTCGCCCTCGTCTCCGGCCGGGATCGGTGTCTTCACACCGATAAGGTGAGCTTCAGACCACTCTCTTCTGCTAGTTTTTCTTACCTTTGCTTAGCTTAGTATTATCTCTAGTTGCGCCGTCGGCAGTGAGAGAGGGCTCGTTCCAACTTTCCATCTAATCCAGTGCCACCGCGGGTGAGTTGTGAGGGAGACATTACATCCCACGCCCTCGGCGTGCCGGCCGCCCTTGAAATTGGGCATCCCTGGCCCATTGCGGTCCATCCCTAGCTGGTCATACGCTTGGAACCCCAAGGCCCAACCTCGGACCCTCACCACCATCGCCGGTCCGCCTACGGACCCGGGTGCGCGCGACGTGGGTGAGCCCGCTTGTGAGAGATCGCCGTTCGGTCCAGTTGCTTGCAAATTCAGGTCCAAGGGGTAGTGTCACATCAATTTGGTATCAGAGCCTCATCATCCTTAGGGCGTGTCACATCAAATTGGTATCAGAGCAAGTTCTAGACTTGTCTCTACTAAGTCTTGTCCTAGGGCCATTGCATCAATTCCCCCCGAGCTTCATCACTTCCCCATTCCTATGACTAACTCATACCAATCGCATCCATCGCTTTCACCTATGGACCCCAAACCCCATGGAAGCTCCGCTGCCAACAAAGTGGGCGCCATCTTAGAAGCCCTGCCTAATGTCCGTGATCGGCTTGAAGACCTCATGTTCCGACTCGACTGACTTGAGGGCAAAAGACCTCTAATTGACCCGGTTCCCCCCATGAGGGACACCAACACCCAATCCAAAGCCACTCAACCAACCCTCAACATTCAAAACCAAGTGGACCCCGTGTCCACCCCTCCACCTAGGCCCATGATGGCCACCACCCCCCAACCCAAAATTCCTCTCCAAACTCACGCCCCACAAACCCCCATGATCCCCACCACTACCCCTCCATCATCCCCTAAAAGGGACACACCTCCCAAACACAATCAACCTAAACCCCCTCACCCGACCCACCTTCCACTTCCAACCCCAATCCTAACCCAACCTAGGCCTCCACTACTACCCCTCCCCATCCTATCCCAAGTCCCCCATTACCCACCACCCCAAGAGCGCCATATGCCAGTCATCATCACCCCACCTACAAAGGACCTACTCACCTCCTTGGTAGAGGAAACCATGATTCCCACACCCGACCCCATAGTGGGGAACACCGCAGAACCACTCCCCACCTTGGAGGAAAATCATGCCCAAACCGAGGAAGAAATTTTGCCTTTTACGCCACCCCCTCCAATTGGGAGTGAACTTATCATAAGTGGGCCCTTGGTTAGATGGCTAGAGGAAAACCGGGCTCACCCTATCCTGCCCCATGCCTACCCTTCCGTAGAACAACACCTCCCCATAGTACCCTTCTCCACCTATCACACCACAATCCAATCATGCTACCAAGTGGAAACTTTATGGGACCTCCTTAGGGGCCTAGCTTGGCAAATGAAGTTGACCGGCATGTTGACCACAGTGGCCAACCAACCAAGGAGCCTTAACCTCCTACACTTGTGTGTCGGGTCCATCACCTCGATTTACACTGTGGGTTGCTACACTAGCGACCTCCTTCTATTCCTCCCTACACCCGATGAACCCGATACTATCCATGAATTAGAGTTGCATATCTCGGGTAGAATGTCAAGCCCTTCATTCATGGCCGACCATCCCACCAAAGACTTCGGCCCAATTATTCCATTAGAGGAGGATGACTCACCACTATGTGAAGACCATGAGGACCTAGAGTTCCTCTCCCTAGGTGACCCTTACTATGACCCCTACGATCCCTTCCTAAACCCACCCACCAAAAATTTTGGCCCAATCATTTTACTAGAGGAGGAGGATCCACCACCATATTATGAGGACCATGAGGACCTAGAGTTCATCTCCCTAGGTGACCCTTACCATGACCCCTTCGATCCCTTCCTATACCCACCCACCTTACTCACCACCAACCTTTTCCTACCCCAACCAACCATGTTGGACCAAGCCCACCTCTCTCAAGACCCGGCCCACACCAAGGGTACCATGAACATGGGTGAAATACACCTAGGAAACAATGAAGTGCCCCACTCCATGACACATACCTTCTTTGACCCCTACGACCCTTTTGAGTGGAAGCTAGAAGGCCACCCCACCACCCCGCACAAGGAAGTCACCATGGGAAAGGAATTCCTATGTCTTGGCACATCACACCACTTGGCATGAATAGAAAGTCGGGTCCTTTCATACATGACACCCACATGTCAAGTCGGATGCATGACTGGTCCAAAGGTCCTCCTACATTCATCATTGGTCTTAAGCATGTTACGAACATTCACGGATGTCCGGGACCCCCGACATTTGCTATACCCATGCGCGATAGATTCCCTACGGATGCCCCGGCCCTCCAACCATTGTTATGAAGTCCATGCATGATAGGGCCACTTGTGGCTGCCCCGGTCAACCTAAGTTCATCAAGGTCCACATGGCATTAAAGCATGATAGGTCAATTTATGGTTGCCCCGGTCCACCTTTGCACACTACCCACTTTCACAACCACTCACCGCATCATAATGCATGGCATGAGCATACACGCAATCAAATCGCAACGAGCGGTGAGGTTCACAAAGAGCGGGAAAAGGCTCACGAGCGCCACTTGGAATTCCAAGTAGGTAACCTATCGATGGTGGCATTGGAGTGGCTCCACCCTAGAGTCACCTCCAATGTGAGGGCACGAGGACTTGGACCTTTCCATGTTCCAAGTGGCTTTGGCAACACAGCTTATGGATTAAACTTACCAATGGGTTATGGGATATACCCCACTTCTCACGTGACAGACCCGACACCCTATATGGGCACCGCGGTGGATCCTAGTGAGTGCTTTGAGCCTATACCTTCCTTTAAAAGGGACACCCCGGAGAGCCACCACAAAATAGTCTTGAGAGCCCGACGTGTGCACACAGGGGCAATACTAGGCAAGCAGGGTTCCATCGCCAGCAAGAGGGTGCGCTCAAGCCACCTTGAGAGGATGAAGGACCGTCCCCTGGTCGTGGACACAGGGTTGAGTTTGGGGGTCGAGGTTCACCCCGAGCTACTGTAGAGGACCATTTACTCGACGGAGCCAAGTTCTCCGCACCCCGGGGGTATGATGGGGACATCTCCGACCACTCCACATTTTTGGGGCTCCCGATGATCGCCAGCAGTGCTACATCTTGTTCGCCACTTTATTCCGAGTCATATGATGTATTTTTCATTTTCTTATTATGTAATTTTCCTTTTATTTGAGTCAAGTCCCTAGGTTAAGGAGTCATCTACCTAGGTTAATTGGCATTAGAGTGGTTAATGAGTCAGTTGGGCCCAATTAAGTGGGCTAGGCCCATGGACGCCCCCTTCTCTCTTGGTTTATTGTCACTAGTCTAAAACTCAGGGTCTTATGTTAAATTGTGGGATTCCTATAAATAGGACCCCAATCCCCCATTTGTGAAGATGACTTATGGAATGAAAATTTGAATTAAGTGTCCACTATATCTTGTGAGCTCTTCTATCTCTCTCTCTAGCTCTCTCTCTCTCTCTCTAAAGGGGGCGACCCCCTCTCTCTCTCCTCCCCTCTCTCTCCCAATTTTGCCCCCCCCTCTCTCTCCTCCCTCCTTGCCACATCAGCCCTCCCCCATTAATCCCAACCCTTCACCTTCCCAAGACCCATAAATTCCCCTTACTCTCACCAAGTCCCAAGCAACCCTCCACCTTCCAAGGCAACCCTCCCCATTCCCAAGCCAACCCTCCATCTCCCAAGGGAGAATCCCATTCTCCCAAACATCTCTTCACCATCCCCAAGCAACCCTTCCTCTCCCCAACACACCCTTTCCCCTCCCCAAGGCAACATTAACCCCACCATTAACCACCCATTCAACCAAGGGGGAAGTCTCCCTCCCCCAAGCCACCCTGTGCCCCACCCTCTCCCCCACTCTTCCCTGGTCGCAACCCACTCCCTCCCCCACCCTATCTGCGAGCCTAGCATCCCCCCCACATCTCCCAACACCTCCCACAGACATTAGACCTCACTCCATTGCACCCCTTCACATCTTGCCACCATTAGCAATCACTCTCTCAAATCAGTCCTGCCCAGTTTGCAGGTAGTAGTAGAAGCACGAGTTGCAGGCCCTACTCCGACATCAACTCAAGGATTCAAGTGGCATATCTTATATTGGTGGAAAGCTCTCCCATCCAGAGTCACTGGCAAGGTGGTCTCGCATCCGTCTGAGCTCCGAGCTTTCCGGGAGGGCCATTCTCCCACGAATGCGCAAATCTGCTCCGCCTGGGAACCAGAGGTCAAGAAAAGGAGAAACCACGGCTGCTCCAGGACGAATTTGGAGTGATTCTTTCGGAGTAGTCTTCTCTTACAAGTCTCCTAACATCACCAAGAAACGGAGCACCGTTTGAAGCCCGAAGCATTAAGTTACAAATTTTCCACCATTGGTGCGCAGGTCAGGTTAGTCAGGATCCGACCAGACCCCCTCCCACTTTTCTGGCCGTTTCTCTCGACACCGACCTCCTCTTGATGGGAATCGACGCCGAGCATGTACTTTTCTTTTGTATTTATGTCCTTTTAGTTTGTGTTTATATCCTTGGGAAAGTATGTACGCAAATGTAAGGCTTTATAAGCCAATAAGTCATTCCCATAGATTGTGTGGGTTTTTGTGCAATTTTGTAGTAGGTCCAGCTAGGGGGCCCTCAGCCCTTTCCCATTGGTCTATGTCACCTTGTGGGGCTGGTCAACCATCCTAGGTGGACATCTAGAAGGTTGGACTAGTCTTATGGACACATGGGGGACAAAGGGTGAAGAATGTCAACATTGTACACCCACCCCACCTACCTCTTCCATGGTCAATAGGCCGCCCCCTTCCCCTTGAATTTTTTTATTAATTTTTGTGTGTTGTTCAAACCTCATCACAGCCCTTCATCCACCCTCCCTAGATCCAAGGGTGTACATTAGATTAGATTGGTAGCATATAAAATGTTGTATTTTCATGTGGAAATGAGTGAAAAATCAGAAATTTTGTTGAAAGGCCAAAGGCTTCTTGCGCCCCCAGCTCCTCCCCTCTGGTTCCTCTCCTCCAACCTCCAGTTCTAGAGTGGTTTCTACCTCCTATCCCCTCCCCTCTATCTCCGGTGATCATCTGTGCCGCTGCCGCCGCCGTTCGTGCCGCCTACGAGCCGCCACGGAGCCATCGTCAAGGTTCTGTCCTGCTGGATAGAGGTAACTTCCATGAATTCTTGCTGTCAGCCACGAGCTCAGATGGATTTGAAATTTTGAGAGTGTGTTCTTACCTTGAATCCCCACCTCCACCTAAATTTTCACGTCCAAACTCTTCCATTTAGTAATTTTCTATTTTCGTTCATCTTTCATTCCCAGATCGGTTTTGTCTCTGTCTACAGTGACATCAGCCCTGTGTTTCTCACCTCCAACCCTCTTTTTGATTTTTTCAAACCCGCCCCATTTTACTGAGAGTTCTGTCCATCATCCCCTACATCCACCATTTTTCTTGATTTTTTATCCACCATCTATCCATTTTTCAAAATTCGTGTTCTATCTCAGGTACAGTGCTTTCAGCCCATTTCCAGATCCGACCCACTTCCAGTTCAAAAATCTTATCAATTCGTAGCCACATCTAAACTTGTCCAAACCAGTTTTGCCGTTTTCCTAGCTTGATTTTATACAACTGTGCTGAAGACCACCACTTTAGATTCAGACGTTCACATATCGGTCAAAGGCCGTTATCAGAGAATAGCCCTGCAGATCTGAGTGTTCAGCTACTGTACAACAGGAAGTTGAAAATTCATTAAAGCCTAGATCCAGGCCAGATATTTAGGCCTAAATTGAAGGATTTGTAGTTAGATTTCCAACGGTGCCAGTCTCGTGTCGATCCGACATTGGGGCTGATCGCAGCGCCCGTTCTCGCCGGGACGCGCGCTGAAAACCAGAAGTTGCAGATCCGTGGCCGGTTATTCCGACCAGTGCCGATCAGAGCCGCCCGGCCTCCGGCCGGCGAACCAGCGCGCCTCCACTCCAGAGAGCACTCATCCAGGTATCCACCACCACAGTGGTGCCACCGGGTCCCACACGGCCCCTCCGGACAGCACGTGGGCCCCACCGTCACTAGTTCGGGTGTTGCCGAATCAACGCGAGAAGCCGCCCGTCAACCCGAATTCGGTCCTCCCGGGCCCAGTTGTGTAGCCCTTTACCTCCCTGCGTGGAGTGGGCAATATTTCATTGCTGTCATCATTGTGTAATATTTATCCCGGGAGTACGAGTTTCGGCCGGGTCCGCCTTCCCCACGCCGAGCGCGTGGAGGTATCGCATTCGCTCCCTTACTTGGCATTTTGCTTACTTCATATATATTTGTTTATGCCGCTGCTAGAGAGCATGTGTAGGGATATCTAGCTCGCTTTATCTATTCATTACCGCTGCTGCGAGAAAGTGCGAGACCGTCCCGTGACCCGATCCGGGCACACGAGAGAGCCGATCACCCTAGCTCATTACCGATTTCTCAACCGCGCACGTCCGACGCTTCCCTCGTTAAGGGACAATCGCGAGCTTGTCGTGTCCGTGGTCCCGTCCCGCATCAATATGGTATCAGAGCGAGTTGAGTCTAGGGTGTCCAAAACAAAAAAAAAAAGAGTGTCATTTAAGTCTAAGTGTCTAAGTCGGTCTTAGGAGTTGCATTTGCATACCATTAATCGGTATATAAAAAGGTGTTGTCTGAACGTTAGGCTACGTCTATCGGGAAGGCCGCACACTTGCGCGAGTGATCTTCGGATCGATTAACTCCGCCACGTACCGAGTCTTGGTGTCTTGTCCTTAGTGTGCATGCATCCCAAACCGTGCATAGTCGGTCTAGTGTCTTGTCTAAATGGCCTTGCATATCTATTCATAGGGATCCAATCCCATCTTTTTGGAAACTATGGCCAACCCATGCCGACCTGACCAAGGCGATAGGTACGTGTCCGAGTACATTTGGGACTATGATAAGTACCGGATGGAATATGGAGTTGGAGAGGATAGCATCACGATTGCCTTTGAGTTCCGGAGAGGTTTGCGGTTTCACTTCCAACTTGAATGTCTTGTCCGCGACGCGTTCTCGCTGGCGCAATCTTATAAGGTCGCTCTAGAGGTCGAGCCCTTTGAGTCTCATTTTTCTCGCTCTAGAGGTCGAACCCTTTGGCAAACATCTACCTCCCAACCGAGTCCCGAGCCGATCGGACTACCTAACCCAATTCCTTCACCACCCGAGAGTGCTCCATTGTCACCCTCACCTTCCGATCTTAATTCGGAACCCTCTCATTTGGAGCCACCCAAGCCCCAGGCACCCGTGTTTCTAACAGGTATGCTTTTCATCGCCGAGCCGCTTCTTAGTTGGCTCAAGGATGGCTTGGTCCCACATCCCTCCCCATCCATGGACCCCACCTTACCTTTAGTGCCGGTCAACTCATTCCATACCACATTTCGATCTAGTCACCATGTTGACACGTTGGACGATCTTGTTATGGGACTAGACACGCAATGGAAGTTGACACATATGTTGGCCCGAGACTTCGACCAACCCACGAGTCATAGCTTCACCCATCCGGCCTTCGGGTCCATTACCTCCGAGTGCACCGTGGGTTGTATCACCACGGAGGTTCTTCTACTTCTCCCGCTACCGGATGAGCCCGACTTCATGACTTTGCTTCCGAAGGAGGAGTCAGATTTCCTATACACGGTCCCATCTACCATGACGGAGGAAGGTGACCACCCGCACCTTCAAGAATTTCACGATTGGGACCATGTCATGTTGGAACCCACCATAAGGGGTCATACCTTTTTTGATCCCTTTGACCCCTTCCCTAGTGGATCCCTAGATCCTTCACATTCCCTTCACTTCTTCGGGGAAGTCCACCTTCATACCCCTTTCCTACGGGTCGGGTCCTCTATGCCCACCAAGTCCGTACCCTTACAAGATACACCATCATCTAGGGGAGATACTCTTGGCCCTCCCACATCCACATCCCATATGCATGGATGGCCCACTTTAGGAGGTCTAGGATTTCCGCATGATGTCGACCACCGGTTACGTCAGATGCATGCATGGCATATATTCGGGTGTCCTGGTCCGCCGTCACCCATGTACGAGTCGGACTAACATTAGGTGTGTCCAGGGTCATAGATGAGTCGGTGTGCTTTTTCTTTGTGTGGTATGTCTGTCTGCATGTGTCTTGTGCAAGCTCGTTGTCATTCTCTTATGAGTAAGAGGCGATTGGACTCACTCGATGAGTATGGGATCGGTTCTACATCTATACCCGGATCAGTCACCTATAGGGACTCAGCGGTGATTCCTAGTGAGTCTTCGAGCTGCTTCCTTCCCTTTTGAGAGTGCCCCACCCGGAGTGTCCACCTTTAGCCTATAGCAGTTCACGCATATCGAGTATATATGGAATGAGCAGGTGACGATCACTTGGAGTGGAGCGTACCCGCGTTACTTGACATGGTGACGGATCCACCGGAGTACTCGAGTATCCCTACCCCTACTCGACGGGGTCGAGTTCCTCCCACCCGAGGAGAGTTGATGGGAATCGACGCCGAGCATGTACTTTTCTTTTGCATTTATGTCCTTTTAGTTTGTGTTTATATCCTTGGGAAAGTATGTACAAAAATGTAAGGCTTTATAAGCCAATGAGTCATTCCCATGGATTGTGTGGGTTTTTGTGCAATTTTGTAGTAGGTCCAGCTAGGGGGCCCTCAGCCCTTTCCCATTGGTCCATGTCACCTTGTGGGGCTGGTCAACCATCCTAGGTGGACAGCTAGAAGGTTGGACTAGTCTTATGGACACATGGGGGACAAAGGGTGAAGAATGTCAACATTGTACACCCACCCTACCTACCTCTTCCATGGTCAATAGGCCGCCCCCTTCCCCTTGAATTTTTTTATTAATTTTTGTGTGTTGTTCAAACCTCATCCTAGCCCTTCATCACCCTCCCTAGATCCAAGGGTGTACATTAGATTAGATTGGTAGCATATAAAATGTTGTATTTTCATGTGGAAATGAGTGAAAAATCAGAAATTTTGTTGAAAGGCCAAAGGCTTCTTGCGCCCCCAGCTCCTCCCCTCTGGTTCCTCTCCTCCAACCTCCAGTTCTAGAGTGGTTTCTACCTCCTATCCCCTCCCCTCTATCTCCGGTGATCATCTGTGCCGCCGCCGCCGCCGTTCGTGCCGCCTACGAGCCGCCACGGAGCCATCGTCAAGGTTCTGTCCTGCTGGATAGAGGTGACTTCCATGAATTCTTTCCGTCAGCCACGAGCTCAGATGGATTTGAAATTTTGAGGGTGTGTTCTTACCTTGAATCCCCACCTCCACCTACATTATCACGTCCAAACTCCTCCATTTAGTAATTTTCCATTTCCGTGCATCTTTTATTCCAAGATCTGTTTTGTCTCTGTCTACAGTGACAGCAGCCCTGTGTTTCTCACCTCCGACCCTCTTTTTGATTTTTCCAAACCCTCCCCATTTTACTGGGAGTTATGTCCATCATCCCCTACATCCATCATTTTCTTGATTTTTTATCCGCCATCTATCCATTTTTCAAAATTCATGTTCTATCTCAGCTACATTGCTTTCAGCCCATTTCCAGATCCGACCCACTTCCAGTTTAAAAATCCTATCAATTTGCAGCCACATCCAAACTTTTCCAAACAAGTTTTTCCGTTTTTCTAGCTTGATTTCCTACAACTTTTCTGAAGACCACCACTTCCGATTCGGACGTTCATATATCCGTCAAAGGCCGTTCTCAGAGAATAGCCCTGCAGATCTGAGTGTTCAGCCACTGTACAATAGGAAGTTAAAAATTCATTAAAGCCCAGATCCGTGCAGATCCAGGCCAGATCTTCAAGCCTATATTGAAGGATTTGAAGTTATCTTTCCAACGGCGCCAGTCTCGTGTCGATCCGACATCGGGCTGATCGCAGCGCCCGTTCTCGCCGGGACGCGCGCTGAAAACCAAAAGTTGCAGATCCGTGGCCGGTTATTCCGACCGGTGCCGATCGGAGCCGCCCGGCCTCCGGCCGACGAACCAGCGCGCCTCCACTCCAGGGAGCGCTCTTCCAGGCATCCACCACCACAGCGGTGCCACCGGGTCAAACACGGCCCCTCCGGACAGCACGTGGGCCCCACCGTCACTAGTTCGGGTGATGCTGAATCAACGCGAGAAGCCGCCCGTCAACCCGAATTCGGTCCTCCCGGGCCCAGTTGTGTAGCCCTTTACCTCCCTGCGTGGAGTGGGCGATATTTCATTGCTGTCATCATTGTGTAATATTTATCCCGGGAGTACGAGTTTCGGCCGGGTCCGCCTTCCCCATGCCGAGCGCGTGGAGGTATCGCATTCGCTCCCTTACTTGGCATTTTGCTTACTTCATATATATTTGGTTATGCCGCTACTAGAGAGCATGTGTAGGGATATCTAGCTCGCTTTATCTATTCATTACCGCTGCTGCGAGAAAGTGCGAGACCGTCCCGTGACCCGATCCGGGCACACGAGAGAGCCGATCACCCTAGCTCATTGCCGGTTTCTCAACCGCGCACGTCCGATGCTTCCCTCGTTAAAGGACAACCGTGAGCTTGTCGTGTCCGTGGTCCCGTCCCGCATCACCTCTGGCCCCATTCTTCCTTGTTGGGTGAAGAAGACTCAACCACGCTCGCGACTGTCCTATTCCCGCCTCGATCGGATCACGGGAGCGATCGTGGTGACGTCGCCAACCTGCTGCTACAATCTGGACTCAGCCCGAACTAGAACCGAGCAGCACCGGTCCAGCCTCCACCTCAGTCGACAGCGACACCCCGACATCCCGAGAAAATTAAAGAGTCATCCCCGAACAGTCTGCAACATTTTAGCTCTGGTCTCCTCAGATTCCGAGTTCGGGAGCATCTGTGGCAGCGCCGTCATCGGCCCCCTATCAGGCTCTCCCTAAAGCGGACAGAGCCAACAACTATCGCCGATCTTGCTTTCCCACCCCCGCCTGGCCAGCTTACAGCCCCTCCCTGTGTGGAGGTAGTATTTTTATGTAACCCACAGTCCCCCTCCCCTATGCCAACCCCTCTGTGAGGGCGTAGTGATTGTATTAGCAGGTCATCGCCGGAAGCCTCATCGGCGCAGCGTGTGGGTAGCCCACGCTTCCCCGCTCGCCCTCGTCTCCGGCCTGGATCGGTGTCTTCACACCGATAAGGTGAGCTTCGGACCACTCTCCTCTGCTGGTTTTTCTTACCTTTGCTTAGCTTAGTATTATCTCTAGTTGCGCCGTCGGCAGTGAGAGAGGGCTCGTTCCAACTTTCCATCTAATCGAGTGCCACCGCGGGTGAGTTGTGAGGGAGACATTACATCCCACGCCCTCGGCATGCCGGCCGCCCTTGAAATTGGGCATCCCTGGCCTCTTGGGGTCCATCCCTAGCTGGCCATACCCTCGAACCCCAAGGCCCAACCTCGGACCCTCACCACCATCGCCGGTCCGCCTACGGACCTGGGTGCTCGCGACGCGGGTGAGCCCGCTTGTGAGAGATCACCATTCGGTCCGGTTGCTTGCAAATTCAGGTACAAGGGGTCATGTGACATCAATTTGGTATCAGAGCCTCATCATCCTTAGGGCGTGTCACATCAGGTATGCATGCTAAATATGATGCAATTCTTTTATGAAATATGTATGAAATGATATGAGATATGATGATATGCATGTTTGTGAATGTAGGTGGTGTAGAGACCCTACGAGGGCATGACCGATGAGGGCCAGCCCTGGGTCGTAGCAGGCCGACCTCACTTCGGGCATGAGCTTTGGGTTCATTGCCTGAACGAGATTGAGCCGCTATGACTTAGGCTGGTGATGAGGACCCTCGGCCTACACCAGGAGTGGATCGAGGTAGGAGAGCCCCGAGGGATTGGAAAGAAGACCCGCGGTCGCACGAAGGCGACCAACTGGTGAATCCGGTACCCTGACCAGTATGCTGACTGGCAGCGCGGCGGGACCCGAGTCACTTCACAGGCGGTGGACAGCTCCGAGTACCTCGGACGCTACTGGGAGGTTTACGCCGGTCGACCCCAGATGAGGGTCCTAGGGGTACGTATGGATGCACTTTCTTTTAATTAATTGAAAATGTTATATGTCTATTATGCGACTGATATGTGTGATGAATGCAGGATGCACAGGATGTAGCGGCGATGGACATATAGGTTCACCTCCACAGCCTAGAGGCCCAGCTGTCCGCCATACGGGCAGACCTACAGACCCTGGTGAGTGTTTAATTATCTATATGCAAATGATTTCCTGAATTATTAATGATTAGCCACTGACAATCACAATGAATGTAGCGTGCCCAGCAGGGAGTAGCAGTGAGAGAGACCGGAGGAGCCTCTAGCTCGAGAGGGCCTAGTGCAGAGACGACGGCACTAGCAGAGCAGCTTGCTGGAGCAGTGGCTCGGGCTGAGGCAGCAGAGCGTGACTTCGCCACACGGGTAAGTTCACACTCAAATTCAAAATGCACTCGATTATATTTCATTATGTGTTCATGAAAATTGTGTTTTGACAGACCGAGGAGCTCCGAGCCTCGCTCACCTGCATCGAGGCAGGGCAGCGCGCGATGGCTACCTGGGTGAGTTAATAACAATCTGTTTCAGTTATTTTATGAAATTGAATTAAATGTGAAACTGATGATTTGTTTAATTGATTGCAGACCACAGAGTTACAGGCGGCGCTTACCCAAGCTGCACTGGCCAGGACGGAGCTGGCCATCCTCGAGCAGCGAGTCACGGAGCTCGAGAGGGCCTTGAGGCGGCGAGAGGAGCTACCTTAGGACGTGGCAGAGCTGAGGGTCGCCCTCGACTTGGAGCGTAGGGAGCGTGCCCGAGAGAGAGAGGAGCGCACGACGTAGTGGACCCGTGACCAGGAGCAGCACCTGGCGGAGTGGACCCGTGACCAGGAGCAGCAGGCGGCACGCGAGCAGGAGCTCGCAGACTTGAGGACTCAGCTAGCCGTCCCTCAGGAGCGGCTACGGGCGACAGAGGAGCGCCTCCAGCGAGGCCGGGACCGGGCGCATGCTGCGGGGTACGCGTTTACCAGTTCTACTTTTGTGGCGGGTTTCTCTCTTCGACAGAGGAGCGAGACAGAAGAGCAGGCTCGTGCTCCAGCTACTTCCCGGGGGTCTATGCCCCCTCCACGTGCGCCTCGTCGGGACGACGATGGTGAGGTAGAGAGTAGGAGAGAGGAGGGTGGAGGCGAGAGTTGAGAGAGAGACTTACTTGTACTCCTTCACCCTCACACTTGTACTTAGATATTCATTGATATATATATACATGAGATTTTTGTTGAGTTACCTGAGCCTTGAGCACTTGTGTACCTGCCTTTGCTTTCGCTTTCTTTCCTTTTGCCCTTCTTTGTTCTCGTTTATTCTTGCCCTGTAGTTTACACTTAAACAAACAGATTAATCCATCTGTTCGGCTTGGCCCCTTGCTCAATAAGCAAGGGGTTGTCACTTCTTTGACCTTGTTGACGGGTCAAGGGGCCAAGCCTCTAATTAATAAAGGCGGATAACAGAAATATATAAGGAAATGCAGCATGCAAGCAAGCGGATGCCAACTTAAAAAGAAAAGATGCCCACACAAAATGCAATCAAGCATATGAGATGGAAAGCAGCATGCTTTTTTTGTTCTTTTTCATTTTTTTCATTTTTCTCTCTTTTTTTCATTTTTTTTTGATTTGAAAATGACGCCCTCGCACACAGGCGTTGATTGAAAAAATATTTTTTATTTTGAATTTTTATTAAAATGATGTCATTGACAAAGCCGTGAATTTATTAAATGACGCCCCCTAAGCGGGCGTGAATTGAAAAACCAATTTTATTTATTTATTTCTTTATTTGAAAATGACGACATAGACACTGTCGCTATTTACTGAAATGACGCCCTAAAATGGGGCGTTAATTATAAAAATATTTTTGTGTGTTTTTGTTTGAGGCTGAGTATAGCACAATGGTATTAAACCTTACACAATCACCATCTTAAATTCATTAATCTTTCTTGGATGATTTAACATCGGGTCAACGTGCTTATTGACTTATGCTTTTACTCATATTCTCTTGCGGCCCATCCTTCTTAGTCGATCTTGGCCATCCTTTGAGCTTATAACCTACCATGGAGGGAGAAGGGAAGAATAAATTGAGGAAGCTCACGGGAGGTTTCCAAGAACGGGGAAACTTTCCTCCCCTGCCCTAATGCCCGTTGGGGTTCGATCTTCGACTTAGGAAAATTTTGTTGCTCTTTTCGCCCTTATTTAAACATGCTTACGACCAGGGTTTTCCCTGCGGGGACTTTGCCCTCTTGACATACTTTTTTGTTGGTTTTCCTTCTTTTTATTTGCAAACAAATAAAGACCTAATTGTACTTGGGCTTTTAACCATTTTGTTCCCTTTTAGGCCCTGACTTCCACCTACTAGGGTGGCGGGCAGGTTTGGTTAGCATTCCTTAACTCGTACTCCCTCTCGTGAGCCGAAGAGAAGAGAATAGGTAAAGTTTTTTACACTCTTAGTTTGGTTCTGATTTTCCTCGAATTTTGGACCGCTCAAGTAAAGTGTGTAGTGTGTGCGGGAATTGACCCCAAGGTTAAACCATCAAGACTGAAGAATGAATTAAGGATCTTGATCTTTCGGGCCCGTGACCTATGTACTACACCAGCCTGCAATTTTTTCATTTTTTTCTTTTTCGAAGACTTAGGGGTAATACTTCATCAGGTAAAGTCCATTCCAAGGGTGAGCCAGCTCTTCCTCTTCAGCATTAATCAATTTGTAGGCGTTACCAGGATAAACATCTTTTATAACATAGGGCCCTTCCCAGTTCGGTTGAAGTTTTGAACGAGGTCCACCTGGTTTTACAAAGATTCTTTTAATTACCATCTCACCGATTTTAAATTTTCTCTCAATAACTTTCTTTTGGTAAAAACGTGAAAGCCTATTTTGATAAACACGCGCATGCTCAGCGGCGGCCAAATGCTTCTCATCTAGGAGTTCCAATTGAGTAAGGAGAGATTTGCGATGCTCATCAAGGGGGAGCTCCTTGTCCAATTGTACTCGTAGAGAAGGGATAAGAATCTCATAAGGGACTACCGCCTCCATTTCATAAGTAAGGGCAAAAGGGGTTTGCCCAGTAGGAGTGCGAATGGAAGTGCGATAGGCCCAAAGAGCTTTAACCAATTTTTCTGGCCAATCCATAAATTTATTAGCTTCACACGTTTTCTTGATAATTTTAATCAGCATTTTATTAGTTACCTCTGCTTGACCATTGTCCTGCAGATAATAAGGAGATGAGTGATGCAATGCAATGTTATACCTGTTGCAGAGGTCCTGAAGTTCCTGAGAGATGAATTGCGGTCTATTGTCGGTGACGATGGTACTTGGGATGCCGAATCTTGCGATGATGTTCTTCATTATAAACTTACAGACGGTTGACGCTTTTATCTCCGCATATGCTTCCGCCCACTTGGTGAAGTACTCCGTGGCCGTGAGTATAAACGATTTTGGCTTCGTGAGGAGGTTCGAATCACCAAGAGGTCCAATGATATCGAAAGCCCATATGGAGAAAGGCCATGGAAAGGACATAGGATGGAGTGAAGAAGTAGGAGAGTGGATTTTGTCGGCGTGCAGTTGACACTTAACACACCTTCGAACATAAATGGAGCAATCCTCTTCTAGAGTGGGCCAATAGAAGCCTAGCCTAAGGATTTTCTTAGCTAGCATCTGGCTATTCACATGACCGCCACATACTCCCGAATGCGCCTCTTCCACAACCTTCCAAGATTCATCATCGTCCAGGCACCTTAATAAAACTCCGGTGAGACCTCTTCTATAGAGCACACCTCCAACTAAAGTGTATCGCTGAGCAACTCTTCTAATGGCTTTCTTCTCTTCGGCCGTGGCCTCCTCAGGATAGGATTGATCCTGGCAATACTTAGCAATTTCATAATACCACGGCTTTTCCTCATCGTGCAATTCTTCCTCTAAATCCATCAACATGATCTCCTTATTCTCAATGATTCCTCCTTGCTTAATCTTCTTAAGCACCTCCTCCTTAACACTAAGGAAAGCTGGATCCTTGATAGCTGGAGTGAGACGCTTGTGAACAATAATGGAATGGAAATCCCTTTCGGGAAGGAAAACCAGAGAAGAAGCAAGGGAAGCAAGAGCGTCAGCTAGAATATTCTGATCGCGAGGAACATGGACGAAGAATAATTTGGTGAAAAGCTTGGCATAAGCAGAAGTCAGTTCCTGGTAGGGTTTGAGTTTAGGATTGAGCGTACGACACTTGGTGAGCACTTGGCGAAGAATAAGCTGACTATCACCTACAATCCGCAATTGGGTAACACCGAATTGATGAGCGGCCTCCAGTCCGGCCAGAAGAGCCTCGTACTCAGCTATATTATTTGTAACTAGAAATGCAAGCTGAGAGGCAAGTGGAATAGTGATACCCTCTGGTGATAGAAGAACAATGACAATCCCTTTCCCTTTTGAATTCAAAGCTCCATCAAAATGTAACGTCCACATCGAATCGGGCTGATTGACGGACATTAGTTCCTCATCTGGAAACTCTGAGCGAACCGGGTCAAATCTGGGGAGAGGGTGATGAGCGAGATGTTCCGCTATGGCATAGCCTTTAATCACTTTTTGCTGAATGTAGATGATGTCGAACTGAGAAAGGAAGCTTTGCCATCGTGCTAATCGGTCGGTGAGGACGGATTTTTCAAGAAGGAACTTGATTGGATTCATACGAGCGATGAGATGAACCTCGTGAGCTAAGAAATAATGCTTAAGTTTTTGAACTACCCAAACTAAAGCAGCACAAGTCTTCTCCATGACTGAGTATCTCTGCTCACAGGGGTTGAGAAGCTTGGACAAGTAGTAGGCTGCCCTCTCCTTTCCTTCTTCATCCACTTGGGCTAGGACAGCACCTATAGAGTCATCCAGAACATAAATGTAAAGAACAAGCGGTTTGCCTGGAACTGGCGGCCTCAGGACAAGAGGATTTGAGAGATAATCCTTCAATCCGTCAAAGGCTGCCTGACACTTGTCATCCCAAATAAATTTGACTCCCGGCTTAGTAAGCTCGTAGAGCGGCCTACATCTTTGTGAGTGCTGGGAGACAAATCGGCGAATAAACTGCAACCTCCCAATCAATCCTTGGACTTCCTTCAAATTCCTGGGAGGAGGCATATCTCTTATTGCCTTTGCCTTGTTGGGATCGATCTCAATACCCCTTTTACTGACTATGAATCCAAGCAACTTTCCTAATGAAACACCAAATACGCACTTCTTGGGATTCATCTTCAGCTTGTATTCGCGCGACCTCTGCAAGACTTTGGCCAGAACCCCGGGATGCTCAATCCTTGTCTTTGATTTTACTACCAGGTCATCTACATACACCTCTATATAAATGTGGATCATATCATGAAAAATTGCCATCATAGCCCTTTGATAGGTGGCTCCAGCATTCAAGTCCGAAGGGCATGACCACATAACAATAAGTCCCCCACGGTGCAGTGAACGATGTCTTTTCTTGATCTTCTTCAGCCAAACGAATCTGATTATAGCCTGAAAAGCCATCCATAAAGGAGAGAGTCTCATACCCTTCCGTATTGTCAATCAAAACATCAATATGAGGGAGGGGGAAGTCGTCTTTAGGACACGCGCGATTGAGGTCCCGAAAGTCTATGCAAATCCTGACACTTTCATCTTTCTTCATGACTGGGACAATGTTAGCCACCCAGTTAGGATAGAGGATGACTCTAACGAATCTAGCTTTATGGAACTTATCGACCTCTTCTTTCATTTTCAATGCCATATTAGGGTGGAAACATCTCAACCGTTGTTTGACCGGGACGGACCCTGGCTTAAGTGTAAGTCGATGTTCAACAAGCGCAGGGTCTAGTCCAGGCATATCTTCATAACTCCACGCGAACATGTCCTTGTATTCTTGAAGAACCAAAATAAGCGTCTCTTCTTCAGAGGGTGGCAAATTCTTGCTAATGAGGACAATCCTAGGGTCTTCCTCAGTACCCAGATTTATTTCTTTGGTAGGCTCTTCTATTGAGACTGATGGTTTATCGAACCTTCTGATACCACTGGCGAAAGCATCAACCTCGTCCTCATATTCTTCGTACTCTTCATCCCCCTCTTCAATAGGGTCTTCATCATTCATTATCTCATAAACACCAAAACCCTCATTAAAAGCACAAGTACCTTCATATTCTATTTCTGGCAGGATAATCAGATTCTCCAGAAATTCGGGAAGAGCTAAGCATGCCTGGCACCTTCTAGCTAAATCTAGCAAGAATCTACGGGGAATCTGCCTACCCTTGGATTTCTTATGTGAAGCTACCCCAAAAGTCTTATTAGAAGAAGGGGGAGAGGAACATGATGGGAAACTGGATGAACTACCTCGACCTAAATGAGGTGGAGGGGAAGAAGACGAAGATGCAATGGATACATGAGGGGATACAGGGGGAGCCTCCTCGTCGGAGCAGAAAAGAAGGTCCACTAATGAACCTTGAAAGAGCGGCCCTTGGATCGGGACACGCTCCGAAGCAAGATAGGAGGTCTCCTCAACAAAGATGGAAGATTGGAGAGTTGGAATTTTGGCATTTTTTTTCGTTTTCAATAATAAAGCAATGAGAGGAAGGAACAGGAGGTGGTGTTGAGATTGACAGGTTTGAAAAAGATTGGATGAGTGATTGCCCACGCGGGGGCGTGATGGAGAGTTTAGAGAATTGCTCTAGGAGCAAGGGAGGAATTGGAGGAGAAACTTGAAGTGAATTTGGAGAAAAGGTTATCAAGACCGCGGGGGGTCTAGGGATACTTGGACAGAACATTTTATCAAGCAAATGGACAACAATTGTTGGATGGATGGATTTAAGAGAGAAAAGGCCGGCCCATAGCCTATCCACATCGAAGCCTACTTCATAGAGCACATCCGGCTCCCCGGTATCTGTGTAGTTGCTTAACAGCTGCCTTTTGTTAGTGATTATTGCTGGCTTTTCAATCAGTTCATGAATCAATGGCGGCCATTCTGGATCAGTCGGCATAAATAGTCAGCTCAGGGCAATGGTAATATCATTCATGTCGAACCATCTGTACCAGTCACATTCGGGGTCATCCATCTTTCTTCTTTTATCTGGCGGTAAGGACTCCAGGGCCTTGTATGTAGCCAATGGGGCTATGTGGCGAGCAAATTGCTGTGCATGTACATCTTGACAGTCCAGCATGGAAGTAACTAGCGTGGTTTGCTCATGATTATGAGTGCCCCCTTTCACAAAGTGTGTTTGCAGGGTCCATGTAAGGGGCTGCCGGTCTGTTTTAAGAGTGGAAGTCATGACGGCCCATGGCCCTTGTTCTTCTTTGCTTGGCCCTTTATACCTTAGGCCACCCCGGGGAATCATCTTCTGGTGCCTGACATGTTTGACTCTACCTTGGAGATTAATGCCCAGGCCTTTATTAGTCTTATACCCCATTTTCATTAAAATGTTCCATCCAGGTGTGTTTATCAAACCCTTTTTCTTCTTGCCTTTGGATGGTTGTGGTGACATTTGCGTAGTAGGAGGGGTTGAAGTAGACGGCCTTGCCAAGTCTTGCCACAGGTCGGCAACATCCAAGACCGACAATATGGGCCTATTAGCAGGCCACATTGAAGGAACTGAGGTAGCAGAATGTATGTCGTCAGTTGGCAAAATGGGCATGCTGGTAAATTTGATAATGCGCCCTTTGTGTGGAAATTTTATGCATTGATGGTTCGTGGAGGGCACAGCATCGAGTTCCTGAATGTAAGGGCGGCCCAAGATGCCGTTGAATGTTGGGTCCATGTCTAGAATATGGAAATCCGCTGTGACTGAAACTGGACCCAAACCAACTCTTAAAGTGATCATCCCTAGAGGCGGCTTCTTTGTATTGTCGTAGGCTGTGACAGTGATTGTAGATGGCCAGATCTGACTCTCCGGAATGCCACACATTTTTAAAGTGCTTGGTGGCAAAACATTAATTGATGCCCCGGTATCAACCAAACATTACCTCACTGCCACTTTGTTGATGTCAATAGTAATGCATAACGCATATTTTCGGGCCGACTGCGGGGCCAATTCATGTTCATAAAAAGTGATGGCCGGTTGATTGTTGGCTGGACTTAAAACTGCAGTGACTTGTTCAACTGGGATATCTTCATTTACCATTACTTTCTGCAGATATTACTTCAGGGCTAGCTGATGTGTGGTGGATCTTCTAATCAATTCTAGAATAGAGATTCGGGCCAGTGTTCGGTCCAAATGCTTCAATAGATCATACTCCGTGTCTGGTACAGACTCTTGTTCCTATTCTCCTTGCTCTTGTACCGACTCCAGCTCCCGTTGGGGAAACACTCGCTGGAACATTCGTCTACTACGGAGCACCATTGTTTTCGGCGCCTCTGTCGTGCCTGGAGTAGATAAAGGGGTAGAGGAGGTAGAGGGAACAGTGGAAGGCGTGTTGGATGCTGGGGCATGGTTGGTAGGATGAGGGGTTCTTATAAGGGGCCTCGCCGGCTGAGGGTCATCGGAAGGTGGAGGTGGAGGCCGGGTGACAAGGAGGGGCCTCGGAAGCATGGTGATGGTAGACAGGGTAGGTTGTGGTGAAACAGAAGGGGAGATGGTTGCCGGCGAGGGGCGGATAAGGAGGGGTCTATTTAGTGGGGGGTTTTGGGATGACGGAGCATTTATAGGTTGGCGTAAAAGAAGGGGCCGTATGAGTGGCCGTGGCGGTTGGGAGGAGGGTGCGTGTTGAAGCCTTTTTAGCAATTGCGGTGGTTGTGGTTGACTTTGGTTAATGGCCCCAACAGAGGCGTGCTCTTCATGCTAGCCCTGCCCTCTCTCCACTTCATGGATTGAGGTGACAGGGTTTACTTGTTGATTTTGAACCGGGTGCTCCGGTAGTGGATTATTAACAATCCCCATACTTGGCTGGGGTGCAGGAGCCTGCTGTTGCTGTGGAGGAGGTACTGCTGGTTGCTGAGGAGGCTGCTGAGCCTGTGATTGCCGAGGAGGCCTTCGTGCCTTTAAAGTAGCGATGAATCTCCTCATCTCGTCCCAATCAATATCACCTTGATCATTCATATCATATATGTAATCCTTGAAGTGAAAACAATGGTCGATAGTGTGTCTCGGTTGCCGATGGAAGACGCAATACCGAGAGGTGTCTACATGTTGCGGCCACACTGTCCTTTCTTTAGGCAAGGTGAGCAAGTTGGCGGCCATAAGGGCGTTGAAGATATCTAGTAGACTTTATGGTAATGGAGGGTATTGGGCCCTTCTAGGCCCCAATGGTCTTCTTGGTTGCTGCGATTGTTGTGGTGCATAATTGGCTGGCTGGGGCACTTGGTGGAATTGTGGGGGTTGATTTTACGGTGGGAAGTGAGGTTGTTGTTGCTCTTGAGGTGGAAGAGGCCGGAAGGTCGGAGGAAGATTATTATTGGGCTGGTGGACTTGGTTTTGGAAGGCAGGCTGTTGTGATCTTTGGTTCGGAGGGTGGCGGAAAGGTGTGGAGTTGCCAAACGCGCTCACCTGCTCGTTAGTAACAGTGCCTTCGATAGTAGCGCCAGTATTGCCGACATTGACGTTCTTCCTTATCATCTTTGGTCTTGGTTCAAACATGCCCATAATGGGTGAATCTTTCATCTGTGTCTGTATGTATCTTGCTCTTTCATAAAGCTCTTTCATGGTGCTCAACTTATTCATGGCTAGAATATGACGGAATTGCGGAATGGAGTTTGATATAATCATCTTCACTTGCTTCATTTCCGACAGTGTGTCTTTTAGTCTTTTGGCCATGGCTCTCCACCTATCAGCAAATAAAATGAAGTCCTCCTCGGGCTTCATCTTTTCGGAAACCAAATCGGTAACAGATAGTGAGGGACCCACACGGTCCTTGTACTTCTGCAGAAACGTTCGTTGAACCACATCAAAATCACTGGCATCCGCCGGCTCCAAGGAGTAAAACCATTCTAGTGCCGGACCATCTAAAGATCGCCTAAAGAGATAAGCCAGAGAAGTCTTGTTATCCTGCTAGAATGATGCCTCATATAAGAAGTCTTTCAAATGGATGTATGGATTACCCGTTCCATTGTACCGCCAGAAGTTCGGCATCTCAGATGGGGGTAAGTGAAAGACTGGCAGAGTGGGAAGAGTAACTTCGGGAGTGGCCTTGGGTGTAGTGACCTTCTTGAGCTGCTCCTCCATACTAGCAATCTTTTGGAGGAGTATAGTGTGATTATCAGGCTCGGCTGGGGCTGGACGAGCAGAGTATTGGTTCGGCATAGGCCTTCTCAAGAATTGAGGAACAGGAGATTGTTGAGGCCAAGCAGCGGAATGACTGGTCGGTTGGGCCGGCGTAGTCATAACAGGAGTTGGTGGGTGCGAGGGCACCCTAGGTGTGACCGCCTGGTCGTTGGGAGAGTTAATAGAGTGGCCACCCACGGCCTGGGGAGGGTTGGAAGATGAAGGGACAGATTTTCTTTTTAAGGCGGCTTGGGCCGCCTGACGTTGGGAATCATCCAGTTGAGTGAGAGCTTTGAGAAAATCATTGAAGTTGAAAGAAGGGGAGGTGTCCCCATAAGTATTTTGGGTGGTAGGTTGAGCTTGGGAAGAAGGCTCAACCTCCGGAGAAGTGGTGTCCACCATGTGGACCTGAGTGGGAGAGGGAACATAGTTTCCCTCGTAGTAGGCGGGATCCTGAGAGGGAACCTCATAAAACGGGTCGGATTGACCCTCCTCGTAACCATCGTAGGTATACCCGTAGTTGGCCATGTTGATAATTTTACCTGAACGGAGTTTCATGCTTAAGGAGAGCAAGATATATCTAATAAGCAAGTGTAAGCCAAAGATAATCGCCCAATCAAACAAAACACACACTCAAGTTATGATGGACCCAAAATTTTAAGGTTTTTCTTTGGAGATTAGGTGAGTTTTAAAGTATAATGAATTCTCTCCTTTGAAAATGGGTCCTAGTTGGGAGTTTGGGTATAATCTCCGGGTTTAACTAGGTTCTTTCTCTCTCTTCACCAACGTATGGGTCAACTATACTCCGGGTGCTTCAATGGTACAACCTGCCCGACGTCCCTGAGGGAATCCACGGGTGCGGGGACTTACGGAGGCTTGGTTTAGGAATTTCCAATCCAATGAGACGGAATGCTCAAAGGAGGGTCTTTCCTTCACCAAGAGGGGGTAAGATCCTAAGTGTGTAGAGAGAGGAGGTCTCTCAACCAAATGCCCTAAGATGCAGTCTAATACAGGCAAATCAAGCAGATAATGATCAGATAAACAATAATAGCAATCAACAGATGAATAAAGAGCAATAACCGTGGTTCTGTGGGCACAGAACAAAATGACGACCTCACTAAGGTCGCTATATCAACAAGTAGCGACTGAATCTCAGTCGCTAATCACTGTGAACAGTGTAAATAGAAAACAGTCGAGACAAAATAGCGCCTTAGGGTGAGGCATCAAATGAGGATGTGACGCCTCTGTAAAGGGGCGTCAAAATGCAATAATCAGTAATTAGGAATGATGGAATAAATCAGTAGCAATATCGGGATTGACGCCGTGGTGTGAGGCATTGATTGAGAAAATGACGCCTCTGTGAGGGGCGTGGATTATGAAAATAATAAAAATGCAGAAAATAAATGGAAACAGCGCCTGTTTGAACAGTCGTTGTATGTAGAAATGACGGCGGAATGGAGGGCGCTATTCAGTTCCAGAGAACCGAAGCCCGGGTAACTGACAGAAATTAATTTTCCTTTCTAAGAAAAATGCTATGAATACTTCAAAAATTGGCTAATCCAGTGGGGGGGTGCACGTGGTTCACAAGGGGAGTGTGCTACATAGAGCACGAAGGAGGGGCACGCGAGGGTGCCAAAGGGAAGGGGCACGCGAGGGTGCCGAAGGGAGGGGCACGCGAGGTCGCCAAAGGGAGGGGTAATCAAACTAAAAATGAAAAGGGTCCCACCGTGATCACCAATTTGTGAACGTGTCACATAGACATTTTAAAGAGATGGAGAAGATTTAAAATGGAAATAGGTGAAAAATGTGCTAAAATATGAGGACATGAAGGAAAAGAGGATGAGCATGAGATGCTCTATGGAGGGTGATCGCCAGAGGGGTTACCTCGAAAATACAAAGATGATCGCATGTACCTTATATGAAGCGAGTGAGATTGCAAGTTCTTCCTTCCTCCTACCGGCCGGCCGATGAAGGGGGTTTATAGCTTGATTACCCTTGCAAGAAAAACACACAAAATAAATAAAGATGTGGATTAGCCAAGGATATGTAGTATCAATGCTCTAAAAGTAAAGAATCAAGCATGAACACACCTTGTGTGTTTTGGTTTTAAAACCCCTTAAGAAGGAGTAACAAGGTATGGAATATGAATGCAATGCAAAGTTGAGAACAATATATGTAATGTGGCGATAACTCTAGCAGAGAGTTAGAAGGAGTGCACGATGATGCTGATACGATGATCACACAAAACAAACTAAAAAAGGGGGGAGTGAGTGTCCTTGCTGCTATGTGTATAGCAGTAAAGGAGAAGCAAGAGCCGTAGCAGCTGCAGCAATAGAATGAAGAATTCGTAGATGAAGATGCTGCCTGTGGGAAGGAGAATGCCTGTGAAGGAAGATCACACCGGGAGGAAGAGTTTGAGAGAAACACCTACAAAAAGAACAAACCCTCTCCTTTCTCTGTTGGCTCTCTCGTTCTCGTTGTTGTTCTCTTCGCTCTCTCTCTCTCTCTCTCTCTCCTCTCTCTCTCTCTCTCTGCATGAGGGATTCAAGGGGGTATTTATAAGTCCAAAATCGTTGCATCAATAGGATTAAAACAAGGCAATCAAACCTCCAACAAAGACCCCTCTTCCCAATCGAACACTAGGTTTAAAATGGGGAAAGGATCATTACTGGAAGGTAGCAGACGGAGAGGAATCGGAAGTGAAAATGATGACATGACGAGGGGCGTTAATTAAAATGATGACATTCACACAGTCGTTAATTCCTAGATTTATTTATAGCAATAAAGACTTTCTAATTTAAAATTGACAAATGACGCCTGTTTGACTGGGCATTAAATAATTAATGCCCCCCAGGCGGGCGTCAATTCTTTGAATTTTATTTTCTTTAGGATTCATAAAATCCAGGAAACAACGCCTGTTTGAACAGTCGTTTATTTGTGAAATCACGACCCCCATCAGGTCGTCAGTTAAATGACGCCCTTCCTCCAGGCGTTAATTACAATTGTTATGGAAAATTAGAATTTGCCATGGAAAAATTACCAAATGATTAGAAAAAACTTCATATTAAGCCAATATTGAAGTCCACTTCGGGGCGTCACGTGGTGACATGAGATTTACTCAACATAGCATCGATTTTGGCATGTCTACAACCAGTGCCAGGCATATCTTCTCGATGTAGGTGTACCTCTCCTCAGTTCTGACCATTCTTCGACTAAGGTAATAGAGGGCTTGTTTCTTCCCTTCTTCATTATTTTGGGCCAGCATTGTCCCCAGGGAGTTGTATGTGGCTGCTATGTAGAGGATTAGCGGCCGTCCTTTCACCGGTGCACCCAGCACATGAGGGGTCTTCAGATAATCCTTCAGCTTGTCAAAGGCTGTCTGGCATTCTTTGTCCCAGTAGAAGGGAACATCTTTCATCATTAGCTTATGGAAGGGGTGGCATCGCCCTGACAGGGTGGATATAAACCGCCGGATGTATGCCAGGCGGCCTTGAAGAGATCTTAGCTCGGAGAGGTTCCTTGGAGAGGGTAACTCCTGAATTGCCTTGATCTTTGCGGGGTCTATTTCAATTCCCCGATATCTGACAATGAAACCCAAGAACTTTTCACTCGAAACTTCGAATGCACACTTCATAGGGTTCATCTTCAATTCATACTACCTCAGCCTCTGGAAGATAACTCGGAGGTCTTGCAGATGGTCTTCTTTCTTTCTGGTCTTAACTACCAGGTCATATATGTAACACTCGACCTTATGGTAGAGCAGCTCATCGAATATTCTAGTCATCGCCCTCTGATAAGTTGCGCCGGCGTTCTTTAATCCGAACGGCATTCTCTTGTAATGATAAATGCCTTTGGGAGTTCGGAAGGCAGTGTGGACCCGATCATGTTCCGCGATCCAAATCTGGTTATAGCCGGACGACCCATCCATGAATGATAGGGCCTCATGACCGGTCGTTGCATCTATCATGACCTCCGTTATTGGCACTGGGAAGTCATCTTTGGGGCAGGCTTTATTCAGATCTCGGAAGTCAACACATATCTGAATCTGTCCATTCTTCTTCTTCACGGGCACGATGTTGGCTAGACACGTGGTATATTGATTTTCCTAGACGAAACCCACATCAATGAGCTTGTCGACTTCCTTGCATATTTGAGTGATGAGCTCTGGCCTCATGCGCCGCGGCGGCTGCTTCACCGGTTTGGCTACAGGGTTTATGGTCAGCTCATGCTGTGAGACTGCGGGGCTCAATACTGGCAATTCCTTGTAGGTCCAGGAAAAGTAATCATGATATTCCTGTAGTAGCTGGATATATAGCCCCTGCTCTTTGGTAGATAACTGGGCATTGAGGAAGGTCGGCCTGGGGTCATCCTCGTCTCCCAAGTTGACTTCTATCAGTTCATCGACTATTGCTTGGTCTCCGTCTTCTATCTCCGGGGGGGCAGGCTGAAGGTCGACAAAGTCTGGTATATCATCTTCGAGGTCGAGGACCTCGATCTCTTCATTTTGCCTTATCTGAGGTTCTTCAGGAATCTCTTGTTCGGCTGGTACTGGCTGCATGAATTGCTCTGCTAGCAAATCTATATCAACAACAGTTCCAAGGGATGAGTCGATTGCCTCGTCCCTGGCTGAGGAGGTTGCAGTTACTAGGGACTGGTGATTGTTTGGCATTGAGTCAGAGTAGCACTGCAGCTCCATGGTACAGGGTGAGAAGGTCTCACTCCCTTGGATCACCATATCTTCAGTGGAGGTAGCTTTTTCTTTTCTAGTAGCGTCCATCTCTTGATCAGGCTTGGGAGAAGCTTTCTTGATTGGTTCGAGAAGTGCTGGCATCATCATTAGAGGAGGCCTGCTGGAGGGAGGCAGCCCTACTTCTTCAACATCTTCAGCTTCACTACTGCTAGTTGTGTTGAATTTGGCTTGAAGAGCTGCTTCTTCAGGGTAGACCTGTTCCTAGCACCGGCAGGGGAATATGGCCTCTGATTCCAGAATTCTTGGTTAAGCTGGCTCAGTGTATTCAGCTTCTGCTGGGTGTTCATCAAAAGTTGCCCCTAGTGAGTTATCCTCAGTTGGGTAGAAAGCGGAAATGGTATCTACTTCATAGCGTCCACTGTAATAGTATTCCTCGATGGTGAAGCCCAACCCTGGGTGTTGAGATACACGCCTCATTTCTTTATCCAGGCTCGGGGGATACCACAGCTTCTGGAATGCTTCTTTCTTCTTGCGAGGCTGGCCAGAGGGGATGTGCTGCTTCTGGAACATCTTGGCCATTCGACTCATTATAAATGTCAACCCCTGTATGGTCACTGATGGGTCTTCTATGTCTTCAGGCAGATGACAATCAGTATCCTCCTGTGTAGGGTGCTCCTCAACTGTGTAGAACAAGCTGCTGGGGCCATCTATCTACGCTACTTCCCAAGCTTTGAAAGGCTCGACAGTGACATTATCAAGACCGAGAACTGGCTTGGTAAGGCCCTCCGGGATCCCGATGTGGTCGTGCTGCTGGTCGACCCTGACTTCATTAGCTTCGTGGTAGATGGCGGGAGGTGCTACCCAGCCCACATCCCCGATGACAGTAATGTGCGAGACCGTCTTGGGATTAACATATCCACGCGGCGGCGGAGGGAACCATTCGGCTCCGGAGGTGCTTTTTGTTGTGCTGGGAAAGGTCTTGGCTTCAGGGGCCTTTTGCAACCATTCTGCATATAGAGGGGCATCCGCCAAGTGGCACTCGAACCCTTTGAACAGATGGAGATCAGCAAATACTCTTTCCTCCTTCCCTTCCAGGTTATATTTGATGCACTGGTGGAGCGTGAAATGTACCACCATGTTCTCGTGTAGCCAGGGGCGCCCAAGTAGCGCCTTGTATGAGGTGCGAGAATCGATGACATGAAACTGCACCTTTGTGACAAAGTCTGCTACAGTGAGTGTGAAATCCGCTACTCCTAGCGACACCTCACACTTTTGGTTAAAGTCGGTAATACGCATATCCCTGACTTTTTGGAGACGCACGTTGAAGTAGTGCCTCTCATATATCCTGTAGGGCAGGATGTTGACAGCCGCCCCGAGATCCACCAGGATTCTGTTCAACTCCCGGCCATTTAGATGCCCCCTCATATACAGAGGTCTGTTGTGGCTGGTAGTAGGGAGCAACATGTCTTCCTGAGTGAAGGTCATGTTGGCTTCCGGTAGTGCCTCAGCTAGGCAGGCTTCATATCGAGCAGGCGTCTGTAAAGTAGTAATGATCGCCTGTCGGGTCTCTTCACTCAGAGAGAGGATTTCCCAGACAGTAAATCTTGCCGGGTGCTTTTTTAATAGCTTGACCACCCGACTTCCTGCTCGGACATTGGATAGCTTCATTTCTTCTGCCCACATGGGTTTGGAAGAGTCTTGGACTGTGGCCCCTGATGGGCCTACCTCATCGGACTCGGAAACTGCACCCTTCTGCTTGGGGTCGTCTCCTTGCTGTCCTTCACTGACTGCTGACGGGCGAGCTTCTGCTTCCTCCGACAATTCGAAAGATTGTCAGAGTCGCAGGTGAATGCCCTCAGTTGCTGGTTCGACCTCCCGGCATAGTTGCTTCCCCTTTGACATCTTTACAAATTCTAGGAACGAAGGAGTGGGAGTGTTGCCCCCACTCTGGTTGTATAGGCCTGACGGAGGAGGGATCTGGACTCCCCTAACCTCCGGAGGGGGTATTTTATAGGGTTGTTCGCGCCTGAAGATAATGTTGTGGTTGGCGGGCGATTGACGCCCCCATCGTCGGCCTGACCCAGTTGCATGTGCAGCAGTTGCTGCTTCAGCCTAACTTTCCTTAGCGGTGGGTGTGAAGCATATCTCTTCTTCATCCTCCTCACCAGGCAAATTGAACAGAGCAGAGAGGGTGTTGCAAGAGAGGATTATACCCTTTGTGGCATTGCTGGCCCTTCTTTTATTTCTTCGTCTTCTTTTCTTTTCTTCGACTGGCGCTTGCCCCCAGAACAGGCTGCCATCCTTGTCTGATGCTTTGTCAGCTTCCTCTTCCTGCTTCAGTGAAAGCTGTTCGAGCTCCTGCCACGGGACATGCTCCTGTACTAGTAGAGGCTCTAGCTCAGGCTGTACATATTCATCTAACCCATTTATGTAGTCCTGTAGCCGCCGGGCTTCTGGACTAATTCCCTTGACTGTCGACAGCAGAGTCTGCCTCCTCCAGTTGTGGGTAGGTATTCTGATGACTGCAGGTTGGTTGGTCCACACAGGTGTTGCCACTGGCAAAGGGGGTCGTGGTGTGATGCCACGAATCTGTGCCCCCACTGTTGGGCGAGACGTGCCCTTCTTCTTGGTTCTTGTAGTATCTTGCTGCCATCCCTCTTGTTCTTTCATTGGGGCCAGAAAGCAGGCTTCATAGGTGTGCTGAGTACTGGCTTCTGCGGTCTCCTCATGCGGTGCTTGATATAGAGAGACCATGTTGATGGCGGCTCTTCTTAGAGGCACCTCATGTGGTTGTGGAGGGTCAACCTTGTATTCCCCCAACTCTATTTCTTCTTTCCTCACCATGCCTTTGATAATATCCTTGAAAACATAACAATCTTCAATCGGATGTCCCAGCATCTAGTGGTAAGGGCAAAATCCTGGGCTGTCTCTTCTCTTCAGGTCCTCCGGCCTCTTTGGCTCAGGCAAGGTGATCTTATCATATTGGGTAACCCAGTCAAACAAGATTCTGGTCTTCTCCTTCGGGAAAGAATAGGCCTTCTTCATCTTATCCCGGAGTGATGGGCCTTCTTTGCCATCTTCGATCTTAGCAGGCTGA
The DNA here is from genome assembly GCA_022559845.1 of Amorphophallus konjac. Taxonomy (NCBI): domain Eukaryota; kingdom Viridiplantae; phylum Streptophyta; class Magnoliopsida; order Alismatales; family Araceae; genus Amorphophallus; species Amorphophallus konjac. The sequence goes on along the minus strand of CM040123.1, from coordinate 77,581,638 downwards.
AGAGCAGCTGTCTTCTTGCCTTTGTCTTTTTGTTGTTCAAACGCCTTGATATCAAGGGCGTTCGCATCTTTAGGTGCCCGGCGTCGCTCTGCTGCCTTGCCCTTTTGTGTAGTGACAATATTTGATGTCGGGGCAGGTTTTGCCAGGAAGGCTTCTACCTCGGCCACAACATTATTTAGGCGGTCGAACGACCGAATTTCCATGCCAATCATCTTTTCTAGTACCTCTCTCCTAAGGTTCTACTTACAAATTTGTACAACGTCCTCCTGGTGCGGGGGCTGCTTGCATCTCATTCCGAGGTTCCTTCACCTCTTGATGTAGTCAAGGGTCGTCTCATCTACCCTCTGTCTTGTTGAATAGAGTTCAGCCACTGTGACCTCCCTCTCTGTGACATGAAATCTTTCTCTGAACTTCCTCTGCATGTCCGACCAGTCGCTGATCGACCCGGCCGGGAGGCTGGAGTACCATTCAAATGCGAGCCCCGGGAGTGAGGACCCAAAATTTTTTAGCAAATATGACTCGTCGGTGGCCAGGTCACCCATGACGGTCATGTAGTAGGCGACATGTTCTTTTAGGGATCCCTTCCCGTTGAACTTGTCGAATTTTGGCGGCTTGCTAATCCCAGGAGGGAGCCGCTTGGCAGCATGATGCAGCGGGTATGGAACCCTGTATGCATCGAATGCGACGTAGTCGCCTTCACTTCTTTCAGCGAGCTTCAGCTCGATCATTCTTTCCACCATCATCTTGCTCATGATGGTCGAATCAACCAGTTCTAGGTAGAAATGTGCTGGTTGCAAGTAGGGGGTGACCAGGGTGGTCGCCTGCGGAGGAGGACGCAGTAATGGAGGCGTCTGGTGCGTCTGTGGTAGTACCGGCAGCATCAGCGGCTGTGGTGGGCATTGCTGAGCCGTCGCCAAGCTTGGTTCAGCCGGCTGAGGTGGGGTGTAGAGTGGTGGGAAGTCATTTTGGTTGATGGCTCCCCGTGATGACTCGGCCTGCATATCAGGCTGCTTGGATGCCGAAGACTGCTCTGTCTTCTCCATCAATTGCTTCTTCAGCTGCTCTATCTCTTGGTGGTACCTTTGGAGTATCATTAGTACGGTCGGGTCCATAGCTGCAGTGCTGGGGATAGTCTTTGTCGTCTCGCCAGGTGCACCCTCAGGTAGGATGTCGAGCAAGACTTCTTCTTCTTCTTCTGCCGTCACCACATTTGCAGTGAGAATAACAGCCTTGTCCTATTGTTAGAGGTGAGCCCGGGTTTGCTTTCCCTTGGTTGCCTCCAGCTTTTCTTTTGCGGCTTCTGCCCTTTGAGTAATTGGCCCCGGCCTTCCGGCCAACCGGGCCAGCTCCTGAGGCTCCTCAGGCAATCTTCCAAAGTGGCCAGACATCCCAACCATGTTGCAGGTGAAAATCTACATCGTTCTTCTCTATCTGTAAACCCTCCTTCTTGCATTCTCTAGGAAGGTGAGCCATTCAAATACAAAGACCCTTCTCCTTTCCTCCCGATGGGGAGTAGCTTCATCGGCTTGAATATCCATGCCATCTTCATACCCGTTGTCATCGACCGATGACGTCATTCTTCTGCCTTCTTCTTCTTCCACTGCCATTGATGAGCAGTGATCTTCTTCAGCCACGGCTGCCTGTAACAGCATTTTTGGCCCAGGGAGGGGTTGCCGAATCCCCTAAAATAGCTTCTGACCATATTGGCCATCTCTTCTTTCCCTCGACCCGGATATAGGGTCGGGGATAGTTGTCGACCTCCCATCGGAGGGATGTAAGCGAGCCGAGATCTTTCGGCAGTTTGCTAAAATCTTCCTCCCGCAGCAGGGATGTTGGCCTGTCAGGCGCATGCCCTAAAGCTTCAACGGTGTGGAGGGTCCACGACCGTTTCTTCCTTGTTTGGGGCAACGCCCCTCTACTTGTTCTCATTTGCTCCGGTAAATCTGGAGCGGTGTGGGACTGGTGCATCTTGGTAGACAGGCTGGACCTTCTTGGGGACCCAAAGCTGCTTAAATCTCCTCGGCTGGGGAGCCAACCTTCTCTGGCCCTGGTGGCCGACTTCTTCCTCCTCGGCTCTCCTTCCGAAAAGAGCCTGATAAGAGTTGTGGACATGCACTGCGGGGATCACCCGATCCAGGCTCACTCGAGCTGGACATCCATCCAGAAAGACGCGGACCCCCCCGACCAGCATGGACTTGCCGGACATGGAGAGACGTCCGGTCACAGCAGCAGCAACCTTCCTTCGGGGGTTCCGGTGTCGGCGCCTCCCGATATTCTTGGCAGGGACGGGGCGGGCCTCGTGAGCAACATGATGCACCATGCAATTGGCGACTTGAATTGGGCTCGTGGGTGAGCCAGCACAGCGTCTAGCCTTCGGGGCCTCGACTTTCTCCGCTATCTTCTCCTCTGTAGGCTTTGAGGGTTCCGTCTGCAGCATGTCGGCAAAGGCCAACCCCAAGAAGTTGGGAAAGCCTATAGCTGGTGGGAAGGAGCCGAAAGCCATGGGTACCGCCAGGTACCCCTGTTCAACGTGGCCGACGACGATCGTGGGGCCGAAGTCAAGACCGGTGAGTCCTGATGATGTCATCGTTCACCTGAGATAAATAGAGAAACAGTCAGTATTCTTGGGGGAAGCCCCCGAAGGCATCCTCTCTTGGCAAAGATATGAAGGGAGACTCAGGTCCCACCGGGTGTGCCAGACTTGTGGGGATGGATTTTTTCACTATTTATTTATATTTATTGATTATTTATTTATATTTATTTATTTATTTATTAGTTATTATTTTTTTATTAGGCGTGCCAGTCACCGGAGTGACAATTTATTATGCGCTCGATCTGACTCAGTCAGTCGATTATGATGTTCGTGTCGGGACTCGGAGTCTGTCATACCATAAAGGTTATGACGTTAATTACGTCCTCTAAGAAAGAGGACTACCCTTGATTAATTGCCAAGAGAGGATGCCCCAGGGGCAAGAGAAGATAAGACTATGATGCTGACTTCATTCGCAGGATGTGAAATGCGTGTGGATAATCATGCAATGCAAGATATGATAATAATGTGCGGAATAAATCCAGCAGCATATCCCCTTATCTTGGTCTATGCCAAGTGGGAATATAGGTCATCCATCCACGGAGTGCCGAGATGGAGGGCAAAGGAGAAATGGGCGTAGCCCGAGATCCAAGAGGGATCTAAGTATGACGGGACAATGTCCATTGCCATGATGTTTATTGATATCTCCTTAAGAAACCATTGGAGGACATGCAGTGGTAGGACTCCAAAGGTCAGCAGGGTTAGCAGAAAATGTTGCAGTCAAACGGCATAATGTGAGGGGGGGTAAAACTCCGTTGATTTAGCTCCCTTAGACTTGGATAGAGAAACATGATTCCCCCATGATATGATGAAGGTTGGTAGGGAGGCTGATGAGGTTAGGACATTGGGTTTAGACTGAGCTTAAGGCTCATTAATGTTACTGGGAAGTTGGGTGTTTGAATGGTAGTTGGTGTTAAGATGAACCGGCGCGAATAGGGATCGGCGCGAAGGCGAATCGACGCAGTGGGGTCCCGGCGCGAAGGCAAGCTGGCGCGACGGGATCTCAGCGCGATGGTCTTGACGCAATAGTGAGCATGGACAGGGTGTGGTCGACGCGACTAGTGTGTCGGTGCGCCAATCACCCGGCGCGGAACTGGCGCTAAGAGGGGCCTGCGTCGGGAGGCTGTATGGCGTCGACGAGAGTAGCTTCTTTAGGTGTTCTGAGAGTTTTGTGATGTTATGGGGCTGATGGGTTCTATTGAGGAGATTTCTCATGTTCAATGGGATCTCATGGGCTTGTCAACGGTGATACTTAGGTAAGCTGAAAGGTGGGGGTAAACTCATCCACAGAAGGTCTAGGGAGACCATGTGATCTTCATGAGTATATCCCCTTCTCATAGTGAAAAAAGAGCCGTAAGATAGTCTTTCTCAGGGCCTTTGCCACACCCAATGGGGGTAGATTCCTCAGTTTAATGAAAACGTCACGCGATTCGATAAAGTAAAGATCGCGAATGAATTTCGGCAGCATCTCCCCTTATTTTGGACTGTGCCAAAAGGAGAGTATAGGTCATCCATCCACGGAGTGCCGGGTTGGAAGCCAAACGAGGAATGGGCGTAGCCCGAGATCCAAAAGGATCACAATCCGATGGGACAATGTCCACTCATCGTGGTATTTATTAATATCCCCTTGGAGAGGCCATACGAGAGCATGCAGTGGCAGAACTCCTTAAGCCAACGGGGTTACAGAATGTAGGGGGGTTGAGCCCTATTGATTTAGCTCCCACGAGGGCTGAATGACGGCTATTGCTCCTCCCTGGGGTGATGAAGTCTTATACTGATGGATCATAGGGCTCAGAGCTCGTGAGGGCATCGGCACGAGGCTATCAACATGAGTGGAGATCAGCGCAACAGGGAAGATAAGTCTCGGCGCGTTGGAGGGGGATGCCCAATCGGTGCGGGTAGTACTCGGCATGGAACTGGCGCCGAGGGAGGGCCGCACCGAGAGGCCGTTAAGGCCCCGACAGAAGGCTTTTGGGAGTTTTATGGAGCTAAGGGTTTTTAGGGGTTTGAAGAGGTTTTGAGCTGAGGGTTTCAAAGGCCTATCTGAGGATTCAAAGGGGTTCTATTCAAGGATTTCTGAAGTGATGTACTCAAAGTTTTAGGGAGCTTTAGTCTGAGGATTCTGGGGGGGTTTATCCAAAGGTTTAGGAGGCTTTACACAGGGTTTCAAGGGGTTTGAGGATGGCCATTGAGGATGGTTTTGGGAGAAATCATTAGAGGAGGAAATGGCTTTCATTCTCGAACTTCATTGAGAGCCAGGTTATCGATTGAATCCCACAAGTCTTGACTTGGGTGTATGCCTCACCGTTCCACAAATGATAAGCCATGAGATGGGCTGTCTCATGCTCTCACACGATTGTGAGGTTGGGGAAAATAGCTACGATGTAGTAGAAACACAATCAAGCGGTCTAAAGGGTATGCATGTGACAGAATCCGATCCATTCACAACAGCTATCAAACACAATAGATTTCAGAGAGGTATAGAGAGATAAAACTCCAAGATCTCATATCTCATTTCATTAAAAAAGGATGCATACATTTCGCACAGAGGGGGAATCGGACTACCAGAGTCTACATACAAACTGATGCCCCTTGGAAATATGCCAGACTATGCCAGTACTTAACATCGACGGAGGAACAAGCCTCAGAAACAAACTACAGAAAATAGAGACATACTATAGAAGACAGATCGAAACAAAGAATGGGGAAGGGGAGAATATAGCCCCTGAGGGCATTAGATAGACGAACCCCACCTTGAATCTCCTTCCCAAGGCTTCTACTGCTCACTTTTTCTTTCAGATCCCTTCCAACGGGCTCTCAGACTCTCTTCTTTTCGAAGGGGCTACTTCTACTTCGATTGCCTTTTTTTCTTCTCTCCTCTTCTTTCTCTTGTATATCTCGTGTCCTCTGTTGAAGGTAGCAGCTTTTTATAGAGGGATGACCTCATGCTCTCGGCACGAGCTCCCCGGCACGCCCAACACGCAACGTCTCGGCGCACCTGGCATGCCGCATCTCGGCGCGTTTCTTCTTGTGTTGGGCTTGGCCCATTTGATTAGCATTCGACGCCGGACAGGGGCTCATCTAATGGGCTTTTCTCCATTAGTCTTAAGGACTTTTCAGAATAGATATTTGTTCTTCCTGAGGCTTGCTTGACACCTTGCATTCACGAACATATGTGAGGCAATGTGAATCACATTTCATGAGCATCAGAATTATCAGAGGATCATCTTCAGCGGGCAGATGATTGCCCGGAGTTTGTCATAGTTTTTATCAGCCTGACTATCTGATGGGGACATCAGAGCAAGAACACTGACATTTTAATTTTTATTTGTGTCCTTTAGTTTATTTTTATATCCTTGTGAAAGTATATGTGCAATTGTAAGGCTTTATAAGCTAATGCGTCATTCCCTATGATTCTTTGGGTTTATGTGTAAAATTTTAGTAGGTCCAGCAAGGGGGCCCTCACTCCTCCCTCATTGGTCCAAGTGGCACCATTTGGGTCCGTGTGGGGCTGGTCAAAGTTCTAGGTGGCCTTCTAGATGCTTGGACTTTCAAAGGGAGACAATTGGACTAAAAAGTGCAAAATGGAAGCCACTTGGTCAAGGGGGCGCCCCCCTAATGATATTATAATGTGGTTCCAAACCACATGAGATAAATAATTAAGAACTCCCTCTTTTACCCCTCTCAATTCTAGATCTAGGGTTATTTTGAGTCTTTTTTCATTTCATACAAATAGATGTAATTCACATTTTATTGGAATTAATGAAGAAAATTTGGCATTTTGCCCCAAGGAGCCTAGGTGCGCCCCTCTCTCCTCTCTCCCCCCCTCTAGAGTTGTGAGAGCTCTTCTTCAGGGTCTGAAGCCCTTCTATCTTCTCCTTAGCCCCTCTGATTTCTATTTCTGCCGCCGCCGCCATCGCACCGCCATCGCACCGCCGTCTTCATCACCGGAGTTCTATCTACATCAGGATAAATCCTCAAAGATTAAATTTTAGCTCTCCATCAGGAGCTCAGATCGAGTCCAAACTTGGAGGGTGAGTCCTTCACGTCCACCCCAGCCTCCAAAAAAAAAATCCGATCATTTACCTTTCGTTTGTTATTTTTCCATTTTCGTATATTTCCATCTTCCAGTTCTGTCTTCTATTCAGATCCTGTCACAGCAATCCTGTGTTTCCTAGTTCCGACCCCCTTTCCCTTATTTTATTGAGTCACCAATTTTATTGGAAGTTTTATCCACCAACCCCATCATCCACAAATTTTCTTGGAATTTCTCAAGTCCTTTTTGTATTTTTAAAAATTGCTGTCTTTTCCCAAATCTGTTATGTCCTATGCAGCTCAGATCCGACCCCCAATCAGTATAAAATACTCAAAAAATCGAAACCTCCACCAAAAGTCAAATACAAATTATCCCCGTCTTCCTTGTTTCAACCTCTACAACTTTTGTGAAGAGTCCAAGTTCCAGATCTGAGGTTTGAGGCACGGTCAACGTCAACGTTCAGGAAAACTTAGTTATGTCCTGAGATTTCGGGTTCTATCCAACAGCAACTTGTAAAATCGACTAAGACCAGATCCAAGAGATTCAAAATTATTTCTCTAGCCCTAGATCGAAGTAATTTGAAAGAGCTTTCCAACGGTACTTCTTGTGCGTCGATCCGACATCGGGAGTGATCGCAACAACGATTTTCGTCGGGTCACGCTCTGTAAAACTGAAACTGTAGATCCGTGGGCAGCTTGATCAACCATTGAAGACCGGACCCAACTCGCCTTCCAAAGGGTGACCCAGCGTGCCGCCGTCCCAGGGAGCGCCTCTCCAGGAGCCAACGTCACAACGGTACCACTCCGGGCCCACTCGGACCCACCGATGAGCACGTGGGCCCCACGTTCGTGAATACGCGTGCTGCTGAAGCTACATCAAAACGCTGCCCGTCAACCCAAGTTCGGTCCTCCTGGGCCCCATTTGTAGCCCGTTACCTCCCTGCGTGGAGTGGGCAGTAGAAACCATTTCTGTAATTATTGTAATAATTATTTAATCGGGAGTTACTGTCTTGGTCGGGATCATCTTCCCCACGCCTGGAGCGTTGAGATAAACTCGCCCCCTCTCTCTTATCGCATTTTGCTCAATTCGTATATATTTGAATGCCACTGCGAGTGTAGGTTCCTAGCTTGATATATCGTTAACGCGGAAAAGCCGATACCCGAGACTCATGGCCGGTTTCTTAACTGCGCCCGGTCCCACGTCTTCCCTCGCTTAGGGACGATCGCGAGCTAGAGTCCCAAGTCGCGTGTCCGTCCCGCATCAATACGGTATCAGAGCGCCAGTTGAGTCTAGGGTAGTATTTGGTCAAAAACAAAAAAAAAGTGTCATTTACGTCTATTCATCGTCTAAGTCGGTCTAAGGTTGCATCCGCATACTATTGCTCGGTATATAAAAAGGTGTTGTCCGAACGTTAGGCTACGCCTATCGGGAAGGCCGCACACTTGCGCGAGTGATCTTCGAATCGATTAACTCCGCCACGTACCGAGTCTTGGTTAAAGTCTAGGGTCCTTAGTGTGCATTAGTTAGTGCATTCCAACTTGCATTATCGTTTAGGGTCGTGTCTAGTGTCTTGTCTCCGTGTGTCGGCAAGCCCGCCTTGTAGTTCCCCATTTCCAATGGTATCTCGGTCGCCGAGGCAATATTACCGTTGGCACCCTCATGGGCTTGGACCCGAAGCCCCGGACTTTTATGGCTCCAAAGTCTCGAGCGACTACCTACATTGGGAAGCCGCCATGGACAAATACTTCGCTTATTACATCATGTCCGAGGCCCATGAATTCTCTTTTGCCAAGGATAGGCTGCTTCACGAGGCTGTCGAGAACTGGGAGGCATTGAATGCTTGACGCAGATTAGGAGACAAGGGCCCATCGAGTCATGGTGGGACATGAAGAGAGCGCTTAGGAGGGTCTATCTTCCCCGCCCACCTACCTCCAACCACGGGGGTCATACCACTAGCCAACCCCACCAACTCACCCGCAATCAAGTGGGCCACACCTCCAACCAACCCCGCCCCTTCACCCCCATCCAAGCCCTCCAAAGCAACCCCAATCAAGTGGTTCGCCCAGTCACCTTCCACCAAGTGGAAGCCCCGCTTCTAGCCGAGCCTAGGTCCACACCCGAGCCAAGAGACGAGGAGCGAGTCCACCACGAGGTCCCTACTCCAACCAGCACCTTTGATGAAATCGAGAAAATGTTTTCGGATTGGTTAGAAAGGACATGTGCCTCTTCACCACCCGCGAGTGCTCCTTTGCCACCCTCTCCTTCCGAACTTTATTCGGAACCATCTTATTTGGAGCCACTAAAGCCCGAGCCACCCGTGTTTCTAACGGGTATGCTTTTCATAGCCGAGCCGCTTCTTAGCTGGCTTAAGGATGGCTTGGTCCCACCTCCTTACCCATCCATGGACCCCACCCTACCATTAGTGCCGGTCAACTCATTCCATATCACATTTCGGTCTAGTCACCATGTTGATACATTGGTTGATCTTATTGTGGGATTAGACTCGCAATGGAAGTTGACGCACCTATTGGCCCGAGGCTTCGACCAACCCACTAGTCTTAGCTTCACCCATCCGGCCTTAGGGTCCATTACCTCCGTGTGTACTGTGGGTTGTGTCACCATAGAGATCCTCTTATTCCTCCCCATGCCGGCCGAGCCCTTGATTGGTCTTCAGAGCTCTGAGCTTGCTTTGGCTTCTTTTGTATATTTTACGTGTCAACAAATACCCCCCACCCGCAGGTGGCGTGAGCAAAGGATGAGTGACACGGGACCTGCGGGTGTACATTGCATCATACTTTGTACTTCTCTTCAGGCCTGCTCCTGTTTATAGTGCATTTCCATAGCTTGGAATCTTCGTTCTGGTTGTATAGTCCCAGTACTTTGCAAGCATATTTGGACAGACACCATCCTTTTAGGTTTAATTTCCTTGTTGCAGCATCCCAGGGTGAACAAGCCGACGCGGTTGACAGTCTCGGCACGTCCATCTCGGCACTCCAGCTGAAGGGAGTGGCTGAGCGACTGACGATCGGTCTGCAAGCACTGGGTTGTCCCTTGGATATCTGGACCCAGCGGGTGTTGTTCTTGCTGAAATTTGTGAATCACCGAGACTTTCTCGGGCAGATAATGAATGACCGGCTGACGGCCCTCAAATTGCAGAAAGCCGACTATCAGACGGAGCTGGAGTCTCTGAATTCTGATCTTCATAAAAACAATGCCCAGTTTGAAGCTTCAGCTGCTCGTGCACAGTTCCTACGCAGCTGACGGGAAGAACTCCGGGCTGAATTAGATGCTGTCGACGCCGAAATACCATTGCTGGATGCGGCAGAAGTCCAGGGTATTGAGGAGGCCACCTTGCTGGAGGGTCGAGTTGCATCCTTACAGACTGAGATGACTCGTGTTCAGGAGGAGGAAATGCAACTCCGTGAACTGGGAGCGGCTCCACATGTCAGGCTTCTCGAATTTGAAGATATCTTCAGGCGATCTTAGCTTATCTGCCTTTTGTAATCCGTCCCCCTCGAAGGGCTCCCATTGTCTTCACCTCTCCCTTTTTGCAATGAAATACAAGTTTCTCTTAATGCTTTAGGTGTCCACCTTCACACTTGTTTTCTATCATATCTTGTGACAATTTTGGTGACCTGTATGGAAGCATACCCATATCTGTACCGCAGGAGAGCGTCCACCCTTTCAAGGAAAGGATGGGGGGCTCGCTCCACCGCGTGCCGGGCTTCCAGAGGTTCACCAAATTGGCACAAATGTAAGTCTCATTAGCCAGAAGTGCTGGCAATATGACTGCTGGCTGATGTACGCGTATGAAGGATTCACATGTCTCATTGAAATGGACGGAAGGTCCATCTTAGACAGGTTCTAACATCGATCAAGGCGAAGTGCCTTATGGTCATAAAAGCTTCATCATCGGCATTGGGTTTATGCCGATTCGAGGAGATGGGTTGCATCAGAATATACGAAAGGTCTACTCTGGGTGGGTTTCATTATCGGTCCAGGCGATGTTGCCTTGTGACCGATGGAAGGTTTTATCGTCGGTGGGACTTAGGATAGCATAAAGTGGGTGAGTTTCATCATAGTAGACAAGGGGCCTTTTCTGGGTGGGTTTCATTATCGGCTTGGGCGATGATGCCTTAGGACCGACAGTGGGTTTCATCATTGTCATTGGGTTTATGCCAATGCAAGGGAATTAATGAGTTTCAGCAGAACGGACAGAAGGTCTATTCTGGGCAGGTTTTATTACTGGTGGGACAATTGATAGAAGTGTCACCAAGAGGTATAGCATATGTTTTAACCACATTACTGACCCAAGCGCCCTTTCGGGTTTTTTCCGGAGCCAGCCCCCTCTTGCTTTTGCCCACGCGCCCTTTCGGATTTTCACGTGGTGGGGTACCCGATTTTGCCTGTGGTGCCCTCTCGGGTCTTCACCACAGTTGGGTTAGAGCCATTTTTGCCCTTGACCAGGTATAGGATCAACACTGGCGAGGCACCTCTATTTTAAGCCTCATTTTTTTATTCATCATTTTTTTGAACTCAATTCTCAAGGTAAAGCCGGGCTTGAGGAGATGCTGGCCGACCGTGCCAATGATGACAAGGGCCATGAGGAAGTTGGCCGATCTTGCCATGATGACAAGGGTCGCAAGGAGGCTGACCGATCTTGCCGATGGTGACAAGGGTCAGAAGTAGGATAACCGATCTTACCGATGGTGACAAGGGTCGTAAGGAGGCTGATCGATCTTGCCGATGGTGACAAGGGTCAGAAGTAGGTTGACCGATCTTACCGATGATGACAAGGGTCACAAGGAGGCTGACCGATCTTGCCGATGGTGACAAGGGTCAGAAGTAAGTTGACCGATCTTACCGCTGATGACAAGGGTCGCAAGGAGGCTGACCGATCTTGCCGATGATGACAAGGGTCAGAAGTAGGTCGACCGATCTTGCCGATGATGACAAGGGTCAGAAGTAAGTTGAACGATCTTGTCGATGATGACAAGGGTCGCAAGGAGGCTGACCGATCTTGCCGATGATGACAAGGGTCGCAAGGAGGCTGACCGATCTTGCCGATGATGACAAGGGTCAGAAGTAGGTCGACCGATCTTGCCGATGATGATAAGGGTCCCAAGGAAGCTGACCGATCTTGCCGATGGTGACAAGGGTCTGAAGTAGGTCGACCGATCTTATCGATGATGACAAGGGTCACAAGGAAGATGACTGATCTTGCCGATGGTGACAAGGGTCAGAAGTAGGCTGACCGATCTTACCGATGGTGACAAGGGTCAGAAGTAGGTCGATCGATCTTGCCGATGATGACAAGGGTCGTAAAGAGGCTGACCGATCTTGCCGATGATGACAAGGGTCAGAAGTAGGTCGATCGATCTTGCCGATGACGATAAGGGTCAGAAGTAGGTCGACCGATCTTGTCGATGATGACAAGGGTTAGAAGTAAGTTGACCGATCTTGCTGATGATGACAAGGGTCGCAAGGAGGCTGACCGATCTTGCCGATGATGACAAGGGTCAGAAGTAGGTCGACTGATCTTGCCGATGATGACAAGGGTTGCAAGAAAGCTGACCGATCTTGTCGATGGTGACAAGGTTCAGAAGTAGGTCGACCGATCTTGCTGATGATGGCAAGGGTCGCAAGGAAGCTAACTGATTCTGCTTGCATCCCGACCTTTGTTGCCGCTCCTATCGGCCCTCTGTGCGCACCTCGCATGGCTATGGATGGCCCCAAGCCTGCCTTCGTGGACTCTGCAACAGCTCCCGCCTTGCTTCAACACCCGCCGGGTAACCTGCTAGGTGCTCGTAGCAGCTGCACTGCACCATCTTTGGGGACCGCCGCATGCTTCGGTGCTTCTCCCTCGGGGGCCACCTGTTGCATCGATGCACCTCACTCGGATGGCACCCCCACGCCTTGCCCTATTCCGTCTCATCCAGACGCACGGCATCTTGCTCCTGTGGGTGCTCTTGTCTACACTGCCGGAGCTACCTCGGCTGCTTGGCCTGCTGCCCCCTTGCCTGGCAATCCGTCCTCTGCCCTCATGGGAGCTGGCTATGGCCAGCCTTCAGTCCTTGGGCTTGAGTGTGCCCACACCCCACTCCCCTCGGTGGGTGTCGACACCTCATCCCCCATCTGTGCTGATCGCCCCTGCCCAACAATTGTTGCTGCTGGTTTCCCGTCGGCCAGGTCCACTCCTGTGGGCCCTGCGGCGGATCTCCACTTGCTCGGTCGGCAGAGCTGCCAACCTGCAGTTGCTGGCTCTGCCCCTCCTCCTGTTGGCGTTGGCCCTCCGGCCCCTGTTATTATGGCCGCTAAGGGACCTCAGCTACTGCCCGGTGCGTTGGCCCGTCAGGAGCAGTTCCCACATCTTCCTGCTGCACATGCTCGTTTTCTTGGCCTCTGCCCTCCAGCTGAGGTTCGTCAAGGCATTCTGTCTACTCCGGCTGTGGGCTTCACGCCCTCCCCCCCCGACAGTTCCTCCATCCGGGAAGGGCGTCCCCCCTCCGTGCTCAGATGCACCCGCGGCTGTCCCTCCTGCTGCCGGGGTGTCCACCTCTTTGGTCCCTGGCCTCCCGGCGCCGGATGCTCACCCCCTTGGCGGCCCTTCTTCTTGGCTTAATGCCGGTGCGGTTGCTTGGTCCCCAGGGGCGCAGCCCACTGCCCAGGCGGCTAGCGTTGAAGGGTCCTTGGCTTCCTCCTCTTCTCCGACGGCCGTCACTCGCCTCTCCTTCGCCCAAGCTTTGAAGAAGAAGATCAACCGGGCCCCGCCCGGGCCGATCGTCGACTCTGCCCCGCCTCCTGCTCTGGTGCATCCCGTGGGTGTTGTGCCCCCCTCGGATCTTGGCTTGCCTCTCAGGTTCCCCCAGCTCATCCAGGCTCTCCACATCCCCGGGCTTGAGCCTGCTTCGGGGTTCCGTGACCTTACGGCGGCTCATACGGCTTTTGTGGGCACCTCTTGCTAGGACCGCTCTCGGGTGCCCTCGAGGATGGATGGCGGAGCTCCCCGGCGTTCCTTCCGGCGGTCCAACTCCACCTCCTCCTCGCGTGATCGTCAGTGCATGTTTGAGGACGCTGCTCTTCATCCCCGTCGTTCTCTTCGGATCCAGTCTTCTTCGATGGCGCCCCCGCCGCCGGCCGACTCTTCCTACACAGAGGTGCCCGATCCCGACGGTTCGGAGGTTGACCCTCTTGATTGGCCTTGCTCTCCGAGTCGTCAGCGCGGTGTTCGTTCTGTGTTCTCGTCCGACTCTGAAGGGGTCTTGGACAAAGATTCCTATTTGTAGGGGCTTTGTTTCTTCTGTGGGTTCTTGGGCTTTTGTTTCTACCCACGCCTGGGTCCTCTTGGCCTTTTCTGCTTTCTTGGGCCTTTGGCCTTGTACACCACTTGCCCCTCTTTGGGCGTTTCCCCTCCCCGTCCACCTTTCTTTTTCTGCTTTCTTATACGAAAATCGCTTGCCTGGTGGCCGGGATAGTGTTTTCATCTTCTTCCGTAATGAAGAGATGAACCCCCTCTCCCGTCTCCCCCCTTGCAAGTATCAACTTTAGTTTAAAAAAAAGGAAGCTAACTGATCTTGCCGATGGTGACAAGGGTCGCAAGGAGGCTAACCGATCTTGCCGATGATGACAAGGGTCAGAAGTAGGTCGACCAATCTTACCGATAATGACAAGGGTCGCAAGGTAGGCTGACCGATCTTGCCGATGGTGACAAGGGTCAAAACTAGGTCGACTGATCTTGCCGATGATGACAAGGGTCGCAAGGAAGGTGACCGATATTGCCGATGGTGACAAGGGTCAGAAGTAGGTCGACCGATCTTGCCGATGATGACAATGGTCGCAAGGAAGATGACCGATCTTGCCGATGGTGACAAGGGTCAGAAGTAGGTCGACCGATCTTGCCGATGATGACAAACGTCGCAAGGAGACTGACCGATCTTACCTGTCACGCCCCGAGCGCGGAAGATCCCCGGAGATGCGTGACGAGTTTATATCATTCATGTCAATCAGAGAATTAGTGTATTCGACACCAAAAATCAGAGATGCGCAAAAGTAAAGATAACCCAATCTTTATTCAATCACAACCTCAAAGTACTTCTATTACAATTCACTTAATGAAAGTGCTATGACCCAATAAAAGGAAAAGTACAATGGTTGACTTAAGAAATTTGAAAGATAAGACTAGTAGACGCTTGGATAGACGGAGAGCTCTACTCTCTTCACTCTTGACCTTCCCCTTCTGTTTGGGTCTCGTCATCGGACTTACCTGAAAAGTAGGGAAAACACTGAGTGAGCGAACGCTCAGTAGAAAATTATATCTCAAGAGCTAGCAAGGGGTTTAAGTAATTACATTTTTATGAATGCACTATAGCTATGCATGTAGTAAGAACTGAGCAAGTAAAACTAATCAATAGAATAACACGTCGTGCAAAACATCCAAGTGAGTCTTAAACAAGAGATATTCACGAGAGACTTTATAGATTATTGGCTATTT
This sequence comes from Amorphophallus konjac, assembly GCA_022559845.1. Taxonomy (NCBI): domain Eukaryota; kingdom Viridiplantae; phylum Streptophyta; class Magnoliopsida; order Alismatales; family Araceae; genus Amorphophallus; species Amorphophallus konjac. The sequence continues at coordinate 77,566,521 of CM040123.1, read as the reverse complement.
CACGCAAGTACTTTGCCCGTATCGGGCCATGCTAGTAAAGTCACGCAAGTCGAGTCACGCACGCAAGAAAGAGAGAGAGTGTGGAATGCCAAAGATCAAGAGAGAAAGTACTTCGGTGCAATGCTAGACACCGTGATCATTACAACTCCCATGGGCACTAGTACTTTTGGGTGCTCCTCCCAGGACCAGATCGGGCCCTTATATGCACAGCATTAAAGATAGATCTAGACATCCACGATAGTTTATAGCCAATAAGGAGTTTCAAGAACAAACTTTAATAAGATGATAAGATAAGATTTTTATGGAATTCAAGGGCAAGGCCCTTGAGTAAGGACATACTGGCGATAAAAATTTACGCAAAGCATATAAACCATGACATGTCGATAAACTGGGTGGAATTGGTTCCCTAACCGGGTACCATAACAAATAAGTGCCCATGTGTAGATGGTCACTCTTTTTATATAGAATTGAGGCCCACAAGAACATCATAATAATGTTTGATATAGAATTGGGGTCCACAAGAACATCACAATAATGGCATGCTTTCCCCGTTCATTAAGATAGTTCTCATATCATACACATAGCATAACATGAGGGCCGGTATACCATGTTTCTATAGAGTGACATGGTAAAGTAGTGTAATAGGCTTTTAATGGTACAACCTGCTCAATCGGCCTTGAGGGAATCCAAGGCTCGAGGAGTCTTATGGAGGTCTCTATGACTAACTCGCTAGTCCAAAGGAACGGAATGTCCAATGGAGAGCTTGTATGTCACTGAGAATTGAGGGGTAATGCGATAAATCATCATGAAACATGGGGCTATATTCACGGACTGGAATATAGTGCCGATATATATATACATATATATATAAATATACATATGAAACCCTCGGTTAACAATAACAGTGTAAAATAGTATCACAGGAAATTAGCGACTTAATCTAAGTCATTACTTATCAAGTTAACGCCTTCTACAGGGGCATTTATTTATGATTTAACGACTACAGTAGCAGGCGTCCATTAGATTTATAATATTTTGCAAAATTACCAATTTCTGGAATTTTCATGAAAATGCACCTCTCAGAGGGGCGTTAATTTTAAAGTCACGCCCTGGTGCAGGGCGTCAGTCATGTAAGAGACGACCTATCCCAGGTCGTTAATTCCTTAACATCCGAAATAGGATTCATGAACAGTATAAATTTCCAGATAATAAAATTTTCAGGAAGAGGATCACATGGTCAGGAAGAGAAAAATAGCAGGATTCAACAAGTATGATCATGCATTAGATTAGATACATGGTTTACTTGATATAGAATTTTAAACATGGGTAATTAATAATTAAGTGAAGTTGACGACTCCTGGGCAGGGCGTCAAAACAAGAATTAGCGCCCTAGTCTGGGTCGCTTCCTTTAAAATTAGCGCCCTAAGGAGGGTCGCTACTTACACTATTTTCCAGAAAACTATGAAAAACGCAGAGAATCTATATGCATGAATTGACAGATGACTTTATCATAATTACTACGTTGGTTTGGGCTACAATTCTTGAGAAAACCTACCTGATGATTGTTCTGGTGAAGGAACGTGAAGAAGAATGATACTCTGTTCTAAACAGAGTTCTTCCGAAGTTTATGGAAACAGCTTCCTTCTTGGAGGAAGAGATCGTCTTGATGAAGAACCTCCCGTCCTTCAACTAGGCAGAAGAGTTTCTACTTACGGCAGACTTCCTACAGCAAAGACGATGAAGAACATCAATATTCTTCATGATTATGACCGAAGGCAAGGGAAGAAGAACATTACCTGTTCTTCACGCACGGCAGCAGAGCTTCCTTCAACCAAATAGCCTATTAGGGTTCGACAAGAAGGGTTATTTATAGGGTTTTTACGATCCTAATGGAGTTAGTATCGTATTGGAAGTAATATTTCCCTAATAGAGTTCTTACCCTATTCAATCTTCCACGTAGTTATCCAGAAACTTGCTCTGGATAGTCTCCTGGGTCGAACGAAACTCGAACGGAATTAACGCCTTGCCATAGGGCGTTAGTTTAAATTGACGCCTTTGTTAAAGTCATTTCTTATGTAAAAAGTGTCCATGTGGAGGGCGTCACGTTTACTTGCCCCTTTTTATTATTTTGGCCGTTTAAGAATTGACGACATCTTCTGTTGTCGTCCTTTCTGGAATTCGCGCCTTGTATAAGGGCGTTTCTTTTTGAAGTAGCGCCTTGAGTAAAGGCGTTATTTACATTTTGGTTTATTATTTACTTCTTTAGGCTCTTATCCTTTATTCATTAAATCTTTTAGTCTTATTTCGATCAATTGGGGTTTTTATTTCCCTTTATTTTTACCAGGGTTGCTACATTGCCGATGGTGACAAGGGTCAGAAGTAGGTTGACCGATCTTGCTGATGGTGACAAGGGTCAGAAGTAGGTTGAGAAAGATCTCCGATGGGGATCGGGGTGATCTCCCTCTTCGGAGTTTCACTAGAATGAGGGTGAGGCGGAACTTAAATTACCACAATACTGACTTAAGCGCCCTTTCGGGTTTTCGCAGAAGCCAGCCCGCTCTTGCTTTTGCCCACGTGCCCTTTCGGGTTTTCACGTGGCGGGATACCCGATTTTGCATGCGACGCCCTTTCGGGTTTTCACCACAGCCGGGTTATGGCCATTTTTGCCCTTGTCCTAATGTAAGAACAAGGCCGGCGGGGCACCTCTATTTTAAGCCCCATTTTTATCATCATTTTATTCTCATCATTTTTTGAACTCGTATCACGGAAGGATGTTGAGAGAGTCGACTAGGGCACGAGGCCTTGCGCCGATGAAAAGACTTATTCGTTAGCAAGAAGGTAATGCTTAACGCAAAGGATAGACTCTATGCCGACTCGGGCGTAAGGCCCGCAATGGCAATGTGGTAAAAGGGTCGGCTAGGACACAAAGTCTTGCGTCGATAAGAAGGGTTTATTCTTCAGCAATAAGGTAATGCTGTCGCAAGGGATAGATTTATGCCGATTCGGGCGGAAAGCCCGCAATGGCAATTGTTGTAGAAGGGTCAGCTAGGACACGAAGTCTTGTGCCGAGAAGGGTTTATTCGTTAGTGAGAAGGTAATGCTAACGCAAAGGATAGATTTATGCCGATTCGGGCGGAAAGCCCACAATGGCAAATGTTGTAGAAGGGTCAGCTAGGACACGAAGTCTTGTGCCGAGAAGGGTTTATTCGTTAGCAAGAAGGTAATGCTAACGCAAAGGATAGATTTATGCCGATTCGGGCGGAAAGCCCGCAATGGCAAATGTTGTAGAAGGGTCGGCTAGGACACGAAGTCTTATGCCGAGAAAGGTTTATTCGTTAGCAAGAAGGTAATGCTAACACAAAGGATAGATTTATGCCGATTCGGGCGGAAAGTCTGCAATGGCAAATGTTTTAGAAGTCGGCTAGGACATGAAGTCCTGTGCCGAGAAGGGTTTATTCGTTAGCAAGAAGGTAATGCTAATGCAAAGGATAGATTTATGCCGATTCGGGCGGAAAGCCCGCAATGGCAAATGTTGTAGAAGTGCCGGCTAGGACACAAAGTCTTGTGCCGAGAAGGGTTTATTCGTTAGCAAAAAGGTAATGCTGACGCAAAGGATAGATTTATGCCGATTCGGGCGGAAAGCCCGCAATGACAAATGTTGTTTTATATGTCATTATACGTATATATATATATTTTTTAGAGCTCGGCCAGGACGGAGTGCCACTAGACTAAGGTAGCTAGAATTTAGCTAGGGCGGAGTGCCACTAGACTAAGGTAGGTAGAGCTCGGTCAGGGCGGAATGCCACTAGACCAAGGCAGGTAGAACTCGGCCAGGGCGGAATGCCACCAGAACAAGGCAGGTAGAGCTCGACCAGGGTGAAATGCCACTAGACCAAGGTACGTAGAGCTCGGCCAGGGGCGGGATGTCACCAGACCAAGGTAGGTAGAGCTCAGCCAGGGCGGAGTGCCACTAGACTAAGGCAGGTAGAGCTCGGCCAGGGAGAAATGCTACTGGACCAAGGTAGGTGCAGCTTAGCTAGGGCGGAGTGCCACTAGACAAAGGTAGATAAAACTTAGCTAGGGCAGGGTGCCACAAGACTAAGGCAGGTAAAACTTAGCTAGGGTAGGGTGCCACTAGACAATGGCAGGTAAAACTTAGCTAGGGCAGGGCGCCACTAGACTAAGACAGGTAGAACTTAGCTAGGGTAGGGTGCCACTAGACTAAGGCAGGTAGAACTTAGCTAGGGCAGGGTGCCACTAGACTAAGGCAGGCAGAGCTCGGCCATGGTGGAATGTCACTAGACCAAGGTGGGTAGAGCTCGGTCAGGGCAGAATGCCACTAGACCAAGGTAGGTGGAACTCGGCGAGGGCGAAATGCCACTGGACCAAGGTAGGTAGAGCTTGGCCAGGGCGGAATGCCACTAGACCAAGGTGGGTAGAGCTCGGTCAGGGCGGAATGCCACTAGACCAAGGTAGGTGGAACTTAGCTAGGGCGGAGTGCCACTAGACAAAGGCAGGTGGAGCTTAGTTACGGCGGTGTGCCACTAGACTAAGGTATGTGGAGCTCAGCTAAGGTGGAGTGCCACTAGACTAAGGTATGTTGAGCTCAGCTATTCTGAGCATGCTGGTTGAACTGTGTGATATAGCTTCATATGTTTTCCATTAAGGGCATAGAACTAGATGACTCTTTTGTGATCTACAAGGACGTACGCACCCCCTTCATATACTTGACGGATGACATATGGTCCGACCCAGTTTTCAACCAACTTCCCTTTGGGGTTGGAGGCCATCACTTCTCTTCTTTTAACCATTACCAGGTCACCTTTCTTGAATTCTCGTCCTTTGACCAGCTTATCAAAAGCACGGGCCATGCGGGCTTGGTAGAGTTGGATATTTTGTTGCGCACGGAGACGCTTTCCTTCGAGCTCGGTGAGCTCCTCCAGTCTTCTTTCTATGTTGGTCTGCTCGCTGCTTATCAATCCATGCTGGATGGCGATTCACAGGGAGGGGACCTCTAATTCAATTGGCACTAGAGCCTCCGACATGTACACGAGGGAGTAAGGTGAGCAGCTAGTCGGGGTTTTATAGACTGTACGGTAAGCCCAGAGTGCATCGTACATCCTTTCTTCCCAGTCCTTTTTATTAGACTTGACAGTCTTTGCTAGTAGAGTGCATAGCGTCTTGTTGAAGGCTTCTACAAGTCCGTTGGCTTAAGGGTAGTAGGGAGATGATGCCCTCCAATCAATCTTGTATTTGTTGGCTAGTCGTTATACCTTCTGATTCTTGAAGTGACTGCCGTTGTCAGAGATGATTCGGCTGGGTAATCCAAATCGGAATATTATATTTTGCTGGAAGAATCTGGCGACTAATTCCTCCGTCACTTCTCTTAGTGCTATTGTCTCTGCCCATCTAGAGAAGTAGTCTGTAGCTGTTAAGATATATTTGCATCCTGATGAAGATGCTGGTAGTGGTCCTACCACATCCGTACCCCATTGAGCAAATGGCCAGCTTGGGATGGTAGGGTGCAGTGGCACAGGTGGCCTTCTTGACATAGTGGCATGTTCTTGATATCTCTTATAGGCTTTGGCGAACTTGTAACAATCATCAAACATAGAGGGCCAATAGTAGCCCAGTTTCTTTATTTCAATTTTCATTTTCGGACCGGCCTGGTATGTCCCGGCTGACCCGGCATGGACTTCTTGCATTACGTGCCTGGCTTCTCCTGGAGATAAGCAGGGAAGTAGAATCTTCTTTTAGGCATCTGCCATCATCCGGAACAACGTTCCATTCCTCATCTCATAAGAATCTTTGACTCTCAAGAGTTTTATTCTCTGTTCTTTCTCTTTCGGGAGTTGCTGGTGTTGAAAACAACGCAGGAGGTGCTCCCGCCAATCGGATTGCTGGATTCCTTCTACAGCAGCCACTTCATTTGCCTGTTCATCGGCTAGAGCTTCTGTCACGCTGGGGACTTGCCGCCGGTTGATTACTGTTATATTCAGGCTTGTATCTGGCGGGACCGCTAAAGAACTGGCCAGCTTTGCGAGGGCGTCAGCTTGAGCATTATGTCCTCGGTTGATGTGCTTGACGCCAATGAAATAGAATCTTGTCATTAGGCGGAGAGCCAGATGGTAATGAGGAATGAGTTCTTGCTTCCGCACATCAAACTCCCCTTCCAACTGTTTTATAACTAGCATGGAATCTTCGAATGCTTCTAGCATCTGAATCCCCATGGACAGAGCAATCTGTAACCTGATTATGAGGGCTTCATATTCTGCTTCATTGTTTGTGGAGGGCTTATTTATTGAACAGGATGTATGTATGACTTCTCCTTCTGGGGATTTCACGACTATGCATGCCCCCGCCCGGGCTCTGTTTGATCCAGTTGCTGAGGTGTCAATTCTAGAAGCGCCGTCAAAATACAGTTGCCATAGAGAGGGCTGCACCTGGCCGACCGCTAAGGTTTCATCTTCAGAAAGCTCCGGTTCCAGGGGGCAGTCTTCAGGTACTGGATGCTCAGTAAAGAAGTCTGTAATAGCTTGGCCTTTGAGGGCCGGTTGGGACATGATGTATTTAAGCGGATCCTCCTTGGAAATCAACTTAACTTCGTGCGACAGCATATAGTGTCGGAGCTTTTTGACCGCGAAGACCAGTGCCAGGCAGATCTTCTCGCTGTAGGTGTACCTCTCCTCAGTTCTGATGATTCTTCGACTGAGGTAATAGAGGGCTTGTTCCTTCCCTTCTTCATTATTTTGGGCCAGCATTGCCCCCAGGGAGTTGTATGCGGCTGCTATATAGAGGATTAGCGGTCGTCCTTTCACCGGCGCACCCAGCACAGGAGGGGTCTTCAGATAATCCTTCAGCTTGTCAAAGGCTGTCTGGCATTCTTCATCCCAGTAGAAGGGAACATCTTTCATCATTAGCTTATGGAAGGGGTGGCATCGCCCTGACAGGTTGGATATGAACCGTCGGATGTATGCCAGGCGGCCTTGAAGAGATCTCAGCTCGGAGAGGTTCCTTGGAGAGAGTTATCCTGAATTACCTTGATCTTTGCGAGGTCTATTTCAATTCCCCGATATCTGACAATGAAACCCAAGAACTTTCCGCTCGAAGCTCCGAATGCACACTTCATAGGGTTCATCTTCAATTCATACTGCCTCAGCCTCTAGAAGATAACTCGGAGGTCTTGCAGATGGTCTTCTTTCTTTCTGGTCTTGACTACCATGTCATATATGTAACACTCAACCTTATGGTAGAGCAGCTCATCGAATATTCTAGTCATCGCCCGCTGATAAGTTGCGCCGGTGTTCTTTAATCCGAACGACATTCTCTTGTAATGATAAATGCCTTTGGGAGTTCAGAAGGCAGTGTGGACCCGGTCGTGTTCCGCGATCCAAATTTGGTTATAGCCGGACGACCCATCCATGAATGATAGGGCCTCATGACCGGTGGTCGCATCCATCATGACCTCCGTTATTGGCACTGGGAAGTCATCTTTGGGGCAGGCTTTATTCAGATCTCAGAAGTCAACACATATCAGAATCTGTCCATTCTTCTTCTTCACGGGCACGATGTTGGCTAACCACGTGGTATATTGATTTTTCTTGATGAAACCCACATCAATGAGCTTGTCAACTTCCTTGCATATTTGAGTGGTGAGCTCTGGTCTCATGCGCCGCGACGGCTACATCACCAGTTCGGCTTCAGGGTTTATGGTCAGCTCATGCTGTGAGACTGCGGGGCTCAATCCTGGCATTTCCTTGTAGGTCCAGGCAAAGCAATCCCGATATTCCTGTAGTAGCAGGATATATAGCCCCTACTCTTCGGTAGATAACTGGGCACTGAGGAAGGTCGGCCTGGGGTCATCCTCGTCTCCCAAGTTGACTTCTATCAATTCATCGACTGTTGCTAGGCCTCCGTCTTATATCTCCGGGGGTGCAGGTTGAAGGTCGACAAAGTCTGGTATATCATCTTCGAGGTCGAGGACCTCGATCTCTTCATTTTGCCTTATCTGAGGTTCGTCAAGAATCTCTGGTTCGGCTGGTAGTGGCTGCATGAATTGCTCTTCTAGTGAATCTATATCAACAGCAGTTCCAAAGGATGAGTCGATTGCCTCGTCCCTGGTTGAAGAGGTTGCAGTTGCTAGGGATTGGTGATTGTTTGTCATTGAGTCAGAGTAGCACTGCAGCTCCATGGTACAGGGTGAGAAGGTCTCACTCCCTTGGATCACCATATCTTCAGTGGAGGTAGCTTTTTCTATTCTAGCAGCGTCCATCTCTTGATCAGGCTTGGGAGAAGTTTTCTTGATTGGTTCGAGAAGTGCTGGCATCATCATTAGAGGAGGGCTGCTGGAGGGAGGCAGCCCCGCTTCTTCAACATCTTCAGCTTCACTACTGCTAGATGTGTCGAATCTGGCTTGAAGAGCTGCTTCTTCGGGGTAGACCTGTTCCCAGCACTGGCAGGGGAATATGGCCTCTAATTCCAGACTTCTTGGTTAAGTTGGCTCAGTGTATTTAGATTCTGATGGGTGTTCATCAAAAGTTGCGCCCAGTGAGTTATCCTCAGTTGGGTAGAAAGCGAAAATGGTATCCACTTCATAGCGTCCGCTGTAATAGTATTCCTCGAGGGTAAAGCCCAACCCTGGGTGTTAAGATACACGCCTCATTTCTTTATCCAGGCTCGGGGGATACCACATCTTCTGGAATGCTTCTTTCTTCTTGCGAGGCTGGCCAGAAGGGATGTGCTGCTTCTGGAACATCTTGGCCATTCGACTCGTTATAAATGTCAACCCCTGTATGGGCACTGACGGGTTTTCTATATCTTCAGGCAGATGACAATCAGTATCCACCTGTGTAGGGTGCTCCTCAGCTGTGTAGAACAAGCTACTGGAGCCTTCTATCTGCGCTACTTCCCAAGCTTTGAAAGGCTCGACAGTGACATTATCGAGACTAAGAATTGGCTTGGTAAGGCCCTCCGGGATCCCGATGTGGTCGTGCTGCTGGTCGACCCTGACTTCATTTGCTTCGGGGTAGATGGCGGGAGGTGCTACCCGGCCCACATACCCGGTGACAGTAATGTGCGAGACCATCTTGGGATTAACATATCCACGCGGCGGCGGAGGGAACCATTCAGCTCCGGAGGTGCTTTTTGTTGTGCTGGGAGAGGTCTTGGCTTCAAGGGCCTTCTGCGATCGTTCTGCATATAGAGGGGCATCTGCCAAGTGGCACTCGAACACTTCGAACGGGTGGAGATCAGCAAATACTCTTTCCTCCTTCCCTTCCAGGTTATATTTGATGCACTGGTGGAGCGTGGAAGGTACCACCATGTTCTCGTGTAGCCAGGGGCGGCCAAGCAGTGCCTTGTACGAGGTGCGAGAATCGATGACATGAAACTGCACCTTTATGATAAAGTCTGCTAGAGTGAGTGTGAACTCCGCAACTCCTAGCGACGCCTCACACTTTTGGTTGAAGCCGGCAATACGCATATCCCTTACTTTTTGGAGACGCACATTGAAGTAGTGCCTCTCATATATCATGTAGGGCAGGATGTTGACAGTCGCCCCGGGATCCACCAGGATTCTGCTCAACTCCCGGCCATTTAGATGCCCCCTCATATACAGAGGTCTGTTGTGGCTAGTAGTGGGGAGAAACATGTCTTACTGAGTGAAGGCCATGCTGGCTTCCGATAGTGCCTCAGCTAGGCAGGCTTCATATCGAGCAGGCATCTACAAAGCAGTTTTAATCGCCTGTCGGGTCTCTTCACTCAAAGAGAGGATTTCCCATACAGTAAATCTTGTCGGGAACTTTTTTAATAGCTTGACCACCTGACTTCCTGCTCAGACATTGTATAGCTTCATTTCTTCTGCCCACCGGGGTTTAGAAGAGTCTTGGACTGTGGCCCCTGATGGGCCTGCCTCATCGGACTCGAATACTACACCCTTCTGCTTGGGGTCATCTCCTTGCTGTCCTTCACTGACTGCTGCCGGGCATGCTTCTGCTTCCTCCGGTAATTCGAAAGATTGCTAGAGTCGCGGGCGAATGCCCTCAGTTGCTGGTTCGACCTCCCAACATAGTTGCTTCCCCTTTGACATCTTTACAAATTCTAGGAAGGAAGGAGTGGGAGTGTTGCCCCCACTCTGGTTGTATAGGCCTGACGGAGGAGGGATCTGGACTCCCCTAACCTCCGGAGGGGGTATTTTATAGGCTTGTTCCCCCTGAAGATAATGTTGTGGTTGGCGGGCAGTTGATGCCCCCATCGTCGGCCGGACCGAGTTGCATGTGCAGCAGTTGCAGCTTCGGCCTGACTTTCCTTAGCAGTGGGTGTGAAGCATATCTCTTCTTCATCCTCTTCACCAGGCAAATTGAACAGAGCAGAGAGGGTGTTGCAAGAAAGGATTATACCCTTTGTGGCCTTGCTGGCCTTTCTTTTATTTCTTCATCTTCTTTTCTTTTCTTCGGCTGGCGCTTGCCCCCAGAACATGCTGCCATCCTTGTCTGATGCTTTGTCAGCTTCCTCTTCCTGCTTCAGTGAAAGCTGTTCTAGCTCCTGCCACGGGACATGATCCCGTACTGGTAGTGGCTCTAGCTCAGGCTGTACATATTCATCTAGCCCATTTATGTAGTCCTGTAGCCGCCGGGCTTCTGGACTAATTCCCTTGACTGCCGGTAATGGAGTCTGCCTCCTCCGGTTGTGGGTAGGTATTCTGATGACTACAGGTTGGTAGGTCCACATAGGTGTTGCCACTGGCAAAGGGGGTCGTGGTGTGATGCCACGAATATGTGCCCCCACTATTGGGCGAGACGTGCCCTTCTTCCTGGTTCTTGCAGCGACTGGCTACCATCCCTCTTGTTCTTCCATTGGAGCCAGAAAGTAGGCTTCATAGGTGTGCTGAGTACTGGCTTCTGCGGTCTCCTCAGGCAGTGCTTGATATAGAGAGACCATGTTGACGGCGGCTCTTCTTAGAGGCACCTCATGTGGTTGTGGAGGGTCAACCTTGTATTCCCCCAACTCTATTTCTTCTTTCCTCACCATGCCTTCGATAATATCCTTGAAAACATAACAGCCTTCAATCGGATGTCCTAGCATCTGCTGGTAAGGGTAAAATCTTGGGATGTCTCTTCTCTTCAGGTCCTCCGGCCTCTTTGGCTCATACAGGGTGATCTTATCATATTGGGTAACCCAGTCAAAAAAGATCCAAGTCTTCTCCTTCGAGAAAGAATAGGCCTTCTTCATCTTGTCCCGAAATGATGGGCCTTCTTTGCCATCTCCGGTCTTAGCAGGCTGAGGAGCAGCAGTCTTCTTGCCTTTGTCTTTTTGTTGTTCAAACGCCTTGATATCAAGGGCGTTCGCTTCTTTAGGTGCCTGGCGCTGCTCTGCTGCCTCGCCCTTTTGTGCAGTGGCAATATTTGACGTCGGGGCAGGTTTTGCCAGGAAGGCTTCTACCTCGGCCACAACATTATTTAGGCGGTCGAACGACCGAATTTCCATGCCAATCATCTTTTCTAGTACCTCTCTCCTGGGGTTCTGCTTGCAGATTTGTACAACGTCCTCCTGGTGCGGGGGCTGCTTGCATCTCATTCTGAGGTTCCTCCACCTCTTGATGTAGTCAAGGGCCGTCTCATCTGCCCTCTGTCTTGTTGAATAGAGTTCAGCCACTGTGACCTCCCTCTCTGTGACATGAAATCTTTCTCTGAACTTCCTCTGCATGTCTGACCAGTCGCTGATCGACCCGGCCGGGAGGCTGGAGTACCATTCAAATGCGAGCCCCATGAGTGAGGACCCGAAAAATTTTAGCAAATATGACTCATCGGTGGCCAGGTCACCCATGACGGTCATATAGTAGGCGACATATTCTTTTGGGGATCCCTTCCCGTTGAACTTGTCGAATTTTGGCGGCTTGCTAATCCCCGGAGGGAGCCGCTTGGCAGCATGATGCAGCGGGTATGAAACCCTGTATGCATCGAATGCGACGTAGTTGCCTTCACTTCTTTCAGCGAGCTTCAGCTAAAACATTCTTTCCACCATCATCTTGCTCATGACGGTCGGATCAACCGGTTCTGGGTAGAAATGTGCCGGTTGCAAGTAGTGGGTGACCAGGGTGGTCGCCTGCGGAGGAGGACGCAGTAATGGAGGCGTCTGGTGCACCTGTGGCAATACCGGTGGCATCAGTGGCTGTGGTGGGCGTTGCTGAGCCGTCGCCAAGCTTGGTTCTGTCGGCTGAGGCGGGGTGTAGAGTGGTGGGAAGTCATTTTGGTTGACGGCTCCCCATGATGACTCGGCCTACATATCAGGCTGCTTGGATGCCAAAGACTACTCTGTCTTCTCCATCAATTGCTTCTTCAACTGCTCTATCTCTTGGCGGTACCTTTGGAGTATCATCAGTACGGCCAGGTCCAGAGCTGTAGTGCTGGGGATAGTCTCTGTCGTCTCGCCAGGTGCACCCTCAGGTAGGATGTCCAGCAAGACATCTTCTTCTTCTTCTGCTGTCACCACATTTGCAGTGAGAATAACGGCCTTGTCATGTTGTTAAAGGTGAGCCTAGGTTTGCTTTCCCTTGGTTGCCGCCAGCTTTTCTTTTGCGGCTTCCGCCCTTCGAGTACTCGGCCCCGGCCTTCCGGCCAACCGGGCCAGCTCCTGAGGCTCCTCTGGCAATCTTCCATAGTGGCCAGACATCCCAGCCATGTTACCGGTGAAAATCTGAATCCTTCTTCTCTGTCTACAAACCCTCCTTCTTGCATTCTCTGGGAAGGTGAGCCTTTCAAATACAGAGGCCCTTCTCCTTTCCTCCTGATGGGGAGTAGCTTCATCGACTTGAATATCCAAGCCGTCTTTATACCCGTTGTCATCGATCGTTGACGTAATTCTTCTGTCTTCTTCTTCTTCCACTGCCATTAATGAGCAGTGATGTTCTTCAGCCACGGCTGCCTGTAACAGCCGTTGTTGGCCTAGGGAGGGGTTGCCTAATCCCCTAAAATAGCTTCTGACCATATTGGTCATCTCTTCTTGCCCTTGGCCCGGATGTAGGGTCGGGGATAGTTGTCGAACTCCCATCAGAGGGATGTAAGCGAGCCGAGCTCTTTCGGCAGTTTGCTGAAATCTTCCTCCCGCAGCGGGGATGTTGGCCTGTCGGGCGCAGTCCCTAAAGCTTCCACGGTGTGGAGGGTCCTTCTTTGGGGCAAGGCCCCTCTGCTTGTTCTCATCTGCTCCGGTAAATCTGGAGCGGTGTTGGACTGGTGCATCTTGGTAGACAGGTTGGACCTTCTTGGGGACCCAAACCTGCTTAAATCTCCTCGACTGGGGAGCCAACCTTCTCTGGCCATGGTGGCCGGCTTCTTCCTCCTCGGCTCTCCTTCCGGAAAGAGCCTGATAAGAGTTGTGGACAGACACTGCGGGGATCACCCGATCCGGGCTCACTCGAGCTGAGCGTCCATCCAGAAAGACGCGGACCCCCCCGACTAGCATAGACTTGTCGGACATGGAGAGATGTCCGGTCACAGCAGAAGCAACCTTCCTTCGGGGGTTCCGGTGTCGGTGCCTCCCAAAATTCTTGGTAAGGACGGGGCGGGCCCCGTAAGCAACATGATGTACCATGCAGTTGGCGACTTGAATTGGGCTCGTGGGCGTGCCAGCACAGCGTCGAGCCTCCGGGGCCTCGACTTTCTCCGCAATCTTCTCCTCTGTAGGCTTTGAGGGTTCTGTCTATAGCATGTCGGCAAAGGCCAACCCCAAGAAGTTGGGAAAGCCTACAGCTGGTGGGAAGGAGCCGAAAGCCATGGGTACCGCCAGGTACCCGTGGTCAGCGTGGCCCGCAACGATCGCGGGGCCGAAGCCAAGACCGATGAGTCCTGATGACGTCATCGTTCACCTGAGATAAATAGAGAAACAGTCAGTATTCTTGGGGGAAGCCCCCGAAGGCATCCTCTCTTGGCAAAGAGATGAAGGGAGACTCAGGTCCCACCAGTCGTGCCAGACTTGTGGGGACAGATTTTTCCACTCTTTATTTATATTTATTGATTATTTATTTATATTGATTTATTTATTTATTAGTTATTATTTTTTTATTAGGTGTGCCAGTCACCGGAGTGACAATTTATTATGCGCTCGATCTGACTTAGTCAGTCGATTATGATGTTCGTGTCGGAACTCGGAGTCTGTCATACCATAAAGGTTATGACGTTAATTACGTCCTCTAAGAAAGAGGACTACCCTTGATTAATTGTCAAGAGAGGATGCCCCAGGGGCAAGAGAAGATAAGACTACGATGCTGACTTCATTCGCAGGATGTGAAATGCGTGTGATGTGGCACAGCCCAAGGATGACTAAATATGTAATGAACAACTAGGACCTAGATCCACAAGCATACAAGCTCTCCAATGATTCTCACAATAGCGTCTTACTCACACGGCACACGCGATCACCCGGCGGGGCCGGGGGATGATGGCAAGGGTCCGAGGCGAGACCCAATGAATCTAATGGACTTAGTGGGCTTAGGCTGACCCCAAAGAGTCTAGGATTCCCAACTTAGTGGGCGGCTGGCCCGCAGGGCGGCGTTTGGGGGTGGCACTCTCTCCCGGTCCGCGGTGGGCACTAACAAATGAACATACAAGTACGGGCCCTCTTCTCACCGTCCGACGAGCATTCAAAGCAATACTAAACTTGCAGAAGTAAGGCTATCAAGGTTAGTACCAGAGGCTCACCTGATCGGTGTGAAGACACCGATCTCGCTCGGAGAGGAGGGCGCGCCGGGAGGCGAGGGTATATACCCGATCGCCGCGGCGATGTAGCTTGACCTGAAAGTGTAAAGAGTACAACACTACGCCTCTCGCAGGAGGGATGATCTTGGGGTGGGGATTAAGTTAATTACATCCAAAACTACCTCCACGCAGGGAGGGGCCTTCAGCCGGCCAAGCGGGGTGGGGAATTATGCAAAGAGGACCGACTTTCCGAGCTCCGCCGGTTCTGCCTTTCTTCTGTATTTCTGGATAGGGGGTCGATGTTGACGCTGCCAAAAATTCCACCGAGCTCAGAACTTGATGAAACTTGCGCCAAGAGTTTGCTAACAGACCAAGGATGATCTCTGAATTTTTGCTGAGCCTGGTACAGTCGTTGCTGACCGGGGCAGAGTCTGGAACCGGACTGATTGGTTCTGCCTCTATCTGGTGCAGAATAATGTGGCTGGTTGCAGAGGGTGCCACGATCACTACCAAGCTCTGATTGAGGCGAGACCTGAACCTTTGGAACCATGGTCGAGTCTTCTTTCTGTCGGCACTGACGGCGAGGTTGGCAGATGTCGGAGAAGACTGGGATGATCAGATGAGTAGAGGGGTGTCGGTTCTGGCTCCTGTAAACTGACCTGACACACTTGGAGTAGAAAATTTGTAACTTGAGATGCCAATGTCAAAATGCAGCTCTGCTTCTTGAGGATGAAAGAGGACTTGAGAGGGAGGAACTTTGCTGATTAACACTTGATATGAATCCCAAAAGGTTCGTCGTGTTCAGGCTTCCAATCTCGCTCTGGTTCTCTGCCTGGGGTCTTCTGCGCAGTCGAGGGAGATCAACTCCTGCGGACAGCTCCGACCTCGGAAGCCGGCGAGACCACCACCGTTGGAAAGCTAACTCGTAGAAGCTACCAGCAATGTAGGCCTTTCCACCTGGATCTTTTAGGGACGGTCGTAGCTGCCTCTACAAGTGATTGCAACTCTGCTGCCTGAAACAGGGACAGAATGAGGAGAAGAAGAAGATGTGGAGAAGGGGATGGCCAAGAGAGTGAATGGGGGAGAGTGTGTCTAATGGCTCTAGGAGGGAGATTTGTGGTGTTTAGGGGTTGTGGAGGTTAGGGAGAAGACGGTGGGGAGGGCGAAATGGGCTGGAGAGGGGGGCTGGAGCTGCAAGTGGTGATGGTGGGAGGGAGAGTGAACACAAGAGAGAAGGTGAGTGTGAGTAGAGGTGGGGGCGAACTTGGCCCAAGGGGAGAGAGAGGGGGTTCGACCTAGGGAGGAGAGGGTGAGGAGAGATGGGAGGGAGATTTAAATGGGCCTAGGAAAGAGATCCTTCAGCCTTGGGGAGGTGAGGAGGTGCTTAGGGAAGTGGAGGGGAGTAGGTGGTGGTTGGGAAGTAGGGCTTGGATTGGTGGAGGGTTGTTGGGACTAGATAGAGAGTAAAGGAAGGTTGTGGGAAGTTGTGGGGTATTAATGGAGGTAGGTGGGGGTTGGATTTGAATGAGAGGGGTGGAGGAGAGATGGGAGGTTCGCCCCTTTCCTTGTGGGAGAGAGAAAGAGAGCTAGAGAGAGAGAGAGAAGTGGAGTAATGAGAGACTTGAAAGGGATTTCTTCAATATTCATCAAAAGTTGAATACATGAGGAGAGATGGGCCTATATATAGGCAACCATTCTTTACATGACAAAAAAGCCCCTGACAATAAGGCAAAAGACCGAGCATATCCTAGACTCAATCCAATGGGCCAAGACTACGGTAATAAGGCCCAATTAAGCATACCAAGGGAAATGGACTAGAACCACATGACTCAAGAAAGGGAAATACAATGATAGGACTCAATAAAAGGAAAATACATAAAATGAAACTAAGGAAATGAAGATAACAAGTGTGGATCACAGTCAGTCCACATCAAGAGTGTGCAGGCGACCCGAGCTAGAGGGAGTGTCGTGAGATGCCCTCATCAAATCCCCCGGGGTGGGGAGAACTCGACCACGTCGAGTATGGGTCCGCCTGGCTGTCGTAATGCTCCAGTATGTCGGGGTCCAAGCGCAGCAGATCCTCCGACTCACCCACGTGTCCTCTATCAGGGGACGGTTCTTCCACCTAACCAGGTAGCGCTGATACACCTTGTGCCTAGTAATGATACTCTGCTCATCCAGTATTGCCTCTATCTGCTCTCGTCGGTCTCTCAGGCTAGAAGGTGGAGTCCCTCCGGAAGTGTCCCTCTCAAGGTGGGGTAAAAGCTCAAGCTCCTCACTGGGTTCCACCGTGGGGCCCTTGTAGGGTACCATATCCGCCACATTGAAAGTAGAGTGTACCCCAAAACCCTCAGGTAGGTCTAGCTCATAAGCATTACTGCCAAGTCACCTTAGAATTCGAAAGGGTCCCGAACCCCGTGCCCTCAACTTGGAGGCAGGCCCTGGAAGGAGCCGCTTCATCCTCACCATCACCAAATCTCCCACTTGGAACTCGCAGTGGCGCCGGTGAGCATCTGCCCGCCTTTTGTAAGCCTCATTGCTCTTTCCTATATGCTTGCGGATGTCATCATGCAATTCTTTGATATGCTGTGCGAAGGACTCAGCTGAGACTGACACTCTAGCATGTGGGGGAAGGGGAATAAGATCGGATGGTTTTCTAGGCCTATAATCATGCACAACCTCAAATAGACTCTTGCCTATGGACCTATTGACAGAATCATTGTAGGTAAACTCGGCTTGAGACAAGAGAAGATCCCAATTCCCAGGGTGGTCCCCAACAAGGCAACGGAGCAAGTTCCCAAGGCTTCGGTTGACGACCTCAGTCTGGCCATCGGTTTGAGGATGGTAAGCAGTGGAGAATTTGAGGAGGGTTCCATCAGGTGCCAAAGAGTCTTCCAAAAATAACTGGTGAATTTCACATCCCGATCAGACACAATAGTCTTAGGTAATCCATGGAGTCGGACCACCTCATCAAAGAATAATCGGGCGACCCTAGAAGCATCGGAGGTCTTGGAACATGGGATAAAGTGGGCCATTTTAGAGAACCTATCCACCACTACAAAGATGGAATCCTGTTTGCGCAAGGTCTTAGGTAGACCAAGGATGAAGTCCATGCTCAAATCCTCCCAAGGTCGGTCTGGTATGGGTAGGGGTGTGTAAAGCCCAGTATTTTGCTTCACTTGTTTGGCTGAGGCACAAATGCGACATTGTCCCACAATGTGAGACTAGGCCAATGGAATTGTCTATCAACTAGCTCTATGGTCTTTTGGACTCCAAAGTGACCAGCTAGGCCACCACTATGTAACTCCCAAACTAAGAAGTCCCGAAGTGAAGTCCGGGGTATGCAAAGCCTAGCGCCCTTGAATAGATACCCGTCTTGAAGTATGAATCCCTCATGTTCCTTGTGGGGCTGAGTGGCAAGGGTGTTGTGGTGAATCCCAAAATCGGGCAATTTGGATATTCCCCTTTGATTCTCTCAAATCCGGTCACTTCCACCTGGATGGTGGAGAGTAAGGCTACCCGCCTACTTAGCGCATCGGCAGCGCGGTTCTCACTACCCATCTTGTACTTGAGGACAAAGGTGTAGGCTTGAATGTATTCTACCCATCGGGCATGTCGGGCATTGAGCTTTTGTTGGGTGTTGAGGTACTTCAAAGCCTCATGGTCCGAGAAGATCACAAACTCCTTGGGTAGGAGATAGTGCCTCCAATGCCGAAGGGATTGAACCACGGCATAAAGTTCTTTGTCATATGTGGAGTACCTAGTCCTAGCCTCACAAAGTTTCTCACTAAAATAGGCTACCGGGTGACCCTCTTGGCTAAGAATGCCCCCAATCCCTACCCCGGATGCATCACAAGTGACTTCGAAGACTTTTGAGAAGTCGGGTAGGCAAAGGACCGGGGCTTGGGTCATCTTTTCCTTGAGCTCTAGGAAGGCTTTTGAGGCTGCCCTAGTCCATACAAAGGTGCCTTTCTTGAGGCAATCAGTGATAGGAGCGGTGATGGTGCTAAACCCTCGGATGAATCTCCTATAGAAGGTAGCTAGCCCGTGAAAGCTTCGGGCCTCATACAGGGTCTTGGGATCGGGCCACTCAAGAATAGCTTGGACCTTTTCGGGGTCCATGGATACCCCTTGGGATGAGACAATAAATCCTAGGAAGGCTAGTTGGTTGGTCAAGAAATGACACTTCCCGGGGTTAGCAAAGAGACTCTCCCTCCTAAGAATGGTGCACACTTGCTTGAGGTGATCGAGGTGGGCTTCCTTGGATTGGCTATATATGAGGATGTTGTCAAAGTAGACAACTAGAAAGATGCCAATGAAGGGCCGGAGGACCTCGGTCATGAGGCGCATGAAGGTGCTTGGCGCATTTGAAAGGCCAAAAGGCATAACAAGTCATTCATAGAGACCGTCCTTAGTCTTAAAGGCGGTTTTCCACTCGTCCCCGGGCCTAATGGGGACTTGATGGTAGCCACTCTTGAGATCAATTTTGGAGAAGATGGTGGCTCCAGCTAGCATATCTAGCATATCATCTAACCGAGGGATGGGGAACCTATACTTGACCGTTATTTTATTGATGGCTCGGCTATCCACACACATGCGCCAAGTTCCGTCCTTTTTGGGTGTAAGAAGAGCCGGGATGGCACAAGGGCTTTTGCTAATTCGGAGGAAGCCCTTCTTGATGAGTTCCTCAATTTGCCTCCTGAGCTCGGCATGCTCGGTGGGGTTGAGGCGGTAGTGTGGGAGGTTGGGTAAGGTAGCTCCGGGTACAAGGTCGATGGCATGTTGCACATCACGCATGGGTGGTAACTTGTCCGGAAGCTCCTCGGGAAACACATCATGGAAGTCCTCCAAGAGTTGTTGAATTTCTATTGGGTGTGGGTTGGTTGGGGTGGACTCCCCGAGGCAAATAACAATGGCACACACATGTTCTCCTTGGTTGACTTCTTCCTCAAGCTCTTTCCTAGTGATGAGGTGTAGGCTCCTAGGAGGCTTATTGATCTTACTAGGGTTAGGGCTTGATGAGGTGGGGTTTGATGGGTTTGGAATAGTGGGAGGGGTAGGGGATCCCTTAAGGGAGGGGGATGCCTTCTTGGGGAGGGGGCGGGGTGGGGAAGGGTTGAGTTGGATTTTCTTCCCTTCATGAATGAAGATGCAAGTGTTTGTCTTTCCTAGAAAGGTGGCATCTACATCGTAGATCCAAGGTCGTCCTAAGAGTATACTCCCAACTTCCATTGGTAGGATGTCACACCACACTTGGCCTTGATAGGATTGGAATGTAATGGGGACAAGGCAACGAGCACAAACGGGTATGGAGGTGGTATCAATCCATGCTACCCGATATGGGTGGGGATGCGGGGAGGTGGTAAGGCCCAAAAGTTTGACGGTATCGGGTGACACTACATTCACACTACTCCCATTGTCCAAGATGACCTTCCTAACATGGCTCCCTATCCGTATGTAGGTATGGAATATGGTGTTTCTTCTCCAATCATGCTCTTGGGTTTGAGTGAGGGTGCACCTAACCACTCCGAGGTGGGAGTCAGTGGGTGGAGGGAGTTGTTCTTGGTTGGTCTCTACGTAGTGGTTCTCATACTCCTCCTCCCATTCAAGAGAGGGTTCATATACTTCAATTTTCCCTTCAAATTCAACTTGGGGTTGGGGGTTGGTCTCCTCTATGAGCAAGTTAGATGCTCCCTTGGTGGGGCATTGGTTGGCAAAGTGTCCATACCCATAGCACCTAAAGCATTGCTGCCCACTTTGATGGTTTGGAGTCATCTTAGTGTGAGGGGGAGTGGGTGTCGTATTGGGCCTATTGGGAGTTGTGTTTAGGGGCCCACTTGTGGGGCGGGATGGTGGTGTGCCACTAGGAGGGGTGACCCGGGTGGGAGGAGCTCCCATGGGTGTGGGAAGGAGACCTCTATGGGGAGGTGGAGGGTTGGCCCGAGGTGCCATGGCTTTAGGGTCCATCCCCCGAGGGGGAACCATTTGTGTATACCGAGAGAATTTCTCGGCATCCCGAGCTACTTGGTAGGCTTGCTCTAAAGTGGCTACTTGACGCATGAATAACTCCTTTTTGATATGGAATTGAAGTCCATTCCTAAAGCGGGAGAGTGTGACGGTGGGGTCCTCTTGGACTCTACACTTGAGAAGGTAGTAGTCAAACTTCTCAATGTACTCCATAACGGTCTTTCCCTCTTGGGTCAAGGCTTGCCACTCATCTAGGAGGTTTT
This sequence comes from Amorphophallus konjac, assembly GCA_022559845.1. Lineage (NCBI taxonomy): Eukaryota > Viridiplantae > Streptophyta > Magnoliopsida > Alismatales > Araceae > Amorphophallus > Amorphophallus konjac. The sequence goes on along the minus strand of CM040123.1, from coordinate 77,545,601 downwards.
GATGATAGGAGGGTGGGACATATTTGAGTTTGAGTTGGTCTTTCATGGCTCCCCATGTGGCGATGGGAGCTTCCCTCCTAACTATCCTTAATGTCTCAACATTCATCCAATGAGTCTTAGCTAACTTGGTGAGTTGCATCTTTGCAAGACGGACTCTCCTATCCTCGGTCACTGGGTACCAATCAAAATATTGGTCCATGGCTGCCTCCCAATCTAAGTAAATACTTGGATGATGAGACCCATCAAAGGTGGGTGCATCGACTTTCACAAGTCTCATTAGTTGGTCATCCGGGTTGTCCCGGGGAGGTCTCTCATTCCTTCTAGGAGGTGGGTCCCTTTCCGGTTCGGGAGGGTGATCAAGGTTGAGCTCCCCTAGGGCTGGCTCCACATGTGGAGGTGGTTCCCTCCTATCTCCTGCCCTTGGGATAGGCCTATTCTTCTCAATTTGTTCAAGCCGGGCCGTAATATCGTCAAGCCTTCCCATAATATTGGTCATTGGTGAGGACACGCGTCACACTTTACGACGGAGTACACGGATCTCGCCGGCATCCCTTTGGCTCGGCGACCAGTTGACAGATTAGCGGAGCTATCATCACTTATTTTATGCTTTGGGCCATGTTGGGCCTTGGTTTAGTCCGTGTGTGGACAATTTTCTTTCAGTCATGGACCTTTTTTTAGGCCAATTAGGCTTTATTTGTGTTTTGTAGGCTTGCTAGAGGCTAGGGGGGTTATTGGGCCACTTCTTGGTTCACTCCTCTAGCCCACTTGGGTTGTCCACTCTTCCCCCCCCCCCTGGGCCCACCTTGGGAGGCGCGCCCCACCTAGGGTTAGGGTTGGGGGCGGACCATTCCCTCCCCTCTTGGTGGGAGTGGCAGCCGCCCTTTCCCCTTTGCCCTCTCCCTCTTTTGGCCGCCCCCCCCACCTTTCACTCCTAGAATCTAGGAGATTTGAATGGCCTTCCTCGGTTGTGGCCGCCCCCCCCCATCTCCTTTCCCCTTGGCTAGGGTTTAGACCTAGCATTTCCCCATCCCATATAAAAGACCTTGTATTTTCTTTTGAAAGGAAGAAGGAAGAATTTGATGCTTGTGTGTTCGTGTGGAGTGCCACATTGTGAAAAGGGGCGACCCCTTCCTCTTCCTCCTCCTTGAGGGTGCGACGCCCTCACCTCATCTCCAGTCCTTGGGTGCGACGCCCAGGGGTAGGAGATCTCCCCCAAGGGATTCCAACGCCAGCAGCCTTCATTCATCGTCCACGGCGACGAGTTCGGTGGAGCGACGGTGCACGCAGGATCATCTTCCTCTTCCCCGGGCGTCCCTGTGCTGACAGCAGATTTGGTGTCTAGAGATCGGTCCGGTGCGTCCGCTTCCTGGCAGCGTCTCATCTAAGTTTCTTCACGACTTTCGTACCTCTTCCAGTCATATTTCCAACCCCACCGGCCTTGGCCAAAAATTCCATCCACAGAGAAAGTTGTCTTTACAGACACTTTCATCGCTCTGTCTGCCTCCCTGGCAGTCTCACCTGTGATCCAAGACGACTTGGGTCACCGTTTGCATGCCTCTCCTTCCACCAAACCCCGCCAGTCCCTTCATAACATTTGTTCCCCTCCCAGTCACGAATCCAACCTCTCTGGCCTCGCCTTCAAACTCCATCGGGGTAAACTTTTGTCTTCAAGCACACTTTTAGTGCGCAATCCTGCGCTACAGTACCCGAGCGGGACTGTCAGCAGAGGGCCTCCAAAGGGGGTACCACTTCCCGTCCTCGGATCGATCTGCAACTTGGTAGGTCGACTCCTCACATCCCACCACACCTCCAGTAATCATCTCGGGCCGGAACTCCTTCTGTACCCTTGCGCCATCACCACCCCACCCACGGTCACAGATCAGACTGCCCTGAAGTGCTGTCTGTGCACCCCTGTTGTCACCCCCTTCGCACCCAATTCCTCCACTGGACCCCATCTGCCACCACTGCCCCTGGAGAGCCGCCCCTATCAGCCTTCCACCAGAGAAGACGCCGCCACAAACGCTGTCCGGACGGCCGTGTACCAGCGCCATCTCTGCCTGCTGTCACAGGGACCAGCCAGCAACCTCTCGCCGGACCGACATCCCCCCGAGGCCGTAGCAGCAGCGTGGGGCCTCCTCCATCCGGCTCGGCATCCCAGCAGTGCCCACGGCGACGTGGGCCTCCTCCTCAAAGGCTACTACAGGAGCGATCGGCATTGCGAGGGTCGGCATCCTGCTTCATCCCCGACCTCGGCTGCTGCCCGTCAACCCGTGCGCCGGCCGCCCCGTGTGTAGTTGTGGTTGTAGCCTATTACCTCCCTGCGAGGAGTGGGCCCTTTTGATGTTTGTATTAGTTTTCTCACGCGTGTATCGGGGTGGTTGGACTCGGCCAGGGTTCCCTCCCCACGCCTAGGCGTGGAGGTACGTGTCTCGCTCCCGCCCGTAGTACTTGCTTATCACGTATATGATTGATTGTGCCGCGTGAGTGAGTGTAGGGTCTAGCTAGTTTCATTTATTACTGCTGGTTGAGAGAGACGAGAGCTGCCCCTTTTCCCTTGGCCCTAGTCGAGCACCGAGCTCGGACTAGACTCCCGTGTCGTCCAGCGGCTTCTCGCCCGTTGTGACCCCGTTGCGCCTCCCTCCGTGGGACGGCCGTGGTTCGGAGTTCTGTTGAGAGACGCCTCCGCCCGGAGGGATTTCACGTTAGTCGGTCACACCGGCTTGCCTTGTCTCGTGCGCGTGCTGGTCGCGTTCTTTAGCGTCCTAGGTTAGCTAGCGAGTCAGTTGTCCCGCATCAAATTTTGGTATCAGAGCATAGGGAACCAGTTTGTTCTTACAAATTGGGGTCTTAGGCCATTTGAGTCATTAGATTTGTCTTAGGTTCTTTGCATCCTTAGTAGTCCTAGGCCAATCGAGTCTCATCTTGCATTTGAGTCTGTGTTCCATTTTGTGGTCGTGTCTATTTCACCCTTGTTCCCTAGGGTCTTGCATGCCCACCCGGCGTGGTACTTCCTACCACCGCCCGCCCCCTATGGCTGATCCTAGGAACCCCGTACCCAGCGATCTCTCCATGCAGGAGATGATGCAGACCATCATGGAGTCCATGAGGCATGAGATTAGGGGTCAGACCGACCGGATAGAGGGCCAGTTGAAGGTCATGGAGGACCGAATGGGAGATATGGAGGACCGGATTGAGGCCTCTAACCGGACCATTCAGGGTCTAGTTGATCGCCCCCAGGGTAGAGTCCCACCCATAGATGTTCCCGAGCAGGCCCATGGCCAACGTGACCCTGCTCCTCGACCCAACCAGCCTAGGGGAGGCGACGGTCATAACCGTGGTCGACAGGTCCACGCACGTGAGGTTGAGGACTTTGGGTCCGACAATGAGAGTGAGGGTTATGGCCGTGGACGACAGGGCCGACGGTACCATCGGGATGAGGATGAGGAGCGTATCCTCCGATCTGTGCGAGTAGATCCACCCTCCTTTGATGGGTCCTTGGACCCTGACCTGTTTAGTGACTGGGCCACTAGCATGGACCGCTATTTCGAGTGGGTAGACATGGCCGAGCATAGGAAAGTCAGGTTTGCCAAGATGAAGCTGGTTGGCAGGGCCCAGACCTACTGGGCCACAGTTGAGAGTTTGATTGGGCAACGGCATGAGCCCCCGATTGAGACCTGGGAGGAGATGAGGGCGAAACTAGAGCAGAAGTATGTCCCCCGATCCCACCGCCACCGGCTCATTGATCGGTGGCAGAGTCTTACCCAGGGGAATCGGCCTGTCATGGAGTACATTGCCGAATTTGATGAGTGCCTGCTGAGATGTGGGGTCAGGGAAGAGACTATCATGACGGTAGCTCGATTCCGTCGGGGTTTAAAACGGCACCTTCATATGGAGTTACTCCGCCGTCATGTGCAGACATTAGAGGAGGCCTACCAAGTGGCCCGCGAGATGGAGCAGTTCGAGTTAGATTTTGCTCCCGCCCAGCGCCCCACACCCACCTATTCTCGAGGAGCGGATCCTCGCGCCACTACGGGGCAGTTTTCTAGGGGACCCTTGACCCGACCTCAGGATATTGCTAGGGAGACCCCTCGCCAGGACCTTGCCCCTAGGCCTCGACCTCCCGCCCCGAGGGACTTCCTCCCTCGACCCCAGGCCCCTGCCACCGAGGTTCCTCGCCCTCAGCAGCCTGCCATTCCTACTAGGTCCCAGTTTCCACCACCCCCGGCTCGTCGTGATGACAAGGGGAAAGGGCCGATGACTGGTGGAGCACCGCAAGGCCCTAGGCCTCGTGGTGATTGCTATCGTTGTGGAGGAGCCGGTCATTACGCTGTTCAGTGCCCTACCCGACAGCAGACCGTGGCTCTAGGAGAGACATCCGCAGGGGAGACCGTACCTGAGGTTGAACCTGTTAGCTATGAGGCCGACCTTGAGCTCGCGGAGGAGTTTTTCGATGAGTTGTTAGAAAGCGATCAGGTCGACACCCAGGGTACGCAGCACCAGGATGATGTTCAGCTGGGAGTTGTTAGGTGTATTTTGACCCAGCCTTTGGTGAGTGATGACTGGCGTCGCACCACCATCTTTCATACTTTCTACAGACTAGGAGGGAAAGTCTGCAAGGTGATTATAGACAGTGGGAGTTGCATCAATGCCATCTCCACGGGCACAGTGAAACGCCTAGGATTGACCCCCGTGGACCACCCCTCCCCTTACCGTGTGTCTTGGGTAGACACTACCTCCATTCCGGTCAGACAGCGTTGCCTAGTGCCCTTGCAGTTCCATGCCTACCAGGATGAGATCTGGTGTGACGTCTTGCCTATGGAGGTAGGTAGTATCATTCTAGGGAGACCTTGGTTATTTGATAGGGATGCCACCCTCCATGGTCGTTTGAACACATGCACTTTTGATCACAGCGGCCAGAGGATCACCCTTCACCCTTCCCAGCCCACACGTCCTCCCGTTCGGGGACCCACCGGTCCTAGCACTCCGAGCACTGATATCCTGGGGCCCAGTGCCCCTTCCCCAGCCCAGGACCCAGCCCCATCCATTGCTACCACTGGTCCTCCAGCTAGGAGGTTGATGTTAGTCAGCTCCCGGGAGATGGAGCGTGACTTTGCGAGAGGAGATCCCATCTTTGCTGTAGTAGTCCGTGAGAAGCCTAGAGAGGCAGAGGGGGAATCCCCACCCGATGTGGCTGCTATTATTCAGGAGTTCTCCGATGTTTTCCCCGATGACCTTCCCGAAGGTCTTCCTCCCATGAGAGACATCCAGCATGCTATAGATTTGATACCGGGGTCCTCATTGCCCAACCTGCCACACTATAGGATGAGCCCCACTGACCACGCTGAGCTCCAGCGCCAGGTGAATGAGTTGATGTCTAGGGGATCTCTCCGAGAGAGTATGAGTCCTTGTGCCGTCCCCGCCCTACTTGCCCCCAAGAAAGACGGTACTTGGAGGATGTGCATAGACAGCCGTGCTATCAACAAGATCACGGTGAAATATAGGTTTCCCATTCCCCGTCTGGATGATATGATGGATATGATGGCGGGAGCCACTGTGTTCTCCAAGATTGATCTAAAGAGTGGCTATCACCAGGTAAGGATCAGACCTGGAGATGAATGGAAGACGGCCTTCAAGACCAAGGATGGTCTTTATGAGTGGCTGGTCATGCCCTTTGGGCTGACCAATGCTCCCAGCACCTTCATGAGGCTGATGACTCAGGTCTTGCGACCCTTGATAGGAATCTTCGTGGTAGTTTACTTCGATGATATCCTCATCTACAGCCGTACCCGGGAGATCCACTTAGACCACCTTCGGCAGGTCTGTTTGATTCTGAGGAGAGAGAGCTTATTTGCCAACCCTATGAAATGCGCGTTCATGACCTCTCAGGTCACCTTCCTAGGGTTCATTGTTTCTAGTGAGGGAGTATCTGCCGACCCTGAGAAGGTCAGGGCAATTGTTGAGTGGCCCGAGCCTCGTACCCTACATGATGTCCGTAGCTTTCACGGACTGGCGACCTTCTATCGCCGTTTTATCCGAGGCTTTAGCTCCATCACCGCCCCTATCACGGACTGCATTAGGAAAGGGGCCTTTGAGTGGACCAAGGCTGCTTCAGCCGCTTTCGCGCTCCTCAAAGAGCGCATGACCCAGGCACCCGTCCTTCGTCTTCCAGACTTCACGAAGGTGTTTGAGGTCTCTTGTGATGCCTCAGGGGTAGGCATAGGAGGAGTTCTTAGTCAGGAGACCCATCCCGTTGCATTCTTTAGCGAGAAGCTGAGCGATGCGAAACTGCGTTACTCTACATACGATAAGGAATTCTACGCAGTTGTGCAAGCTTTGAGGCATTGGAGACACTATTTGTTACATCAGGAGTTTGTGTTGTATTCTGATCATGAGGCACTCCGATATCTCCATGCCCAAAAGAAGCTCAACTCTCGCCATAGCCGATGGGTCGAGTTCCTCCAGGAGTACACATTTGTGCTGAAGCACAAGGCCGGTGTGGAGAACCGGGTTGCTGATGCCTTGAGCCGCCGTACTCACCTATTGACCACCATGAGTGTGGAGGTGGTTGGGATGGATAGGATGAGGGAGCTGTATGCCGATTGCCCGGATTTCGGTCCGATGTTCACCACCCTCCAGTCAGGTCCGTCCCATGAGTACCCCGACTATACGTTGCAGGATGGCTACCTTTTCTATGGGAGCAGGCTGTGTGTCCCACGGACCTCGGTCCGTGATTTTCTTACTTGGGAGTTGCATGCTGGGGGTCTAGCCGGCCACTTTGGCCGGAATAAGACCATTGAGGCCGTTGAGTACCGCTTCTTTTGGCCTAGCCTGAAGCGGGATGTTGCTAGGATTGTGGCCCAGTGCCGCATTTGTGCCTTGGCCAAACAGAGGAAACAGAATACCGGCCTCTACACTCCCCTCCCGGTACCAGATAGTCCATGGCAGGACATTAGCATGGACTTTGTCTTAGGCTTGCCCCGTACCCTCCGCCGACACGACTCCATTTTTGTGGTGGTGGACAGATTCTCTAAGATGGCCTTGTTTATCCCATGTTCTAAAACATCTGATGCCTCTAGGGTTGCCCGTCTATTCTTCACCCATTGTGTCTCTAGGTTTGGGTTGCCGCGTACTATTGTGTCAGATAGGGATGTTCGCTTTACTAGCTATTTCTGGAAAACCCTATGGCACATGATGGGCACACAGCTGAAGTTTTCTACTGCTTACCACCCCCAGACCGATGGTCAAACAGAGGTTGTGAATAGGAGTTTGGGGGATCTTTTGAGGTGTCTAGTGCGTGAGCGTGACCGGGATTGGGATTTAGTTCTCCCTCTAGCGGAGTTTGCTTACAATGATTCGGTCAATAGGTCTACTGGCTTGAGTCCTTTTGAGATAGTCACTGGTCGTAGGCCTAGAAAACCGATAGACTTGGTCCCATCCCCTGTCCAGGCCCGTGTCTCAGAGTCAGCTGAGTCCTTTGCTGAGCATGTTAGGCAGTTGCATGAGCATGTACGTCGTCACATTGAGGCCAGCAACGCACGATATAAGGAGTTAGCTGATGCGCATCGACGCACGCGTTAGTTCCGCGAGGGAGAGTATGTCATGATCAGGGTCAGACCTGAACGGTTCCCTTCGGGGGCCGTAAAGAAACTCCAGGACCGCGGTGCCGGACCCTTCCGAGTTCTGAGGCGGATTGGGTCTAACGCGTATGAGATTGAGCTGCCAGATGATTATGGGATCAGTTCGACGTTCAACGTCTCTGATCTGGTGGCCTATCGGGATCCAGCAGTGATTCCCAGTGAGCTTCTTGGGCCTCCCCTTCCTGTTGTGAGCGATACACCTTCTGAGAGTCCACCTCCTCCAGCCCCATTACAGAGACGCGAGCACATCGATTGTATACTGGATGAGCAGGTGACCACCACCAGGAGCGGGGCCTACCAGCGCTTCCTAGTGCGTTGGAGAGGGCGCCCTGAGACAGACGACACCTGGATCATGCGGGGAGAGCTGGAGCGGATTGATCCGGACTTGCTGGAGCGTTACCTGAGCGACCGTGACCCTTACTCGACGGGGTCGAGTTCTTCCCACCCGGGGAGAATTGGTGAGGACACGCGTCACACTTTACGACGGAGTACACGGATCTCGCCGGCATCCCTTTGGCTCGGCGACCAGTTGACAGATTAGCGGAGCTATCATCACTTATTTTATGCTTTGGGCCATGTTGGGCCTTGGTTTAGTCCGTGTGTGGACAATTTTCTTTCAGTCATGGACCTTTTTTTAGGCCAATTAGGCTTTATTTGTGTTTTGTAGGCTTGCTAGAGGCTAGGGGGGTTATTGGGCCACTTCTTGGTTCACTCCTCTAGCCCACTTGGGTTGTCCACTCTTCCCCCCCCCTGGGCCCACCTTGGGAGGCGCGCCCCACCTAGGGTTAGGGTTGGGGGCGGACCATTCCCTCCCCTCTTGGTGGGAGTGGCAGCCGCCCTTTCCCCTTTGCCCTCTCCCTCTTTTGGCCGCCCCCCCCACCTTTCACTCCTAGAATCTAGGAGATTTGAATGGCCTTCCTCGGTTGTGGCCACCCCCCCCATCTCCTTTCCCCTTGGCTAGGGTTTAGACCTAGCATTTCCCCATCCCATATAAAAGACCTTGTATTTTCTTTTGAAAGGAAGAAGGAAGAATTTGATGCTTGTGTGTTCGTGTGGAGTGCCACATTGTGAAAAGGGGCGACCCCTTCCTCTTCCTCCTCCTTGAGGGTGCGACGCCCTCACCTCATCTCCAGTCCTTGGGTGCGACGCCCAGGGGTAGGAGATCTCCCCCAAGGGATTCCAACGCCAGCAGCCTTCATTCATCGTCCACGGCGACGAGTTCGGTGGAGCGACGGTGCACGCAGGATCATCTTCCTCTTCCCCGGGCGTCCCTGTGCTGACAGCAGATTTGGTGTCTAGAGATCGGTCCGGTGCGTCCGCTTCCTGGCAGCGTCTCATCTAAGTTTCTTCACGACTTTCGTACCTCTTCCAGTCATCTTTCCAACCCCACCAGCCTTGGCCAAAAATTCCATCCACAGAGAAAGTTGTCTTTACAGACACTTTCATCGCTCTGTCTGCCTCCCTGGCAGTCTCACCTGTGATCCGAGACGACTTGGGTCACCGTTTGCATGCCTCTCCTTCCACCAAACCCCACCAGTCCCTTCATAACATTTGTTCCCCTCCCAGTCACGAATCCAACCTCTCTGGCCTCGCCTTCAAACTCCATCGGGGTAAACTTTTGTCTTCAAGCACACTTTTAGTGCGCAATCCTGCGCTACAGTACCCGAGCGGGACTGTCAGCAGAGGGCCTCCAAAGGGGGTACCACTTCCCGTCCTCGGATCGATCCGCAACTTGGTAGGTCGACTCCTCACATCCCACCACACCTCCAGTAATCATCTCGGGCCGGAACTCCTTCTGTACCCTTGCGCCATCACCACCCCACCCACGGTCACAGATCAGACTGCCCTGAAGTGCTGTCTGTGCACCCCTGTTGTCACCCCCTTCGCACCCAATTCCTCCACCGGACCCCATCTGCCACCACTGCCCCTGGAGAGCCGCCCCTATCAGCCTTCCACCAGAGAAGACGCCGCCACAAACGCTGTCCGGACGGCCGTGTACCAGCGCCATCTCTGCCTGCTGTCACAGGGACCAGCCAGCAACCTCTCGCCGGACCGACATCCCCCCGAGGCCGTAGCAGCAGCGTGGGGCCTCCTCCATCCGGCTCGGCATCCCAGCAGTGCCCACGGCGACGTGGGCCTCCTCTTCAAAGGCTACTACAGGAGCGATCGGCATTGCGAGGGTCGGCATCCGGCTTCATCCCCGACCTCGGCTGCTGCCCGTCAACCCGTGCGCCGGCCGCCCCGTGTGTAGTTGTGGTTGTAGCCTATTACCTCCCTGCGAGGAGTGGGCCCTTTTGATGTTTGTATTAGTTTTCTCACGCGTGTATCGGGGTGGTTGGACTCGGCCGGGGTTCCCTCCCCACGCCTAGGCGTGGAGGTACGTGTCTCGCTCCCGCCCGTAGTACTTGCTTATCACGTATATGATTGATTGTGCCGCGTGAGTGAGTGTAGGGTCTAGCTAGTTTCATTTATTACTGCTGGTTGAGAGAGACGAGAGCTGCCCCTTTTCCCTTGGCCCTAGTCGAGCACCGAGCTCGGACTAGACTCCCGTGTCGTCCAGCGGCTTCTCGCCCGTTGTGACCCCGTTGCGCCTCCCTCCGTGGGACGGCCGTGGTTCGGAGTTCTGTTGAGAGACGCCTCCGCCCGGAGGGATTTCACGTTAGTCGGTCACACCGGCTTGCCTTGTCTCGTGCGCGTGCTGGTCGCGTTCTTTAGCGTCCTAGGTTAGCTAGCGAGTCAGTTGTCCCGCATCAGTCATGCCTTCCACAAGAAACCTCATATGGTCGGGAAGCTCATGCTCATTGTGAGTGGTATTTCCTTGGGGATTGGGATTCATAGTGTTGTTGGAAGAAGATGAATTGACTTGATAATGAGTTCCACTACGAGTGATCATGCAAAGTTGGGTGGGCTATGCAATGGTGTGCGGATGCACCTATGAAAGACTTAGTGTGACCCAAGACTAGACTTGTGAGGACAAGCCTATGACCGCTCTGATACCACTTGATGTGGCACAGCCCAAGGATGACTAAATATGTAATGAACAACTAGGACCTAGATCCACAAGCATACAAGCTCTCCAATGATTCTCACAATAGCGTCTTACTCACACGGCACACGCGATCACCCGGCGGGGCCGGGGGATGATGGCAAGGGTCCGAGGTGAGACCCAATGAATCTAATGGACTTAGTGGGCTTAGGCTGACCCCAAAGAGTCTAGGATTCCCAACTTAGTGGGCGGCTTGCCCGCAGGGTGGGGTTTGGGGGTGGCACTCTCTCCCGGTCCGCGGTGGGCACTAACAAATGAACATACAAGTACGGGCCCTCTTCTCACCGTCCGACGAGCATTCAAAGCAATACTAAACTTGCAGAAGTAAGGCTATCAAGGTTAGTACCAGAGGCTCACCTGATCGGTGTGAAGACACCGATCCCGCTCGGAGACGAGGGCGCGCCGGGAGGCGAGGGTATATACCTGATCGCCGCGGCGATGTAGCTTGACCTGAAAGTGTAAAGAGTACAATACTATGCCTCACGCAGGAGGGATGATCTTGGGGTGGGGATTGAGTTAATTACATCCAAAACTACCTCCACGCAGGGAGGGGCCTTCAGCCGGCCAAGCGGGGTGGGGAATTATGCAAAGAGGACCGACTTTCCGAGCTCCGCCGGTTCTGCCTTTCTTCTGTATTTCTGGACAGGGTGTCGATGTTGACGCTGCCAAAAATTCCACCGAGCTCAGAACTTGATGAGACTTGCGCCAAGAGTTTGCTAACGGACCAAGGATGATCTATGAATTTTTTATAAGCCTGGTACAGTCGTTACTGGCTGGGGCAGAGTCTGGAACCGGACTGATTGGTTCTGCCTCTGTCTGGTGCAGAACAATGTGGCTGGTTGAAGAGGGTGCCACGATCACTACCAAGCTCTGATTGAGGCGAGACCTGAACCGTTGGAACCGTGGTCGAGTCTTCTTTCTGTCGGCACTGACGTCGAGGTTGGCAGATGTCGGAGAATAGTGGGACGATCAGATGAGTAGAAGGGTGTCGGTTCTGTCTCCTGTAAACTGACCTGACACACTTGGAGTAGAAAATTTGTAACTTGAGATGCCGATGTCCAAATGCAGCTCTGCTGCTTGAGGATGAAATAGGACTTGAGATGGAGGAACTTTTCTGATGAACACTTGATCTGAATCCCAAAAGGTTCGTCGTGGTCGGGCTTCCAATCTCGCTCTGGTTCTCTGCCTGGGGTCTTCTGCGCAGTCGAGGGAGATCAGCTTCTGCGGACAGCTCCGACCTCGGAAGCCGGCGAGACCACCACCATTGGAAAGCTAACTCGCATACGCTTCCAGCAATGTAGACCTTGCCACCTGGATCTTTGAGGGACGGTCGTAGCTGCCTCTGCAAGTGATTGCAACTCTGCTGCCTGAAACATGGACAGAATGAGGAGAAGAAGAAGATGTGGAGAAGGGGATGGCCAAGAGAGTGAATGGGGGAGAGTGTGTCTAATGGCTTTAGGAGGGAGATTTGTGGTGTTTAGGGGTTGTGGAGGTTAGGGAGAAGAAGGTGGGGAGGGCGAAATGGGCTGGAGAGGGGGGCTGGAGCTGCAAGTGGTGATGGTGGGAGGGAGAGTGAACACAAGAGAGAAGGTGAGTGTGAGTAGAGGTGGGGGCGAACTTGGCCCAAGGGGAGAGAGAGGGGGTTCGACCTAGGGAGGAGAGGGTGAGGAGAGATGGGAGGGAGATTCAAATGGGTCTAGGAAAGAGATCCTTCAGCCTTGGGGAGGTGAGGAGGTGCTTAGGGAAGTGGAGGGGAGTAGGTGGTGGTTGGGAAGTAGGGCTTGGATTGGTGGAGGGTTGTTGGGACTAGATGGAGAGTAAAGGAGGGTTGTGGGAAGTTGTGGGGTATTAATGGAGGTAGGTGGGGGTTGGATTTGAATGAGAGGGGGGGAGGAGAGAGGGGAGGTTCGCCCCTTTCCTTGTGGGAGAGAGAAAGAGAGCTAGAGAGAGAGAGAGAAGTGGAGTAATGAGAGACTTGAAAGGGATTTCTTCAATATTCATCAAAAGTTGAATACATGAGGAGAGATGGGCCTATATATAGGCAACCATTCTTTACATGACAAAAAAGCCCCTGACAATAAGGCAAAAGACCGAGCATATCCTAGACTCAATCCAATGGGCCAAGACTACGGTAATAAGGCCCAATTAAGCATACCAAGGGAAATGGACTAGAACCACATGACTCAAGAAAGGGAAATACAATGATAGGACTCAATAAAAGGAAAATACATAAAATGAAACTAAGGAAATGAAGATAACAAGTGTGGATCACAGTCAGTCCACATCAAGAGTGTGCAGGCGACCCGAGCTAGAGGGAGTGTCGTGAGATGCCCTCATCAGCGTGTGGATAATCATGCAATGCAAGATATGATAATAATGTGTGGAATAAATCCAGCAGCATATCCCCTTATCTTGGTCTATGCCAAGTGGGAATATAGGTCATCCATCCACGGAGTGCCGAGATGGAGGCCAAAGGAGAAATGGGCGTAGCCCGAGATCCAAGAGGGATCTAAGTATGATAGGACAATGTCCATTGCCATGATGTTTATTGATATCTCCTTAAGAAATCATTGGAGGACATGTAGTGGTAGGACTCCAAAGGTCAGCAGGGTTAGCAGAAAACGTTGCAGTCAAACGGCATAATGTGAGGGGGGGGTAAAACCCTGTAGATTTAGCTCCCTTAGACTTGGATAGAGAAACATGATTCCCCCATGATATGATGAAGGTTGGCAGGGAGGCTGATGAGGTTAGGACATTAGGTTTAGACTGAGCTTAAGGCTCATTAAGGTTACTGAGAAGTTGGGTGTTTGAATGGTAGTTGGTGTTAAGATGAACCGGCGCGAATAGGGATCGGCGCGAAGGCAAATCGACGCAGTGGGGTCCCAGCGTGAAGGCAAACCGAGGCGACGGGATCTCGGCGCGATGGTCTCGGCGCGACAGTGAGCATGGAAAAGGTGTGGTCGACGCGCCAATCACCCGACGCAGAACTGGCGCCGAGAGGGGGCTGCGCTGGGAGGCTCTATGGCGTCGACGAGAGTAGCTTCTTTAGGTGTTCTGAGAGTTTTGTGAGGTTATGGGGCTGATGGGTTCTATTGTGGAGATTTCTCATGTTCAATGGGATCTCATGGGCTTGTCAACGGTGATACTTAGGTAAGCTGAAAGGTGGGGGTAAACTCATCCACAGAAGGTCTAGGGAGACCATGTGATCTTGATGAGTATATCCCCTTCTCACAGTGAACAAAGAGCCGTAAGATAGTCTTTCTCAGGGCCTTTGCCACTCCCAATGGGGGTAGATTCCTCGGTTTAATGAAAACGTCACGCGATTCGATAAAGTAAAAATCACGAATGAGTTTCGGCAGCATCTCCCCTTATTTTGGACTGTGCCAAAAGGAGAGTGATGCGAGACGGGACCACGGACATGATAAGCTCTGATCGTCCCTTAACGAGGGAAGCGTCGGACGTGCGCGGTTGAGAAACCGGCAAGAGCTAGGGTGGTCGGCTCTCTCTTTCGTGCCCGGATCGGGTCACGGGACGGTAACGCTCTCTCTCGCAACAGCGGTGATATAAATAGAAAGCGAGCTAATTACCCTATCATGCTCTCTAGCAGCGGCATAAACAAGCATATATGAACTTAAGTAAAATGCCAAGTAAGGGAGCGAATGCGATACCTCCACGCGCTCGGCGTGGGGAAGACGGACCCGGCCGAAAACTCGTACTCCCGGGAAGCTTAACACACAATAATTACAGCAATGGGAACATGCCCACTCCACGCAAGGAGGTAAAGGGATATACAAATGGGCCCGGGAGGATCGAATTCGGGTTGACGGGCAGCTTCGGGTGTTGATTCGGCTACACGCGTGTTTACGACCGTGGGGCCCACGTGTTGTCCGGAGGGGCCGTGTGGGACCCGGTGGTACCGCTGTAGTGGAGACACTTGGAGTAGCGCTCCCCGGGCTGGCGGCACGCTGGTTCACCGGACGGAGGCCGGGCGGCTCCGTTCGGCACCGGTCGAAAAAACCGATCAGAAATCTACCGGTTCTGTATTTCAGCGCGCGCTCCGGCGAGAACGGACGCTGCGATCAGCACCAGTGTCGGAATGCGACAAGATTAGAGCCGTTGGAAAGCTGCTTCGAAGTACTACAATCTAGTGGCCTTCAGAAAAATTCACCAGATTTGTACTTTGTGTTGGCGAATTTTATATGCTGCTGTTCTACAGTAACCGAAGACTCAGATCTGCAGAGAACTTTCATGTTGATTGCCTTTGACCGTGAAGTAGATGTCTGAATTGGAAGGTCTGTTCTTCAGCAAGGTTGTAGCAAATCGAACAAGGAAACCATGACTATTTTTGGATATGGATTTGGAGGTATTGGTGATTTGTTATGATTTTAGAAGTGAGGGTGGTCGGATCTGGGATCTGACTAAAAACACTGTATCAGAGGAAGAACACGAATTTCTAAAAATAGATAGAGGGCTGATAAAAAATTACGAAACTTTGTGGAGGTAGGGGGTGATGGAAGAAACTCCCATTAAAATTGGAAGGGTT
Organism: Amorphophallus konjac; assembly: GCA_022559845.1. Lineage (NCBI taxonomy): Eukaryota > Viridiplantae > Streptophyta > Magnoliopsida > Alismatales > Araceae > Amorphophallus > Amorphophallus konjac. Next base: position 77,530,375 of record CM040123.1, on the reverse strand, counting down.
TGGATAAATCAAAAATATGGTCGGAGGGGGAGAACTCAGAGGTTCTGTCACTGTAGATAGAAACCTGGCAGATCTGGGATGACAGGTTGGACGAAAATATAAAAATACTAAAAGATGGAATTTTGGCGTGAAAATTTAGTTAGATTTTGAGATGCAAGGGATTAACACACCAAAAAAAATTTAGATCAATCCAAGCTCGTGGCTGAGACAGACAATTCGTGGAAGCTGCTGTGGTCGGACGAAGATAGAACTGCAGAGGCGGCTCGATGGCGGCACGAACGGCGGCGGCGGTGGCACAGACGATCACCGGAGGTTGAGAGGGGATGATAGAAGGTAGAATCACTCTAGAACTTGAGGTTTGAGGAGAGAAACCATAGAGAGAGAGGAGGGGCTCAAGAACACTCTTGATTTTCCAACAATTTTCTCTTCATTTCTTCATAAAAATCTCTAATGACACTATACATAGGCTTATATAGAGAATGGCAAGGGGTTGGGGGCTAGGAATTTCGTGGGAAATAAGTCATTTTCTTCCCCCATGTGGTCAAAACTCAAAAAAAATAAATTACATATGAATGGGGCACTCCTTTGAGTAGGTAGGTAAGGTAGGTGGCCTACCTTTGAAATTTTAACCCCTTTGTCTCCCATGTGGTCAATTAGCATTCAAACCTTCTAGATGGCCACCTAGGATGGTTGACCAGCCCCACATGGATGAGGTGGACCAATGGGGAAGGGGAGGGGGCCCCCTAGCTGGACCTACTACACATTTGCACAAAAACCCACACAATCCATGGGAATGACTCATGGGCTTATAAAGCCTTACATTTGCGTACATACTTTCCCAAGGATATAAATAAAAATTAAAAGGACATAAATGCAATAGAAAAGGTACAGGCTCGGTGTCGATTCCCATCAACTCTCCCCGGGTGGGAGGAACTCGACCCCATCGAGTAGGGGTATGGATGCTCGAGTACTCCGGCGGATCCGTCACCGTGCCGAGTAGCGCGGGTACGCTCCACTCCAAGTGACTGTCACCTGCTCATTCCATATATACTCGATATGCACGGACTGTTATGGGCTAAAGGTGGACACTCCGGGTGGGGCACTCTCAAAAGGGAAGGAAGTAGCTCAAAGACTCACTAGGAATCACCGCTGAGTCCCTGTAGGTGACTGATCCGGATATAGATGTAGAACCGATCCCATACTCATCGAGTGAGTCGACTCGCTTCACACTCATAAGGGACTGACATCGACGAGCTGGCACAATACACATGCAGACAAATAAAAGACACACAAACCATGCAAACAAACCACACAAAGAAGAGACAATACTGACTCATGCATGACTCGAGACAAACCTACTGTTAGTCCGACCCGTACATGGGCGACGGCGGACCAGGACACCCGAATGTGTGCCATGCATGCATTTGACGTAACCGGAGATGGGTGGCATGGGGTACACCTAAATGTCCAAGTATGACCCAGTCATGCATGGACGGCCCTTTGGATTTGGGAGACTTGGGAGGGCTAAGGAAGCCGGGTGTGGAAGAACCAGGTGTAGGTGTATCGTGGACGGGCTTGGTTGATGTAGATGACCCGACCGGTGGGAAAGGGGTGTGAAAGTGGACTTCCCCGATAAGGTATGAAGGAAGTGATGGGTCATGGGGCCCACTAGAGTAGGGGTCGAATGGGTCAAAAAAAGCGTGACCCCTCGGTTCCTCCGTTACATAGTCCCATGTTTGGAATTCATGAAGGTGAGGGTCACCTCCATCCATCGTGATAGATGGGACAGTGTATAGGAGATATGACTCCTCCCTCGGAAGAAAAGTAATGAAGTCGGGCTCATCCGGTAGCGGGAGAAGTAGAAGAACCTCTGTGGTAACACAACCCGCGGTACATACGGAGGTAATGGACCCTATGGCCGGATGGGTGAAGCTACGACTAGTGGGTTGGTCGAAGCCTCGGGCCAATAAATGTGTAAAGGTCAACTGCCGGTCTAACCCTTTAAGAAGGTCGTCCAATGTGTCCACATAGTGACGAGACCGGAAGGTGGTATGAAATGAGTTGCTTGACACTAGTGGTAGTGTGGGGTCCATTGATGGGAAGGGAGGTGGGACCAAGCCATCCTTGAGCCAACTAATAAGCGGCTCGGCTATGAAAAGCGTACCCGTTAGAAATACGGGTGGCTCGAGCCTTGGTGGTTCCAAATGAGAGGATTCCGAATCAAATTCGGAAATAGAGATGGATGACATTGGAACTCTCTCGAGTGGTGAAGGCCATGGTGTAGGCGGCTGGGAGGTGGATGCTTGTCGAAAGCCACCATACCGAGAGATGTGTGACTCAAATGGTTCGACCACTAGAGCGACCGTATAGGATTCCGCTAGAGAGAATGCATTGCGGATAAGTCATTCCAATTGGAAGTGAAGGCGCAAACCTCTCCGGAACTGAAATGCGGCCGTGTTGCTCTTCTCTCCAAAGCCATGTTCCAACCAATACTTATGATATGCCCGAATGTACTCGGACACGGACCTATCACCTTGGACGGGTCGACATGGGTGGGCCATAGTTGCCAAAATACGGGAATGGATCCCTAGGAATGGATATGCAAGGCCATTTGGGCAAGACACTAGACACGACCCTAAGTAATACAAAGTTGGAATGCATGCACACTAAGGACCCTAGACGTAAACCAAGACTTGGTACGTGGCGGAGATAATTGACCCGAAGGTCACTCGCGCAAGTGTGCGGCCTTCCCGATAGGCGTAGCCTAACGTTCGGACAACACCTTTTGATATACCGAGTAAAGGGATGCAATGCAAAAGACACTTTTTTTTGTTTGTTTTTAAACAATGATGACCCTAAACACGACTTAGACGTAAATGACTAATCAATGACACTTTTTTTTTTGGACACCCTAGACTCAAACTCGCTCTGATACCAAATTGATGCGGGACGGGACCACGGACACGACAAGCTCGTGATCGTCCCTTAACGAGGGAAGCGTCGGACGTGCGCGGTTGAGAAACCGGCAAGAGCTAGGGTGGTCAGCTCTCTCTTTCGTGCCCGGATCGGGTCACGGGACGGTAACGCTCTCTCTCGCAGCAGCGGTGATATAAATAGAAAGCGAGCTAATTACCCTATCATGCTCTCTAGCAGCGGCATAAACAAGCATATATGAACTTAAGCAAAATGCCAAGTAAGGGAGCGAATGCGATACCTCCACGCGCTCGGCGTGGGGAAGACGGACCCGGCCGAAAACTCGTACTCCCGGGAAGCTTAACACACAATAATTACAGCAATGGGAACATGCCCACTCCACGCAGGGAGGTAAAGGGCTATACAAATGGGCCCGGGAGGACCGAATTCGGGTTGACGGGCAGCTTCGGGTGTTGATTCGGCTACACGCGTGTTCACGACCGTGGGGCCCACGTGTTGTCCGGAGGGGCCGTGTGGGACCCGGTGGTACCGCTGTAGTGGAGACACTTGGAGTAGCGCTCCCCGGGCTGGCGGCACGCTGGTTCACCGGCCGGAGGCCGGCCGGCTCCGTTCGGCACCGGTCGGAAAAACTGATCGGAAATCTACCGGTTCTGTATTTCAGCGCGCGCTCCGGCGAGAACGGACGCTGCGATCAGCACCGATGTCGGAATGCGACGAGATCAGAGCCGTTGGAAAGCTGCTTCGAAGTACTAAAATCTAGTGGCCTTCAGAAAAATTCACCAGATTTGTACTTTATGTTGGCGAATTTTATATGCTGCTATTGTACAGTAACCGAAGACTCAGATCTGCAGAGAACTTTCCTGTTGATTGCCCTTGACCGTGAAGTAGATGTCTCAATTGGAAGGTGTGTTCTTCAGTAAGGTTGTAGGAAATCGAACAAGGAAACCAGGACTATTTTTGGATATGGATTTGGAGGTGTTGGTGATTTGTTATGATTTTGGAAGTGGAGGGTGGTCGGATCTGGGATCTGACTAAAAATACTATATCAGAGGAAGAACACGAATTTCTAAAAATAGATAGAGGGCTGATAAATAATTACGAAAATTTGTGGAGGTAGGGGGTGATGGACAGAACTCCCAGTAAAATTGGAGGGTTTGGATAAATCAAAAATATGGTCGGAGGGGGAGAACTCAGAGGTTCTGTCACTGTAGACAAAAACCTGGCAGATCTGGGATGACAGGTTGGACGAAAATGTAAAAATACTAAAAGATGGAATTTTGGCGTGAAAATTTAGGTGGATCTTGAGATGCAAGGGATGAACACACAAAAAAAAATACAGATCAATCCAAGCTCGTGGCTGAGACAGAAAATTCGTGGAAGCTGCCGTGGTCAGACGAAGATAGAACTGCAGAGGCGACTCGATGGCGGCACGAACGGCGGCGGCGGTGGCACAGATGATCACCGGAGGTTGAGAGGGGATGATAGAAGGTAGAATCACTCTAGAACTTGAGGTTTGAGGAGAGAAACCTGAGAGAGAGAGAGGCGGGGCTCAAGAACACTCTTGATTTTCCAACAATTTTCTCTTCATTTCTTCATTAAAATCTCTAATGACACTATACATAGGCTTATATAGAGAATGACAAGGGGTGGGGGGCTAGGAATTTCGTGAGAAATAAGTCATTTTCTTCCCCCATGTGGTCAAAACTCAAAAAAAATAAATTACATATGAATGGGGCACTCCTTTGACTAGGTAGGTAAGGTAGGTGGCCTACCTTTGAAATTTTAACCCCTTTGTCTCCCATGTGGTCAATTAGCATTCAAACCTTCTAGATGGCCACCTAGGATGGTTGACCAGCCCCACATGGATGAGGTGGACCAATGGGGAAGGGGAGGGGGCCCCCTAGCTGGACCTACTACACATTTGCACAAAAATCCACACAATCCATGGGAATGACTCATGGGCTTATAAAGCCTTACATTTGCGTACATACTTTCCCAAGGATATAAACAAAAACTAAAAGGACATAAATGCAATAGAAAAGGTACAGGCTCGGTGTCGATTCCCATCAGAGAGTATAAGTCATCCATCCACGGAGTGCCGGGATGGAAGCCAAACGAGGAATGGGCGTAGCCCGAGATCTAAAAGGATCATAATTCGATGGGACAATGTCCACTCATCGTGATATTTATTAATATCCCCTTGGAGAGGCCATAGGAGAGCATGCAGTGGCAGAACTCCTTAAGCCAACGGGGTTACATAATGTAGGGGGGTTGAGCCCCATTGATTTAGCTCCCATGAGGGCTAAATGAAGGCTATTGCTCCTCCCTGGGGTGATGAAGTCTTATACTGATGGATCATAGGGCTCAGAGCTCTTGAGGGCATCGGCACGAGGCTATCGGCATGAGTGGAGATCGGCGTAACAGGGAAGATAAGTCTCGGCGCGCTGGAGGGGGATGCCCAATCGGCGCGGGTAGCACTCGGCGTGGAACTGGCGCCGAGGGAGGGCCGCGTCGGGAGGCCGTTAAGGCGCTGGCAGAAGGCTTTTGGGGGTTTTTTGGAGCTGAGGGTTTTTAGGGGTTTGAAGAGGTTTTGAGCTGAGGGTTTCAGAGACCTATCTGAGGATTCAAAGGGGTTCTATTCAAGGATTTTTGAAGTACTGTACTCAAAGTTTTAGGGAGCTTTAGTCTAAGGATTCTGGGGGGTTTTATCCAATGGTTCAAGAGGCATTACACAGGGTTTCAAGGGGTTTGAGGACGACCATTGAGGATGGTTTTGGGAGAAATCATCGGAGGAGGAAATGGCTTTCATTCTCAAGCTTCATTGAGAGCCAGGTTATCGATTGAATCCCACAAGTCTTGACTTGGGTGTATCCCTCACCGTTCCGCAAATGAGAAGCCATGAGATGGACTATCTCAAGCTCTCACCATGATTGTGAGGTTGGGGAAAACAGCTACGATGTAGTAGAAACACAATCAAGCGGTCTGAAGGGTATGCATGCGACAGATCTGATCCATTCACAACAGCTATCAAACACAATAGATTCAGAGAGGTAGAGAGAGATTAAACTCCAAGATCTCATATCTCATTTCATTAAAAAAGGATGCATACATTTCGCACAGAGTGGGAATCGGACTACAAGAGTCTACATTCAAACTGATGCCCCTTGGAAATATGCCAGACTATGCCAGCACTTAACATCGATGGAGGAACAAGCCTCAGAAACAAACTACATAAAATAGAGGCATACTATAGAAGACAGATCGAAACAAAGAATGGGGGAGGGGAGAATATAGCCCCCGAGGGCATTAGATAGATGAACCCCACCTTGAATCTCCTTCCCAGGGCTTCTACTGCTCTCTTTTTCTTTCAGATCCCTTCCAACGGGCTCTCAGACTCTCTTCTTTTCTTAGGGGCTACTTCTGCTTCGATTGCCTTTTTTTCTTCTCTCCTCTTCTTTCTCTTGTATATCTCGTGTCCTCGGAAGTAGCTTTTTTATAGAGGGGTGACCTCATGCTCTCGGCATGAGCTCCCTGGCGCGCCCAGCTCCCAACGTCTCGGCGCGCCTGGCAAGCAGCATCTCGGCGCGTTTCTTCTTGCGTTGGGCTTGGCCCATTTGATTAGCATTCGACGCCGGACAGGGGCTCATCTAATGGGCTTTTCTCCATTAGTCTTAAGGAATTTTCAGAATAGATATTTGTTCTTCCTGAGGCTTGCTTGACACCTTGCATTCACGAACATATGTGAGGCAATGTGAATCCCATTTCATGAGCATCAAAGTTATCTGAGGATCCTCTTCAGCGGGCAGATGATTGCCTGAAGTTTGTCATAGTTTTTATCAGCCAGACTATCTGAATGATAGCCGTGCTGGGCTGTGGCCTAGCCAGAGATGGCTTCAGCCGATCAAAGTGTCGGGGGTAGTGGATCTCTTCTATTCTGATTCTCAAAACTTCCAGGGTTGGCACAGAAGCTGCACCCTTGATTGGTCTTCAGAGCCCTGAGCTTGCTTTGGCTTCTTCTGTATATTTTAGGTGTCAACAAATGCCCCCCACCCGCAGGTGGCGTGAGCGAAGGATGAGTGACACGAGACCTACGGGTGTACATTGCATCATACTTTGTACTTCTCTTCAGGCATGCTCCTGTTTATAGTGCATTTCCATAGCTTGGAATCTCCATTCTGGTTGTATAGTCTCAGTACTTTGCAAGCATATATGGACAGACACCATCCTTTTAGGTTTAATTTCCTGGTTGCAGCATCCCGTATCTGTACCACAAGATCGTGTCCACCCTTTCAAGGAAAGGATGGGGGCCTTGCTCCATCGCGTGCCGGGCTTCCAAAGGTTCGCCAAATTGGCACAAATATAAGTCTCATTGACCAGAAGTGCTGGCAGTATGACTGCTAGCTGATGTATGCGTATGAAGGATTCACATGTCTCATTGAAATGGACGGAAGGTCCATCTTAGACAAGTTCTAACATCGATCAAGGCGATGTGCCTTATGGTCATAAAAGCTTCATCATCGGCATTGGGTTTATGCCGATGCGAGGAGATGGGTTTCATCAGAATAGACGAAAGGTCTACTCTGGGTGGGTTTCATTATCGGTCCAGGCGATGATGCCTTGTGACCGATGGAAGGTTTTATTGTTGGTGGGACTTATCATAGCATAAAGTGGGTGAGTTTCATCAAAGTAGACAAAGGGCCTACTCTGGGTGGGTTTCATTATCGGCTCAGGCGACGATGCCTTAGGACCAATAGTGGGTTTCATCATTGTCATTGGGTTTATGCCAATGCAAGGGAATTGATGAGTTTCATCAGAACGGACAGAAGGTCTATTCTGGGTAGATTTTATTACCGGTGGGACAACTGATGGAAGTGTCACCAAGAGGTATAACATATGTTTTCATGTTACAGCACCCACATTACTGACCCAAGCGCCCTTTCGGGTTTTCGCCGGAGCCATCCCCCTCTTGCTTTTGCCCACGCGCCCTTTCGGGTTTTCACGTGGCGGGATACCCGATTTTGCTTGTGGTGCCCTTTCGGGTCTTCACCACAGCTGGGTTAGAGCCATTTTTGCCCTTGTCCTGGTATAGATCAAGACTGGAGAGGCACCTCTATTTTAAGCCTCATTTTTTTTATTCATCATTTTTTTAATTCAATTCTTGGGGTAAAGTCAGGCTTGAGGAGATGCTGGCCGACCTTGCCGATGATGACAAGGGCCATGAGGAAGTTGACCGATCTTGCCGATGATGACAAGGGTCGCAAGGAGGCTGACCGATCTTACCGATGGTGATAAGGGTCAGAAGTAGGATGACTGATCTTGCCGATGGTGACAAGGGTCGCAAGGAGGTTGACCGATCTTGCCGATGGTGACAAGGGTCAGAAGTAGGTTGACCGATCTTGCCGATGATGACAAGGGTCAGAAGTAAGTTACCGATGATGACAAGGGTCGGAAGTAGGTCGACCGATCTTGCCGATGATGACAAGGGTCGCAAGGAAGTTGACCGATCTTGCCGATGGTGACAAGGGTCAGAAGTAGGTCGACCGATCTTACCGATGATGACAAGGGTCGCAAGGAGGCTGACCGATCTTGCCGATGGTGAAACGGGTCAGAAGTGTAGATCATGGAAGATCCACTTTTAAGATAAAAAAAAATATTTATATAAGAAAAGGAGAATAATGGAAAGGAGTAAAGGAGCACGTGGTGCTAATAAGGAGTGTGATCGCCAGAGGGGTTACCTCAAAAATAAAGGAAATTGATCGCGAATACCTGGTGAAAATAAGGATGCGGGATGGATGTAGATTCCTTCCTCCTCCTTCTGTCGGTCGGCCGATGAAGGGGGTTTTTCTCTTGATTACCCTTAATCAAAGAACAAATAATCAAAAGAAGAGGGGATTAGCCAAACGTGTGTGTAGTATCAATCCAAAAAAAATAATATGATGATGATGAAATAAGAGCATAAAGTGTGCACCTTTTGGTTATTTTTAAAACCCGTAGAGAATTAGGGAGAGGGAAAGAGATATGATGCAGAGAAAAACTAATGCAAAGGATGAATATAGTGATTGATGATGAGATGATAGGAACATACAAACACGAGAAAGTAGGCCCCTGCTGTTCCTGTAAACAGTAAAGGTGGAAAACACTTGATGCTTCGGTTGCGGCAGCAGGAGGCAACAGAGAGCCTTCAAAGAGATCGCACAGGAGGAGGAACCTCAATCACCAGCCCGTTTTACCTCAATCGCCAGCACCGTCTAACCTTAATCGAGATCAACCAGGGCATCCTTTTATAGGGTTCAAAACCGTATTCTAATGGGATAAGAATAAGCAATGATCATTAATGGCAAGGACTCTAGTTCCCCAATCGAGCAAGGTGATTAATCAAGGCAGGGAACTCTCCAGGAAAGGTGTGTTCAAACCGGACACGGAAGGGTAAGAGACGACCCTCAGAAGGGCGTCAATTAAAATTGACGACCTGCCCTAAGGCGTTAATTCAAAACACGACTGGGACAAAGGCGTCAACTCCTGGATTCAATTTTAGTAATAAAAACTTTCTTTTTCTGAAAATCATGAGACGACGCCTGAAGCAAAGGCGTTAATTGAAAACACGCCCTAAGGAAGGACGTTAATTCTTGATTTTTCAATCGTGGTGGGACTCGTAAAATACCAGAAATTGACGCCCTTATCACTAGCCGTCCTTTCTTGAGAACACGCCCCAGATTAGGTCACTATTTAAATCACGCCCCTCTTCAAGTCGTTAATTACAAAAATGCAAGAAACATCATAAAAAACCCACACAAAAATAGAAACACTTTATATTATAAAAATATTGAAGTTCACTTTGGGGCGTTAACATAGTGACATGAGTTTTGATCAACATAGTATCAATTTTAGCGTGTCTACAGCTGCCCCGCCTTGGCGACTGCTTTGCAAGGGAGTGAGACGGAATGAAGCGAAAGCGTAATGAAGTGGAATGAAGTGGAACGAACTGATAAGTAGATGCCAAGGTGTGATGTGACACGCCTCTGACACAAAGTATTAGAAAATCTTTCCGAGATTCTGAGTGAAACAACTCTAGGTGATTCCAAGGAAACATCAATTTACTGGATGAAGGAGACTAAACTAAAAACCAATAAAATGTGCGCGTGGGCACGACAAGGAGACACCACTGGAGAGCGGCTACCAGCCAATGTGGACGTGCTACAACCAAGGTGGATTTGCAGAAAAATAAAGGGAATTGAGATGAAGATCCAACAAAGGAACAGTTTCAAGGAACTAGCTTGAGCGGCTTCAGAGAGAATAAAGTACTCATTTTGGAGTGGAATTTCTCATGTCAACTCAATCAAGAGCGAGTGACCTTCATTATTGCCATAATATGAAGTTTTTCATCATGAAGCTCAAAGTCCTATATGATGCATGCTGGGCTAAAAGAAAGATTAAAATAAACTAAAAATAGAAAATAATCAAGGATAATATTGTTAAGCCATCTAGATTTGGTCAAGAATCCAGATCTCTAAGCTGACACTATGCCGAAGCCCGTTTATCCGCGCATCAACTCAGAAAGTGGAACCATCATCCCAAGCCTTGAATGACTCAACGGCCTATCCGTGTGATCAAGATTCTCCTGGAACTATCACTGTTTTTGATGAAGGGGAACTCAAATTCCAGGTTCATCAGGACCACAAGGTCCTTGATATGCTATAATAGCGTAGATATCATATAATAACAATGCTTACAGGAAAGAAATACAAGAATGGGATGATGATGCTCCCATGAGTGATCCAAACGCCTCGAACCCTGCACTCCTCTGCACTTGAAAACTCATTAGTTCTCTCAAAGCAAAGCAAAATATGATCATAAGTGCTTAACCAAAAATAACTCCAATTAAAAGATAGCACTTAAGTTCATCAAAGCATAGAGGAACCAAACTTTCAAGCCAATAAAATAACGACTGCGGTGCATGGCGTCAAATTTATAAGAGACGACTGACATCAAGGCGTCTAAAGATAAAACACGCCCTTCATCCAGGCGTTGATTGAGGTGAAAGTTCAAGAAAGAGACGCCCCTCAGGAAGGCGCTAAATAAAACACGACCCCAGTAAGGTCATCAATTTCACAATTGACGCCCTGATGAAGGACGTTAATCATCTGGAGTTCGCAACACCCCGCTTCCGACTAAGAATCAAAAGCTTGATCCCAGTACTAATTGTAATCAATCTTCCAACTTCGAACAGGCATCAGACTCTCCAAACTTCTATAAAAAGGAAGTATCTTCCTCAGATCAATCAAACAGCTCGTCGAATTTTGCTTCTTCTGCTACTTCTGTCTGTTCACAGGTACTGCTACTGTTCAAGTTCTTTTTGCCATTGAAATAACCATAGAAGATGGAGAGGGCAATCAAGAGATCAAAGATCTCCACTCCTAGACTCTCAGAAATCAACGGACATATAAGCAACAGAATTGCATCGAACCAGGTATGTGAGTTTGCTTTATGTTCCTTTTCATCCTTCTTACTGCATTACTTCGTTCTGTATTCTCATCCGCTTCTCTGTCTTTTCCTTTTCTGCCTTCCGCAGGATTATCCAAATATTCCAGGTGCAAGAAGATTCACAAAAGTCAAGTGGTTGCCTCTTCTACTCTCAAAATTCTCTTCAGACATGAGAGTCTACTTAGCAAGATGGCACCTCTTAGGCCTAATCACTCATGCCAAACACTATGATCAAGTTCACCTTGATTGGGCTGCCATAGGAGCTCTAGTTGAAATATGGCACCCTTCCACTCACACCTTCATGTTCTCAACTTTCGAAGCCATAATCCTATTAGAGGAACTAGAGATGATATTGGGCTTAAAGAGGATGAAACAAGGAGACGAGGAGAAGATGGCCATCATGCCAAAGCAAATCTCTTCACATGAGTTATTAACAAGTTTAATTCCCAGCCCAAACTTAGTGAACCAAATCAAAGCTACCAAGGGAATCAATCTCCTAAAGCTTGCTTCTTGGGTGTATAAGAGATCTGATCAGGCTAAAGAAGATGAAGAAGTGGAACGAGTAGCAAAGGCTTTCGTGGTGTGCTTGGCGGGAGCAATCTTGTTCCCCTCCACGGAAGACTTCTTGGAAGAATCCCAATTAAGCGCAATAATGAGTCTATGGGAAGGAGAGAGAGTGGGATCGACAATACTAGCCTATCTCTATAGCGGGCTTACCTCGGCGGCAATGGGGAGACCGATTTATGGGTGCATGCTAGCACTATCTAGTTGGGTAGATCTCCATTTCAAGTTCGATCCATGTGAGGAGGCCCAACAACCCTCAAGAATCTTCTCAAAAAGCCCACTCTCTTATATGACCGGCTCATTGGGGATAAGCAATAAAGTGATGAACCGGATACCTCAAATCAAAAAGAGAGCGGAATGGAGAGAACACCTCAAAGTGATGCCAAAGAACTTCTTCACATGCGCCCCGGGATTACTCAAAACTCAAGAACTCCGTGCACGATTCTCTCCCGGTACGGACCTTCGACTTATAGGCGCTTCAGAATTTGCACTATACAACTCACATCGATGCCTTCCTCAACTCGGGCTCCCACGGCGAATATTTGAGAACCCATCTCATCTCCCTCCTATCAAGGCAAGGGATATCGGCAGCAATGAAGATGGAGAAGAATGCACCACAATCCAAGCTCTCTGGAAAATCTGCAAGACTTATCAACCTCTGGAGAACTTGGAAGAAGACAGAGATCAGTGGAAATCATATGTCATAGCTTTAAGAAGTTTGAGGCCCAAAGTGGCTCACTGAATGCAATGTAATCTTTTCTATCAATAAACAATAATGATATTTTGATTGAGCCAATAACACAGTGTTTCTGATCAATTCTTCCAACAATATGTGATTCTACTCTGAATAACGACTTAGTCAATGCCGTCAATTCCCAAAATGACGCCTCAGCCAACGTCGCCTTCAATTATCCATCTCTCAAATTTGACGCCTTCACAGTTGGGCGTTAACTGACTAACGACTTAAAGCAGGGCGTTAATTGATTCAAATTCCTAAAAGATATTCGTTGAAATTCCAATAGTAATGCCTCCAGCACAGCCACGTTTCATGTAAACCACGCCTTTAGGAACGTCGTTAATCAAAAATAGTAATCATTATTCCCATCATGTCAATCAATTCCCATTAAATGCCTCTGATGACGTCTGTCATTCCCCATGCGAAAATGAAATCACGCCCCAGAGCACGTCGTTAACCATGGAAGAGACGCTCATAACTCCAGTCGTCTTCTTAATAAGACGCGACTCTCCTGGAGTCGTTAATTCTTTTTGACCGTTCGAATTTACTTTCCCTCCTTTCTTCTTCTTCCTTCGTCCTCTTTCATTCTATCTCTCCTCTCTGCAACCCTAACCGAAAACCCTCCCCCATCTCTCTACCTCTCTCTCATACTCTCAAACCCTCTCGCCCCCTAGCCCTAAGCAATGGCCGGCGGTGGTCAAAAGAGACAAAGGGTCTCGGCCCCGGAGGTTGTGGACTTGGAGGGCGAACACGCACACGTCGAGGAGGAGGCTCCCCCCGCGGCGGCCGATGAGGCACCGACGGCGGTGATCGGCGATGAGGGAGAACACGGCGACGACGAGGCCATGGGAGATGGAGAAGATGAAGAAGAAGGAGAGAACGAAGAAGAAGGAGATGAAGACGAACAAGGGGAAGAACAACACGAGGAAGAACAACCGGCGGCGGTCGTTCCTCACCGTGGCCAACTCCGGCGGCCACGGCAACCCCGGCAACAACTCCGTGGAGGGGTTGTTGAATCTAGACGACAAAAGGTAAGCCCCCAAAACCCCATTTCCCATTTTTTTTCATTTTTATTTCCAATTTCACTCCATTTCCATAGCCATCGGGGGAGAAAACCAGAGATTCAGAAAGAAGACGCCCCCAGGGGTGTCGTGAATTAAAGAAAAGATGCCCATACCTGGGGTCGTCAATTCATTTTCTTTATTTTAAAACAAATTAATTTCATGAGAACACGCCCTGTAGCATGTCGTTAATTTGAATCATCATGTTTTATCAATCATGCCGTTAATTGCATACTTCTCGATTTTTTCAATTATCTGTTTAATATTAAT